>JAQPZY010001662.1:5462500-6112500 GCA_029931535.1 Margaritifera margaritifera | reverse complement strand
ACAACAACAACAATAATAATAATAATAATAATAACAACAATAATAATAATAATAATAATATTTCGGATGGTGACATATACACATCAACTTTGATGAATATTATAACTTTCTATTTATATCGTCAATGGAGTATCCATCTAATCAGGACTCTTAGGTCCTTGGAGGTCAAGAAAACATTAAATGACTAAAGGTCGTCACCTATATTTGTTTCTCAGGGGAGATTGTATTGGGGACAAGCATGTTGATGAAACATATAATTTAGAAGTTTTGCTCTTTCGTTATCAAAGACAGTTGTTTCAAAGAGAATTATGTACATGATGGAGTACTTGTTCTGGTAAATTGTGTATATATAAAAATTATTGCACACAGAACCCCGTTGTTATATTGTGACAGTTTTTGTGCAATAAATACAGACCGGCCGTTTTGATATCGTGACCAATCTTTATGCGATAGATATCACAGAACGGCCCTTTTAATATCTTGACAGTATTTGTGCCACATATGTCACAGAACGGCCGTTTTTGAAATCACGATAACCGTTGTGCCACAGAACGTCCATTTTTATATTGTGACAGTCTATGTGCCATAGATATCACAGAACGGTCGTTTTGATATCGTGACAATCTTTGTGCCATAGATATCACCGAACATCGGTTTTTATATCGTGACAGTCTGTGTGCCATACATATCACAGAACGTCTGTTTTTATATAGTGACAGTCTTTGTGCCATATATATCACAGAACGGCCGTTTTGATATCGTGACAATCTTTGTACCATAGATATCACAGAACGTCCGTTTTGATATCGTGACAATCTTTGTGCCATATATACCACAGAACGTCCGTTTTGATATCGTGAAAATCTTTGTGCCATAGATATATCAGATATACGAGAAAGCAGCAGATTGTAGGGAAGTGTTAGACTCTACAGGTAGATTTATGGGCTTTGGTCATGCAAACTCTCTGTATACCGCAAGTTTCCCGTACAAACAGGTACGGATTAAGTTAAAGGATGAGACATTCTCCATAAAGACGAAGAAAAATGCATCACAATGAAATGAATGCGAGATTTGAAACAAAAAATAGTGTATAAAGATGAGGCATGGTTCCTTTGGCACTTTTGAGAAGATCCGTACTAAATTCATCCGCAATGCGACCTGGTTTTATTCAGAAGTCCTCATGCTTAATTTACGTAATACCTGTTAACCGCACAAAAAGATGAAATATTCGATCCACATTTTATTTAGGAATGGTAAATTAATGAGAGTATACCTCTTTATTTGTAAGTAGATTTTTGTATTTCAATTCAATTCACAGTTACACTCTATGTCAATATGTATTTATCATTAGATTATACGTGTGAGTTCAATTGGTCTTTGTCCAAGGTTTTCATTTTTATATCTGATAATCTATAGCTCAATTGACAGAGAAATTACGAACAAATTTTTAACATATTAAATTTTAATAGAAACCAATACTGTATCTGAATTTACATTGTTTATTTACATCTACCTTGAAAGGTAAAACTAAAATGAATGGTGGATCAGTAAATACATATTGTTACTTGAACCACAATTCAACAAAGGAAGCAGACTGTGTAAATATAAAGTTATAAGGCAAAATATTGCAATGTGCTCTTCAGGCTTATCATATCATATTTTAATTTGTATCATTGTTGAACAACAGTAAAGAGGAAATACTGCTTTTGGGATGCTAAAAATCATTTTTACATATAGTTTATTGGTTCTTCCAGTCGAACGAAAATTTTCAATGTTAAAATTAAATTTTTAAACTGTTATTTAATTAATATTGAAATATTTAAGGTTTTCTTATGCGTGCTTGAAATGTACGAATACTTTCATTATTTTATTCATTAACAATGAATCAGAATTCATTTCGAAAGATCACACAGACACACAGACACACACACACACACACACACACACACACACACATATATATATATATATATATATATATATATATATATATATATATATATATATATAACTTTCCGCATGGATAAATGAAAAATATATTTTACATTTATCAGAGCAAATTAAAATAGTACCGTGTCCTGTGACTATTTCATGGTACGGTAACCTAACCTCATTGATGTGATAATTCACCTCAATGGCTGCATGTGCTTGATAACATGAAATATCTTTTCATACGCTTTAAAAAAGTACAATTAATTTAATGTTTAGCATGACAAGAAAATGTAAAACTATGTAAAGGCATGACATGCTTTTATCACGTCTGACATTTATGCTTTCCTTAAATTGTAAAAAAAATTAAAAAAATAAATTAAAAAGGTATCTTATATTATGTAAACAACAGATTTATTTGTTAATTCTGACAGGAAAAAGATCTAGTTTCTCCAAATGATGATACACTCCCTAATGATACACTCCCTAATGATACACTCCCTAATGATACACTCCCCAATGATACACTCCCTAATGATACACTCCCTAATGATACACTCCCTAATGATACACTCCCTAAGTTTAAAGTTTGATACTCACTGTTTTATGACTGATGTGCACATGGACAAAAATACTTAAGAAATAGCAGTGAGTGAGAGAAAAACATTAGAGAAACAGCAGTGAGTGAGAGAAAAACACTAGAGAAACAGCAGTGAGTGAGAGAAATACTATAATATGAAGATTGTTTTTTTTATTCAGTTTCTATCGAACCCATAAATCTGTGTCACGAATGCTTGAAAACACGATATCATTGTAATGCGTAAGTTAATCATACCTACCTCTACAATGTGTTATTGGTTGGACGCAGGATATTTGCAAAGGGAATGCAGGTAAGAACACCTCCCTATATTTTGTACAAGTATTTCTTCGCGGCATAGGGTGGGGGAACGTGAAGGGTATGATGAAATCTTGGCACGCTGTGTAGATTAATCGATTATACATAAAGTGTTACCATACTCCTTCAAAGTTTACAGAGATAATTATTTTGGACACACGCAACATAGTAGATGCCCCCCCCCCCCCCAAAAAAAAAAAAAAAAACAAAGAAAAAAAAAAGCCAAAAAAAAAACAACCCATAATTATAATTAAGCTTCACTAAGCTTCAGAGGCTGTCACTGTTTGAAAAAAATGGGTGGCCGGAAGGCATTTGGATGATGTGTAAATGCTGATGACAGATATTGGTCGGCATTTGTGGTCCGTTTGAGTAAATAGATTAACATTGCAGGCAGATGGTATGATGCTTTTTCGTTATACCTAAAACTTTTGAAGAAGATATAGATAAGGATACTTACATTTATACCCCAATTAAGCAGGGCAATTAGTGCACCGGAGTCGAATAATACATGCTTTTGTACCCCAATTAAGCAGGGCAATTAGTGCACCGGAGTCCAGTAATACATGCAATCAGAGGATCCAAGAAAAATTCGAAATGTGATCTATATTCACTCTTCTTTTCATAACGAATTCCTGTTTATACATTTTTGATAAAGTCACAAGCTAGCTGTATATTGTTTGCTGTTGATACTACTACTACTGCTGCTGCTTTTAGTACTATTACTACTACTTAGCATTATTATTAGTGTGTGCATCAATGAAGCTTTTGGCGCTTTTTAATAAAAATATCAACAAATACTTAAACTGAATATTTTATTTTCATATGAAACCCCTTTGATTCTTATATGTCTGTATTATTGTGTTATCTTTCTTTATTCGGAAGAAACGCCGCATCTTTAAGATCTGGTTACTGAAACGAAAAAGTACTGACAAATTCTGCAAGTATGTGACGCCATTATTTTTACCCATGCTTAATCTTTCTTCTAACTTAGACATCGTTTACTGGACGATATCATAACTGATTTAGAGTTCGGAAGTCCTAAAGAAGCCCGTTAGAGTCCTAAAGAAGCCCGTTATCGAGTGTACATACACGTCGGAAATCACTAGTGACACCTGCATCATTACGTAGTGGCATGTAATGCTACGATCATGTACCGATAGAAGAAAGTCATGGTTTTAGTTTCGTTTTCTTTATCAAACAGTACGTATTTGAAAGACCTCTGATATTTGTAAATAGATTTATCACATAAAATACATAAATTCAAAATTAAGATAATATTGTTTGAATATAAAAAAGGTGAATGTTTTCTCGATCACGGTGCTTTGAAGCTGTGAAGGAATAAAAATTGATAACCATGCAACGGAGAAGTAATGTGCAAATCTTAATTAAATTATTAATTATGTCATTTCTTTATTACATCAGATATTAAAATTGACATAAGAACAAAACGTGCTGTAAAATTAAAACTATTTACCCTATTGTGTCATATACTTACGTAACAGCTGGATCATATGGTAAGGTTAGCATCGATGCAATTGCTGACGGTTCTTCTCATACCACAATCACATATGGATAAATATATCCGAGTAATGGAGAAAACACGTGGTCACTCAGATATATTTCTGTCCAGTGGTTAAAAGTTTTTTTTTCTCCCCCAAATTTCTTCTTTAAAGTTTCTTGTTCTTCTCAATAAAGAACATATCAGTCATGGCAAGAAATATAAAACTTATTTAAACGTTACTTGATATACAAATATTGGGGATAATTAAATTTTAAGAAAAACAAATGAAGAGAATAGTAAAATTTCAGCCTAGCCGAACACTTTTGTTGAAAGTCACATGTATGGAAGTCAAATGTCCAATAGAATTCTTGTCCTATGATATAGGTTTGTGATTTCTTATTATGCGGGCCATTCACCACATAGAATACAAATCTCAAAATGGACAATGTCAACCCCCAAGTACTGTGGGTATATCTGTTTTATCTGCACACTAAGTAGATTTGTCATGCAAAGGTTAAAATACACATGTTTAACCAGATTACTAGTATGATAACAGTCCTTAGGAGCTATACCTTCTCTCAAGAGTGATCGATGTATAATTACAAAAAGAAAACAAATAACTTACCATTATTTATTATGCTTCTGGAAACAAAAAAGGTTTGTAACGTTATGACTATTACTTGATAGAACTTATAGGGGGAAGAAAGAACCTTATGTTGTATCTGAATGGAACACAATTTTAGTATTAGAAACAGTAATAAAAATGTACCTAAAAACACAATTTTGGTATTAGAAACAGTAATAAAAATGTACCTAAAAACACAATTTTGGTATTAGAAACAGTGATAAAAATGAACCTAAAAACACAATTTTGGTATTAGAAACAGTAATAAAAATGTACCTAAAAACACAATTTTGGTATTAGAAACAGTAATACAAATTTACCTTAAAACAAAGCTCGAATCGGATAAAATAGAGAAGAGCAAAAATACTATTAAAATGAAAAATAAAATTATCGCATATGGTGAATATGAACTTACCTTTCTTGCTCTTTCTTATATCTATCTATCTATCTATCTATCTATCTATCTATCTATCTATCTATCTATCTATCTATCTATCTATCTATCTGTCTGTCTGTCTGTCTGTCCGTCTATCTATCTATCTATCTACCTACCTCTCTGTCTGTCTGTCTATCTATGTATCTAATTTAGCTAGCTATATTCCTATGCATGCATGTATGTATGTACCAGCTCATATAATAATAATAATAATAATAATAATAATAATAATAATAATAATCACCATCCTCATCATCATCATGCAAACGAAACAAATGAAATATGTAACAAGCATTTTTATTTTTTATTTCGGTATCTAGATATTCCTAAATTTTCTTATTTAACTGTTATTTCGCAGTCTCTTTCTTTGTTGGCTTTCTCTTTCCACCATTTGTTGTATTAATTTCTTACAACCTCTGAAACATACAAATCTATATGCACAAAACATTTTTCTTTTGCTATTTTCAGCCTTTTTCAAGATCTTGTCTACCGGCCGATCATTATCATTCACTCTTGTGGTAGCAGAGTGTCCCTGTGCTCGATTTTACAACTGGGATCTCTTTGCTTAACAAACTAGTGAATGTTTTTAAACCGCAAATGAAGGTCCATACAACCCTGGAGAAAAACTGACGTTTACGTCGTGGTGAAGTGACAGAGAAAGGCCAGTATATGTTGTTAAGTTTCTTCTATACTTACTGATTGATATCTAATGAATATTGAAGTCGGACTGGTAGCAATAACATCGTTTTGTACTTCGTCTTTAAACTTTATTCATACCAGTCTCAATTTTACTAAACTAGTATCGATGACATCACTGCATCACCGAAAAACTGCATCACCGAAAAACAAAGTTTTGTCTGGTGTTTAGTAATATTCCTTCAAAACATCTACTGATACCTTCCTGACATCCGTGCAGATCAGGCGATGGAACTGTAAATGACATTGGCAGTATTGTTGAAACTATACTGCATGGTGAGTTGTTTTCGCGGTGTAATACTTTCGCGCTGGTCTATTTTGACTATATTGCGTTGTTTATTTCTCATGCTTTCATTTTTATCTTCTAAATCACTGGAATATTTTGCTTTTTTAAAGATTTCTTTTTAGGTTTCATTTACTTCATTTTTGTCCCAGTCAGATGCAGTTGTATCAGGTTTTAATTTTTTTTTAGATTAATTATTGGCACGAAAAGTGCGAAATTTGCATTTCCGCTAAAATATCAGCCACTTTGTACTTAAGCTTCTTTCTTTATCAGTTACTTCATTTTTGCACTCTTACCTGATCATTGTTATTACCAGCTGAGTATTATTCAATGTTTTTTTGTGTATGTGTGTATGTGTTATGTTTTTTTTATATCAAGGATGATATAATTTGATATTTTTAAAAATACTAATTATCATCGATAAAAAATATCAATTTCATGCAAAAATCGAATGCGACCAATCTTTTGAAAAATCAATACCATAAAATGTATATCTCATTTCTTTTTCTCCATCAAATCAGTATTGATCACATTAGGTAAGTAATTATGTATCGTTGAATAAATAATGTGTAACCTTCATTTTAAAAAATTAATGGAAAAATGGTACAAATGGCACTAAAATCAATGGCGTAGCAAGAAATTCTGACCCCCTCTCCCGAAAAACTTAATTATGGGGCCCCTCCAAAGAAAAAAAGTTGTTTGATGGGAATTTTGGGCCTATTAAATATACACTTAATTTAAAAAAATTAAAAAAAATGTGACTTGATATACAACAGTCAAGCGTATTAAACTAGTATGGGTGATGTTATTTCATCACAGACTGTGCCCAGTCGGTAATATCCAATACGTCAATATGGTACCAGTCTCGGTTCCTACTACATGGTTTCATACTCGATTCCATCAAACCATATGATATAAAACTATCAACACAACATGTGGCTGTTATTAACAGACATTCCGTATGCATCAATTGATGCAAAAATCTTTTCTATGGTAACATTACTATCGATCGCATCCGACGAATTTTCATCATGATAAATCTGGTCGATCAGATGTTACGCAACAATTTATCACATCTTACCCCAATCGATTACGCGAAACATATATCAATCATATAAAAATGAAATTACTATATGCTAGTATAACATCACATTACCGTGGATAACATCAAACCTCTAACAACTCTGAACACATCAGATCGCAATCAATTACATACAGTTCTCAATAGATTTGATTAAACATTTTGGTAGTATATTTATCGCTACAGGGTTGGACTCAGTGGCGGGGCGAGGGTTCTAGGCACCTAGGGTCAATGTTCTTTTTAGTGGCGCCCTTACTTTGCTATAGAAAAGTTTTTATTTCAGTTGCCACCCCCACCCCCACTTTTAAATATAACTTTTGTGAAGAATTGCCCCCGTTACACTAAGGTGAGGTGAAATACTATGAAAATTTCAGCTAAAAAAAAAAAAAAAAAAAAAATTACCCTCTAGGCGGCGCCCCCCCCCCCCCCTTTGACTGGCTCCTGAGGGCAATTGCCCCCCTACCCCCGGAGTGCCACTATGGTTGGACTGGAAGTTTCTTAGGGACTAAGTTACGGTCGTTCCGTGGCACACCCGTATCTGGCTTTAATAAAGACCACTGGTTAACTTTAAGTTTACCTTTTCATACAATTGTGTAGGAAAAGGTCGTCAACCTATCGGTTAGTTGGTCAAAAGGAAAGCCATTTCAATGGACGAGATGGAGCTTCCCCTTGTAATTAATTGTACAATGGTGTTGTAGTGAACTGTGACTTGCATAGACCACCCACTCATCATCCTGATAAAGTTCATGAACTTGTATGTCGAGCTCAAAGAACTGAAACAAAGAAGAGGAAAAAGAAAATATAAAGTTCTGCTTTGAGACTTACACTTTAATTAATACGCTGTTGTTGAATGATTTGAAGATGGTATCGGACCTGAAAGGTCCAATCTTTTCCATTTTGCATACCATCTAAAATCGGTTGATAGACAGATAGAAAGATTGTATGAATGGTTGCATTTGTGCGAGAATGATACAGTAGAACGCAAAACAGAAATACAGACAGATGCAAATTGTAGCACTGAGTTTGTATGGATTATTGTTGAAATTGAAATTCTTATCACCTTTGCCGTAGGTTGCACAGGTAATCTTGGCAACCCCATTGTTTTTTCTCATGGTCTGAATCCTCAGTAATTCTTGGTGACGCCCGTGAAGGTAAGACAAGGGCAATTGGTGACGCCCGTGAAGGTAAGACAAGGGCAAGTGTTAATTGTTTAAATAAAAATACTTTCCGGTATCACTGATATTGCTGTCGATTTTTATTTATTGTACGATGATTTTACACACTGGATGTATATTCACGAACGAAGAGTGCGACTTTAACCGTTTTGAAGTCATTGCACACACAATACTGCCAAAAGGCATATTGTGTAAGCAAGAGCAAAATAGGCATAATTAGCTTATTTTTATGCATAACATCAATGTTAATATACCATTTTGATGAGAAAATCATACATGATGATATGAAAATAAGAAAAAAAATGGCACAAATTTCCATAATTGTTTTTATGGTGCGCTTTACAGTTTCATATTTTGCATAGGGTTAGTTCTAGCTTCGGCTTATTCCATCACTTCGCACCACACCACCAGATGGTGGCACTCTACAGTTTCGTATTTTGCACAGGGTTAGATTTTTAAAGAAAAAGAATTTCCCAGGTTTTCCTCACTGGTTATCCTGGCTATTTAAAAAAGACCTTGTCTATCTTAGGTATTGTTAAAGGAACTTTTAATTCCCTTTATTTTGGTGTATGATTGATGGATGCAATTTAGGTTATTGAGTATACAGCATGACCTTACTTCAGATGTGCACCTATAAAACAAACCTAGCTAGCTCCGCGTGGTCATTTTCACTTCCTGGAATTCAAAGGTAAATTGTAAAATAAAGAGTCGATAACTTTTTTCCTTTTTATATATTTTATCATTCATTCATTGCACTTTTAAAAGCTGGTATTGCCTAGTCTGGCAAAATTCGTTTCCGTATTTTAATACCTGCTAAAGTTAGTGTACTTTGGACTAGATCAGGCTGATTTTTCGAAGACATGGGGGCAGCCATTTTGATCAGACGTGCACTTAGATCATGCACGATTTCCACAACTACAACATGTAAAGAAATTTCAGCCACAATACGTGAAAGTAACATATAGGTATGCCAAAAATCTATCATTTGTGCATGTTTCGAGCGCAAAATAACTTCACCGTACACACCTGTCACTCTGACAGATATATATATATATATATATATATATATATATATATATATATATATATATATATATATATATATATATATATATATGAAGTGTACTGTAATCAGAAAACACATTGGCAGTAAATTTCGTTTCGCTAAAGTTTAAGTTCTGATTTTAAATGTAAGCTGGCTTTGTAGCGCCATCGAGTGTGTTATTTTTTGGTCGTGATTTCGCCTGTTGGGTATATAGGAGGTGCTCTATAGAAGTGATGGAATAAGCCGAAGCTCGAACTAAGGCGTCCCTTCGAGTGAAGCAGTACAATCCACCATGCCGGCTTGTATACCAGAAATATACTTCATTCATAACGATAACTCTCATCTGATTTGAAACATTAGTTAATTTATTAAAATCATGCATATGAAATGTCAATGATACTTCTTCTTGACATGCTTACAACCTGACGACCCCTTGTCACAAAGTTCGTGTATTACGTCACTAGTTTTGACAAGCTTCACATGACTCCATTTCTACCTATCACACTTTCGTAGGTATGATCCGTGACAAAATATAGCACAGAACAACACCAAGAACACATAGAAAACGCAAGTTTATGGGACAAATCACATAAATAAACTTAAACTTTAGCATTTCTTAAGCATATCATATTTTTATCATAATTTTGGTTTTGAGAGAGATTTCTTCTCAAAAGCTTGAAGAATCAAATTGGGACAAATAATGTTGGTATTATAAGAAAAGATTTGACTTGTAAGCAAAACGTATTAGATTTAGCTTATGAATTATTTTGTAAAAACTAATTAACAGTGTCAATATGCAGAACATTAATCTCTTGAATGTACTGTTTTGGAACTTCAAAATTGTCTTGCATTCTTCATATCTCATTTCTCTCGAAGTGTACATAATTGGGGATAAAACACAAAGTTACACGAGAAAGGTTTTATTTTCAGTTAATTATCATTCTTACTACTATCTTTAAATTCAGAAATGAAATAGGTCAAAGTAAGTTAAATATAGAAATTAAATAGGTTAAAGTAAGTTAAATATAGAAATAAAATAGGTCAAAGTAATTTAAATATAGAAATTGAATAGGTCAAAGTAAGTTAAATATCGCGATTCAACTAAAGGATATAAAAATTTTTTTACTGTTAAAGTAAAATTGCTTATTTTATATTCGATAGGAAAGACTAAATCCTTGATATAAATAAGAAAAAAGGTCGAGAATTCTGATTTAATCTAAGATATATGATAAAAGTATGTTTTTCTTGTACATAAGCACAAATTATTATAACAAAGAGCCACCTCTGAACATCAGTGACGACAGCTTCACGTGAAACTTTATAACTTTGTACACCATTCTAAACAGTGTTACTGATTTAGTTACGTGGCAGTGGATAGTTTCGTAAATTGGCCTTTCTTAACTTACGGCTATGGTTTGACTTTTTCAGCAATTATTGTTTAATAATTAAAGGTATAGATATATTTACGAATTTGGTCTTTCGGGCTTGTGTTGTTCTTGAAATTGATGTGAGGCATGTACACCTCCCATTGTTACTTCACAGTATCTAGACAGTGAAATACCAATAGTTGGCGGGGAAGAAGAGCTAGCCACTCATAGCAGTAAACATGTGGATTAAAGGAAAGAAGAATATCTCAAAAAGGGCTTGGATGGCAACTATTTTGAACTGCATCAAGCTGTTTAGTACACAATGTTTTGCAGAATTATCACCTAAGGAAAGGGCTTGTATTTGCACTGTGAGTATCACTTGGTGTCAAAAATGACATTCGGACGTGAAAAATGCAGGTATAAATTTGGGGTTGGGGTGCATTAACTTCTTTTGCTATGAACTGCCATTGCATTGTCAGGTCAAGTGAATAATATTTTTATGCTTTGTTTTAATACAGTTATCTAAAAATATGGACCTTTTTGACCTCACTTGTGTGTTTTATTTTTTTTATAATTTTTTTATATTCGGCTTGTGGATATGACATTAAATTTGTGCATAAAAACTGTCCATTGCACTCTTAGCCACTGTGAATCACGTTTCTATGACATGTTGAATAACTGACTGGAAGCCTGTTATGGCGGGAAGTTGATCTGCCACATCAGAGTATTTAGTTATGATTTTTATGAGGACTTACTGATTGGAAAAACGAGAATTGTTAAATGGAGTTCTTTTCATGATATGTATCTTTGTTTCAGTGCATATCTGATAATAATAGGAATTAAATTTAAAAAATTCTGTCCATATAAATCAGTGTTGACCAGTGTAAGCAAATGTTGTAGTGTTGACGTCATTGAGTGATGCGTTCTCTCGAGAACAGGAAATTTATGACAGGTGACAGGAGGATACCCATCTTCCAGACACAGCGGCATACCTCTTTCCGATTGCTGGTGGTTTTGTTGATTTGCCGAATAGTAATGTAAGAAGTGAGATAAAAATTGAAAGTTGTTGTTTGCCTAAAAGTAAGTATGATTTTCTTCTTTTTTATTGACAAACACCGACCCCCATCCCCACGATTCACCTCAGCAATGCTTCTATCTGCTTATCTTGGGGTCGGAATATATTTCTTTTCTTACACCTATTGAAAACATAATGTGTGAATTCATTAATTATATGAAATGTCAAATTTTAATCCTTTCTTAATGCAAGTGCAATTTAAACATGGGTCGACAGCATCGCAAGCTAAATTTTTGGATGTAGACTGAAAAGTCATAGAATCATCCGTAACTCGAACTACTTCCTTGGTTCGACATTGCAAATCCCAACGCTTTTTCTATATATTCCCCACCCCCTGGGACCACCACACTTCTGCCCTTCCAGACACTGACACAAGGGTCCTAACCAAAAAGCTTCTACATTTATTATGTGTCTCCTTGCTATGCCTCATTGTCTATATTTTGGTAAAAAAAACATTAAAAAATGTCACTGTAATTCCAATTTTTGGTATATTTGAGCTTGGAAACCCCTCCTAGAACCCCCCAGGGGAGAGAACCAAAAAAGTATACCTGTCTCACTGATGGCTACCACGTGGATAATTTAACAATTAAACCTCTCTTACAGATAAATACCCTAAGGAAAGCATATGTACCAGGTTTGGTGGATTTCTACTTTACGGTTTAGTAAGAGATAAAGTTACAAACGGAGTGATGAACAGGCGGAGGGTATTACGATACCCCCCTCCATGCTAAAACGCGTGGATACTTCAAGCTTTCTTATTATAATAACGCAACGAGTCAAATAACATTTATTTTGCAAGCCTTGGCTAGCAAATGAATGAAATTATTCGACTAATTTTACATTTCGTTTGAAATGAGCAAAAATGAATGATTGTTTAGCAAATGACAAAGCAATACTGATTTTATTTGTCAAGTCCGCAGAAAAGATGAAATTAATTGACTTTGAATACATGCAGATGCCTCGTACATATCGGCATTGCCTTAAACGATGCCATGACGTCTGACGTTATGAGGTGTTATTATATGTATTGCATACTGAAAAATTATGATCTGAGTATATTAACCTGGATGACAGAATAGTTGTGTGATAAAATATAATAACACTGCTTCTGATTAAAGTGCGTATATTTTCAGCATTTAATACACCGTTCATTTTGACACATTTTATATTTGAATAACAAAAAACAAACAAAAAATATAATAATAATAATAATAATAATAATAATAATAATAATAATAATTATTATTATTATTATTATTATTATTATTATTATTATTATTATTATTGCACTCAGGTATCATACATCAGTAAATCAGTCAATTAATCAATCGATCAGTCATTGAAATGTGTTTAAAAGCTAATGGATGGGCAAACGGAAAAGCTGAATTCAGTTTATACATTATTGTAATTAATAAGCCAAGCCTATATTGGCCTGTTAAGACTATCTGGGTAGAAACTGTGTGGACATCAGGCCGCGTTTGTGTCGTATAAACGATGAAAGCTGAAGCGGGCAAGGGTGACCAAGGTTAAATGAGCCTTCTCTTCTCTTTCCTTTTTTTTTATAGGTAACCCGACTCTTCTTTTTCTCTCTTCTCCATATACTTTTATTTTCATACTGATGATGATAATGCCATGGAGAGGATGTTAATTTCCTCTAAACTGGTGTAAATATTACATGATTTGGCCTTCAACTTTTATCATCTTTTGCAAATATTAAACTCCCTGGTTATGTCACAGTTGTCAAACGCAGTCATCGCTGCAGGCATATCCCAAGGGAGGGAACCCCGCATGGCTTATTGAGTTCACCGCTACTTATACGTTATCCATACGAAAACCAAATACCCCCCCCCCCCCCAAAAAAAACTCCCAATACCAAAAACAAACTTAACAATGGTAAAAATTGATTGCTTACATTGTAATTAGATAACATTTTGAATAACTTTCAAGCTGTATTTTGAATATATATAGGCAAAATGTGGAGTTATCTACCCACACAATCAATTATTCATCTCTCCATTTTTCTATCTAGTGTATGGTATTTTCATCTTTTCCGACTAAGTCATATAGTTTTATTTGAATTTTTTCTAGCAAAAGAGAAGCTTTACCACGGAAACAACTCTCAGATGAGGCGAAAGAGCTAATATGATCGGCGAAGTAATTTAGTTGCTTGTATGAAGTGAGATCTCATATCGGAATCCAATTTATTTGATTGAATAAAGACCTTTTAAATACAATAAAACGTACACTCCAAGGAATGAATCGCTACCTTAAAAGGTAAATCCAAATATATAAAATCTCAACAAGAAGGCCTGGATCTGCATGTCGACCTCACGAAACAAAAACAACCAAGCATGTAAAAAAATGAGTTCTCCTAGCGCTATAATAATTCATCCAAAGTACTGTATGAACAAAATCCATAAAGGGGTTTAGAAAATATAATCAAATGATAAAATAGGTCCATATGGCCTGAGAATTATCACCTGGCTGACATCTGCCTAATAGTGAAATGCAAGAGCGGTTGGCCACGCAATCTGGGTCAGTAGGATGTTTCCTGTAGAAATTTCTTCCATTGCTGTTGATTGCATATGTTATAAAAACAATAGTAGCGATGTTTCTCTGGTTTTTGTATCTTCCTCCATATTTGATGGGACATGAGCATCGTTTGTCCAATATTGAAAGGCCTCTGTACCTTGACGTTTTCTGTCAAAGCTGGTAAAATCCTGGAAAAAAATTCGTTTTTCTTTTCTTTTTTAAATATAAAGTTTTGCAGATGTTTTCTGTTTTTAGTAACGGCGGTTATATTTGATCGGCATCATTTGTATAAATAAGGAAAGCATTGAAGCTATGATGCTTTCTGTGAAATTTGGTCAAATTCTCCTAAGCGGTATTTGGCTTTTGAGAAGAAATCATGCAAAGGATTTTCTATTTTTAGTTGCGGCGGACATATTTTATGTTGAATCAGTATCATATATGTGAAATTGAAGGCCTTTAATGCCAGAATGTTTCCTGTTAAACTTAGTTAAATTCTTCTAGCAATATTTGAGAAGAAGTCATTTAAAATGTTTTCATCTGTAGTAACGGCGGTTATATTTGATGTCGGATCGGCATCACTTGTGTCAGTTTTAAAGGCCTTTAATCCGGGATGACTTTTGTCATATTTAGTCAAATTATGTTGAGTGGTTCTTGAGGAGAAATCATTTAAAGGTTTTTTTATATTTAGTAACGGCGGCGGCATCTAATGGCAGATAGGCATTATTTCTACAAATCTGAAAGCCATCTCTGACAGGACGATTTTTGTCAAACTTAGTCAGATTTTGTTGAACGATTTTGAATAAGATGTCATTTAAAGGTTTTAATATTTTAGGAACGGTGGCCACATTGGATGACGGGTCGGCATCTGAAATCTGAAATGCCTTGATGCCAGAATGCCGCTATAAATCCACGTGCATATTGGTCAAGAGGTTTTCTGAGAAGAAGTTGTAAATAGCAACTGTGAACGGACGACGCACGACAGTAGCTATAAGGATCACTATGGGGCTTATGGAAAGTTATCATTACGTTGGGGTCACTATGGGACATATGAGAATTTAACATTATGTTTGGGTCGCTTTCGGTCTTTTGGGAATTTAACATCACGCTTGGGCTACTATGTGGCTTATGGGAATTTAACATTACGTTTGGGTCCATATGGGGCTTATAAGAATTTAACATTATAAATGGGTCACTATGAAAAATGCGGGAATTTAACATTACATTTGGGTCACATATGGGGCTTATGGGAATTTAACTTGGAGTTTGGGTCACCATGGGGATGTGTGGGAATATAACACAACAGTTCGATCCCTATGGGGATTTCATTATTTGTACAATTTGAAAGGACTTCCTACCATGCTGCTTCCTTCAAATTTAGTCAAATTTTGTTGAGCGATTTTGAGAAGAGGTCGGTTACTAGGTTTTTCAATATTTTTACTTGACGCGGTCATATTTAATGACGTATCGTGATCATTTATAAAACTGTTTATATATATATATATATATATATATATATATATATATATATATATATATATATATCAATTCGGTATGATAAACCAGGTAAATGTCTATATTGAACAATTTCGACAACGATCTGTACCTATTGCCTTATTTGTCTTTAAGGGGGTGTGCTGAATTTTAAGAATGTGTATTTGTTTGTAACTCAATCACAATAAAATTTCCATAGTCCACGCCTATATTTTCTTATTGAATAATACAAACTAGACCAAAAAAATCGAGAATTCATCAAAATACATATAAGTTTGCTATTTCTGTCTCCCTACCTCGTGAATTTGTTTGTAAGTGTGGGTGTTTCTCTGAGAGAACGTCTTTTTCCTGCCAGTCTTCCCCCCCCCCCCCCCCGCCAAATGAAGTTCGTCTGCTTTATCCCCACCATAGGATGTTCGTTCATTGTATCCTCTGGAGGACATTCGTCTGCTTTTTCCCGTTCGTCTGCTTTTCCCCGCCATAGAATATTTGTATGCTTTATCCCGCTATATGACGTTGGTCTGTTTTTTCCCGCTATAGAACATTCGCCTGTTCTTTTTTGCCTCAGGACGTTCGTTTGCTTTTTTGTCGCCATAGGAAGTGAGTCTGCTTTTTTTTGCCTCAGGACGTTCGTATGCTTTCTCCCGTCATATGATGTTCTTCTGTTTGTTTGTTTTTTCTAGCTATAGGTGTGTGATTGTGTGTGTGAGTTTGTGTTTCCTACCATTTTTACCATAAGCCCCATATTGACACAAACGTAATGTTATTTTGTTTACAGTTTTAAACCTTGTGACAGTGTCGTCATAGCTCATTGTGTTGAAGAATAACATTCAAGAATATACAAGTGTTCAATTGTTCATATCAAACAAAACTATATACTAGTACTCCAATGTTTCAGAAAAGATAAAGATTTACAGAGTGCTTTCAATGATGATACCATAAGGCTGAGCAGCAACAGCTTTGAAAGCAAGATAGTTAAAACTGTGTGATGAATGACTAAATTACGCATTTGATGTGGGTAAATAAAGTCATTTTATGGGGCTAAATTTAAATACATATTCAAGATCTCGTAAGTTTTACAATGTCTTTTTAGAATGATTAGATAAAAATAGAGAATTTATTGAAAATAAAGTTCGTTTTAAAACAACACACGGTCACTCAGTATCTGAAGTAGCTGTAGCAGAGTCAATCATAGGAATGTCAACATTTAATATAAATTTCAATGCACTCAAGTGTTTAACAGGATTAAAGAAACATTGCTAATTGCTTAAGAGAAATTTATATTTTGTTGACCGTTCTCCTGTTTGGTTATTGATAATACGTAAAGACAACTTATCAGGCATAAAATATTCTCCGGATGTTTCTATGTCGTTTCAAATGACCGACAAAGAACAGTATTTAAGACAGCTTTACTACCATCCTTAAAGTCCAGTTGGTTGTACAAATGTCAATCAATGGTGGGAGCAAATTCAACAAGACGAAAACAAAATAAGCAACACTGAATTGAAAGGGTGGCTAACTGTACAATCTACCTACACATGACAAAAGCACTCGAGATAAAATTTCCCAACAGACAAGGTTTATGTTAAAAACGTGGATGCCCAGTGGCTAGCAGAAATAGTGGACATGCAGGCATATGCAAAAGACAACAATGAATATCAATACATTTTAACGGTGAGATATATTTTCATAAAATACTACTAAGTCGAAAAAGTAAAAAAGAACAAAGGAGATAACGTACACGATGCTTTCAAATAAATCTTCAAAGAGCAATTTAATCAGACAAAACGTATCTGAAATGGAAAGTTTTAACATAACCCACCAGACTAGAATGCGGAAGTATTTCATCCACAATGAAACCAGAAAACGGGTTAACGTTAATTTAAATTTTAAATGATGGTTAAAATAACACTCATCATAGGTCAGTAAACATGACTTCGGTTGAAGTGACCAAGGAAGAAAAGAGATCAAACGTTTGCGTAAAACATATTTGTTTATCTCGCAACTGATACATTTTGAACGTTGGGCTACTTCTCAAACTTTGCAGAGAAAATATATTAAATCATGCAGGTAATTTTAGGTGACCGAGTTATTTGCAAACTGGAAGACTTCAAAATAATGTTCAAAATCTCCTCAATGATTAAGTTAGCTATCTTGAATTATGCAACTTATTTCTTGTATTTCTTTTCTGGATGTCATCTTGGCATGTTTGATCTATAGTCGCTTGTTACCATATATCTTGCAATTGACCAGAGGAAACAGTTTCTCTGTTGTTCAGGATCAGAAATGTCGAATGAGGCAAATGGAATGAAATGATCAACGTCTAAATCATCTTCATTAACATATTCAGGTTTATTGAAGTTTAGTCATATCCAATAAAGACTAATGGATGGAACACTGAGTATTTTCAATGTTGTATCAGATTTAATATTTTGTTTTAATGTATGAAACAATTATGATTTTTGTATTGTTAATTAATCTGAAATTTTCACCATGGTGGTATTTGTATCTCTTGTACTTATTTATATGCTCTCGAGTTTCCTCTGTCCATTTTAGATGTCCATTTTGTTATTGCACTCTTTGAGATAATTATTGTTTTCATCCATATATCCATTTGTTCATCTATTCTTTTTCCACAAGATTTGTATTCACGCTGTTTGTGATCGAGCACAGTTATATATTTCACTTCCTGACAATTTGAAAATGTCTAGAAATCCGTTTCAAGAAATTAAAATTCACTTTAATTTTCACCACTTCGAGTAACATTGCAAGATTCATTTGGCATGATGACTTGCAATTCAACTTTGTTATTTTAACGCTTGGGTTAACTTTTAAAAGTTTCTGTGTAAATAAATGGAAGGTAAACAAGACGAAAAAAAAAAAAAAAAGAAAGAAAAGCAAAACCGGAATGTGTCTAAGGTTAGAACATGAAAAGGTTAGTTAACGAATGGAAAAGATCCACGTAAAGTTTAATATGGCCGACAACTTGGAAAATGTGCACAGAAATAAATAAATAAATTAAAAAAAATCAGCCTAAGCTGAACGTTTAAGAAAAGGCCAAGAAGACTCAAAAAGGTCACAAGGTGCTGCAAGCAAACAGCAGCAGACATATTATTACTATATAGGTGGCGGTGGTGTAGCTGTGTTACGTATCTTATGTATTTGGTCTAAAAGCAAATTTGTTTTTGTTTTAAAAGCTAAAAAAACAACAAAAAACGTCAAAATCTTTTCAAAACATGATCAGATGATAAGTAATGCAATAAATCACAATGGAATCAACTATGAGTGTATTATTGTTATAAACGATTACAACAGATACAACGATATACAAATGCAATCAGAAGGGAAAAATAAACATGATACAGAACCAAAACATAATGGAATTTACCCCCCAAAAATCCGTTGGAGGAGAGAAAGAAAGTGAAGGAAAAGGAGATTCGGGAGAAGTGCAGAGAGAAGTTCCATTCCGGAGAAACTTACAACAGAACAGAATAAAAATAAAAAAAACGGACAAAATTTAACTTGCAACGTTTAAATTTTTCCTATTCAAATATTTTGCTGAGATACCTTTACTATGTCATTGTCGCCACGCGACAAGGCTGTAGTCATGAATAAGCCGCCTCCGGAACAGCGAAGGAAAGTTGTTCTATTACAATCGTCGGTCTCCCTGAAAAATAAATCTAGTTTGCCAATCAAATTCATAACAGAAATGGCAAATAATCCATTTCATCACAGTGAATAAATCCTGCTGTTGTTTAGCACAATTATTTTCGATGAACAATATATTTTACTTAAAAAAGACAAGTAAGTATTTACCTGGGCCAGTTACTATCTAGCTGAGGATTATTTAATCTCTATATATCTTACAACATTTCAAACCAAACCTTGTCCCGTCTACGCATACTTTTTTACTTTGAAAAAATAAAGTTGTTAACGGCGAGTGCAATGTTAAAGAAAATGCTATTTATAGCACAAGCACAGCCTAATACACGTCCTAAGGTGCATGGTTGCGACGCGGATCATCGCGCAGGTAAAACTTAAAGGCGGTACATTTATACTGTATAAAACGTGCACAATACCATCCGCTATAAACAGTAAAATTAAAATAAAGGCTACGAAACTACAGTGAAAAATATATCTGAATCATAAAATGTAATGTAAGTAGAATATAGATATCATATTTTTGTTAAATATATGCCACACATTCCAAAATAACGAAATCTGAATAAAAATAGCATTAGAATATTTTTGTAAAAATCACAATTAAGTACCTTTAAAATTGCAAGTAATTTAGTCATTATTATTATTATAGAAGATAAAAAAAAACATATACAAATGCACGCAGAAGAAGTTATAACTAAAAAAATAATTAAAATATTCAGAAAACGTACGATTCAGAATGGAACGGGCCCATACTATAGTGTTTTTTACAACCTTGAAATGAACATGAAAATAGTCAAAGACTGCAGGCACATTTTCATGTTAATTTATTCTCAAATGTATTGGCTAGCAATATGTATAAGAGACTGAAGTAGCAGATTTCGTACTGTATACCGCACGTTAATGTCAGCGGGTTACCGTTTATGTTCTGCTGTGTTTCGTACAAAAAATATCAGTAGTAACATAATTCTCCTTCCCAATTCAAGGTAAAACAGGACATAAAAAAATGAAGAAAAAAAATATTTGCACATTGTTGGATTTGAACTTGGTTCACCTGGATGAGAGGCGGCCATATTTACCTCTTGACCACGCAAGTGTCTTAAAATCGCTCAAAATTTCGTAATCATAATGCTATCAATGTCTATTGACGGGCAGTGAAAAATTATTGATCGTATTTCACTCCAGTAAATTATCAAGATTATTTTACTTGGAAAATTCACTAATTCACGGCCTAGCTTAAACTAAAATATTATATGCACATCATTAGGTTTGAACTTGGTTCGTCTGTATGCGAGACGGACACATTTACCACTAGACCACACAAGCGTCTTAAAATAGTTTAAAATTCTTTCTTGGTCATATTGTTATCGACGTGGTAGTAAAAAAATGATCAAAATTATTTATCTTGAAAAATCCAGTAATTCATGGCCTAGCATAAAATAAATTGTTATATTCACGACGACTGGGTAGATAGTCATTTGAGGGCAAACCCGACCCGACTGTCGTGTACCTATTTGTACAAATTGGCTTTCTACACGACTGTTGGGTATATTGTCATGTATGCGTTCAGTACCGACTATTTCAGTAATGGGTGTCGTTTTTTAGAATTTGATTGCACATACCTTTAAATGGCGATTATTCACTTAATTCGGATCCCCATAAATGCACATTCCTTTGGAAGGTCATTATTAACACGCCCTCAACGTTTTAGTACGCGGACATTTTTAGATTTGGTCAACCTAAAGGTGTGATCCTCTACAAACCGGATTGAATGTTGCGCACTGTGATGTCACAATGAGAGCTACGCATGTTGAAAAAAAAAATTCGTACTACCCTATATTGTGACGATTATACCCAACGTACTCTTTTATTGACCCAGTTTGGTACCTGGTCACCAATTGTAAAAGTCCATAGCGATCAATAATTTTTGTCTGGAAGTTTCTTGATGACAGTTAAGGTGCAGAACATTCAATAATCAGGATTTAATAGACTTTGGTTAAACTATATTAGTATTAAATTTTAGAACAACAATTAATATTTAATTTAAAATGAGTACATACGCCTACATGAGCCCACTGACATACACTGCAGGCGAGTATGTATTGTTCACACAAATGGAGTGATGTAGTTCATAGTGTTCCGTCAACTCCGGATAATTCCGTAAATTTCCGTAATGTTGAGAGGTAAGGGCATAGTTTTTCCCATTTGTTTTCATATTGTTTGGAAATATTAGAATTAGACATTGCATAACACGGATGCAGACGACGAAGTGTTTACCTTCTATGTATGTGTAGGCCTTCCATCCACCTCTTCACCCAAAATGGACTCTTCCAGCATTCGGAAAATGCCATTGAGCAGGCTCCTCGTTAACACTGAAAACTTCCGTTTGGTTTGAAACACGAAGAAGATGACAATGTTAGGGACCGCTTGGTGACAAGCGAGTTAGAAACTATAAATCAATAAATAAAATGAGTACGTTTTGAACATTTTTTGTATCCTTGATGCTTTTCGCTTTTATAATCGGTACTGAGTAGGGGGGTACAAGCTGTCGGGGGTATAGGCTGAAACTATAAAGTGTATGTCAATGTGGTCATGTAGGCGCATCACAGGCACTTGATTCTATAAGTCGAAAGGGGCAAACTAATGATAACACCCTCCCCTACTCGCAATTAACACAAGGTAACTAACTCTCGCAGGTCACAATCGGACCCCTCGTTGATTCCGTTCTAATTTTCCAATACTATCTGCACATTTAGTCACTCATAACTTACACCACCATAAAGAAGACATTCCAAATCTTTTCCCCATATATCATTTTACGTACCTCACTGATTATGAATGACCAATTTTACACGAAATGTATATGTTGCTTTATGTCTTGCCTACAATATTGCAGTTTTCGAAGACTACACTTCCGATCTACTTCGGAGTGAATGCAATTATTTGGCAATATGTATATAAACAATGAATACTCAAAAATTTGAACAATTTAAATTAAAATTCGAATCAAATTTATTTTCTTTCAAGATCATTTTGAAAATAAAATTTCGAACATTTTTTCAACTAATATGTTCATTTACTATATTGTACGTGTATCGTGGAGGTCATGACCCTTATACATTTTGCACAAAAGAAGAGATATCCCGAATGTTAGATTTAATGAGAAGAGGGAAATTCTAAAGTTTATTTTTGAGAAGGAAATGGTCAAAACCCAAACATTTAGCAACACATAAAACATAAGAAAAACTGGTTCATATGGACATTCCAATCTGTTTAATACCACCCCACCCCCAACAAATATTAAACTTGCAGTCATCCAATGTTACACTTTATCATAGTAAAAATACAGCCATTGTTTATAAATAACATTTATTTAATGTTTTTTTTTATATATACTTTTGGATTCTTTCGAGTCATTGAGATAATAGCACAGATTAAGTCTGACTTTTTCTATGCCTGTATGACTTTAATAGATTTTCAAACCAAAACACCCATTTTTCAATACTGTACAATTGTAACTGCTTGGACTTGTACTTTTTTGGGATAAAGACATTTTTTTTTTACATAATTTTGCCAAAAATACAGGAGGTAGACAAATTGGTATGCATATTTCTATGCATGCTGTGACATTATGTTTTCATGCCATATTAACCATTATATTTGTTTCAATTACTTTTCACTTCATCAGATCTAAATCTAGAAAACCTACATGATCTTCCAGTATTCTTTTTTGGTCCCAGAGAGAGAGAGAGAGAGAGAGAGAGAGAGAGAGAGAGAGAGAGAGAGAGAGAGAGAGAGAGAGAGAGAGAGAGAGAGTTTTGAAATCATGTAGCATTATTGGAAGTTTAATTCACCAATCCTCCCGAAGGAAAAACCTAAATTGATAGTGTTTACTAAAATGTATATTTTGTAGTGAAAACTGTACCACATTAGGATATAATTTCTCTGTACATGTTTTATGTGCAATTAGATATGTGTAATTAGATAAAAAAAAGTCTTTCACTTCTATCGTTTCATATCTCCATAAATACTTGTATCTTACATTTTCTGACATTATCTCCTTCATTTGAGTAACAGGCCACACTTTCTAAAAGATGCTTCCATTCCATTATACATACATATGTCAATATTTAAGGCTGTATGAGAATCTCATGATTGAAGGGAACAGAAACATAAGACTTGATGACATTATTTCTAGGTTGACCCAAGATATTCCAGCTTATAAGGATGTCTGGCATCCAGAAATGTTGACTTACATAATCATGAAAATATTTCCAAATATTAGAAAGTTGTTTGTGGGAGCTAACAACATAAAGATAATGAGCATACATGGTTTGACTATAGATTTATCAAGCGATAAAAGTCAGCTGATTCAGCACACTCTACCATGAAACCATCAGTATGATTTCTGCTTGACAAATCAGAAAGTGTTGGCAAGTTTAGATGTATGTCGAGGGAGACTTTTAATGGTAACTAATGATGATTTAAATCAGCATTAGTAAGGATGTCATTGTACAGTTTTTTGTAGCTGAAAGATCCTTTCTCAGTTCTACATCAGTTCAAAGAGGGTATCAAAGGCCAACTCAATAAATGCTTTCTTTTGTTGTCTCAGAGTTATCTCTGTATGTCATGGATACCATGACAACAACAAGGAACAGCCATTTACATTTTTCAATGACAAATATATGAAAGAGGTATGCATACTGCATAACGATACTGAATCAATGAGAGTGATCAGGCATATCAATTGCAAGAAAATAGTTCCTATAGGCAATGATTCTCATACATATCAGAGATTCTCAAGAGCAATGTGTCAGAGCCGAAATAACCAAAGAAATAAACAGAAGCAATCAGAACATGTCCAACATTCCAATCAGGATAAAGAAAATGAAAATCCTTTGCTTGAATGCAAACATTTTGAAGATGTGATGTCAGTTTTCAGAAATATTCCACAAACTTAAAATCAGGTTACACTCCTATGTTCACAAATCATGGTTTCTAATATATACAATAGTAAAGGGATGAGATGTCCAAGGGAATAATAAGTATGGCAATAACTTTGTACAATAGAAATTCCTCAGCTTACAGAGATGTTACTAAAATGGCTGGTTACGTCTCCCATCTGAGCAGTTACTATCACTATATAAAAATGCCGTATGTCAGCGCTATGGAATAATAACACAAATGATGGAGTAGATCTTGAATGAGGCAGAAAGACAAACTTTGACACAAAAGGGCTTTTTGGAGGTTTAATCTTGGATGAGATGTTATACAAGAAGACATACAAATTACAAGTTATTCATTATAAATCTGGTAGCTCATTGGTTGGTCTCGTTGATTCCGGTCCAGAGGTAAAGATGATGCATGCAGCCAACATAGGTAAAGTAGAAAAGTAAACTGGCTAATCATGTGTTGTAATAAATCTTTCATGGTATAACATGTTTTAGATGGCTGTTATGTATGATGCTTATATAATATTATAAATATTTTAGGAAATTATAAATGTTGCTTGATTTTAATATTTGATCAAACCTTAATGTTATATATCAGGTTTACATGTTTAGCTATTGTCCGTGAATTAGGTTGTTTACTTAGTATTTGAGTTCAAGGACGGTTTTGGTAAACAAGTTGTTGATTTTGTTTACAGATAAAACTAAAATTTCCTTTAGAATTATGTGTAAAAAGTCATGTCCAAACAGGTAAAATTCCATTAAGGCAACACATATTCTATAATATTCTGTCATGTGACTTGTCTTATATTTATACAGCATTTGGTAAACAAGATTCCATTCCTATTCAAAACTTCATGTCATTAAAATCAGTTTATTAAAGAATTTATTTTAGTAATTAGATGTTACAGTTGTGAAAAATCATTCCAAATTTAGAGAGAGGAATTATTTGAAATATTCATTGGATTATAGTGCTCATAGACTTTTGGATTTTGGATTTGAATTGATAATTTTGGAATTTATGTGAACTTATTCAAAGATATTCTGGAGTACTTCATTTTGGCACATCAGAACATTAAAGACTACTTGCACATCAGGACATTAAAGACTTCTGGCACATCATCACATTCAAGGATAGAGTAATTCACTCGGAACATTCCATATTTAGGACATGTGATTGGGACACTTAGGATTATTGGATTATTTGGATTTTAATTCACGTTACTGTAAGTGTCTTTTTGATTTTCATTTTAATTATCTAGAAATAAATTGCTTGTTGATTTTTACTTGATTTGTTGCTTTCACTTTGTTTCTGTTACATTTTTCTTGGACCATAGAGTCGTGACATGGCCATTTGACAATTTTCCAAACACACAGGCATCACCATCTGATCTCTTTATTACAACCTGGAAATGTGTTGATGCCCTTTATGAATATTGTTTTATGCCAATATGCCGCTGCATGGATGGGTCGAGCAATAACCTGAATACAAATCCTATGGAGACACAGATGGTTGCCAAGCATTAAAGAAACCCAATGAAAGAAATTATCTTCATAATGGACCCATGTCATTTACTCAAGAAGATCAGGAACAGTATTGTAAGTAATGGTTTTGAGAACATTCATGAGAGACTTCTCACTGTAGATGGCTTCTTTATCATCTGGAAGATGTGGATCTTAAGTGGGACCGGAGTATAAACCCTGATGCTCATAAGATGAGAAACAAACTTGCTTGTGAAACCCTAAACCCTGAATTTGATGACTATTTACCAAAATGGTCCGCCTGAGCCAACGCAGGATGAAATAACAGCAACAGTTAATCTTCTGCAGCATACAAGTTTATTAGTTTCCTTCTTCAGTGACATTCGACCTGCAAAAGATTTAAGAGATGAAAGGCTAAGAAGACTTACTTCAGCATACGACAAGTTTCAAGTCCTGGAAGAAACAAGTCGCCAATTCAGACAGTGTCTATAAGAGATTTCAGACCTGAATGACAATGGAAACTAGAGAAGATTTTTATTTGATGCATTAAGGTTTCATGTCATTAACAAATCTGTGTGTGTCAAAAAATAGGTCAAAGCATTGTACCTTCCAGAATCAACAGTGACATTGTTGAAAACGTGTTCTGCCAACAAAGCTCTCTGTATCATGGTGCTACTACTAACTCAACATATAAATCCTATCATACAGGAGTAAATTCCGTAGTGCTAGGACAAGCAACAATTTTACACAAATCAAATTCTGGTGGAATGTATGCTGAACGTTATGCAGCTTCAAGGTCAGTTAAGCTTCCAAACAGTTTTGACTCGTTGACATTTCTGGAATAGGATCATTGGATCAACAGACAAATGATTTACTTGAGAGAGACTATGGAGTCAACATCATTTTTATTTCCACATGATGTAGATACAAACATGAAATAACATCAAGTCAGGGATCCCAAGGAATGCTGTAATTTATTAAAAATAAGAACAACAAAATAATGCACAGGACACATTAAAACCCCTCATGAAAATTATTCAGAGGAAAATATGATTAACCAACAAACTGTTCCAGAGGTCGTGCAAATAAAAGAACTTTGTACTTTATTTGCAAAAGAAGCAGTGATTTAATCTGATTCAAGGGGACACATTTCAGCTATTTTCAATTTAAAAGTCAATCATGCATGTGATGCATAAGCAACGGAGATCAAATACGTTTTCTACTGTATGAGGCAATAGCTGTCTAAAACACTGAACACAGGAGATACAGAATACTTTGATTTTGATTATTTGGTAAATAAAGTTGGATAAGGACAGCAATGATACAGGAGTTATTACATAGCAATGATACAGGAGTTATTACATAGCAATGATACAGGAGTTATTACATAGCATATGAAAAGTTAGTACAAAAATGAAACAGAAACATGGTGATCTTTAGAGGTCACTGGTCTATGGACAATAAGAATATTCAGGTTATATATAAAGGTAAGACAAATAGTTTTGGTGATATTGTTGTTGGCTTGGAAACGTGTAATATCAATAAAAAATTTGAATATATATATATATATATATATATATATATATATATATATATATATATATATATATATATATATATAATGATCTAATAATTTGAAGAATAATTTATATAAGAAATGCAAACCATATTCATTGCAGATAACTTTTTGTCATATATGAGAAGCATATGGTAAGTATAGAAGTAAAATACCCTGAAAAAGTGAGTTGCAGAGTTGGAATCAAAAGTGCCCAAAAATTGTTGTACTATTATTCTATCATGATAAGACAACCTGGTATTATTCCTGAGCAGTTCTAGAGGTGCGAGACAAGGCAATCCATACCATCGCAATTCAATACTTTTGCTGCAGGATTTCAAAAGTTAATAATAAAAAGTTGACTATTGATCTACAATGAATTAAAATTTGTACACAAAAATATAAAATATTAAGTGCAAAACAACATTCACGGCATACAAAAATTTAAAATTTGTATAGATGAAATGTGGTCTGAATCAAGAAGGTATAGAGATAAAGAATACTGTAACAATAGCCAAGAAAAATTGGAAATAGAAATGGCGAAATCTTTGTACATTATTAATACTTCACACAGCATTCCGAAATCCTAGCTAGCCAATATCTTGCTACTATTGGAGTTGGATATATGCCATCCAATAGTAGATTAAAATTGAATGAATACCGACACAATTTTTGGACAATCTTTTTCCTTTTCCATGTTCTCACTAGGTCTAATTCAAAATGTGGTGTAGTGAAATGTAACTGTTGGTTATATTGCTTTATTAATTTGTTACATGCCCTGATTCTGTCAAACACCTCTACATTATTTTGTGTCTCCCAGTGATCATAGGTTTCTTCTGTTCCATTCCACAATGGACTTGGGGGGAGGGGCGGATTTCAAAGAGTCCAAATTTAATTTGGGGATACTTTTAAAAAAAGCTTTAAAAGAGAATGCAGTACTTTTATTGTACTTTGCTCAAAATCTGAAATAGTTCTGTGCCAAAGAAGAATGGATTGACCATCTTTTTTTGTTACATCACATGTTCCATGCCAAAATAATACCATTAAATTACAAATTTTTTTAAAAAGATAATCAAAGTTCTTTGAGAGGAAATCAAAGCCTTGTTCAGAGGTGCTCCCACTTTGGTCAAAGCATGTAATTTTATTTGAATTTACACCTACATTGCTTAACTGAAATTTCAGGTATCTTCCTTTACTATCTGATAGTATAACATAATTGGCATAATTTTTTAACTGTTAGTCACCATTCTTGACAAGATATTTTAATTGACATAATTTGTTAACTGTAATTGACCCTTCTTAAATGGTATCATCTTTTAACTGTATGTCACCCTTCTTAATTAGCATAATTTTTTAAACTGTAAGTCACCCTTCTTAACAAGATATTTTTCTATTCTTTTGATTTCATGAGACATTTTTCTTAAGTGTCTTATCTACAACATCTTTACAAACACAAATCCAGCTGTATTACATGACTGCAAGACAGAATATGCCTGCAAAGAGAAAGAAAGGCAATCCACAAATAATCTTATGAACAACACATAAATAACTGGAATATTTATGATGCATGAATATATCTTGTAAAAAAAAATCAAATAAAACAATTTAGGATAATGCAAATTAAAGATAATACTATTCAGTCACCGGCACTTGTTTCTACTAGTAAAAAAGGGAAAACTAATAATAACAAAATCCCATACTCTCAATTAACATGTTAACTTGGAGTAGAGGAACATGCTATAATTAGTTTTCCCTTTTTACTGATAGAAAAAAGTGCCTGTGAGTTCAGTTTTTATGACAAAAGTCCAAAAAAGACGATCAAAAGGTGACAATATTGCCATATTTATAACTGTGAAAAGTCTGAGATAGCATTGACTCTTTTTCTAGGAGCAATTGCGACAGAACCATTTTCTTTCTCCAGTGCTACTCCACATCTTTTCATCTATGTCATAACAAAACCAATCAAACCATTCATCGCACACATCACACTGGATCCACAACTCACCCTCTGCATGTTGATGTTTACATACAGAGCAAACTAAATTATCAGTGTTACTGGCATCATCCTTTTCCATTTTCTTTTCACTTTGTACCCTTTCCCTTCCCTTTTCCTTTTCCCACTCTTCTTCTTTTTCTAGTACATTGCTGACTTTTGCTACAGCTGGAATTGAGTTCATTACAACTGGCTTTTGAAAAACTTGGAACAGGAATATTTTTCACTAAAAAGTATGGCTTTGGCATTTCATTCAAAGCAGGTATTATATTTAGAAAGAGTAACGTGTGACATAAACAAACCCAACCCACCCACTTAAGAAGGTTGGTGCTGTGCAGTTATCTCAACATATTATAACATGTATACATTTTGAATATAATATTGTTTGGATATGCAAACTTGTGAAAAATAATTACACAAGATTTAACCAAGTTAAACCTTTTGTTTTATTGACAGTATAAATTTTATATGTACAAATGTACACCACTTCCAACGACCTTCTCTTCAGTCGACCTTCCGAACCAGTTTGCAAATTTCTTCCATGACAAAGTACAAACCATTAGAGATAAACTTGACAACACAATTTCAATTGACTCGTCGTCGCCATACAGTTGCAATACAAAATTTAAGCGGCAACCGTTAGCAGCATTTGTACCTGTCTCTATGGATTTAGTACGTACAATCATGATTAAGAGTGCCCCAAAGTCATGTGAACTTGATCCGATTCCGACATCACTGCTGCTTGAGTGCTTAGATCCAATATTGCCTTCACTAACTGATGTTAATAATTCTTCTCTCTCATCCGGGGAATTCCCATCATTTTTAAAAACTGCCAATGTAAAGCCTCTGCTGAAGAAACCAACACTTGACCATAACGATTTAAAGAACTACCGCTAAGTTTCTAACCTCCCATTCATGTCAAAAATATTAGAAAAAGTTGTTCTATCCCAACTTGTATCTCATCTGAATTCAAACAGTCTTTTTAGCAATGTACAGTCTGCATATCGCCCTCGCCACAGTACCGAAACTACCATTCTGAAAGTAGTTAATGACCTTCTCTCTGCTTTGCATAGTGGAAAGATTACAGTCCTCACCCTCCTTGACTGGTCTGCAGCATTTGACACAATAGACCATGATATATTACTGCACCGTCTCCATCAAGTATTTGGCATTCACGATACAGCCTTACTATGGTTCAAGTCCTACTTGGTCAACAGGACACAAATTGTGTCCGCAAATGGAAAACACTCCAGTCCAGTTGGTCTATGTTTTGGTGTTCCACAGGGTTCTGTTCTTGGACCTGTTCTCTTCATTCTATACACTCAGTCGCTCTCAAGTGTCATAGAGCTTCATCCAGTGTCCAGGAGTGTACTGGGTAAGCAACTCGGCCCTGGACTTATCTGCCGGGACAGGCCCGGGGTTTTGCTCACACCAGTAAAACACCGGTAAAAACGGATTTTTTAGCGGAGGCCCACCGGGATTTGTCCCGGTATGCCCAATGGCCAGTACACCACTGCCAGTGTCTCATCAATTGTACGCTGATGACACCCAAATATACAAATCGAGCCACTCAACTGAAGTTGATGCTACCATCCAAGGTGTAGAGAGGTGCATTTCCGATCTGAAATCATGGATGACATGTAACAAGCTGCAGATGAATGATGATAAAACTGAAGCCATTCTCATTACAACACAAAGACTTTCTCATTCACATCCTTTACCTCAAACAATAAATATCAACAACACCGACATTAAATTCACACAGTCAGTACGAAACCTAGGTGTTACTCTAGACAGTACTCTCTCATTGCACCAACATGTCGTGAACATATGCAAGGCTGCATATCTTGAGCTGAGACGCATCAGCTCCATTCGCAATTATCTTTTAGTTGAACACTTGTGTGTTCCTTAGTACTTTCAAGACTGGACTATTGTAACTCAATTCTATCTGGTTCGTCTCAGTATCTACTCCAGAAACTTCAAAAAGTTCAAAACACAGCTGCTCGGATCATTCTTAGAGCACCACGAACAGAGCACACATCCCCCTGCTCTGTACCCTACACTGGCTACCCATTCGATCCAGAATCAAACACAAAATTTGTTCTCTATGCTACGTTTCATTGACTGGCTCCAGTCCAACATACCTATCTCACCTCACCCATGTGTACACACCAGCAAGATACTTACGCTCCTCTTCCGACACTCGTATTCTCATTATTCCCACGATCAAATTGAAGTCATACGGACAACGTTCTTTTGTATACCAGGGCACAGCAACGTGGAACGAATTGCCCACTGAACTTAGACACAAAGACACAGTGATCTCATTCAAGAGTGCTCTTAAAACTCACATATTTCGACTGCAAGAATAGACCTAGAGACTTAATAATGTTTCATTAACTTAACTATTTTCATCATGTTTTTGTTTTCTAATTTCATGGTGTTTGTTTTTCGTAATCATATCAATATATATGTTTTTTAGGTGTTATCTAATGTTGTAAAGCGCTTAGAGCTTCTAAAGATTAGGCGCTATACAAAGTCCTCATTATTATTATTATTATTATTCAAGAAATATATAGTATTTAACATTAACAAAAAAATTGACAAAGCAATTGTTAACATTACAGTTTGTATGTTACATCTCAGCTGAAATTGGGGCAATTACCTTTTAATTAAATAAGTATATAATAAAAAATGTTCTTTTTTGCACACACAACCCGAGCTCGACTATATAACTATATAGAAAACGCTAAGAAAAAAATCAATGTGAATTTTCCCGGCAAATGTCGCACGGTTTTGAGCACATATAACGATCGGAACAACGCTCGGTCATTTTCGGCAAGTGGGATAAACAACTTGACGGAAAAGACCGAGAATATTCCGATTGCATATTAGCGGACAAAGGTTTTAATTCGCTACATCTCGGATACTCCCGTATTTGACGGGTTGGGGGCTTGATGTAGCGATTGGTACCTATGTTTGAAAGGACTCGTTGAAGAAAATAACCAATTACTTTGAAGCAATCACGATATAGCAGCATGCACTCCGAAGTAGACCGGAAGTAGTCTTCGAAAACCGTGATATTGTGGTCAAGACTCTGAGCAACGGATAAACTTCGCGTAAAAGTGGGCATTCAGAATCAGTAAGGTACGTAAAATTGTACATGGTGGAAAGGTTTGGAGTGTCTTATTTACGGTGGTGTAAGTTATGAGTGACTAAATGTGCAGATAGTATAGGAAAATTAGAACGGAATCATGGAGGGGTCAGATTGCGACCTGCGAGTTCCTTGTGTTATCCTCGTAGCACCATTTTTCGTGCCCATTACGTGAATTTAAACGCGTTCGTTATAATAATGTGAGAATCTATTCAAATAAACAGTGTTCAACTATATCTACTTAATTTATTCATCGTTGAAAAATGTTTATTAACGCTAAAATCCTTCGCGAGCTGCCGTGTTTCTGAGCGTGTCAAAATTTGTCTATTTCCGGAAGGTCATCTATGATTCGTGCCTCTGAAAAAGGGTACGTGACGTAAGATTGGAATGTGACAAATAGGCCAGAGTGTGGAAACAGATCGTTTATAATATCTCTGTATTTTAATTAATTGCATTTGTAATATATTTCATTGCTTTCGTACGCATATTGACTGCAAAGACATATCAACAATGATGCCAAAGTATTTTTTAAAAAAAATTAAAAATAGGATGCGTTTTTTTTAATTATTTTGTTTTCAAGCTATTTCGATATAATTATGGTATTTAAAGATATGCTGAACTTGTAAAAGATTTTTATTTGTTCAGGCTATGACACAACACAGATTTTTTCACCTTCTATAAGAATAATCCGATAAAGAATTTCATACTGCATACTCGACCATTTGATTTATTTTTTCTAACATGTTATAAGAAGTGCATGTTATAGAAACGAAGTTTTTGCATTGCCTTTGTCATCTGAGAAATCTCTTTCGTGGACTTCCTAGTAATAAAAAGGTAAAGAAAACCAACATGTGAACGGCAGCCATATCTTGAACAGCTAACACTTAGTAAAATTGGCCATTTGCATCGTGTTTTTTCAATTTGAATTGTAGTTCGTATTTAAATTTCATTTCATCAAACATTTCTTAATCAGCACTTACTGTCATTGTCAATGAACGCAAGTGACCCAGTTGATGATGCCAGGATCTCATAACATGTACATGAGGTTGCGAGAAACATGGCGCATGATTCAAGGATGGGCATGAAGTTAGGAAGATCGACGATAATTTAGAGTAGGGGAGGGTGTTGTCATTAGTTTGCCCCTTTTGACTTATAGAATCAAGTGCTTGTGAGTAGTATGTCACATTTGTCAGCAGTCATCTGAGGAATACATGTACCTTTTGCCCTACCCCATATTCATGAAATCTAACACAAATTTTGAACCTTCATTAAAACTGTTTCGTATTTGTTTATAAACTTATTTTTACAGAATACATCCATGTTTAAGTTTAAATCCAAACAAAATATGTGTGGAGCGACCAAAGTAAAGGGGAATAACTTGGTAACTTCTTTCTATTACTTACTGATAATGCAATAAAGTAAAATATTGGCAACATATTAAAAAAACTTCTTAGTATGTTGAACTAGATTCTATTCCATTTACTCCCTCTTTCTCACAAACACACAGATAAGAACATACCTACACACCCACACACTAAAAAAATAATATACTCACATATATATATATATATATATATATATATATATATATATATATATATATATATATATATATATATATATATATATATATGTGTGTGTCTGTTTGTGTGGTGTACATTGTAATCTATATATATAACTTGTTCTGGTTGGTTATGTGAATCTAATTTTCTTTTACATGGGATAGAAATATTATGTTATAACATGCTACTGATAGAAATATTGTTATAACATGCTACTGATAGAAATATTATGTTATAACATGCTACTGATAGAAATATTATGTTATAACATGCTACTGTGAAACATTTTTGATGTTATAGAGTTTAACAGAGTTTCTGATTAAGATCCACAATGAAATTAAGCTGAAGGTATTAAAAGAACACCTGCATTGAAAAGGATTAAAAAAAACTTGTATGTCAATATCCGTTAGGGGTCTGAAGGTCTAATTTGAAATGACTTGAATATAATCTTTACTTTAATATTAATTGTTTTAAATCCAGGATGCTTGAATAATTCAGTTTGGTACCCAATTTATTACAGCCATTATTTTTGTCCTTGCTACAGAATTTTATAAAAATACCATAAAAGCAGACCACTGTTCAGAAACCTAAGCGGCAAGAGAAAGTGGGAAGCTAGAAAGATTTATGTTCCCTGATAGTCCTATGTTGACTTAAATTAAATATTAATTGGTGTTTTAAAATTTAATACTAATATAGTTTAACCAAAGTCTATTCAATCTCAATTATTGAATGCTCTGTACCTTAAATGTCATCAAGAAACTTCCAGATGAAAATTATTGATCGCTATGGACTTTTACAATGGTGGCCAGGTACTAAACTGGCTCAAGGTAAGAGCAAGTCTGGTCTAATTGTCACAATATAGGTAGTGTGATTTTTTTTCAACAATTGTAACTTTCATTGTGACATCACAGCACGTGACATTCAATCTGGTATGTACTAAACCACACCTCTATGTTGACCTTGCCTTTAAGAATTGGTCCCCAATTGAGTGCTGCAAGAAATAGTATTTTTGGAAGTGGGGTAAGTTAAGTATAAAAGGTAAGTTACCCAAGTGTTCATGTTCATTTTGTAAACAATACCCACATTGCAGTCATTATCAGTTAAATTCAGAATACAGTGGTATTTCAAGTACATGTGCATACCTGCCATATTTCCAGAGTGTTTGGAGGGGGGGGGTTGAAGACTCAAAAAGTGTGTATTGAGGCCCCAAGGGGGTCAGTGTGTGCAATGACCCCAAAATGCAACATTGTCCAATTGAGAATAAGTATCTTTTCATATAAGCGTAAAGAAAATTACTGGAAATTGAAATTTAATAACACTTACAAACAAAAAATAGTTGGTAGATTTAGCATTCTCCAATACCATTACCACACACATACACATATGCAAAGTCATACATAATCACAACCAGACAGACATTAAATAAATACAAAATATACCAGTTTCTGTCTTTAAAATCCATTGGACAGTAGAATAATTTCTTAATTAGATGCTGTCTTTGTTGCTTTCACTAGTTCGGTGGGTGGGGGGAGGGTTGAAGGTAATGCAAGTGTCATTTGTGTTCATCTCTGCACTCAGTAGAGACTAGATGTTACTTTTGTTCAAACTTCTCAGAAGATCTTGTTGAATTTTTCTCAGCATAGAAAATGCTTTTTCTGCATCTGCATTGCTGTGGGGGAGTGTCAGATATGCTGGGTGGTGTTGCTACACTATTCCGACTTCCAAAATAATCGTGTTTTGGATTTTATATATGGAATCAAATCCGAGTTCAAAGAAACATTGCCGTTTATCACAAAGTTGCCAATAATCTTTAATAAAGATGGCTTAAACATTCTTATTTAAGGCAATGATATGTACAAACTTTTGTTCTTCAACATGAATCTCTTTGATTTACCTGTAAGTTCAAATGGATTGGGTTGTTCCACTTTACCTATGCAAATAAACCTAATGGGCTCTCCCACAGCAGTTTCCAAGGATTTAACACTGCTTCACCCTAGCTATTCTCAGTCAGTTAAGTAATCTGTGAAATGGTGGCTGCCTATATGTGACCACCTTCTGTTTTAATTGCCTCTATGATAATCTATTGTATAAACTGCCCTGAGGATAGTTTTACATGGACTCTGAGCTGGACTGTTTGATATTTATACAGACTACATGCTTGGGACATATATAGTGGTGTTCAAAAATGTATCGCTATCTCTGGGTTTATTTGTTTTCTAAGACTACTGAAAATCATGTTTTTCGCATGACATGTCGTGTTATGGCAGGTATGTATGTGACACATAGAGTTTCCTCTGACCATTCCCACCCAATTTTAGATATTTTGACCCACACCCCAACATAAATGTCAAAATATCTAAAATTGGGTGGGACGGGTCAGAGGAAACTCGGACTAATGTGATACAATGCCATATGTATTTAGAATTAGAATACAACATGTGAAAAGAATTATATGAATTGCATGACATGAATAATCTCCCTCTCTCTCTCTCAATTTTATTTCGTCTAATTCATCTAAAACATGGATTTCAATATTATCAGTTTATACAATTTGGATGACACTAGCCAAAATTATTTCATAACCAAACTACAAATTTGTCTTCAATAAATTGATATTCATTGTAACACTAAATGAAAAAACATCCAGAAACAACACACATTTTGTATTGCCTGCCTATGATCACATGTAGAGACTACAACAAGTATGATTTATCATGAGATATAGATGTCAGCATAGACAATGAAGACTCTTTTTGCTTTATATAGATTTAGAGCCAGAAGAGATTATATGACTTAAATTTGAAATAATAATATATAAAAAATAGATGTTAATGGTAGGATGAGAAGGGTCATTTACTGGATTTTGTATCATTGCTTGAATACAAAATGGTGATGTAAGCAGAAGATAATATTTTTCATAGACCATTTCATTTTGTGTACAAAACTTTCATTACTCCCTATAGACCCGCTTGTGCAAACTGTGTCCTGGTCCTAAGCGCATGTGCAATGACTTTATCGTGTTGTGCAATGACCTTATCACACTATTTACATGTATGTGCACTTTTACAATATATTTTTGTAAAATATCAAGTGAGAAAGCTGGTTACCCTTTCATTTTGCCCAAATTTGCTAGAAGTATGTGATATGTATAGATTTATTCAACAGAGATAGCGTTGGCCGTTACTGGTCCAGGGTCTGATGTTGAAAGATGATTTCGTTAGAAATACTGAATTCCTGTTGCTATGTTAATAGAGTGTTTCACACTTTTATTATGTTTTAGGTTTGTAATATGGCCAGGTTTGTTGTCATAGAAATAGATTTCATATCAGTATTATAATGAATGAATGAACTAAAATCATAATAAAAAAAGTGGCCATCACTGGTCGGCGCCAGTAGCCACATCACATTCAATATCAATTATTTAAAAAAAATACAAGATGTGAAAACATTGTTAAACATTTGGTGCATAGTGTATGACATCAATAATATATTTCTCTCCCATTCTCTTGAAGCAATTTTTTCTGATTCATCCAAACATTGATTTAAAATATTATCAGTTTATAAAACTTTGATTTGACTTTAACACAAGTTTGGATGACACCAGCCAACATCTTCATAACCAAAATCCACATTTTTATTCAATAAATTTATAATAATTGTAACACTAGAAAAATGTTGTCCATAAAATAACACACATTTTATATTGCATATTGTCACTTAATATCATAGGATGAACTCGGAACCAGTTTTCATATCCATGATGAATGTGCACTGTATGTATCATAGGATGAACTCAGAACCAGTTTTCATATTTTTAACTGTTTTCATGAGAATGTGTCTCAGTTTCAACGATCATAGCCAGACTTGATCATTTCACTCGTTTACCTAAGAATATTTGTTTTCATGGCAACATTTTCAAAACAATATTCGATTCATAGTAAAGCAAGTCAGTATACAATTATTTTTAATCAGTAATCAGTTTCAAATACTATTCTACAAAACCTTTCTTTGGAAACAATTAAGATAAGAATTTTATTGTCTGTTTTCAGAACATAAACTATTGTACATAAGTACAGGTCTTCATCTAGTGTATACCGTGACTGATGACAGTCAGCCCTGATGGGATTCAAACCAACCAGATTCTCGCCGAAATACCACTCTACTGTTATTAGTAAGATTGGACCATTACTTAAAAGTAAATATTATTCATATCACTGTTACTGAACAATATTTAAAATTTGTAAAAATCCCATTTTCTATAAATTCAAAGTTTCTTTTTTTGTGCATGTGGTATAGAATTTTTTTATTTTTTTTACTGTATTTAGGTAAACCACTGGGGTAAACTTGCACCTTCATATAGCCTCAATTTATCATGGTGGACCACTTTTGGTTTCAGTGTAGGTCCTCTTTTTATTCTGTATCATGCATCATTGACTTTCTTCAGGATCTGATATAGACCTTTCCATGGTCTTTGTAACTTTGTGTTTAACCCAATTTTCTGGTTAGATTATGGTACAAAACAGCATCACTTTCTTTGTATTTATTCAAATTTATTTTTGTGTCATAATTTCTTTTCTTGCATTTACTACACAAATTAAGTCTTTTTCTTGCAAACTTATGTACTTCTTGCATTTTATTTTCCAGATTATTACTGGAAGTTATTCCAGTCAACTCGCATACAGCTGATACATGTGACATCATGACCAAAGGTAAGAATTCATCCCAGTTATGTGGGAACACAAATGCTGAAAACATGTTATATATGGTTCTATTAGCTCTCTCTATCGTGTTATATTGATGTAAGAACACAAATGCTGAAAACACATTATATATGGTTCTATTAGCTCTCTCTATCGTGTTATGTTGATGTGAGAACACAAATGATGAAAAGACGTTATATATGGTTTTATTAGCTCTCTCTATCGTGTTATGTTGATATGAGAACACAATGCTGAAAACACATTATATACATGTATGGTTCTATTAGCTCTCTCTCTATCGTGTTATGTTGATGTGAGGACACAGCTGCTGAAAACATGTTATATATGGTTCTGTTAGGTCTCTCTATCATGCCATCACTTTGGGGTCTAGCAATAGAAGTTATTGTTTTCTTGTTTTCCAGAATTATGCAGATTTCTTTGAAAAGTGGGGGCTTGAAGATGTTCCTTGGTCTGTGTGAATGAGAAGGGACACTCCAAATCTTATGATAAATTCATCAATCAGCTCTATAGCTGTAGTTATTGCAACAATCTTTACCACTGGGTATGTGTCTGTCCATTAGGTAAAACAGTCCCCTGTGATCATAATGTATGTATGTCCCTGTTTAGTCCTTGGGACTGGACATATACAGTCAACAGTCATCCTTTGCATAGGAGCACCTACATTGTAGGTTTGCTTATGTTATTTTGGTTTTATAAGGAAAGATTTTATGTTGATGCATACATCACATTTCTTACACCAATTCTCTACATCTTTATTCAGCTCATACCAATAAAATCGCTATCACACTTTTTATAGAGTCATGACTAAGTGTGCAACTGTGACACTGTGATGTAACTGTGTCAGTATGAAGCTTTTTAAGCATTCTGGGACAACAATTTGCATGGTGACTGACACTGACTGTCTTTCCATCATCACTTTATCATTTCCTTTATAGGATATCATTTTCTACTGCAAAGGAATCTACCCGTTTCCAGTAATATTTTATTTCACGGCAGTAATGTGAAACATTTGCCTACTCAGATTTCTTTTCAATCGTCACCATTCACTTTACAACTTATATCACTGGATCATCATTTTGTAAATGGGGTAAGTTGGACATGTTCAAGTTTCCCATGTCATCTTCTGATTGGGAAGTGATAGTTTTCTCTGTACTTATGCTACTTTCAGGAGATGGGAGTTTCTTCCTAACCTCTATTTTAACATAACAGAGTTTATCACTACTACTCTTCAAGTGCTCACAGCTTTCCCTAAATACTCCTGGTTTTCTGCTTCACCACATAGAATCTCTGACTAGGCATAGTAAAAATACTGTGATGAGAGATATAAAAATATCCCTTCTTTATTTCTCTCTGTTTATTTCATTTTTCTTTGAGTTTACATGAGGTGGAAGATACAAGGAACTTATTTGATTTTGGAGCTTAGAAATACAAGCTACAAGTTCTCTATTTGTTTCATTTTCAACGTAATTTTCAACTTTCTCACAATTTGTACAGTTCATAACGACACATGGAGGTCTTGATAAGGCATCTGCATTAGAGTGCAGTCAGCTAGATCAGTGTACGATCTCCAAATCATAAGCACTCGGGAAAGTCAACCATGTAGCTAATTAACCTTCTACCATTTTGAAATTTATCGGCCATCTCACACTGCCATGATCAGTCCTCACGATGAACTTCTTTCCATAAAGATAGTGGTGAAAATATTAGACCGCACTTAACTGCTGCAAGAAGTTTTTTGACAATATTTTCTTTCAGCTTTTTTTTTAGAAACATTTACTAAAGTAGCTAATTGCTTTTCTTTTCCATATTGGATTTGGGAGAGCAGTGCTCCCTGACCAACATTTGAGGCATCACAGTCTAAAATTAATGCATCATTCTCTGTTGGAAATGCTAAGATTGTTGGAATTATCAGTGCTTGTTTTATATCATTGAATGACTGCTCACAGTCCTCAGTCCATACAAATTTTCTGTCTTTTTCAGAAAGCTCATGTATAGGTTTAGCCAAGGTAGCAAGCTGATAAACATAATGATAAACATAATGATCTGTAGTAACTTCCCAAAGAAATGAAGCTTCTAGCTTCTTTTACAGTTTTAGGAGTTGGCCAATCTCTTACTGCTGTGATTTTATTTGTACTTGTGCTCACAACGGCTTTACTTAGAGTATGATAAAATTAGAAGGGACAAAATAAAATAAAATACACTGAATTGAAAGAATGGTTATCTGAACAGTCTCTATACACATTACACATGCGAGTGAGACAAAGTTTTCTGTACAGAAGGATCTATGAGTCTATGTTGATGACCAGTGGCAGGCAGTCCATGTTGACATGCAAGCATAATTACAAATACAGCAAAACTATATACATTCATTTAGACAGTATTTTCTAACAATTTGCTTGGATAAAAATAAAAAACCAAACTGAAAAGAAAAAAGGGAGATGACATACCGGGTACATGATACTGTTAGAGAAATTTGAAAGAGCGAAAACCTGAAAAGATAGTTTCTTGAAGAAAACGAGTTTTGCAAGAGGATGAAGTTCACAATTTGCTGGAAAAGGAATACATTTAATTTTTTTTCAACTTCTTTAGACAAAAAGTATATGTAGTGGAAATGTTTACCAGAAACTTCAGAAAACTATAAGCACAATAAGGTTGAAGTATTTCACTCAAAATGAAACCAGAAAATGCTCTGATATTTTACCAAATTTATATGATGGTTACAACAGCATTCCTCATAGATCAATAGGCCTATCTCAGGTAGAAGCAATCAAAGAAGAACATTGACGAGAAGTATGGGTCAATCATTTAGAAAAATATATTAGGTGCTCACAAACAGCATATTTATTTTGTGTCTAATGCTCATGTTAGCATTCAGAACAATCAGTTCGAATCAATTGTATTTTAGGCATGAATCATGTGGACACTGTGTCCGTATACCTGTTGTACACTTTTAGCATGAGGAATGTATTTGAAGAGTCTCGTAGCATGATAATCCCAGTAGTGACAGATTGTAGAGAGACTATGTTTTGCACTCAAACTGATAGAGACTGAATACAAAAACATTTTTTGCTTCCATTGATAAGCATCTTACCAAATTTTCTGTGCACCAAAACTTACAGTACCTTAGAAAGTGTTATTCAAAATTGAAAAGATGATAGTGGTAGATCCTTAAGATAAATTACATTAGAGTTCCTGAATGATGTAATCATGCTATATATTTCATGATTGTATGACACGAGTTAATTCATCTTGTGTCAGTTTTCATTGTGATTCAATAAGCAATCTTTGTACATTTAGAATTTACAATTCTATTCAGTGACACATTGTTTTACAGGGCTCGAAATTAGCGGTAGTCCGCTAGCCCGAGGCTAGTAAATTTCCTGTCGGACTAGTAACTTTCATAATTTTAATAGTCCGATGGGCTAGTAAGTTTCGGTTATCAACAGTCAGTGTTTATGCCTCTCCCTAATAAAGACTTGACTTCAGCAGATGTTCTGTAGAATCAATGCAGTGACCATTGTAAACACAGTCATAAAATATTAGCATCAGAAGATGAAGTCGATTTCTGCCTCGGAAAGGTGTGTTTCTATAATAAGAAGCCATCCGATTTTGCGCATTTCGCTTAACAGCGCCAATTATGGTCCCGTCATTAACAGCGGAAGTTTGGTAATTGATCCTAATTAATCTGATAACGTATGAAATAAAAATGATGTGGAAATAGTCAAATGTTAGTTGTTAAGAGATTTTTATTTCTAACAAATTTATGGCATTCTACAACTTTATATGCGGAAAGTTATTCAGATTTAAAATCTCTCCCCTCAACCATAAATAAAAACAATTTTGCTTCTTGTGTTTCTTTTGGATCATCTGATTGCAACGCGCGCTGTTATAGAGGGGCTGAACTTCACTATATTAGACATGAATAGGGAAGAGATCGTACTTTTGTTTTACTTATTTCTTTTTCTCTTCGTTTTAAAAATTTATTAATTTACAAACTTTGTTTTCGTCTTGGCCTGTTGTGAATGACTAAAGTTTCGACCTTAAACCACAAAACTCGCAAAGTTGAACACCATTTAGCTCATCTTTGAACAGTTCATGAATTTCTTTATTCATTTGTGGAATACCAAGTATGTTGTCCTTTGGATCGGCACTAGTGTGATAGAACTCTCAGTACACATATTCGGTCTCGTAAAAAATATGCAATGAATCTGTATCAGTCGTGAGTAGTCTCGTATCTGTGTGTTTGTTTTCAACTGGTTGTAGTAAAATTCATACATTAACCATTTGGATAACTCTAAAACTGTAAATCCACTGTAAATTGGTTTTCTTAACTTGATTTTCTTGTTTTTCGAACTGTCTGACACGAAGCCATCAGTAATTATTGTTCTCTTGGTAACAGCAGATCTTTCTGGCATTTTATTGTTTTATATTTCATTTTTATCTGTACATATTTGATTGCTGTTTTTTTTTTTTTTTTACAGTGAGTTCCCATTTGTTTCAGAAGCACTGTTCATTAATTTTGTATGGATTATTCTTATTTTCATAGTTGGAACAATGGACAGAGTACAACAAGTTGCCATAACAATAGGGATGTTGTCATTCAACTGTAAGTTTAATTATTTATATGGATGATACAGTAAAGCCCAGCTATAGCACGCTTTGTTATAGCACAAATTCGGATATAACACGATCATGGCATGTCTCCCAAAATTTCATATTTTTATTTAACATGAAAAAATAAATATTTTTTTTCAAAGTACGAAAAGTAATGTGTAAAAAATTAATTATCATTTTGAGGTAGAGATCGTATATGAATTTGGATATAACATGATCGTGGTATGGCTCCCAAAATTTTACAATAATTTAAAAATTTTGTTGAAGTCTGCAAAAGTGGTAATCTTATTATTTTTGAATCATGAACAATGAAGCCAGTAAGTCTTCTTTGTGTTTTTATTCAATGCATTCTGTGTACAATTGTTGTTCAAAAGAAAGAATATTCTCATTGGAATTTATAAATCAATTAATATAAGTAATTGCTAATCATCAAAGTCAATCTTGCTGCTAAAGGTTATTCAAATTATGGGGCAATGATTTATAAAAACATTTTAAAAAAAACAAAAAACGCCAACATGCGCATGTGACTTTGTGGTGTTATCAGACAATCGTCACGCAATCAACTGACCAGTAAATAATATGTATTCCCTATACAAATGACCACGTTGTTCCTTAACAACTATTCCTGCTGTAGTCATTCAAAGAAATAGGTGTCAGAGTGTTAATTAATGGGTATTTACATCGGATAACGGGATACAGAAACATAAAGCTATTACTGTTAAAGAGAAACTTGAAGCCCTGGGCAGGATTAAGTCCGGAGTTAAATAAGTCAAGCAAACAATGTGGTGGAGTGAAAAAGTTTCTTACCCAAATTTATAAATCAATTAATTTACCTACCTTTTTAAGGGAAGACAATAGACTATCAATGCCTGCTCAATCAACCGTCATACACACCCACTGAAACAAGTTTATGGTCTGAATTGTCAGGAGCAGTTTTGGTAATTGCCACACAAATGATACCCTTCCTCCTCCCCCTCTTAACCCTTTTTATTTTCTAGCTTCAGATCATTCATATGTACACAGAAAACTGTCCTGCCAGTGATTGGAACAGAACCATTTAAGTTGTAGGGGTGGTGCTATTGGCTAATATAATAAAACATTATACTCCCCGCTTTAGCTCTGCAGTGAAGCAAAGTCATAGTTATAAACAAAAGTTTAAATGAATATTAAGTTTATTTTATTTATTTTTTCCTCTGTGCATTAAAGAATGACTTGACTGGTTTTATGGAACTCACTGTGTACCCATACAATCGAATGGTTTACTCTTAATCTGGGTTCAGTTAGTTTTATATGTATACACACATCTGCAGAATTCTCATTGCAAGTACATTATGAGGTCAATACAGTACATTTGACCTCCTGTATGAATTTTCAGCTCAAGTAAAATGTACTTTTCAAGCCTAATACAGGTTTCTTTTAAGAAACTCCCAATGTCTGAATCATGCAGTTTATTGTTGGTCAGAAATCAGACCCTTTGGACATGTCCAGCAAAAATGAATGTTGCGGGGGAAAAAAAACTTTTTTTCATAAGTTTGCGTGAATGTATTAGCAAAAAATTAAATATTATGATTCAACTGGATCTATCAAACATTTTTTAAAATATAAATTATACTTCTTTGTGCACATTTTTGATGGAATTACTATTATGGAAACAACCAGATTTGACTGGTGAGTACGTGTACTTTTAACTACTTACGCTTAAGTTGCCGATTTTGTATTCATACAAATAAATATTAAATATGTAATGACCGTTTTAAGTAGTTCTTGTTTAGTATGGAACAAGTTTAGAACTGCTCCAATGAAGTCCGTAGTATTGCCCCGCCACCCTGATTTAAGTTGGTAACTGTACCAATGAAGTACATAGTTTTGGGCCTGCTATTATACCCCCCCCCCTCCCTTTTTTTATAGCACGGTTCAGGACATAGCACGATCTTGTTTTGTGGAACCCGACCATCGTGCTATAGCGGGGCTTTACTGTATATGTGATGATTCAGGGGATAAGTATTGTGACGATTATATCAAATATCTGTAGACTTTATCAGTCGCATTCAACCTTTTCATTTTATTGAATAATTTTCCCATATAAGGAACATAAATAAAAGCAGGTTCTAAATAACAGTACAGGTATCTCTTAAGAATAAATTATCGAAATGTTTTGGTGATGAATTGAAATGATAAGTGATCAAAGAGACAAGAGCTGTCTTTTTCAAATCTGTTGTGAGAGTGACTTTCATCATGAACCATAATACTCCCTAGCCCTTCTTTCTCTGTACAATTTTTGTTTTTGTGCCAGCTCGGCTTTGTCTTGCCTGCAAAGAAATATATATATATATATATATATATATATATATATATATATATATATATATATATATATATATATATATATATATATATATATATATATATATATATATATATATATATATATATATATATATATATATATATATATAACTTTTCTGATGGCTTTTTTCTTGCTGTTGGCATCAACATTAAGATTTTGCATTTAGTTCAGTTTCTCTAACACTGTTTTATATACAGTAATATTCATGGAGGGTTCTGCTCATTACAGGCATAATGAGGTTACAGTGACTATGATTACATTAATTTTTGGGCAATTAGTGCAGTTGCTCTGACGGTTGATGAAACTTGATTGGAGCATTCATCTTAAGGAATACTTTTCACCATGGGAAACATTATAGCACAGTGACCGATTTTTATTGCTGTTTCTACTTTACAAGCAGTGTTTAAAAAAATCCGATAGCCCTACGCTCGGGGCCCCTCTAATTTCAGATCAGGCCCCTTCTATATTTTAAGTGAAAAGCCCGTTAGGTTTGTCTAACAAAAAAAATCTAAATTTGCCTGAGAAAACTTCACTCTCGCTAACTAAATGCAGACTTTTTTTTAATGTTGTTGAAAAACCAGTACATTATAAATATTTATCCCCATGTGGGCCCCTTAATCATTTAAAGTTCGTCTACTGATCATAATTCTATAGAAAGCTGTAAACTTTGTGTACAACATGAGGCATGTGACCTATGAATTGGAACAGATTGCCCGGGGTTACATGTACCTATAATTAGTGCTCAGTTGGCTTCAAGGAATAAATTGAGCTGCCGCTTGCTCACGCTTTTCGTTCCATTCTGAATCGTACTCCACCTTCGGTCTTCGAAAGTATTTACCTGGGCCTGTTACTATCTAGCTGAGGATTATTTAATCCCTTTATATCTTACAAAATTTCAAATCAAGCATTGTTCAGTCTGCGCAAACTTTTTTAATTTGGAAAAGTAAAGTTGTTAACAGCAAGAGCAGTGTTAAAGAAATGTTATTTATAGTACAAGCACAGCCTAATACACGTCTTAAGGTGCATGTTTGTGACACGGATCCTCGCGCAGGTAAAACTAAAACTAAAAGTCGGTACAATTATACTGTATAAAACCTGCACAATACTATTACTTTAATCAGTAAAATTAAAATAACGGCTACGAAACTACAGTGAAAAATATTTCTGAATCATAAAAATGTAATATTAGTAGACTTTATCATTTCTTTGTTAAAATATGCCACAAATTTCCAAAATAATGCAGTCTGAATAAAAATGGCATAATATTTTTGTAAAAATTGTAATGAAGTACATTTAAAATAGTCAATAATTTAGACATTAATATTTTTATAGAAGACAAAAAAACAAACAAAAAAATATGCATGCAGAAAAAGTAATAATTAAAATAATAATTAATTATAATGTCTACATTACATGCTCTTTTTAAATGTTACTCAAATCGTTGGCATGCTAAATGCCATGTAAATATGAATTAAATATGACGGTACAGTGAAGACCAATTTGGCCGATATAGTTGATTTAAAGGCTGCAGATATTAGGGGTATTCAAAGAACAGCAATTGCAATGTGCAACGTCGTGTGAAAAATAATAGTAAAAAATAGGGCCCTTTTGGGCACATGGTTTTGGAGTCCGGGCTTGTGGATTTTGAGTCAGGGCTTGTGCATTTTTTCAAGCACCTGCCCTGGGCCTGTGTCTGAATTGTTTTTTCTTTGAACACTGACAAGGTTTGTGTATAAAGCTACGTAGGAGCAGGCAATACATAAAGTTTTTCGGTATTCTTGTTTAGCGTATTTAATACATTTATAAAAAGGAAAGGGAATTTGTATGGAATATATGGATAGCATTATATAACTAAACAAGATGGTCATTTTTTATATGGTAGGAATTATATGAACATACAATTTCCGCCACACTAATAATATTAACAAAGGAATTCATCGAACATTTATGTTGCTATAATCACTTCAGGTTTTTGTTTGTTTCCTTTTATGCCAATATTTGTACAGAAATGGACCTTAGGGTAATCAGGATGTAATGTCTGATTTATTTTTTCAGTGCATTTGATGAAAATAAATAACTCTTTTCAAAATGATTAAAATAGTAAAATATTGTAACGTTTTTCCTACATTTTGATCTTGCGACAAATTATTTGCACAAATATTAAAATTTCTCGATTGCACAGTGATCTTTTGGTAAGTTTTGGTGTGCAGAACATTTGCTGAGATGGTAACAATGGAATCACTTGGAAAGATCATTGCTCCTGATTGGATTACATCAGTCTTATTCATCTAGACTCTCACAAGACTGATCGAGGCAAGACCTTGGAGGTATCGGGTCAGCATTACAACCATGCACCCCCTCTTCCCCTTTTGTTGACAGTTTAAAACAGCATTTTAAATTATTTTAATTTAGTATTGATCCCAAAATTACAGTATGTTTTCAAATAGAATATGCTGTATATAGTTTATTTACAGATTTTATAAATTGGTTTTGTTTAAATAAAGATTTGATTCACTTTTCAGTGATACAAATGTATAGAAAAATACCAAACTTGACTTTTGTAAATGACCTGCTAATATTCTTCTGTAAGGTTTTTGTGTTTGGCAGTAATGAAGTTGAATATTAAGAAACCACATTTTGAAAAATGAATACTCCCATTTCCATTTCCAATTTCAGATGAAAAGGTTTTGAAACTTTAATGGTATGTTGAAGTTGAGATAAATAGAAAATGTTAACTCATGATGTGATGTGAATGGATTTGATTATCTCTGTACATTTGCATAAAGTATACATTTGCACCATCTTTTGAGGTAGTGCAAAAGCAAATTTACATATATGTAGTTTTGAACTGTATGCAAATTTCAGCATGTGAATGCATGTCAGTAATATAGTCAGGTCAGTTCTGGCACACACAGGCTTTGAATTTTTTAAATTATGAAAACAAATAATTTGTAGGGTGTTGAGAGTTTTTTTTTTAACCACTTGAAGATCTGATTGTTCTCAGATGAGTATCATAAGCGGTCTAGCAGCATAGCTGTGGGCACCTTTCAGTGCTAGTGTTGTTCCAGTACTGCCAGATGATGTTGTTTTTTATCGCTATTCAACCTCTGACTGACTTCTTCTCCAGAAATGGCTCCAACAATGTGGATGTTGCGAAGCAACAACTCTTGCGCTGAACGTAGTGATTATTCCATGGTGCCTTAAGTCATCAACCAGTTGGAATATACCAGTCTTCAATGGTCACTGAAGCATATGAAACTCTTCATTACTTATTATTGATTTCCCTTGCAAATTGCAGATTCATTTTTAAATGTGAACTGTTCACTTTGGTAGTAACGGCTAAAACACGGTATTGGTGCTGAGAGTAGTCTCACTCACTTAAAAAATTGAAATGTTTGATAGAACATTTCAATGAAGCTCATTATATACCCTAGGGTGTCCCCTAGTCAGATCAAGTTAGATTTAGCTTGAACATGCATGCGATTTTGTTTAACCATTATTTCAATTCATTGGTATAACAACAGTTACAGACACTACACTTGGTGTATAACATGCAAGAAAAACAGCATGAAAACTTTAAAACTTTATTTTTTTTCACAGTAACATCAGTAACAGGATATCAACATTTAAAGTAAACAACATAACTGGAAGTGGTAAACAACTTAATAACAAAATCAAAACATCTATGACAAAGGTATCACTAAGAAAAAAAACCTAACCATGAAACTTTTGCATAACAAACATAAAAGACATAGAATAATCTTATTTAGGCATTTATCTAACACCAAGAAGAATATTTAAACAAACAAAATCATTAATACTGGCCAAAAGTATTGCAAACTTCCATAAGAGTCAGAAGTACATTGTCCATAAAATTGGTTACAGACACTACAAAACTATAGCATTTCAATACAGCTGCAGAACCATACATATCTCCATAAAATTCACTTCAAAAATAATTCAACATGAACACATTGACTAGAATTATTCATTAAATGAATGTTGATTAGTTAATAAAATGATAAAACCACATTGTAACAGGCATATGTCCAATACTTGTGTTAAAATTATGAACTGGTAAATAGCACTTGAAAGTTTAATACTAAATAGTGTTTGTAAGAGTAAAATATTGAAGTATAATGAATGTTCAATAAATCATAGTCACTAAAGTATTGTTCAACCCAAGGTGCTGACTCAAACACAGACCCATATGTGATTGATCTTAAGGTTACAGACACTACACATTAAACCTTGACTTTATATTGTCATTTCAAATAGAAGTGCTTATGATTTTTTTCCAGATTTGACTTGAGCTTAGACAATTCAGCTGCATTAAACTTGAAATGACCCCTTTCATTGACTATTTGTGGAGCTTTTACCCTGTACAAGATAGCATCTAGAGCCTCTTGTGAATAATCATCTTTTTCAGGCCAAACATACATGTTGCCAGACTTTCTCATGTATTTAAGTCTAACTTCGTTATGAAGAATGTCTATTACTTCTGCTAAGTATACATCTAGAGGTCCCTTCTTTGGCTTAAGTCCTACAGCAACAAATTCTCCAGGGTGGTATTTCTCTATTAGTTTCTCTGTGTTGGTTGGTGCTTTTTTGTCAACTTTGATCTTCTTTGTCACAATGTTTTGTCTTTCTGTTGACTTCTGTTTCTTATTAGGCTTTTCGCTTGTTGCTGAGTTATGATCTTTCTGGTTACTTCCTTGTTTTCTTTTCTTGTCATTATTTTCTATTGTTGATGGATTCTTGTCTTTAAGTTGTTTTCCTTTCTGACTTAAATTATCTTTATTGAGTACTAACTTTCTCATTTCCCAGGCATTAACATTTTCGCTGAAGTTGCATCTCCTGTCAACCTTCATGCATTGCTCACAATAACAGCTCAGATTTCTTATGCTCAGTTCATAATCATTGCTTCCTGACTTTACAGCATGTAATTTTCTTGTACCTTGCAGTGTTTGCACATCAGTTTCTTCTCTATTTCTCTCAACATCTTTAACAAGGATGAACTCCCTTCTCGAAACTGTTTTAGCTTCATTATCTGTATTTTCCATTTTCAGTTTCTCTGTACAGAAATGATATACATCTTCTGCACAACCTATCACCTTTCTATTGCTGATTACAGCTCTGTAGCAAGCATTCTTGACTGTCGCACCGAGACCATCGCAAACACTCTTTCCATGTGATGTTTCGAAATAATTTCGTGTTACGCATTCTCCATGCTTGGGTTCTTTTCACAGCTTCTTTCTTCTTTCTACTTAATTCAGCAGTTTTCGGACTTCTTAAATCAACACTCTTATTAACCGATATTGCCAGGGCTGCTTTTTCTTTCTTTTTCTGGCGATACCTTTTCATTTCTTCACGTTTTTTCCTTCTTAATTCTTGTTGAAGATTTGAATCGGTAAGTGATTGCTGTTTTTTTAGTAGTCTTGCATCTTTTCTTCTTTCTCTATCAACCCTTTTTAGCTCCTCATGTTTCGCCTTATTTTCCCTCTGTTTTTTTCTCCAGGCTTGTACCTTTAGCCTCGTCTTCTCCCTTCTAGCTTTAATCTTCTGTTCATCTTCTTCTGGCTTATCTTTGCTTCCTAAAAGCAAACAACTTCATTCTCATTTTTGTTCCTCTATGTATACGGATGAAATTTAGACTTTACAAAACATACTTGTAATGAGTACGCAATATGCTTTCATACATAAGCAAACTGGAATAACCTGTAGATTCTTAAAGAAAAGTATCTGATTGAAAAAGAAATAGCATAAAACCTGATGATTATTCAATGTTCTAGCATTTACAATGATTGCACACTTTCCTTAATAATGTAAACAACAGTCGGGTCAATTCACATGTCTTGTAGTGTCTGTAACCATTTGACAATATCAGCAATGTATCCAATACTAAGTCTGAGCTCATTGAATTCTCATAATATTTCTGTTTGAATTTACTAGTCTAATGATATGGAATGCAAAAATACTCAGTTTCAATTGCATATTGTAAGAAATCACTGAAAATGTTGCCTGTTATCAGAAATCTAGATGAAAGAAACTATAAATATACCAAAATATTACAAATTGCAGACAGACAATATGTCAAAATTTAGCCTTACACATCAATACTGTAATAGGAAACATAATTTGGCTTTATTTTTTTTAAAAAAAACAGGGATAAAGTCATAGACAGTATAAAAAGGGGATATTGGTTACAGACACTACAATTTAAGAGTGTGGTTTACCATTCAATACAAACTTACCAGAGTTGTTCCCAGAGGTTTGCTTTTGTCGTCTTCCCATGTCTTAGGGATGTACCATGGTAAAGAACAGAAAAAGTAATTAGGCAGCTTCTTCTAGGATAAGAAATTCAGGTTACATTGTCTTGTAGTAAATTACTCAAACAGACAGTGCTGCAAGAATGATGCAATATTCAATCAAGAGAGTTATTGCATCACTTTTTTGCTCTTGGCTGCAGAGGTAAATAGATGATGCAACATTACATCACATAAGATGGAACTTTCTATTGAGAAAAACAATGTTTTAATGACAAGTAGAACAATACTTTTATCTTTCATTTTTATACCTGTTTGTGTAGTGTCTGTAACTTTTTTTATTGAGTTGCTGTTTTTTAATGGTACAATACAGCACCACCAATTTTGGCCAACTTGGACATCACATGGATACACATGAGCCTTTGTAGGATTTATACTTTTCCATAATGAAACAACAAAATTATTGCCATATAAACTTGTAAAGGTTACAGACACTACAAAATTTAGAACTGGAAAGTTTGACAAAGAACAAGCTCTCAATCGAATATCTTGGCTAGCCATGTGATTTAAATGGTTTTACTACTTATTATAATATAAAGTCGAGTTCTAGATGTCAATAAAAGTTATAATGAATGTTATTTTGTACAAAATGTTGGCATATAACAACAGATTAGTGTTTGAATTTCAGTGTTGAAACAAAACTTCTACTGACGGTATTTTGCTTATAAAATCCATAATATTTTACCGATTTCTTTAATTCAAGAAGCAATATTTGCAGGATAGAATTCCGCATAAAACCAGACCAATAAATGCATAATTTCAGTATGATATTTAGAGAATTCTCTATTTTATATTCAAGCTTTTTTCGAGTGAGACTACATAACGCTCAAAAATGGCCATTTTTAGAGCTTGTTTCCATGCATATCTCAACAATGGGTTACACTAACCTCTTGAAATTTTCAGGAAAGTAAGAGAGGTATATGCCAGGCTTACCAATCTTTAAAATTGGTTCATATCTTGTTTAATTTTTCTATTTCATGCATATAACATGAAAATTCCTTTATCAGCACCAATACCGTGTTTTAGCCGTAATGATATGTTTTCTAACATATATTGCTTGGTACATTGTAAAATCCTTATTTAATGCCGTTCATTAGTTGAAACCTTAACATTTGTGATAGGTACAAGTTTCAGCTGCTTTACAGTGTGTTCCATTCATTGCGTGTTATCTTCTAATTTATCAAGTTTATTTATCTCATCAAATGACATTCCAATGAATCCTCTAATATTTCACAACCATTCTTGAACAATGAGGCATGGTATGCAATCAGTTAGATTTTTCACTAGTAATAAAAAAAAAACTTATGCAGGAATATGTAAATATTTGTAAACATCCTGAGATTTTTTAAAAACTTATTGTTCTTTTACAGGACTCAAATTACAAAACAACAGCCAAGGGAACATACTTCGCACAGTTAGCGGGGACAGAAGACCCTGTTGGTGAATGTGTTATTTACAGTACATGTCACATTAAGATTTTAAAAAAAAAATCAAATTTTTTTATGGAATGTAATTCATATTGCGTATCATTTCATTTCATACATAACAACCTATGTCTTCATCACTATTTGTATATAAGAGCTGACAGATAGCCAGAAAGACTAATAGATATTTATCATTTCTTCTAAGAACACATGTACATGCTATGTTTATAACCTTTTCTACATGTCTTGTGTTAGGATTTCATGATAGTGAAGCAACAGTTGCATCAGTGGCTGCTCATATCTTAAGTGGCAAAAGTAACACGAGAGAAAAGTAACGATGCAACTTTTATAAGTAGCTCATCAAAAATGATCTTAATGTATGCTAAAGTAAACATTACTTTAAAAAAAGTAATCTTTAAAAAAAGTAATGCGTTGTTTTGTTGTTTGTTTTTTGTTTTTATGTGTTTTTTTGTTGTTTTTTCTAAAACATTATTGAGATTACAAACTATTTAAACGTTGATACCAATATCTTCACTGAAAACATAAATAGGAATGTTTTACAAAAATGAGAGCACACAACATTTGACTGGCTCATTTAGAGATCAGAAGTTAATTCTGTAATATTAAAAAATAAAAATAATTTGTGAATTAGACTAACATATAAACCACACATGCTTTCCTTATTTGGAGTTATAGGCATTTTTTTCAGCCTTAAAATGTAGGTGTTCGGTTGCATTTTTTTGTGCCTCGTGCTGCTAAACAGGGGACCCCATTGTTTGCAGCTGATAACACAGCTTAGAGCCAAGACTTCATATGATATTTTATCAGTAGGATATTAAACACAGGATATCGAAATAAAAGCAACATATTTTGTTGTAAATTATATTACATAGATTGAAGTTTCTGAAATTATATTTGTGGAAATAAATTAAATCCATTTGCTAGATGATGAGTGCATCTCAAAACTTTTAGTACTCTGTATTTATTCCCCCACCAGCAGACTGGTTCCCTCACTGTAAGATAATTAATGGAGGATGAGTACAACACATTCACATTTTCGTGTATTGGCACGTTAGACACCAAGTATGCACTATACTAATCTGGACAGTATTCTAGGCATACTAAATGATAATGCCAACAGTGGATGAGAATGAATGTTGCATTTCAACAAATGTTTATCATGTTCATACATCATAGATGTAGATAATTGAATAAATGCAGTAATTTTAATAGTTTGTCATGTTTTTCTTAATTTCCTGTGTGTCTCCTATCAAGATGTGCATGCATGGCATACCAACCTATTGGCATTATGTAATAAGAGGTATAAAGTTCGACAACCCTCTATGTTCATCAGTTTCAGGTGTAAAGATGATATTTCCTTAATTAGAGTTTTTGTTTTCTTGAATCGTATATTAAGCAGCTGTCAGGTTCATTTTGCCATGCATCAGTTGTTACATAATTGATGAATGTGGTGGTCTGCATTGAGTTTGGCCAGACAGTCGGCTGATAATAGCTCCCATTGATGCAAATAAATAATACAAACAATGCTGAATATATTTCTAACAGTACAAAACAGATACTGCAGTCACGCCTTGAAACTCAAAAGTGCCAAAAGTAAAGAGGAAAACCAACAGTTATTTTAATTGGAGAAACTTTCATTTCAAAAGCAGGAAATATTCCTCATAATACCATGTGAGAAATAATATTGAGAGGGATCTCACAAAAACACAATATAAAAGACTTTTTCGAGGAAAAGTACAAGCTTTTCAAAACAAAATTGGTTTTTGCTCTGGTTCTGACAAAGAGGTGTTGGTGCTATAGACATTCTGAAAGCTGATTAAAACCAAAGATTTACAGGTTTAATATGCATGCTGGTGACTCCGAACAAGGGAGGTAAATAGAAATTTATCAATATTCAGTCTTACAAAAATGCATTAAAATTTTTTATATTTTACATGAACTAATTTATTAAGCACAATTAATATAGGCAAACATTATTAAAAACTAGGAATAAAAAGTAGAATTTTATTAAACATGTAGCAGATAAAATATGTGAACAAAGATCATTTATTCTGAGAGACCAGGCTCTTCATGTAGTTCCTGATTGTAACATATAAAAAAATTCCAAATACAATTTTGGTGTTAAAATTCAAATATGTATACTATTGCACACATAGCACTTTCTTAAGTAATGGACATGGGGAGATAACCTATTCACTCAAACTAATATCTTGACACGGGGAGTTGTAAATTAGAAATTAAGAAATTTTGCAAAGATCCAAGATAAAATAAGAAAAGTTAATTTGTTGCGAGGTAACACAGAAAACATTATTGACATTCAATGTGATGGTACATACAATCATGCAAGGTATCTGGGATTTGGAAAAACGCCATTCCATCCTGCAACTCGGTGCAGTTACATTCCGGTGGAAAATAAAACTCACAATTGCAAGGTGATTAATGTGGTGCACAAAAACAACACTACCTATGGTCAATTTCATACATCTGAGGAAGAAGTTGTTAACTGTGCAAGTAGTGCAAATATAACCATTCAAATGGATATTGGTGATGAAAAATCATGGTCAATAGAGGGTCTATTAAAACTGAAATTTCAATTTTACATGGTGGTAAAAAGTGACAGTTGATCTAGATAGTAGTAGATACTGGGCAGTTGTACAGATTCATAAGGCTTGTTTTCCATAATTTGCATTTTCACTTGTATTTGCTGGGTGAAGATTCCCGAAACTTTTTAGTTATGTTTCCTCTATGGTCACCATCTGCAAGAGTGGTGGAATTATTGGCTACCATGCATGGGGTCCATGCATAGAAAGTCCCTCCTAATAGAATGATTTCTGTCAACTGGTGTCAGATGCTATCCATATGTTTGGAATAAGTTGTTCAAAGAGGTTTTTTTTGTACTTCTGAGAACAAACGAAATGTGTTGAGATCAAACTTCTATTGTGAAATATATGCTATATTTTTGAATTTCAACAACAACAAAAAGAGAGGAAAATCAAACTTTACTTAACCCAGTCTTGAAATGACTGAATTTTAATAATATTGAGGAATGTTTTAAGGTATTGGATATTGTAAGATATGTTTAGAAAGATACAAATTATGAACGACATCCCCCCTATACAAAACTTGCCACTAGGCACGATACCAAAACTGGTTTCAATCCTTAACATTTTTGTGCATACAAAATGTGATTTCCAGGACAGATAATGGATGGATGCATGAACAGAAAGCTTTTGTCTATACTATAAATGTTGGTCCCCTCCATCGAATGTGGTTTGGACAAAAAATCACAGACATTACTGAGCTTTGAAGATTGGTAAGTCAATATTGGTTCAAAATCTACTGCGTGTAATAGCAGTATTACTTCTGTAGAATTACTGTCTTTTACCCATGGCCAATTGTCTAATGGAGTGCATTTAATGTTGGATAGGAGCCCTCTGTTGTTACTACAATATTGGTTGAAACTGTAACACATATAATTACATTATACCCTGTGTACCATTATCTTCACCTTTCCATGGCCAGTGGTCTGATGGAGAGTTTTGAATGTTGTGTAGAAATCTTTGATTGGTTCTACAATCAGTCACTCATCAGTCTGGAAATATTAAAGGCAAGATCTGATAACAATTGGGCATTGGTTGGAATAGACACTGTAAGTTTACCACAATCAAGGAACATCTCTTAGAAGCAAAAGCACTGAGAGAAAGGTTATAGTAATATCAAATATTTACTATGTCTCTGTCTTTCTCTCATATGAAATCCAACACAGTCTGGTACAACATGTGCAATGAAGCATTAAGCTTAATCACTACTCTGAACATCTGTAAAAATTAAAAATGCTGTTATATACATATATGCCTGCATATCAGGACCATAACATGATTCTTTCAGCTGTGATTTTCTTTCAAGGCAAGCCTTTTTTTTTTTCTTTTACCTCAAGATAAGAGTTTTTTTTCTTCTAGAAATCTGACCAATAATATTTGTTCAAGCTATTAGAGGGCCAAAATTGTCTTAAAAAATCCCCAAATTAAATGGTCAGTCCCTTGACAAAGTAATTGTAGAAAACTATGCCCTAGTGTGAATCAGCAACTACTGATTCAAAGTATATAATGCTGGAAAAGTAAATATTTATTGCAGAAACGAATAAAACCGTGACCGATATTTTAAAAAATTAAAATAATTTCTTCATTCGAATGGCGTACAAACAACACATGCTTTCATTTTTTAGAATTGGGGAATAACACCTAATAACATAGCCTTACACCTAGACTCCATATGATATTTTGTCAGTCAGTAATTAAATACAGGATATCAAAATAAAAGTAAACATTTTATTGTCAACTATAGTACATAGATTGAAGTTTATGAAATGTATAATGGAAGAAAATTAAATTCATTTACTACCCAATGGTTGCATCTCAAAATATTTAGTACTCTATTTTGTATTTCTCCAGCAGTAGACTGGTTCTCTGGCTGTAAAATTATTGGTGGTCCGATACCTATACTGAACATCAATTTTGTGTGTTTTTGTGTATTGACAACTTTAGACAACAAGTACACACTACACTAATTTGGGTGGTATTCTAAGCACATGCAATGATAATAATCGACGCTTATGTAATGCCAACAGATGATGAGAATAAATGTTGCATTTCAAGAAATGTTTACCATGTTCATACATTACAGATGTAGATAACTGAATAAATGCAGTGATTTTAATAGTTTGTCTTTCTTAATTTCCTGTGTGTCTACCATATTTATGTGCATGCATAAACTATGTACCTGTGGGCATTATGTAATAAGAGGTATCAAATTACACATCCCTGTTGTTTTCATCAGTTTCTGGTGCAAAATGATACTTTGGATGCCTAAAATGTTCCTAATTAGAGTTTTGTTTTCTTTAATCATATATTAAGAAGTATTTATGGTTGTTAAGAGGTTCATTTTGCTTTGCATCACTTGTCACATGAGAAATTTATGAATGTAGGGGTCTGCAACCAAAGGACAAAAGTACATCTGGTCAGACTGTCAGCTGATACCAACTCCTCTTGATACAAAGAAATAATATAAACAATGCAGACTATACTTCTAACAGTACAAAACAGATACTGCGGTCACACTTTGAACTTAAATCATAAACTAGTCGTATTACAGTGTCAAAAATGACAAAAGTTAAAAGAAGAATCGAAGGTTATTTTAATAGGAGACACTTATTTCAAACCAGGAAATATTTCTCATAACAAGAGTGTAACAAGTGAAAATAAATGTAGAGAAGAATGTCACAAAAGCACAGTATAAAGGACTTTTTGAGGGAAAGTACAATCTTGTTGCAAGAATGTTTGTTTTTAAAAATAGGGGGTTCATTTTGGTGTTAAAGTTTTATACAGATGGTCTAAGGGAGGTAATCTATCCACTGCAACCAATACCTTGTCATAGAGAGTTGTAAATTAGATAGAAATTAAACCATTTAAAAAGCACCATTCAACATAACATTTGATAAATATTATAGTCTATGTGACAAAAAAGGTAATACATTCATACATTTCATGTCCGGTCCAGTGAGAAGAGCACATATAGGAAAGATCCTAGATGAAATATAAAAAGAATTTGTTGCGAGGTGATACAGAAAATATTTTAAATATTCAATGTGATGATGTATACAATAACGCAGTGAATTTAGGAGTTGGGGAAAATACCGTTCCATACTGCAACTCGGTGCTGTTACATTCAGGTAGAATATGTAACTAAAAATAACAAGGTGATTATTGTGGTGACCAAAACCAAACCATGTCGCTATGGTCAGTTTCATACAAGACAGGAAGATGTTAAATGTGCCTGTAGTGCAAATATAATTGTTCAAATGGATATTAGTTATGAAATACCATGGTCAGTAGAAGGTCTATTAGAACTTAAACTTCAATCTCACATGGATGTAAAAAACGAGGCAATTGATCCAGATAGTGGTAGCTATGGGGCAGTGGTAAAGCTTCACGAGGCTTACTTTCCATAATTATTAGGAATTTTACTTGTGTCAGCTCTAAATTACTCCAAAAATGATCCATTGCTTTGTAATTTGTCATAAATCAACTAATGCTACTGAAAGAAATGTAGTGATACACATAGTTGTCATGGCTACACACACTACCCCCACCCGTATAGGGATCATACCACTAATTCATTTCCCATCGAAATTAATGTTAACATATTAAAAAAAAAAAATAATTTCTTCATTCGATTGACATACAAACCACATATGCTTTCATTTGTTAGAGTTAGAATTTTTTATCTCGGCCTGATAAAACGGGTGTTTCGCAGCATTTTCTTGAACCTCGTGCTACTAAACAGTGCTCCATGGTCTTCACATAATAACATAGCCTCGCACCTAGAGTCCATATGCTATTTTGTCAGTAGGAAATTAAATACAGGATATCAAAATAAAGTAAATATTTTGTTGTCAAATATAGTATAGTGTACATAGATTGAAGTTTATGAAATGTATAATGGAAGAAAACAAAATCCCTTTACAACCCAACGGGTGCATCTCAAAATATTTAGTACTCTATTTTGTTCTCCCCCACCAGTAGACTGGTTCTCTGGCTGTAAAATAATTAGTAGTTCGATACCTGAAAGTGGATGAGTATGCTGAATCAATTAACTTGTACATGTATTCACATGAAAGTGGTTGAGTATGCTGAATCAATTAACTTGTACATGAATTGACATGAAAGTGGATGAGTATGCTGAATCAATTAACTTGTACAAGTATTCACATGAAAGTGGTTGAGTATGCTGAATCAATGAACTTGTACATGTATTCACATGAAAGTGGATGAGTATGCTGAATCAATTAACTTGTACATGTATTCACATGAAAGTGGATGAGTATGCTGAATCAATTAACTTGTACATGAATTCACATGAAAGTGGTTGAGTATGCTGAATCAATTAACTTGTACATGTATTCACATGAAAATGGTTGAGTATGCTGAATCAATTAACTTGTACATGTATTCACATGAAAGTGGTTGAGTATGCTGAATCAATTAACTTGTACATGTATTCACATGAAAGTGGATGAGTATGCTGAATCAATTAACTTGTACATGTATTCACATGAAAGTGGTTGAGTATGCTGAATCAATTAACTTGTACATGTATTCACATGAAAGTGGTTGAGTATGCTGAATCAATTAACTTGTACATGAATTGACATGAAAGTGGATGAGTATGCTGAATCAATTAACTTGTATATGTATTCACATGAAAGTGGATGAGTATGCTGAATCAATTAACTTGTACATGTATTCACATGAAAGTGGTTGAGTATGCTGAATCAATTAACTTGTACATGAATTGACATGAAAGTGGATGAGTATGCTGAATCAATTAACTTGTACATGAATTGACATGAAAGTGGATGAGTATGCTGAATCAATGAACTTGTTTGTTTTTATGTGTTTACATCTGAGATTTTACAATTTAATACTTGATGTAATAATGAAGTTAAGTAATGATCAGTATTGTGTCACTATGACTGTAACTTCGAAGTCATTTATGACTACCACAGCATATTATATAAATACTGGGGCTTATTGTATACTATTATATGAAAACTGACCCTCTCTCTCTCTCTCTGTATTTGTATACTTCAGTATTCTATACCAGTATGTCTGTAGTATGTATGTATGTATGTATGTATGTATGTATGTATGTATGTATGTATGTATGATTCACATATTCTAAACATAAAAAGTTTAAACTGAAATGTAAATGACTTATCAGATAACAATGAAAGAGAATTGCTATTTTCATTTACAACTGGAAATTTATTTCATTAAGGAGAGGGGAAATATTACTCATTAGATGAAAACTGCAGAGCCTATCTTCTTTGTGATGACAGATGCAGTACCAGTAGTTGTACATCCCTTCTTCAAACACTTTTTCACTAGGACAGACTTTGCTAACAGCAATAGGCAATCCATGTGAATGATGTACTTCTCATCCTTCATATGTGCTAGTGTTACTTACGCGAGGTGAATGATTCCATCATTAACTGAGTTCAAGTACTCTTTTTCAGGAATATTTTCATTGTCAATGGCTATGTCATGCACATCATCAAACACATCACAATCATACTCTGCATCAACCTTGGTTTCTGACTGACTATATTTAGAAATACAAATGAAAATAAATAAATGAATAATGGGTTTGCCGGACATAAGTAGTTCATGAGACAAACACTCAGGCCCATACAAACTATTATTGAAACTGGTATGATCAAGAAAGGGCTGACATAAGTACTTCATGAAACAAACACGCAGGCCCTTACAAGCTATTATTGAAATTGGTATGATCATGAAAGGGCTGACATAAGTAGCAAATGCTCATTCAAAGGCAGATAATCAGTGCAACCACAATTACAATATCATTTTAAAACTTTTGATTGATGCCAGTCTTATCCCTGTGCAACATGTGCAAGTACATGAAATTTCAAGTGAGTAAATATTTAGAATACTGTTACAGGATAGCAAAAAGAATTACTGTCTGACAAATTCATACATGTGACGAAACTAGGATTTCAAACCAGTAGATTTACAAATTTTGATCACTAGATTGGTCTCTAAACCAGTAGATTTTTTATCGGCATAAATTTTACGTTTCAAGGAGATGGAAAACAAAACGAGTGCTTTCTTGTGCCATAATATGTATTCTCTTCATACTATAATAAAATAGCAAGTCTGAACGTGAATCAGATTTGGATTCTGATGGAAAATGTTGCAATAATAATTTATTTTTATGAGTCAATGTACGGTCGAATAATGAGAAAGTAAGAGTTGTTTATCTGATAGTTCACTGCAAAGATTTTTCTTTTATAAAATCCAATTGCATTTTTAGGTTCCTTCACAAGATCACTGTCTAGTGGCCACTGATGAAATTCATTGTGATTATTAAACTTCACACTTAACAGGCTCTCAACAGTTCTCTGGTCCAGATTTCTGCTTGAATCACTTTGCATTTTGCAAAGAATGGAGAATGTCCTCTCTGTACCAGAATTAGAAAGTTGTAATGACAGGACAACCATGCTCAGCCTTCAAAGAAGTTCTAACTTCAGTTTTCCTGTTGCTGAGTTTGTAAGGTTGCTGACTACTCTCCAATACTCCTCCAAGCTATGTTCACACCAAGGAGGAAGTTCCTAACTTGGACTTGAGATGTATTCCTCAGCCTCATCCTCAAGGGCTTCTTTCTCTTCATGGTTCAGATCCAAAAAATCTGTTGGCAAGTTACACCACTGAAATAAAAAAATAAAGATTGATTTAGACTTGAAATAAAAATGAAAATAATACATGATGATTTTATGCTTTTATGAATAATTAATCCAAACTTTAGAATTAATTATCTTGTAATATATTTTGAACTGATATATTTTATCTAGGGCTTAAACTCAATGTATGTGCATGAAAACTTCAAATAGCTTATGAAATACAAAAGATGCATACCTCCGAAATACACAGTGCAAACTCTGGACCTTTGCTACTCACCTGCACTCACTTAAACTCAGATATTCAAGCATTGTTGAACTTGTAATATTTCTTAGCCAGTGGTTTCTTAGCATTGGGAGAAAGCACACAATTAAAATTGAAGAAAAATGTAAGAGCTGTCCTCTTAAAACATCTGGAACAATACAATAACAATTAAACAGGACAAAAATCAAAATACTTTTTTATGGTCAGTCTCTTCATTTTATCTCCCCTCTGCCAAGGGTCAGCCGATTTTCATCAAAGGGCTCAGAAGACATCATGGACCACCTTTCATCCCTTTATTACTTATAACACCTCCAAAAGAAAAATCCCTCATTTGGACATAAACTCCTCAAATTCCAACAATAAGGTAATGAATTAGCAGCTTGCTGTGTACACATTTCAGCTGTTCTTTATAGGACTCATGGTACTAATTCAACTCCCATAGTAACCCTATGGAAATACCATGATATTAAAAATTCAATAACTTTAAATTTCTAAATGCTCACGATCAAACCTATATTTATCAGTATAGACCCATCCTTGATGCAAGTTTCTGTGTTAAGAAAACCACATGAGCCACAGAATATTTTGGATCTACATGTGCATGAAACGTGTTATCCATTCTGCACCTAATGAATCGGGTGCTACTGTTATTATTGACTGTCAAGTCTGTAAAAATACTAAAATTGCATCAATAGAATCTTGTCTCTATTTTTTTCTTTTAGGTACAGATAGGATAAGCTCTCAAAAGAATTTTATACTAAAATGTTACTTTTCATTTTTAACCAATTATGGACCACCAAACCCATATATACTCTATTGTATCTATACCCATTTCTAGACTGGTTCACAGTTGTTCCATATAATTAGTACCGTGAGTCCTATAAGTAAATCAGACTTTTTTTACAAAGAGATGTATTTTACTTATTGATGTTGGAGCAATTTTTGTAATAAAGAATTGGCCACTCTCGTGTAAAGATATTAGTGTAACGGCATTTGATGTGATACTACTATCTATAGGAAAATTGTATCTGCAAAACATTTTGCTGTATTGTATTGTACATATTAGTGATTTATTCTTTTTATTAAATTCATTGTTTTCTGTATATGTATCTTCATGTTATATTTCTATGGCATGCACGCTACACACAAGAGACACAAACATGCAGATATCAGCAAGTTTTATATAACTGGTTATCAAATTACATGACGCCTTATATTTTCATCTCTCACTTGCTATAAGACAAGTTTTAATAGCTTATATAATTCAAAATGACCATTTTTTTTCTGACTCGCACAGAAATAAAGTACAGTGTATCTATATTCCCATCTTTCAAATCAAACTAATAAGTGTGCCAGATGACAGAGGATAATGATAATGGGTCATTGCCGTTCTGGGACTAAGAGAAGCAAACACACCCATGAAACAACAAGTGATGCTGACATTCCAAAATTATCTAAACTGTCAACACCTGTGATTTTTCACCTCCAAATCTGCTCAGTAATGTATGAAATGCCAAACAAGTACCATAAGTTTTATTCTATCGAAAAATGAAATACCGTAGTTAAGTGCTACTTTTTATTATAAAACTATGGGAAAGAGTAAGGAAACAGACAAAGTAATATCTTCAAACCTGGTAATGTTCCCCACAACAAGGCGAAAAAATGTACATCAACCAGAAAAACAAAGCCACTCGAGGTATGTTACATAAGGACAGCAAGAGAAAAATGAGAAAAAGCTATTCAAAGTTCCTATAATGGTGAAACCGATGTTGGAGACAACAGGCCAGTGTGTAAATTGCTGCGGCCCAAGCCAAGAAGTAAGCTGGAGGTGGAGAAATATATGGAAAACTTTGTGATGCCAGGGTAAATACATGTTTCAATACAATATTCACACAATGATATAATTTATGACTGCATAAGATACTCAGTAAATTTAAACAATAGGATTCAATGACATGTTGAAGTTCTCTGATACATAAATCTATACCTACTTTTAGCAAAAGATCATAAAAAGTTAAGAAAAATCCCCCAAATTACTATTGTGCCAACTTTTTACTACAAGCAGTGTTAAAGTACTTATCTATAAAGACAAAGCTGGTTAAAATACATAAATTATAGAGAAACAGAAAAATAAAGTAAATCCTGCAATCACTCAGTTACAAAGGGGATGTAATATACCTAAATTTGGTATACCAAGTAGCAAACTTGAATTTCCAGTTAAATGAGTCTATACTACCATTGATACTAAGTGTACAGCAATTTTCCTTTTCTAAACAGCTCTTATTTCCAAATCTGAGCACACATTTCTGACATGAAACATGTTTTCTATTCACATCAGCAGATCTGGAGAAAAAACACATATCGCTTAGTGCACACAGGGAAAAATGCACAGATGTGGAATACCGTGTTCCATGAACACCAGTTCAAACACACGTTGAGTAATGGTTTTCTCTCCTGGGATCTAAGACATGAAGAGAAAAGAAGTCTAGTGTGGCGGGAGAGAGCAATATGTTTGACATGCAGTTATGCATCAAAAATATTTAATCTGTATAATGAGGTACAGAAGACCGGCAAGAAAGGAAGAAAGGCAGCATGTGTAAATAGCTCCATACAGATAGGACTTTCACAGACTTCTTTTGGAAATGAAAGTTTAAGGACTATACTTCTAAGTGCAAACATCCCTGCTCCCTCTACTAAAGGGATGCAGAAAAGTGCAAATAGTGTCTCTAAAGAAATTGAAGGTACCAATATTAGAGACATGGCTGAAATTAGGAAGGGTATCAAGGAATTTAATTTTATGAGAGGAAATGATACAGATATAATTGATATGGAATGTGATTCTACATATAATAATGCAATTTATAGTGGGGTGGGTAGGACACCATTTCAACCATCTACCCAGTGCCCATATATTCAAGTTGAAGATACTACTCCAGAGAAAAAGACGATAAATATAATCACAAAGAACAAACTGTGCACATTTGGTAAAATGAACTCTTAAAATTATGATGACAAGCTGTGTCACTGTTCAGCAAATATAAGTTCAGAAAGAAATATTGGTGATTTTATACAGTTGATGTAAGGAATGGCTTATGTATTTGAAAAGATCAGACAATCTAGAGGTTTACAATATTACAACTGATCCAGACACTGCTAGTTTACAGGCTAGCCTGGACCTTAGGATGGAGTGGGTAACAAAAACAGTGCCAGAAAATGATATTGATACACACCATCTGGGTCAAAATCATACAAAGTTTATAATGAACAGAGAAAACTAATCGATTTTATAATGGGAAGAACTAAAAAGTGGAGGGAAAAGATGCAGAACAACTTTGCACATGATTTGAGTAAGAGGTGCCAGGCTGAATTATGAAAAATTATTCCAAAAATGTGGTAAATGTACACCAAAATTAATTAGTAATTTATCCTATGCAACAGATGCAATAGTTAAATGCTATAAGGTGATTTAAGTCTTTGTTACAAGCAATCTAGGGGGCCCCGGGGGGAGGGGGGGGGCCAAGTGGTCTAAGATGCTCGCCTTTACAGATCACTGACATCTCACCTCTGTCCATGTGGGATTGAGTCTCAGGCTCTGCGAAAGTAGGTATGTGAGAAAGCTTGCCGTGGGTCGGTGGTTCTTCCCTGGGGTTTTCCGGGTTCTTCTTCCACCAAATATACTGGCCACCATGTATAGCTTATCATGTTGCTGAAAAATGTCGTTAAACCCATAACAACAACAACAACAACAACAACAAGCAATCGAATGTGTGCTGGGTAGATGGTTGCAACTGGGTATATAGAAGCACATTGTTACCAAGGTATTTCAAGCTGAAAATAACCAGAGAGTGAAGAGTCTACATTACACACGTGCATTGAGTATCGGTTAGGTAAATCTACAGTGCTGAAAACAAAACTGAACAAGAACACCCAGAAAGTGGAATCAGTCAATTGAAGGATTAAACGTAGCTTACCTAAAAATATAACCTTCAAGAGAAACTTCCATGGTATGGCTCATAGTGCTGTTCATAACTGTAACCATGGACCTGGAGAATCTTCAGTGAAGCTATGTAAATCTATCGGTTGTCCGGTTTCAGCTTGTAGTTCTGTGGCACAACATCTGAAAACCAAAGAAAGATGAGTATCTCAGAGATAAAATGTACAAATCAAGTATATAAGAAAAAAAGACCTGAGAAAATGGCATTTTTTTACAAACTGTATGAGAAATATCAAGAACAAAAGAATTATGACAAAGGCAAATTGCTGTGTGCTATGGCTAGAAAAATAAAAGAAAAATATGAACACTCTTACCATAAGCCACCTCCATTTTAGCACTTTTTTACAGGCCGATGCAATGTGGCATGTGCAGTTTTGTGCACAGTCCTTGATTTTTACAATGCTCCCTGCTTTGATTTATTGAACATGTTTCTAAAGTTAAATGATCAGTATTGACACATAAGCGATTGTGACATATGTGGCTTACATTTAAAATCTCTCTCCCCACCCCCCTTTGTAGGAATCATTGCATACATTCTACCATCTGGCCATGCTATTCTCTTTTTTCCATAGCCTGAGCCATCTACCGCCACAGTCCATTGCATACAGACCTTGCCATCAAGTGCTTTTTACAGATTTGTTCTCTAAAAGCATATGCAAATTATGAAGAAAAAAACTCCATTGTGATTTTCATAACCAAAAACCACCAAAATAATACCCTGGATGCATGTGGTAACCATGAAAACAACAGGCTCTTGGTATGGTATAGTGCCACTATATGACTCAAGGTACTAATTCAATTCCCATAGTAAAGCTATGGAAACACCATGATATTAAAAATTAAATAACTTTAAATTTCTAAATGCTCATGATCAAACCTATATTTATCAGTATAGACTTCTGTGTTAAGAAAACCACATGAGCCACAGCATATTTTGGATCTACATGTGTATGAAACATGTGATATCCATTCTGCACCTAATGAATCAGATGTTACTGTTATTATTGAAAGAAGGTACTGCCTGAAGGATGTGGAGGCGTTCCCTCCCATCTGCTGGGGTTCTCTAGTCACCCCCGGTCCCTGACCGGTTTCATTATCTTTGTAATTCATCAAAGGAAATTGGTGTTGTTGATTCATTTTTTCAACTGATCCAGTCCTTCTTCTAAGGACCAGAAGGCAGTAAAAAAACAAAACAAAAAAATGAAAACAAAATATTGTCCATCTTCCAAATGGATTTTCCATGGATAACTAAAACAAATGCTCCTAATTTGGAAAACTTATAACAAGCAGATTAGGAGAATATAGAATGATGGATATATTGGCAGACAGGCAGAGAAAAGATAACAGTATTTCTGACACAAAAGCCATGGAATAATTGTAGCAAAAGCAACCACAAAACTGCAGACAGTCAGAGAAAAAGTAACACACTTTCCGACACAAAAGCCATGGAATAATTGTAGCAACAGCAACCACAAAACTGCAGCAAAGCAGCTTGTTACCATGTTTTGCTCATTTCATTATATGTAAGTATTCTTGCATTTCCTGCACCATGTCAGTGTAATGAGTGGGTGGATCAAAATAGACCAGTTCGAGATGCCTCCCTGCAAGAAGTGAGGGCATAATAAAATGAGTTGATGAGAAGACTGACAAGTCTGTAATGTGTCCTACCTTAGCAGTCACCTCTTCTTTTGTAAAATCTTCTGTACAGATACCTTTTCCGGTTTTCTGTTTTTTTCCTGGCCTTTTCCTCTCCATGACTAAAAGACTCATTATGGTAAATAGGATGACCTTGCATGGCAAGCCAGTATGTATGTATGTATGTATGTATGTATGTATGTAAACTTAACTGCATGTCATCACAATTCTGGCTATATAGAGCAGATTAAAAGTTTAGTTCCCAAAATGTAAATGTAAAAATTGTAAGCATCTGAAAAGATTCACCCCTTCAAATGAAAGTAAACATGTAGCCCTACACAATGTAAGATAAAAAGGTAAAGATCCAGCTAAGAAACTGAAAAGTAAAAGTATGGTGTAATATAGGAATTCTAATAATGAAAGTATTGTCTAATATTGACAGTAAAATGAAATAATTAGAGTATAGAAAATGAAGACCTGACATCCAAGGAACAGTTTGGGTGGAACATGTATCCTGTTAATAACAGGTGATTATCGGAAAGGAGCACACCAAAATGAAGAAAAGAAAAAATCCACATGTAATAATCATGATCTCATTTAGAGTAAAGATGTGACTATATTTTACATGAAATAAAAACTGGTAAAGTTGACATCTATGGAACAGAGCAAGTTACATGAGAAAATATACAAGGGTATATTAATGAAGTAAAAAGAATTTATGTTTTTATATCTGATAATGTATTCTGTTCCTGAAGTAGAAGGCAATTCCTTCATACCCAATATTGCGATTCACTGGCCCCTGATACAGAGGAAACTTCAATCACACTTAAAATTTGACTTGTAACAGTTTGTGGCGTCTTGGTAGCCTGCTTGACTTTGGTGCTATGGTACCTAAATATTTATAGATTAAATAGTATGTATTTGAAAAGAGTACAATGAATGAAATACTTTCCCAGATGAAAATATGAATAGTGCACTTGAGATCTTATATACAACTTGTGCAGGCATTTTGAAAGTTTCTTTCATTTTAAATGATGTAGATATTTACTAATGACCATATCTGCTTTTCAAATAACAAGTAGCCAATCTCTTTCAGAACATAATGTTAACACGCTCTGACACAACAGGAATTTTTTTCCTGTAAAAATATGATTAGCATCTCCCATGTTTGTTACAAATAGGTATCTTAAAAAAAAACAAAAAACATTTGCATGGGTATTATGTTTGTTATGAAGAATGAAGGTACATGCCAGTAAATAATCTGTGTGCAGCTAATGAGTATATTTTTTGTTGTCCTGAAGTATGTTAATATGTAATGGTAAATTCGTTTTGAGCATTGACATCGTTGCATTGAAGGCTTGATAATGAATTCGTAAGAGAATGGGGGTGGGGGGTGGTTTTGATTGTTTAGGGCACAGAAAGTGAAGTAGGTTATGTAGTGCCAAGGGAATTGGAAGTAAAGTGGGTTGTAGAAGAATTGATCCTGACCACGGTAGGTGTCCCAGGCTGGGATGATTGGAAGCCGCGATGGCAGGTGAGGAGGGGTAAAAGCGGACAATGAAAGGAATGGTACGTTAACTGACGTCTAAAGAGAGTGATAATTGAAACGGGTATTAAGAGGAATGGGGAAATTACGAAGAAAGTGGTAAAAAATGGCTGGAAGGTTGAAAAGAGAGGAAATTGGATGGGAACGGAGGGAGATTGTTGGTTGGATGTGGATTAAAATTTGGAGTAGACTTGGCGATAACCCCCCAGGTGGAGATTTTTGGCGAATGACTGTGTTGTGGACTGTGTTGGTTGGTACTGGCGTATGTACTGATGTACTGAATGTATATATGTATGTATATATGAATGAATGTAGAATAGTTAGTTGAATGCGAGAGCGACCAGCGTGAAGGTAAGAAATAATCTTTGTGAATTTTTGTGAATTTGTGAATTGTGCCTAAAGATGAATTGAATGTTTAAGAGCAGGAGAGAAGTAATGACGTTTAATCGTTTAATATTTCAATGAATGTATGATTGCAAAGATATAAGTAAATAGTATGAGATCCATTACAGTGGAAAAAAAAAAAAAAAAAAAACAATAATTCAAACATGTCCACAAAACTATTACATATTTTTGTTTTAAGAATTGAATTTACTAAAAAGATTTCTAGAGCTCTGAAGAACAATTTTTGGAAGGATGTTTTATTCAGCTGCTTAAAAGTTCAAGAAAAAGCAAGCCTGAATCGTGGCAATCGCTTCTAGCTGAGCCAGTGTGGTCCAATGCTAATATTAAAGTCAGAGATCACAGAATTTTCTATAAACATCTGTACAGTTCTGGGGTAAATGTAATAGGGAATTTTATATGCAATGATCAATTTATTAGTGTTAACTGCCTTTTAACAGTTTTTCAATGTGGATTAACATTTTACAATATGAGATCATTATAGGTGCTCTCAAGGAATATTTGAGATCACAAGAATTAGAAGCTTCAGATATTATCTTGCATAGACCAACAATGTCATTCCAGATACAATTATTCTGTCAATAAAAGAAAGGTTGTCAAAGTATTTATAGATTTGTATCCCCACAAAACTTGTATCTAAAGTCACAAGATAAATGGAGACGTGATCTTAACTTAGGTGAGTGTTATGACTGCAAAAACAAGTACTTATTGCTTAAATTTGTTGGGATACAATTGTTGGGTGGCTGAAAGATAAATGCATACACCTTGTACATTGTAACTTCACAGCAGTAGATACAATATTAGGAATAAATAAACAAAACAAATCTGATGAAATTGTAAATTTTATCTTACTTTTATTTACAAAACCTGTGACTGGGAGAAATTCAGCCATAGATGGGAAGCTTATGAAGGTATAACTGATGTACCGTTTTTGTTATGAATCATCTGCAAGCTTTAATGTGCAAAACAGAATGCATGTATTATCATTTAAGATATATGTGGAAATATCTTCAGTTTCGGTCGCTATCTTTCAAGGACTAATGTACTTGACAAGAATAAGGGAATAACTATTTTAACATTTAATCCCTTATTCTTGTCAAGTACATGTATTCAATGTATAACACGAATCTCTCTCTCTCTCTCTCTCTCTCTCTCTCTCTCATCAGTTATCTCCCATCTTGATGTACTTTTTTTTCTTTTCTTTTTAAAGACACGACTATTAATTGACGTTAATAATCCAATCATACATTTAATTTATTGTTTAAATATGTGACTGTATCAAATTCTCTTTAAGGCAGTCTGTGGGATGCTACCCAGATCAATGTCTACCCATGACAGGGGGTTTATTAAATAGTTTCTTAAAAACAAGTTTCTGGAACAACTAAAAAACTCTTATAAAAATTGATAAATATATTAAGTTACCCAATATTATTCACCTTTTCGTGTTTTTTTTTTTAAATTATAAAGCACGTAAGAAATTACAGACCGAGTGAAAACTAACATCAAGAGCTGCACAAAAATCCAGGCCATGGAGTACAATCCTGTTGAGATTGGTTTCGAAAAGCAATTAGTTTGTTTTGTTTCGGTTTTTGGGGTTGGGTGGCGGGGGAGGTGCATAAAAATGAATAAAGTTGTCTTTATCTCTACAATCAAAATACTAAAATACTAAATAAAGGGAATTATCTCAGCAAAGGATCGTATACAGTTTAGACTCTTTACTTGTGAAATCTGGAAGGAATTGTCTCAGCGAAGGACCTGGGCAGCCTAGACTCATTAGCTGTGCCAATTAATTGCGTTCTTTAAATTTCATTCTCGCTTTTACAAATAGAATTTGATGAAATTGTAGGAGAGCATAGCTATAACGCGTTAAAGAATGAAATCAATAACAACAGACCTCGTCGGGTCAGACTGACATAACTTCATAAGGTCACAAAGACAAATGAGAGAGAGAGAGAGAGAGAGAGAGAGAGAGAGAGAGAGAGAGAGAGAGAAGAGAGCAAACCTTCTAAGAATGGTATCCACGATATCCCTTTTAAAATCACCAAATATAATTTGACTGGTTGTATTCTTTTAGAATGACACTTCATAGTCTTTGTTTCATCTGACCTTCCACACCCCGTTTTTAATGTTTGGATTGTTAAGTTGCGGTAGAGGTCCTCTAAAATAATTGTCCAAATATCTAAAACAGGACGGGAAAGGTCGCATGATTATACTCTACACAGCCACTTCCTACATACGTTTCAAACTATAATCCTTAAGACGTGAAGATTGCGACACATATTAAGCGATCAAGATTACACGTACACACATATGTAAATTATTGATGTAAAACGAGCACCCAATTTGTAATGATGAATCCCATTTCCTGAAGAAGCTATATCCTCAGAAATTATCTCTTTACCCAACGCACTTAGCATGACGTCCTCACAGGGGCTCGTATAGTTGCTTACAGTGTACCTATAAATCATATACGCGTACTATATAATAATACAAAGGAGGACACTTGTTCCATTTCTCCAGCAACTAATTTAAGAATCCACGCTAATATCTCAGGCTACACTTCGCCTACCGTAATAACTTTAGTACCAATGTTTAGCTCAGAGATTTGACTGTGTAGGTAGGCCTACATCAGATTTTACTCACTATCCCACCTTTAAGGAATGACAGCCCGTTTTCCAACGTTACCGCTGGACATGGCCCTGATCGCGCTCGCTTAATATGCAGCTGTAACGACCTGAATGGAATACTGCCCTCTCATTGGTCGACTGAAAATGAGGTTATCAGTAGGCGCAGTACACACATGATTTATATGTCATTTGTAAGCAACGATACAAGCCCCTGTGTCCTGGTCTAAGATCATTTCCTACACAATGCCAACAACCATTTTGTTGAATCATCCGGTTTAAACAAATGTTAAAAGATCTCTAGGAATAGAAACTTCGACTATTTCATAAAATGGATACTCCTTGCAGTCACGCGGTACAAGACGCATATAGTCCATACAACTCACCCAATCGGAACGGGCTCGGCCTTTTCCGTCAACTCGAGAAAGAAACTTCGCACGCCATTCACAACTTTGAGGTCAATTATATGGATCAGACCTCAAATTTCGATCGGAATATTGCTCGGTAATTTCCGTCAGATCGTGAAATAATCCCAGAAGTAGTTGCATGAATACACATCAATTTGATGTGCTTCGTGATAAGCCTCTGGCGTAGTGCACCACATATGTTACGACAGCAAAGGCCGACAATATTCCGATTGTGACTTTGTCTCCTTCCGCCGCTATATTGTTCCGTCTGAACGAAAGTAGTTCAGAATATAGTTCTCAATTGAGACAAATTACATCCGAGGTAAATTTCTCGACTTGACAGAAAAGGCCGAGGATGTTCCGATTGCTCGAATGTATTTTGATAGCTGCCATTCAGACCACCTCAGCTAGTTCTTCTTGTTGTTGTTGTTGTTGTTCGTCCTTCGAGTTCGAAGATGACCATGACATCACTAACTGGTTTGGTTTCTAAGTGTACTTGAGTGGTTGATCAGACCAATTTGTGCTCTAAACTGTCTGTCGCACACTTGACAATAGATGCGGCTTGGGTCTGCTTGATCAATTGGGGAGTTTTGAGTTTTGCAGTTTTGAGATTTTCCTCTGTAGCTCTTCTCCGTTCAAAGTCTGTAGTTGCAGTATGGATGGGACTCCGCCAGGTGGAGCGATCCTGTGAGACATCTTCACAAGACTCAGGGTCGATGTTGAAATATTTCCAGGATGGCTTGAGGGAATCTTTGAAGCGTTTCTTCGGACCTCCCTGAGATTGCTTTCCCTCCTTCAGCTCTCTGAAGAAGATCTTCTTTGGTAGTCGCTCTTCTGACATCCTGGTGACGTGGCCTTCCCATCTCAACTGTGATTTCATCAGCAGAGTGTGGATGCTTGGAATGTCTGCCCGCGTAAGAACCTCAGTGTCTGGGACGCTGTCCTGCCATCTTATCCACATCAGTTTCCTCAGGCAGCCCATGTGAAAATGGTTCAACTTCTTGGCTTGGCGTCTGTGCACCGTTCCGGTTTCGCGAGCATACAGCAGGGTCGGCAAAATAATGGCTTTGTAGACCTTAAGTTTTGATTGTACACTGATGCCTCTGGGCTCCCATACATTTCCACGTAGTATGCCAAAGGCCACACTTGCTTTAGCAATTCTGGCGTTGGTTTCATCATCGATGTGGCCTGCATGTGACAGTGTGCTGCCGAGATAGGTGAACTTGTCCACTGCCATGAAGGTTTGGCCATTTACTGTGATGGTAGGTTCTACGTAAGGCTTTCCTGGTGCAGGTTGGTGCATCACATCGATCTTCTTGATACTGATTGTGAGGCCGGAATTGTCACACACTGAAGAGAAATGGTCTATACTGTGTTGCATGTCAGACTCATATTTGGCATTCAGGGAACAGTCGTCAACAAATAGGAGATCACGAACATTCACTTCCTGTAACTTCGTCTTCGCCTCAGATTGAACAGCTTGCCGTCAGTCACGGAAGGCTTGAGTAAGCATGGCAGAGAACATCATACTGAAGAAGGTTGGGGCCAACACACAGCCTTGCTTGATTCCATTGGTGACTGGGAATGGTTCGGATGACTCACAGTCATCTACAACACGAGCGATCATGCCATCATGGAATTGCCAAACCATCGCGATGAATTTCTTTGGGCAACCAACTTTTGCCCTGATCTTCCGATCAGCTAACTATATACATGAACGAATTAAGATATGAGGATTTTTCAAACGGATTTATGGAACCTCCTTCTACCATGACAAAAGAATTTCCGGATAGATTAAATAGACTTAGAGATACTAGACAATTTAAATATTATCGCAGAGAAAATTAAATTGTTTCATATCTGTGCTATTGCCGGCCGTTTTAAATGCATATTCATAAAGGTGAATGTATTGTACATTCAGACAAATGTTTTTGCAACGGTAAATGAAAACGAAACCTGAACATAGATTTGACATACTCTGCAACACTTGGACGTATCAAATCTATTAACCAAACCCCACAATGACATGTTGCTATTTACACTTCCAAATGTAGTTCATTCTGCCAAAATCTCATGTCACACTGAGCTCTGTATTTTTTTCACTGAGTGATCATTCTCAAATTGTAGTTATAAAAAATGTTTAATGGTTTGTATATGAAACATTGAGTTTAAGTGGAATAAATTTTAACTCATTAAATATGCTTGATATGCTAACTTAGTTAAAGTGAGTGGACCAATGTATTGTTTAAAATGAATTGCAGTACAAGCGTTAGGTAGTGCACTAGTTTGCTTGCTTATTCCGAAGTTCATTATTTAAATTTTAGAATTAGCGTGGAAATGGCTTTCCTTTTGTAAATAAATGGAACCTCTATTTACTTTTTTATTCTACTCATGTGTAATTCTTTATTAATTTCTCTTTCTCTAATCTTTTCCTTTCTATCGCATTAATACCTTTCTAGTCACATTGATTTTACGCACTCGTTACGTGTCTGGTACTTTGTAACTCGTTCTCTCTTTTCCTCTGTCTGATTTTCTCTATTGCATTTGTAGCATTTTACAATTGATTTTGCTTCGCACACATACATTCTGTATGATTGGACTTAATCCACAACATATATTGTTCTTTGTCAAATGTATGTGTGTGTTCTGATTTCAGTTAGTAGTAAATCTCAAATGAAAGTTCTGAGAAACCCTTGACGAAGGCAGCATGTTTCACTTCAAGAAATGAATATTCTAAATCTGCATATCTACACTATAAAATATGTACTGGATTTTACTTCATCTATGTGCAATTAAAACTCATCCCAAATCAACTGATTTTTGTGAAAGTTAAGTTAATTCTTTGCAACAGAAAGATTTATAGATGCGTTAAGATTATACATGGTCAATATATCATCCAGGGAAAAAAGTATAGTTGATTGTGTAATCTATATAAATTCTTTGAATGAAATTCGATCGCAGTTGAAATTGCTGTATGATTACATAAACATTTATGTAATTTCCAGTACCCCTTATTCTGTTTAATATTGCATATACTAGCTTGTAGTATCTAACGTTTTTTCCATTTTTCAGTTTTGTTCAGCTGTAGTTGGGATCAACTTCATATTTTTGAATTATATCTCTTTTCATTTCTTTTGTGATATCATGTGTTAACTGCCAGGACATTGCATATATTACAGTAGCCTTATCTCGTGTATTATGTGTACCATTTTGTTATTTACTGTTGATATATTTGGACCTATTCTGGTTTTATGATGAACAGAAATGTGCATGCTGTGCATGTTTCAACTCTTTGATGCTGTTTGTCGATGCCTTTGTTTGTTTGTTTTTGTTGTTGTTTTTTTTTCTTCTCTCGCCACACATTTGTCACATTCTAGAATCTCGTTATATTTCAAAACCTCAAAGTTTTCAACTTTTTTAATATTACTATTAATGCGCTCTTGATAAGTGGTATCCTCTGTAGGTGTCATTTATTTAATGGCACACTGTTTTCAGCTGGTTCTCAACTGTTACATGAATTAGTATATCCTCTCCATTTAACAAGTACTCACCTTTCCCGTTCATTCATTTGATGTTCCAAACTTTTCAACTTTGCACATGTTATCTTGTATGTCATATGGTGATAGGTCTTGTTTAGAGAACATGCCATCTACATCATTTTCCTTCAAAATCCTCCAGTTTACAAATAACTCGATCCCCTAAAATTACCTGCCTGATTTAATATATTTCCTCTATATAGTTAGATAGGCAGCCCACGGTTCCAAATGTATCAGTTATCAAATAAACAAATATGTTTATCCAATCGTTTGATCCGTTTTATTCCTTGCTTGCTTCAACGGGAGTCATGTTTATTGACCTATGGTGAGTGTTTTTTTAACCATCAATTAAAATTAGGTTTAACGTCAACCCGTTTTTTTTTTTTTTCATTGTGATCGAAATGGTTCCACATTCTAGCTTTTAGAATTCTGCTAACACTTTCCATTTCAGATAACTTCTCGTCTGACTAACTTGAAAAATATCCGATATTTTCCTTTTCCAGACAACTCTTAACTTTAAATCTGTAACACTCATTTCTCTTCTCAAGCTGTATCTGTTCAGGTTTTCGCTCTTTGAAGATTTGTCTGAAAGAATAGTGTCTGGTATCTCCTTTTTTCTTTTTTACCTTTTGGGCAGTATATACCACTGTCAAATTGTATTTATATTCATTGTTGTCTTTTTCATATACTTACATGCCAACATGTCTGCCTGCCATTGGTATCCATGTTTCTAACATAGACTCTCTGTGTGGAAATTTTATCTCTCAAGTGTTTTTGTACTGTGTAGTTAGATCGTTCAGTTAACGATTCTTTCAATTGTTTTTTTTTTTTCTTTTTTTATCTCATTGAATTTGTTTCCGTAATCGATGGATATTTGTGCAACCAACTGGACTTTCATGATCGCAGAAAAGATGTCTTAAATACTGTTCTTTGTCGGTCATTTGAAACGACATAAAAATATCCAGAGAACATTTTAAACGGGACAACGGTCTACAACAAATACTTTTCTCTTGAGTAATTTTCAATGTCTCTTCAGTCCTATTGAACACTTGAATGATTTCAGGTTAATATTACATTTTGGTATTCCTATGATTGACTCTGCTACAGCTACTTTATATACTGAGTGACTATGTGTTGTTTCAAAACTAACTTTTTTTAAATTATCCCTGTAATAGTTTGACCCCTTGGTCATGGAACCATCCCAAGGTCACCTTACAATCAAACACACACGCACGCACACACACATACACACGCACGCACGCACACACACACATACACACACGCATGTACATATGCATATGGTACACAATCTCTTTAAATACACAATTTAAATAGACTAACACAAGTATACAGCATCTAGGTGACATAGACTTTGTGATATTACAGTATTTTGTTCCTGTTTACCATCAAATCAGACCCAAACAGATATAACGAAATGCAAGAAAAGAAAGTATTCTTACACAAGTTACATATTCATTATTGAGTTTCATTTTTAAGAAATTGGTCCTCTTTTTTATTTAATTTAGCAGTGTATTTTTCAATGTTCTTTTGCATTTAAACTATTTGCTTAAAAGCATAAATGGAAGGATTTTGCATATTGAATCTGCAAGTGTAAATATAATATTTTGCCAAAATAAGCAAGAAATTACACAAACTGTCTAAATATTTCTTTTTTGGACAAGAGTACAATATTTGGTCAAGAAGGTGCAAAATGTTCAATAAAACGGCACCAAAACTGTGAAGTAATGTTGCAATCATAGAAGAGATGTTCAATACTTTCGGCATCACTCTTATAGAAAATACATTTGTTGTCGTCTAATACGTTAATTCTTTTCAATTTTTTTTAGTAACAATTATTCTAGGGATTAATGTAAAGTTAAAAGAGATCAACTTGGTATCCTTAGTACAACATTTCGCCCGGCTATAAATCTCAGACCACTCCTTACTACTTATATATTGTTATTAAATACTTGCATACAAGTTTCTTGCTTAGCAGTGTGTTGCCTTTTTGCCTTTTTCAAAAGATCTTTGTAAACAAACTTGAGTGAATTTTGTGTTTGCAAGTTCAGTATTTTATCCTCCTTCAAAACGAACTTTAGTATCAATAAATTCTCTCAGTTTCAATCGAATCATTCAAAACTGACATTCTTAAATACAAGATCTTCAAGTTGTATTGTAAATTTAGCCGCATAAAAATTTATATATTTCCTCAAATCAAATGCATAATTTTTTTATTTCTCAATCTGTTTTAATCGTCTTGCTTTCAAAGCTGTTGCTGCTCATCTCTGTGTTATCATCATTGAAAGTGCTCTGTATGCTTTTATCTTTTCTGAAACATTGGAGTATATCTTTTTGTTTGATATGAACAACTCGTACTTGTATTTTCTTGAATGCTATTCTTCAACACAACTAGCTATGACCACACGTCATGATGTTTCAATTTGTAAATAAATAGACATGATCTCTCAATATCGATATTGCTTTTTTTATGTTAGACTCTTAAAATATTTCTATCGCTCTCTATAAACTGTTGAATTCAATACGATGTAGTTTTATCCTTTATTTCTGATATGTAAAAGAAAAACCAACAACATTATTTTGTCTTCTCTAATTGTCTTCATAGTCTGAGTTGTATAGTAACGTTTGATTTGTGAAATAATACCATCAAGTCTGGCTGCTGTAGTAAGTTTACAGTAGTAGGTCAAGCGAAATGACTGGAATTTTAATTTCTTGAAGTATTAATTCATTTATTTATTTCTAGAGAAAAGATATGTAGTCGAATTAAATGTCACATTGGTCCCCGAAATTTCAAAATGTATACTACTCATAATTCCATTTTCTCATTCTGTATCTTTATTTTACAATTATTTAATTATCAGTCATAAATTAAAAGATTTATATGATTGCAGGACATACAATGGCAGTCCCAGTTCGAGACGAGGGTGAGTAATAAGTATATTTATATTTGGCTATATCTTTTCATATATGTAATAACAAACAATATCTTTCAAACAATATAACGAAGGTATTATGGGCGGTATGTAATGAGTCTTATAAGCAATATTAGATGTTAATTTTGAAATATAGAATATACATCGTTATAATATTTTATAATATATTCAGTAAGAAACATAAACTGATTTCTACATGCGAAAAGAATACGATAAACAGTAATTATGTTTATGGGTTACATCGCTATGCTTCAAATATTAAATCGTGAAACCAGCTAGAACACATTGTTGATCGTTCACCTCAAAACAATAGTTATAAATTTAAAAAATAAATAAATAAAGAGTTGCACAAATGTTTCAGGAAGATAAATCATTCTAAATAAACGTAAACATGAAGGACATCAAGATAAAATATAAAAGGTTAAGATGGTAAAATTCTATAAAAGATATATAAAATAAAGAAAAGGTAACACATCCAAAATCCTTAAAACATATGGTCGAAATGTGTTATGTAAATCGTATTCCTTCAAAAAGTCCAAGATTTGCTCAGGTGGTACATCATCATACAGTTTCTTCGTCGAGTTCACATCAAAAAATGTATGTCTCACATGGGGGAAGTCGACACTCTCGACCAGAATGAGTTCCACTGTTAGTGGAAACTGGCATGGTATGCACTCTGGGCGAGGTTCACCATTCAGGGGATATGTGTGAGCCTGGTATGTGTGTCCGATATGTAATCTGCATAATACCACCTCATCTCTGCGATTTGTTCTTTACAACAGATGCCGCTTTCCAGTAGTTTGATTGATGTTCTCAAGTTTCTTTGCGGAGTTTGCATTCCACATATTTTTCCAAGTATGAAGAACATGCTGATTTATATAATATTTGAAGTAAATATACGGAATCTTCCAATAGGAAATGGATGAATGCAGGGCAATTTTGGCTGCTTTATCTGCCCTTTCATTACCCTTTATACCAATGTGACTAGACTGCCAACAACACATAATAATTTTTCCAGACTGTATGAATAAATCATGTTTCTCTAATATCTGGGATATTAAAGGGTTGTCAGCTTCAAGGTTTTCCAAGCCCATCCGTGTGGAAGCGAATCCGAAAAGATAATGAAATTCCTTTTGAGAGAGATTTTAGAGTAAAATTTGATGCTTTTATCCGGTAAGCGCCTCGAGATTGTGCCACGAGGTGTTGCAATTGGAGTTCCAACCTTTCGAGCAGTCTGTATACAAGGATGCATGGCCACGTTAGAAGACTCTGGTTTAATTGAATTTACTTTTAGAAAAGAGAGGATTTGGCAAAGATCAAATAAAATTGGGGGTGGGGGACGGGATTCTGGAGGGGGTAATAACCAAGGTGGTGATTTTGGAACATAGAATTTTGCAGTATTTCCAACAGTGATTTTCGCTGTGTCTAAGTGAGGACGAATTCGTATGCCAAAAAAGTGAAATGAAGTTTGGTTTCTGGGTTTACCAAGGTTTGGTATTTCGGCCTAAAGACTACATCGTATGCAAGATTAGACAGATAAGAAGATAGTTTGGTAGTTTACTGAGATAAAGTGATGATTCGTTTGCCTCAGCGTAAAGGCCTTCTGAAGGAGAAGTTCTTAATGCACCCAGACAAAGTCCAAGTCCCTGATTGTCTATTTTACCAAGCATCTAGAGGTAAGATTTACAAGCTGATCCGTGCACAGTCGAACCATACTCAACACATTCCTATCTGCTCCTCAGTCTGTGTTTGCCACAGCTCTTATTAAATCCAGGGCTTTTGACATTATCTAATATGTAGAAGGAAAGTTGCTTTATAGTCAAAAATAAACCCTAAACATTTGGTCTCCAACACGACGGTAATTAGACAACAAAATAGAGCTTTTGGTCATCATGAAGTGGATTAGAAAACTTTTAGAGTTCGGAAAGTTGAATCCGTTTTCATTTGCTCATTTCTGAACTCTGTTTAAGCTTATATCTGGTTGACATTCAAATCGTCGACACGTCTTGAACATTCTGTTCCTGGATTAAGGCAGTTCACTTTGTTGCTAATTGTGCTGTTGGAAAAAGTGACTGACAATAAGCTGCCCTGAGGTACATCCATCTCCATATGATAGCTGACAGAAAATGTACTGCCAACATTAACCCTGACATTTATATCTTTCAAAAAACTGGAGATAAAGCGAGGCAGGAGGTCCCTTAGATTCATGCTGAATAGGTCATTCGTCATGACGTATTTCCATGTGGTGTCATGAGCTTTGTCATGATCCAGTTAGGCAAATATATGGTCTTTCTTTATGAATGCTTCTCTAATAAATGTTGTAAGTCTGACAAGATGATCTATTATGCTTCCCTGGCGTCTGAATGCACATTAAACGTCTGATTCTAGTTTGTTGAATTCGAGATACCAGAGGAGTCTATCGTTTGTTATCTGTTGAATGGTTTTTAATGATATGGGAGATTAATTGGAAAGGTCAGTATGGTTCAGCTTTAGGTACTGCTATCACTGTTGCTTCTCGCTAAAATTGCAGGAAGGCGCCTGTCTCCAAAGTTTGTATTGAAAATGTTTAGCAGTGTATTGAGAGCTGTATGAGGTAAGTGTTTCAAAAGTTGATAGTGGATATCATCTGGTCCTGCTCAAGTGTCATGGGCTCGATCAAGAGAGTTAAATGACATTTATCAAAAATCGCTCAGCAGAATTTGACTAAGTTTGACAAAAATTGTCCTGTCATGGATGGTTTTCAAAACTTTTGTAATGATGCCGGGCTATCATCAAATATGGCCGCCGCTACTAAATATAAAAAACCATAAAATGATTTATTCTCAACAATCACTCAACATAATTTGACCAAATATTAACAAATTCATCCAGGCATAAAGGCACAAAGGCATTTCAAATTTATTCAAATGATGCCAATCATACATCAGATATAGCCACCGTTATTGAAGATCAAATATTTTAAAATGACTTCTCATCAGAAACTGCTAGGAGAATTTAATTTAACTAAATTTGATAGAAGACATTCTGGTATTAAAGGCTTTAAAATTCAGATACATGATACCGATTCGCCATAAAACAAATGGCTGCAGCTACTGAAAATAGAAAATCTTGTACATGATTTCTTCTCAAAAACCAAATGCCGCTAAGCAGAATTTAATCAAATTTCACAGAAAGCATCATAGCTTCAAGACATTTCTTTATTATACAAATGATGCCGATCCAATACCAAATATGGCTGCCGTTACTAAAAATGTCAAATTAGAAAACATTTACACAACTTTACAACTTTATAAAGAAAAAAAAAAAAAAAAGAAAAAAACCTGCCTTACATTATTTGATCAGCTTTGAAAGAATGTGTCCTGGCACAGAGGCCTTTCAATACTGGATATGGTGCTGATGTTGCATCAAATATGGATGAAGATACAAGAGCTAGAGAAACATTGCAACATTTGTGTCTTTTTTTTTTTTTTTTTTTTTTTTTTTTTTGTTGTTGCAATATACAGTCAATAGCAATGGAAGAAATTCTGCAGAAAGTATCCTACCGACCCAGATTGCGTGACCAACTGTTCTTGCATTTGAACTTTAGGCAGACGTCAGCCCTGTCCTATTGTTTCATTATATTATATTTCCTCAACCCCTTTATAGATTTTATTCATAGACTACTTTGGATGACTTATTATAACACTAAGAGAAATCATGTAATCACATGCTCACTTAACCTTTGACCTTTGACAAGCAACTAAATTACTTCGCCGATAAAATTACCTCCTTTTTCTAATCTGAGAGTCGTTTCCGTGGTAAAGTGTCTAATTTGCTCTGAAAAATAAAACAAATTAAAATTATACGACTGAGTCATAAAAAATGAAATTACCATACACTGGATAGACAAATGGAGATATGAATAAATGCGTGTGATGGTAAATACTATTTATTTCAACTTGAAACTAACTCTACATTTTACCTATATATACTGAATACTGCTTTGAAGTAATTCAAACTTTTCTCTAATTACAATGTAAGCAATCATTTGTTACTACTGATACGATTTTAATTTTTTAAAATTAACACTGCAGGTTACGAGGCCAGACTGACCTGGATTTGCATCATCATATGGATCATGTGTAAGTAGGAAAGTCTTCTCCATACTGTAAACTGAATAAGCCATGCGGGGGTTCCCTCCCTTGGTATCCGCCTTCAGCACTGACCGCGTTTAACAACTGTGACATAACCAGGGAGCTTTATATTTGCAAATATTATTAAAAGTCGAAGGCCAAATTGTGTAATCTTTACATCAGTTTAGAAGAAATTGAAGAGACGGGTCTAGTTACCTTTAAAAAAAAAGAAGAGCAGTCTCATTTAGCCTTGGTCACCCCGGCCGTCTTCGGCTTTCATCGTTTATACGACACAAGCGCGAAATGAGGCCTGATGTCCGAAATATTTCAACCCAGATACAGTCTTAACAGTCCAGTGCAGGCTTGTCTCACTGATCAAAATAATGTATAAATTTCATTCCAATAGTTTTTGACCACATTTCACTGACTGATTGATTAATTAATTATTTAATTTATTGATTTAAGATGTCTTAGTGCAATTATTTATTTCTTTTGTTATTCAAATAGAAAATGTTTCAAAATGAACAGTTTATGCTGATCATGTACGCACTTTTAACTTTCCCTACTAGTTTCTATTTTATGACATGACTATTCTGATATCCAGGCTAACATATCCAAATCACAATATTTTTCAATATGTAACACGTATAATAAGATCTCTTTCTAAACGCAAGGTAGAAATTCATCAAACCTGGTACATAGGTTGTCCATAGAGTAGCCATATGCAAGAGGATTATAATTTTTAGGCTGTCGATGTGGGGGTACATAATATAAGTAGAGGATTTGGGGTTACGACCCTTGTGTCAGTGTCTTTAAGGGTATAACTGCGGTGGTCCCAGGGGGTGAGCGAATATGCAATAAGAAAATATGGGGATTTGCAACGGAGAACTAATGAAGTAGTTTTACTTACGGATGGTTCTATGACTTTTCAGTCTATATACAAAATTGTAGCTTGAGATGCTGGCAACACATGTTTAAATTGCTCTTGCATTCAGAACGGATTTTATCTCTGATATGCCGTTTGATAATAAGCATGCTAAACATGTCTGATATGTAAGTCACATTCAAATTTGACATTTATATTATATCACTAGTTAATTCGCCCATTACGTTTTCACTTGGTGTAAGAAAAGAAATATCTTCCAACCACAAGATAAGCAGATACATGCATTGCTGGTGAAGGGTAGAGGTGGGAATGGCTGTTTGTGGGTGTCAATTAAAATAAAATAAAACAAAACTTACTTTTAGTTAAAAAAACAAGTTTCATTTTTCTCCCATTTTTTAATTTTTGTTTTTTTTAAAAACTATTTGGCAGATCATAACAGCCAGCGTTCAGAAAGAGGCATGCCGGTGTGTCAAGAAGGTTGGTATCATTCTATCCCTTGTTTTTACGCTACTTTGTTTCGATGCACTATCATAAACTCCCAGTTCTTGAGAGAACGCATCCCTAAATGACGTCAAGACTACAACATTTGTTTACACAGGTCAACAATGATTTATATGGACAGAAAAAAATTGCTGAAAATGATATCATTATGAGATGTGAATTGAAACAAAGATACATACCATGAAAAGAACTCCATTTCACAATTCTTTTTTTCCAATCAGTAAGTCCTCATAAAAATCATAACTAAATACTCTGATGTGGCAAATCAAATTCCCGACATAATAGTGTAATGGGCAGGAAATCTAGCCTCGAAATATTTTTTTTTTACAAAAAATTAAGTTTATTAATCGTAAAGCTTTCGGTGGTAAATCAATGTTATCAACATTTCCGGTCAATATTAATTTCTTCATTAATATCTAGAGTTATCTAATGCCAAACGATGGTTGGTATGATTCCCGTTTATTTTCATATTCGCATATAAATTGATTATAAATCATCCTTTGAACTGTTTAAATTCGTGATGTTACATCATGGATCGATGTGTAAATCCATCCTCAGTATCACCCTTGTTTCCAGGTTTATCACATTTGGAACACTTCCGTAGTTATCTCGTTTAATGGTCGCTTACGGTATCATCCATTTTAAAGCTAAAGATTTTTTTAAATATTGCAAATTGTGACCATTTGGACATATATTTGCTGTATGCGCACTTAGCTAATACACTAAGTAATATATAATTTTAATCACGATTATTAATTAAAGTGTGGTTTTATTGTTATCAATCGCAATGTACGGTTGCCCCTGCGAGCGCGCGCTTGCAGAATTTTTCCTGCGGTTGCTACCCAGCGAACGGCAGATAGTTCCCAGCCATGGGCAGAATTCTGCCGAATTCCGCGGGGAGTATAAAAGGGCTACTCAGCGCCTGTTCTAGGACCTGTTCGGGTTTCCGAGGGTCGCGTTAAAAGTTCTGTGTGTTCAGAAAGTGCGTGAGAAAGTCGTTTTACTATTTTACTACGAAGTCCATATAGGGCAATGTGCAAAGAAAAGGTAACTCTTTTGTTTATTATTTTCCGCGAATCAGCAATTTACAGTTATTTCACGATGTCTTTATAAATAATTGCCAGGAAAAATAACGTTTCTTATAGTTAATTTTGGACAGGTCTAAAAGTAAGTTTGCTTCAATATTTGTCCAATCAGTTAAATTTCAATGCAGTCAGTATTTTCCATGATCTTGTTAGGTCAAGTCAAGTGTTTCTTGCAGACCTTATTAAAATAGTAATACTTATTACAGTTCAGTATGAATAAGAAATTATGGAATAATAATAATAATGTATAAGTTTGACTATGAAGCCACTGAATATTTCTCAAGTCTCTTTTCATAAGTTATTTGTTATATTGTAAAGCTATTGAGTGTTTTCTCAAGGCTCTGTTTGCAGTTAACCCATAAGAATATAATTAAATTGTAGCCCATGTTTCTAAGTCTATCCCTAAATAATAAAAAAATAAAAAATGTGAACATTAAAACTTTAGATATTTGTAAATGTGTATATCAAATTCTATCATAATAAACTGTTATTTAAATTATGCTTGTCCAAATGCACACTACCACTGTGATATCAAGTCAGTGAGTCATTATATAGAAGTGATGCACCTGATATTTGAGTTTTTAATTTGTACTGCCATATGACCTTATGACTGTTAATAAACCAGATGAAACTTAAATTGGAGTCTGCATTTGATCCCTGGTCCCATTCTTATAGCTAGGATCACCCAGTTCATCAGGGAATCACAGAGATCTCTTGGAGTTTAGGTCTAAGTTTAACTGGGACTTTATTCTATGGAGAGTTTATCGGCCACAAAGAGCACAGTGAGTCTTTGAATGGTCACCAAGTTATCGGCCAGCGTTATCCTGTAACAATAGGCTTCCAGTCCGCTACTCAACATGTCATGGAAACGTCACTAACAGTGACTAACTGCATTTTTAACACTGTATAGGATGGTGTACAGAGTTATGAAATTTCACGTGGAGCTGTTCTCACTCATGTTATTATAATGTGTGTTTATGTAAAAGGTAAAACACATTTTATCATATATTTTATGCATAAATCAGCATTCTCTGCCTTTTTTCCTATTTATGTCAAGGTATTAGTCTTTCCTATCAGATGTGAAATAAGCAATTTTACTATAACAATCAAGTTTTATATATCCTTTAACTGACTCTTAATAATTAACTGGTTTTGACCTATTTATTTATTTTTAATTTGCAGATTGTGGTAAGAATGATAATAAATTGTACATAAAACCTTCCTCTTGTAACTTCATGTTGTTTATCCCTTGTTTATACTTCTAGAGAAATGAGTTATGAAGAATGCAAGACAATTTTGAAGAGCAAAACAGTACATTGAAGAGGTTCATGTTCTGCAAACGCACCTTGTCAATTAACTTTTAAAAAGTAGTTCATAAGCTAAATCTAAGACTTTTAAGTTTACAATTTTCTTATAATACATACGTGATTTTTCCCCAGTTTTATCATTTAACCTTCTGAGAACAAATCTCTCCCAAAACGAAAATTATTATAAAAATATGAAACGATTAAGGAAAAATGCTAAATTAAGTTTCGTTATGTGAGTTTTCTGATAAACTTGCAGTTTCTATGTTCTAGTGATGTTGCTTTGCGATATATTTGTGTTTCGGATCACATGTACAACAGTATAATATGCAAAAGTATAGTCTTGTGAAGTGCATTAAAAACTAGTGACATAATATACAAACTTGTCGACAAGGGGTCGTCAAGTTGTAATCATGCCAGAAAGAGTACGGGCGAAAATATAATTGACATTTTATATATATGCTTTGCTAAAATAACTAATGTTTCAATTGAAATGAGAGTTATCACTAATGGAGAATAGTTCTGAAATGATTTAAGTAAGTGTTTAAATGCCTCAAAACCAATGACTCCATGATACCTTAGGAGTTCTATTCCTATTTATGAATCAACAATTAACTTACTTTACACACACTTGTTTACTCGTATTGAGTTTTTTCTTTTTTATAAATTGCTACCAACGGTTGTCTAAATGTAATCTCCATATGGCTCTTGTAATGTGTTGCCCTTCCTATAGCAGATTTTGGAATTGCCCGTTCTGTTTCCGATTCTGAGCTCTACTGGTCGAAGACCGAAAGAACTTATGCGATGACATGTCCGTCGTCTGGCGTCCATTCGTTAGCATAAATTTGTTATTACTAAACCACTTCTTGGAAAAGAGTCAAATCTAAAGTCTCATCCTGCTGTCTAATCGGTCGTAAATGAAAATTGTCTCCCTAATACTTCAAATAGGACCACCACTGTAGCCATCTTGAAAATCTTCTTATCGCTAATTGAAACTATGATCATATCCAAATGCGGTTTTCTCTAAAAGACTTCTTATTGTCCCAAATTAAAATGTTGTATACTTGAACTCCAAAATGGCAGCTATGGCGGTCATCATAAACATCTTGTTAAAGTAAGTCAGATGGTCATATCGATATAGAATTTTCACTAAAGACTTCTTATAATATGTAAATAGTCCTATATGAAAATGGTGTCGGTATGACCTCCATCATGGTCGCCATTGCGGCCATCTTGAAAATAAATAGGTATTGCTGCCCTTCCTGTCCTATCAACTTCTTATGATATATAGATGGTCCTATCTGACTCTAAACATGGCTGCCGTTGGCAGCTGTCTTGAAAATCTTATTTATCACTCATTACCCTCAACAGCAGGTCTTATCGACATAGGGTTTTCATTAGAAGATTTCTTATTATATCTATTTGTTGTGTCGACATGGATTCTTCATTAACAAATTCTTACTATATTTTCTGAAAATTGTGCTAAGCTGGCCGATCAAACGAAGCCCATCTTGAAAAATATTGTCATCGCTACTTCTCCTCAGTGAATGTTTGTACTGACATGGATTTTTCCAATGAAATGTTTCTTGTATAGTATGTTCAAAATGAAAAATGGTGTTGATCTGGCCTCAAACATTGGCTGCCACAGCGGTCATCTTTAAAATCTTGTTGTCGGTTCTATATTCAGCAGACAGTCGTATCGACGAGGGAGTTTCACTAAACACTTTTTGCAGTAAGTAGTTGCACCCTAAATGAATATGGTATCGATATTACCTTCCAAAATGGCTGTTACATGGCCCATTCTAAAAATCTTGTTATGGCTACTCCTCCTAGGTGGGAAGGTCTTTATATTATTTATTTATTTATTGACTCATTTGATGCAACATTTTCATGAGTCATCATGGACCCAGCATGTTACATATTAACCAGTTTAGATATAGTAGTAAAAATTAACCGTTCTCTTGCACAAAGGCTCCGTTGCTTTATAAGAATCAAGGTTTTGAAGGATTCGATAGAAACAATACAACTGAAGAAACGGAAACTTTTCACAGTTTTGTGGTATGTTTCTGATCCGTCATCTCCGTTCGTGTTTAAGTACGTATGTGTGTTAGTCTGGTCTAATTGAAGCCTGAATAATATCTGTCTACACCGATTGCTCATATTTAATATGATGATTCACGACCATGACAACGATGCAGGTCCCCTGGGATTGGGTGGGAATGTAACAAAGAGATGGGTTGTCAAAAGTCAATATTTTATGGGTTTTTCGTATTGCTAAAAAGGACTTGTCTTGTGATCCGAATTCCGTCAACATCAGTTGTGGGGGTGGGGGTCATATCTGGTATGATGTTTCACGAGGATGCATAGATGACAAGAAACATTTTTTATCTACGATATAGTCCCAGGGCAGGGATGGATATATCGAACAAAAATAAAAAGCTCACGTAGGCACAAGTGCGGATATTTACAATTGCTTCCATTAACAATTTTTTAATTGCTTTCCGGCAATTCGCTCCCATGACAGAATGAGATATTAACCTGTTGACACGAACCTATGGAATATATATGGCCACAGTTTTAAATGTTTATTCATTGTTCTTCGTCTGTATGACCAATATATGCGGGATTATTGAAACTCTTCCTTCCCTATCCAGAAGTAAATGAAGAAAAAGAAAGGATCTACAATACTAACCTTAGCATCCTCTATACTAATCTTGCTGGAAGTGGTTAAAAGGACTATTGTCTTGTTTCCTGAACTCCGTCTACATTAGTGAGGGGGAGGCGGGGGCGGGAGGAGAGCAGGGGATATGGGTGGTGGTGAAATTATAAAACTCCACATTTCTAACCTTGGCATACTCTAGACTGATCTTGTTATATTACTTATTGAATTAGATAATCATATTCGGATTCGGGCGATTTCGAATGTGGCCGGGGAGTGGGGAATACATCTTACCTTATATTTGAAAGTATTTGAATGGCAAAGGTGAGGAATCAGTCCAAATATAAAAAGGTACAATATTATTTACTTGACACGTATGTGTCACTAAGCCCATGTACGTCATAATCAGCCTATGTGTCTCTGTGAATCCGTTTTGTGAAATATTAATCCATTTTCAGTTAGTATTTCGCGTCTTCTTTTTATTTGTTATTTTATGCGTTATTCTTATTTTTACAGTTGGAGAAAATGACGGAATAGAGCAAATTGCCATTGCAATAGAGATGTTGTCATTCAATTGTAAGTTTAGTGATTTACATGGATATCATAGATGATTTATGTGATGATTCAGGAGATAAGTATTATGACGATAATATCAAATATCTTCAGATTTTTTTCAGTCGCATTCAACTTTTTCACTTTATTTAATAATTTTCTCCATATCAGGAACATATAATAAAAAACCGATTCTAAATAACAGTATCCCTTAAGAATAAATTATCAACGTGTTTTGGTGATGAATTGAATTGAAACAATAATTGATTAACGAGACAAAAGCTGTCTTTCAGATGAGAGCAATGTTCGTCATCAACCGTAATACTCTCCGACCCCCATCTCGCTCTACAATTTGTGTTTTTGTGCTAACACTGATTTTGTCTCGCCCGCAAAGAATAGACGAAACACATGTATCACTTTTACCGCAGCTGTTTTTGTTGTTGGGGTCAACATTAAGATTTTGCATTTAGTTCAGTTTCTCTGACATTGTTGAATCTACAGTAATGAAACTTGATGGGTATATTTATCGCGGCGGGTTCTGCTCGTCGCAGGCAAAATGAGGTTGCAGTGGCTATTTTTCATGCGCAAATGATGACACTCAGTTTTGCAATTAGCTCAATTGCTCTGACGAATCATGAAACTTCATTGGAACATTCATCTTAAGGGATACTTTTCACCACGGGAACAATTAGAGCACAGTGACCTACTTTACTTGCTCTAGTTACTTTACAAGGTTTGTGTGTTATGCCACGGCTGAGAAGGCGATACATATAATTATTAAGAATTCTAGTTTAGCGTATTAATACAGCTATAAAAAGGAAAGGGAATTTGTATATGAAAAATATGGATGGCATTATATAACTAAAGAAGACAATTATTTTGTCTAGATGGTAAGAATTATATGAACATACAATTTTCACCACACTGATAATAATAAAGAAATGAATTCGTCGAGCATTTAAGTTACTGTAATCTCTTCAAGTTTTTGTTTGTTTGTTTCCTTTTATGCTAAATATTTGAACAGGAAATGGACCTTAGGGTCATCAGGATGAAGACTCTGATTCATTTGTTTCAATGCATTTGGTGAAAATAAATAAATCTGTTGACAAAAGGAGGAAAATAGTAAAATGAGATAAAGTTTTCCCTACATTTCGATCTTTCGACAAGGTATTTGCACAAATATTAGTTCTCGACTGCACATCGACCTTTTGAATTGAGGAAAAAGCATCGCCCCTGATTGGATTTGCATAATCTTATTCAGCCAGACTCTTGCAAGACTCTGATCGAGCCCAGACCTTGGAGGTATCGCGCGAATATTACAACCACTGCTATTCTGCGATGCACCCCGTCCTCCCCTTTTGTCGAAAGTTTAAAACAGAGTAGTTTGAATTATTTTTATTTAGTATTGGTCCCAAGATTAGAGTATGTTTTCAAATAGAATATGCTGTGTATAATTTATTTACATATTTTATGATTTGGTTTAGTTTGAATAAAGGCTTGGGTGTTTGAGATTCTTTTGCAGATCATGGTGTCCAATCCCTAAATCCCTTTTAGATTCCCCATGAGTTTTTTCCACTTAAATGTTTTTGCAAGCGCGTGCATCTTCGATTGTAACCCGCGTGGACCCCATGGGGAGCACCAATATTATGCTACCGCAGATCAATACAACGTTTTTTGCGGGACTTGTGTACAGCACTGTTATTATTGATCTCCAGTTCTCTCTGCCAGCAGTATAGAAGACAGCTCAAATCAAGAAATGGCAGTTCTGCATCCTTATAATCTGAAAGGGAACCAAATCCTGCGTGCTTATAATCTCAAAGGGAACCAAATCCTGTGTGCTTTTAATTCTCAAAAAAGAATACATTCTTGACCTAAGCTGTACTATAAGCGACAGTTAAGTTGACCACCGCCGATGTGAAAATAACTCAAATTATTGTTGGTGGACGTGCTGATTGAATATTTCAGACAGAGAATTACCATACCAGATGCCAGCTATGATAAACGTGTTGGACCACGTATACATTGATAAAACGAGAATCGTTAGAAAGAGCCATTGCACTAGAAAGAGCTAATTGTACTCGAAAAATAATAGGCGATGGATTGTAATAATAAAATGGCTTTATGCTTACATTGGCAAACAAAAAGGCGGGGAGGGGGGGGGGGGTCGCCAGTGCCGTTAAGTTTATATATGAGTTCTTTTCTTGTACATTTTATGAGTTCGTGGCCTAATCGGTTAGGGCGTCATACTCTTGATATAAACGTTTCGAGCTCTAATCAAACTTGAGGAAAATTGCATTTTTCTTTATTAATTGAAGAAACGTCGAGTTTCGTTTGGTTATACGTAAAATATGAAAGTAAAATTCTGACGATGTAATACCAATGCCGATTACACTGCTAAACAGGCATAATTCTTTGAGAGGTAGTCTGGTCTGAAACAACTGAGCTTCCTTGGATGTCTTTGGCACGCTAGGGGATCATCTGGGGTTGCAAATTCAAACTGCCGTAATCAATATTGACCGAACATGTCTGTTGACCGTAAGAAAATTATATGCAATAGTTTAAGATAGCAGCGTGCTCATAAATCTCAAGGAAATAATGCTTACAGTCACAACCAGAGCGGAGACTGTTTCTTTTTATATTAGATAATTACGGCTGGTATATATAATGTCGAAGCTTCACCGATTGATAGGTATAGTAATTTGAAAGGATACATGAGCGTAGCTAATTCGGGAATTACATTACCCAAGCAATGGCGTGTTTGTAACGATTAAATCACGATTGCGACTAAATGCGTCATACCGATTCCTCAAAAGAGGTCCAAAAGATACTGTATAATTTTTCAAATACGTATCCGGAGCATCTTGATAACTTAATCGAGTTAGGGATAGTGTTGGAGCAAGGGCGACGGAAACTCGGCGAAACATACATTAAGAAGCCATAAAAGTCATTGTATGATATTGTGCAAAAAAAACTTTAAGACGCTGACATTAACCGAGTTGCCAGTGAGCGAATCCAGCGACGACGTCGACGACATTGAAATGACCAGTGAATACGGCAATGACTTTGAAACGACGAGTGAATACAGCAATGGGCAAATTAATTAGAAAAATGCTTTTGACGATAATATAACAATGGCATCCACACTCGCTGATCTTGAGAAGATATATGAAAAAACCTACAACGAGGCAGAAGTAAGACAGCTGACCGTGTGCAATAAGTTTACTAAAGATATATTCAAGCATGGAAGAAATACAAACCATAGAATATATATATACAAGTGGAACAAGACGTTTAACATTAATCGATACAAACATAAAATGTATGGTGATGTAGATGGTGTACAATTTTATGACAGAACACCAGAGGTAATTCTTGTTGATTCCGGCTTGAAGGAAATTTTAACTGAGCTGAGACCTAACATATTTTGTTGCAATCGGGAAGATGAGCCTATTTATTAAGCAGAGCCTGGTGTGAGATTAAAATCACCAACTTGGGAAAAATGTATCGTATGATTTGTGGCCGTAAAATTGCGTACTATCCTCAAGATTATGAAGTGTTCACTCATATACCAAAGTATGTAGAGTAGATAACAATAGAAAGGCGACACAGAAATTCAGCTAAAGACTAAAGTGTCCGCATGTAAACAGGAAGTTCGATGGCATTGGGACGTAATATATGCAGAGGCGTATGCCTTGGAAAACGTGAACTCTGCGGCAGAACATGCCATTTTGAATATTGTAAATCCCGCTTGCTCGTGTTACGTGTTGGCCCCTGTTCTCGACCGTGCCTTAAATGTAGTATAGGAATAAAGTCGCGTAATCAGCTTTGTCAGCCATGCGGATCTGTTGCCGAGTATTATCGCGAGCGCCGAAGACATGCCAACATGAACGTGGAACATGTCGCTGACATCATCGAGGAAAAAGCCAACGAAAAAAGACAATGAAGTCAATGAAATAATATCCAGGATTGAAGCGATTGCGGTTTCTGATCCTGGTAAAGTAAAAACAATACTACAAACATTTATCAATTAGATAATGTTTTTCTATTATATACGGCTATGCCGACTGTAAATCAACTTAAACAATCCGCCAGAAATAAGGATGCCAAGAGGTGAAGTAAAAGCAGATATACTTGCACTGTTGGGACTTCCTCCAGGTGAGCCGCGTCCAACCGTTAAACAACGTCGTGAAACAGCAGCGCAGTTACATATCAAGATTCCTTCACGGGCCAGGCAGGCTGAAATTATACGTGTGGTCGCTGATGAGGAAAACCATCGCCTTATCATAGCTAATATTGCCGCTGAGGCTGCTGCGTATGGTCGTCAACGAGTCTAAGTCCCCGAGTTCAAGTTGCACAAGCGCATTGGTGATTTCAAAGATTATCGGGCATATATTCCAAACGTTACAAGAAAAGCAAAGACCCTTTGAAGCTTCTTTCAAACGTGCGTCCGAGAATCATCTCAACATTACAGCACGCGGACACGTCCGGGTTCAAGGTGTACATTGTTCTTTTTGCGGACTTTATCATGCCGCTTATCGCCTCGGAAGGCTTTAAAGATGGAGATAAAATCTCACGCGCGCACTTTCACAGCGGTACCTTTGTAATCTTAAACCGTGGAGACACTGAAGCAATCAATGACGAAATCGACAAAGGTTTTGCATCAATACTCAGAAAATTTGACGATTACAGCTGAGAAGGTTCAGGGTGGACTCTTTTTGCATGCGCGGAAGTTCATGTTGATGTTTCCCCGTACCAGCCTTTCCGCGGGTGGAGTTACATTTAAACACCAGCATGTATCCCACGGCGAGCAGTGATAAACGTGAAAAGCGATTACAACCTATGTTTCGAACGGGTAATCTTATCCACGCTACATCCCGCAAGTGATAATACAGATCAGCCTAGAAAATACAAACAACACATGGGTGAACTCAAGTTTGGCAACAGAAAATTTCCTGTACACATTTCTAAGATCATACTCAGAAAGTTTGAAGAACTCAACCCTGGCATCGACGTTAATGTGTTGGCTTGGAACAAAGGCCTTCAACCGGTTGAACTATCCCCACATGCTTCTCGTGACGGATTGCTGTTGATTTTTTGTTGTTGCACGGTTCAGAACCGCGGCACCATTACGTGTGGATAAAAGATTTTTCGCGAATAGTTGGCCGACACAGCAAGCACTATAGTACAAAGTTTCCGTGTCGACGTTGCATGCATGCATTTAGCAAAAAACAGACAAACTGAGCCGCCAATGTTATATCGTGGCAAGGACTCGGTTGATGTGTTTATTAAATCGCTCGAGGTTACAGTGAAATGGATCCAACCACAACTTTCCTCGCCCGCAGACATGATTATGATGACCGTAAAAAGTTAAAGTACAAACTGGTAAAATATCGTCTAAGTTGTAGCACGATATTTGATGCAACTTGGTTCTAATATGGACCCCCTTACTAACAATAACAGGCGTCACCATTATGCATTATGTTCTTCGATATAGGATTAAAAATATAGTATCTCTTATACACACCATTCACATCAATAATTCTGATTTTGTACAAATTGTTTGATGCATTTCTGAAACAGATAGATACAATATTTTCTCAAACTTTAAACTGAAAAATAATCCACTTCTGCTTGGGTATTAGATATTGATGTACTTAAGTAAATTAAACCGGATTTATTTCGAGCGAGGGATTCGTATTCAGTTTGAGAAATGTTTCCAGTGACTGGGTTCATGGAAAAAATTAAGAATGCAATACATCTTTTTTTTAGTTATTTCACTGAGATTTTTTTTCACCACGCCAGAGTATATACTGATTCGAACGTTCTTGAAAGTAATATTTGAAATATTATTAATATGAAACAAAACTTGTGATATCCAAGAAAATCTTTAATATGGACGTGAAATTAATTGAATTAAAATATATTTAATTAAGAATATTTCCAATTTCTCAAATAAATATACCTTTCTTATTTGTTCTAGATATGTATTCAAGTTGAAATTTGAAGGTAAAATCGTGTCTGCAATATAGCAGAATTCAGACAGGAAGTTCCACATCATGACTTGAGATATAATTGTCCATCAATACATCAAAGGGAACAAAATAGTGATACTTTCGTTACCCCCACCCCCCACAACAAATATGACTTTAAATTCTATCACTAAGGTCTTGCAGCCTCTGTTACGTTATCACTTAATAGACTGGTATTTTAATGATCAAGCCATGATTGTTGCTTTGAGGAACAGAAACGAAAGACAAAATAATATCTTGTCGGTCTCTAATGATAACGTTTCTTTTTTTAATGAAGTGGGATTGCTTGAAATATTATCTATGCGAAACTGCCCATAATACGGAAAGTTATGAAACGTTACACAATAATTGGTGACAAAAACATGTATGTTGTGTATACTTTTGTAATAAAGATGTCCTTATAGGTCCGGTGTAAGTTGAGTTATATCATCATCATCATCTTCTTCTTCTTATTCTTATTCTTTTCTCGCTATCAGGATGAACAGATCTTAAAATATGCCATAACTGTACATTTATGCAAGCAATAACTTACCATACTAAGAACCTAAAAACAAACTCCATATAACAGCGAGTAGGTTTCAGTTACTACCCCATTTGAAATAGTTTTGCACGTGAATAGTGCAAATTGTCACTGGATGAACTTACAGGATAATATGTATATTCAGATATTCAGTGTCACCAATATATGTACCTCTACGACAAACGGTAAAAAGTTTTTTGAGCAAAACTGTGGATTAAATATAATACTTAAATTGCTCAGTTACCGATTTTAATTCTCGTCACACTTATGACAAGTGAATTTTCTGAAACCATTTGTCCTGGACAAGTGGATGTAAATCATTTGCTCAACCCTGATACTTAAAATTGTTGAGTACCGATTTTAATTTTCATCAATATCATAACCATACCTGAACCCAATTGAGAAATCGGGGATAAGTGTATTGATTTTTATGCTGAAATTAAATGACTATAGAAATTTGGATGCAGCGTCTGTTTCTGAACTAGACTGCAAGCTTGTCAAGGTCACGCATTTCACGTAATAAACATAAAAAATTACTAAAGTTCTAATAGTTTAACCCACAATCAAAACAATCTTTAGTTTAAAGATGTTACTCTCTGAAGGTTGTCTGATCCAACTGCTCTGTGATGATTTTATCCCCACCCTAATAATGTTTACTATATAAATCCGTGAAAGAAATGTGTTAACAAAATTGTTTCCTTTTATTTATGAAAACAGTCATTAATTAGACAAGCGACACATCAGAAGCGTTATATGTAAAAGATAGATTTGTAAAAAGACATTGTTCTAAATTGTTATAAAATTTTTGGAACTTCTTTTGTTTATCTCTGTAGTAATGCAACTTATTTCGTCTATAGTGTCAAGCGCACTGGTACAATGAAAAAGAAAATCAATGCAATTCGACGTTTTTCCCTTCACAAATACATGTATATAACAAAATATAAATCTGCGGGTTTTTTTTGTAGTAGATATCCATTTTTCATGACGGGACTCATTCTGTAAAATAATGAAGATATTTGTTGCACATGCCAGACGGTATGTGTGCGTTTAGAGCGTTTCCTTATACATTTTTCATCTAAATTTCAGGAACAAATTGGGTATATCGGCATAAAGGACATTCTTTTTGTCGTGCACAGTCAAAGAAAGAAAATAATATATTGCTGCAATCTTATTCTTCGTAGTAAACAATCAACATGTTGACATTTAATGTGTTTCTGCTGATATTTCTCCTTCTTATGAATGAAGTTGTGTATGCAAAGGTTAAAGCGGAAGGAAAAAAAGAAAGGAAAGACAGGTGTCAAGTGTAAAAAACATGAACTCTGAACTCCAGGATTTGATGTATGAATATTTGAACAGCCTTCCTCTGTCATTTTGTTGCCTTTGTGGACCCACAGATGATATGCACAGACAGAAAATTCTCTCCTTCTTTGTGAATTTGATGGTGTATTATTGTACCCACAACTCTACAGGGGTAGGTTCCATGTCTTCAAATTCGCTCATTGGTTTCAAGAGGTGTTTTTCCAGTTGGCTGCAGGACAATATAGGTTCTGACTGCAACATCTGTTCGGACGGCTCCTTTCAGTCGGCGTGGTACCAACAATATCGTATTGCCTTTTGCATCGATGGTATCATGGACTGGACGACAACAATTGGTAAACCTTCTAACGGTTGGGATCTCACAACTCCGGCCCGGGAACCGTGGAACGGACCATACCACATCTGTATCTGACTGAACCTTTTCATTTTTATTTTTTTTTATTTGGCAATGTATTTATCACACACATACCATATGAATGCTAGGTCATAATAATACACGTTGAAGAAAAGAAAAACAAAACAAATAGAACTAAGTTTAATTGTATACGTGACAAATAACTATAAATTATTTGTGAACGAATATATGCGATATAAGAACAAGGGTATGAATTGATGTGAAAGAAGATAAATCATAATGAACGATTGATAGACTTGATGTATATAAAATGGCATCGAAGGATGTGAAAATAAAGTAGATTTATAAAATGGCATAGAAGGATGTGAAAATAATGTAGATTTATAAAACGTGTCAGTAATGCTTAGAACAGGTAGTGCGAAATTGGAATTTTTAGTTTAAGTATGGTCTCACTGTCAAATGAAACCACATTTCTTCGCATCAAATCTTCGTCTAAGCTTTGTATTATCCTGAAATTGGGATAAGTGATATTTGCTACATAGTTTGTAGTGTACTAAATGTTTTAGATGTATTAACAGTACAGTTTTAGGCAAAATGGTAACCTCCAGAATGTATTTTGGACCAATTTATTAAATATTTTGGAATTCTCACCACTCATTCTCACTTATAATTTATTCCATCTAGTATTTTTCTAATTTTATTGCTCAATTTTATTAAGAAATGAGCAGATTTTTTAATTCACTGAATAGTGAATGAAATTAATACTTGATTTCAAAATAGCGTATCCTCATTGCAAGCAGAAACTGTTCAGAATTCTAAATAGCTCACTAAGCTGCTGAATATCAGCCTTATAAATAGTTCCACCGGTGAATAGCAGCCTTTTAAATAGTTCCACCGGTGAATAGCAGCCTTATAAATAGTTCCACTGCTGAATATCAGCCTTATAAATAGTTCCACCGGTGAATAGCAGCCTTATAAATAGTTCCACCGGTGAATAGCAGCCTTTTAAATAGTTCCACTGCTGAATATCAGCCTTTTAAATATTTCCACTGCTGAATAGGAGCCTTTTAAATGGTTCCACTGCTAAATAGCAGCCTTTGAAATATTCCCACTGCTGAATAGCAGCTTTTTAAATAGTTCCACTGCTGAATAAGAGCCTTTTAAATATTTCCACTGCTGAATAGGAGCCTTTTAAATAGTTCCACTGCTGAATAACAGTTCCTAAATTATGCACTGCTGAATAGCAGTTTAATTTCATTTTATCCAGGCAAAAAATAATTTCATATTATCGATATTCAAGGAGTATATTTATTGCCAGTAACTACAAGAAATAATGAAAGTTAACTTTGAATTTTTATTTGGGTAACTTTGATTACTGTGAATTAACTATATTCTCGAACTTTTAAGAGTCATACTTGGACTTTCATGCAGGGTTTTATTTTTTAAATATTCTCTAATACCGTCACCTGAATAGTTCGAGACTAACTCAAATTCTCCGGATTGCATTCTAAATATTTCATTATATTTCTGAGATTCGCTGCATAGTGAACACACAGTTCGTAGATAACGGTAGGTTAGGCAAATATGATGCATAGCATTTATAGATTGTATGATAGGCGAAATACTGAATGGCATACATCACTATAGAAAAGGTTACGTTGCTGCATAGTGTCAATTATTTTATGATAGGCATTGTATGATAGGCGAAATGCTGAATAGCATATGTATCATTTTAAGGAAAGGCTAAGTCGCTGCATAGCGACTCTCCCGTCGAGCAATTAATTTTTTACTTCGAGATTATTCGCTGCCAAGTGAAAGATTCTTACAGAGGTTAAATAGTATATCATCAAAATATTCGCTGCATAGCGAAGTTAATTGAATCACTCGAGGGGGGTCCCCACGATTGCCGAATGGTCTAAGGTGATCGCTTTTACACATCACTGACATCTCACCTCTGTTCTCGTGGGTTCGAGTCTCGGCTTGGCCATCGTGGGTATGTGAGAAAGCTTGCCAGTAGCTTCCCGTGTGTCGGTGCTTCTTCTCGGGGTTTTCCAGGGTCATTCCTCCACCAAATATACTGGCCGCAATCTATCATGTGCTGAAAAATGGCGTTAAATCCACAAATCACACAAAACTTGAATCGCCTGCAACGTCAACATTTCCGTACAGATTTCACGTTGGTGACTTGAGTTATTTTTTTGGTAACAAGCTGTTACCAAGCAAATTCTCTCCCATTTAAATTATAGAGAACTTTTAGGCATGTTCTCTGTGACATTTGGAGCTTCTATGTATATCCAAAATTTCCGTAACGAGAAAGAGCTGCAAGAATGTTCAGGTTCATGATCAACGACAATTGTGTAAATATTTTTCTCACCATTTGATGAAGTGTAATGATGGAATAGTTATTACTATTTTTGTGCTTAGAAGGTAAAATGACATATTTCTTATTTGTACCAAACATTCACCTGTACTACTCTAAAAATAAAGTCCCGATGTCCGAAAAAAGTTTATGTAAGCACATTTTGTAATTTATCCGGTCAAATAAAGGTGAAAGTGTAGAGGTTCTCACGATTTGAAATATACAATTTGATGTTCATCTCATAAATTGGATACATTGCAAAGTGTAGCGTTAAATACTTTATTCGGATTGCACCACATTGCTGCATAGCAATCTTTTTATACATCTAATCCCTGCTGCAAATAACCGCATAGTTATATGTAGCATGAAATTTTGAATTCACTGCAGAGTGAACCACTTTCATATAAATACTGTCTTTTCTAAAGTACTCAATCAGTCACGTTAGATGTAATACATTAAATAGAAATTATAAACTTATGATCCATACCTTCGAGTAACCGCTGTACTTCGACAATGGAGAATGAATTTGAATGACTTTAATTTTGGACTAACGCTGCTGAACGTAGTGGAGTTCAGCGCAAGCAGATAAAATTCCTTATACCTGATTCATTTTATGCCACAACGATTTCCTAGAAGCAGATTTTGTAATTTTCTTTGGCAAAACATTTCATTGATTTAACTTAATTATAAATGATAGATATATTGACTCAAACCAATCTTAAACGATAAATTATGATTTCTTTTGGAGAATGTAAATTGATATATGTATATAGATATTGTACAATTATACAATAATTAGCATCCTTTTGATTGATTCTTGACAGGCTATTTGAATAATACTTCAATCATTTCAACTAACCTGGTCGTCTAAACTGCTAGAAAATAAGTTTGAATTTACGTCTTCGGCCATATAAGATTTAAAATTACGCTGAGAGTTCTTAAATATTAGCATTAGACTTCGTTGTTCTCTCTGACTGAATATAAAATGTCAAAGGATTTTTCCTATTGATTTGCATTATCTTCTAATGACTGAAAATGGTCTCGAATATTGAATTGATGGTAATTCAGTGTTTAAAACATAGCATAGGAATGTTGCATTGATGAATGTAAGGTGTGACGTTCAACATTATGTATGGATATTAATTAATTGAATTTTTGTGTATGTAATTTAGTTATGCAAAGATAGGCACTGTGATGTGATAAAGTGCTTCATGTGTAAATATTATGTTAATTTAGTGTTGAGTAACCATTTTCCACTTCTGAATTAAAACCTGTGTGGTTTGGTGACGAGGAAACTAGCCTTTAGTTACGTTACTCTGTGAAGATGTGATGTTTTTTCATTCATTATATGGAGATGTAATGAAGTAATGTATGACCTTGTGTACTTTGATTAGCTTATGAATTATGTGGGGATACTTTAACTTGTTTTTTAAAGGTATTTCATAATTCTGGTCGGCAAGAGTTTCCTCAGCGACAAAAACCAGAATATTTGCGATTTACTCCTTTATAAAGGAAATGAGTTATCAGTGTCCCAACATATATCGAATGAATAATAACCACTCGCCTTCTGATAGCTGTTTGGTGGCCTGCATCAAAGTGATGTGGAGTCCCCAACCTCTGTTGGATTGAGGAAGATATATATTGATGACCGAAAAGATAATATGTTGATGCATGGGCTTGACTTAAGGTATTACTGAGGTTAGAGTAGTGATCCAACGAGTATCGGTCTAGCTAGGAGTCTAGAGCCTATAGGATCAAGGACGACTGATACGAGCTGAGAAGAAGTGATCTCATGAGTAGGTTCGCTAATGGTTTGGGAGCCTATTTCATATCACGGGCGATTGGCATGAGTTTAGATAGTCTGATGCGACGAGTAGATCCGATAGGTCGGAGCCTAAAGGATCAAGAGAAAAAGTTTTAGGTACAGATTGCAACCCAGTGAGAAGGTCCGGTCGGTAATCGGGAGCCTTTGGGTCATTAACGACTGTCATGCGGTTAGTTACAGTGATCCAACGGAATAGGTCCATGCAAGGTGCTGGCGCCCAGGGATCACAGGCGAAAGGTGGAAGAGTAGATAGATTAGCCGAGATGTTACTAACATATTGCAACTGCGATCAGAGACAATTAGATTATATGTTGTCAGGTAAATAATGGTGTTCAATTGGCACAAGATTTTCCCACAAAAATCTCGTATACGTTTCCGTTCAGGTGGTGTCAGAAAAACGAAACAGGAAGACAAATGCAAAACAGACAATTCATCTGATCTCATATCATCTTTCTTCCTTCCTTTCATTTTTCTCTCATTGTTCCTCTTTCATCCCTGTTAGTTAGTTCTCTCTTTCTTCCTTTCTTTCTTTCTTCATTAATTCCTTCATTCAGACAAGCGTTTCTTTCTTCCTTCCTTCCTTTCTTCCTACATTCGCAGTTCACTACAACATATTACCTTTCATTATATCTTCGTAACATTTTATCACGTGAAAAGAGAATAAACAGGAAAACAAAAACCAAAATGAAAACCAAGAATCCTTTGTCCCCACATAGATTGAGGAACCTTTGACCCCATATATATAACACGTGATCTTTGTTTACTCTATTAGGAAGATGCACAACAGGACAAATATCAATATTTAGGTACTTTTCAAGTTCAGGTGTTTCATTAAAATTTCCAGTTCTAGCATTGAAATCTCCTATAACAAATACTTTACTCAATCGGTCATATTTAGCAATACAATTGTCCAATAATTCCAGTTGATCAATATTGTCATATATAAATACAGCCGAAAGTTTCGGTAACATGTAAGCAGAACATATATACATACGTGCATATATATATATATATATATATATATATATATATATATATATATATATATATATATATATATATATATATATATATATATATATATATAAGTTTTCGTGAAACTAAAACAGACTTTTATCGAGCTTTTGCCACAAATAACTATGTTTTCATTTTTCGACAATGGACACTTTACCATGCAGGAATGATTTGTAATAAACCGAAATCCCACTCACTAAATCTCCCACTACTCTTTGTATGTGATTTACTAGCATTAGCTTATGTTCACAACACATTTATTACTGGGGTTGACACAGGTTTCACTCAAAAGTAAAATGTCATAGTCCGATATAAAATTTAAAAAATCTCTCTCACATAACTTTCTCTTTAAACCATATACATTCCAAGATAGAATGGAAACATTATCCTCGTGGTATCTTTGTCTTCTAATACTGCTGGATCAATAGGAAACTCATATGTGGATGGAGCGGGGTCAATGTCGTCATCCCAATAATATCTGAGTGTAAAGCTGTCATTGTACGCATGATTTGTGACGAGATTTTTGTCATATTGGCGGCGAAGACGAATATGAATATGAGAGAGTTTCTTAGCTATGTGAAAAGGTCCTATCCACGGTTTAATAAATGTCGTACTTTTTCCCGGTGTCACCACTGGTTTGTATAGATAAACAATGACCCCTATATTGAAGCTGGGCAGATAATGAGTTTATTTTGAGGATTTTGATTTCATAGATTCCTTGAGCTCCCTAATGATTTCAATGGCAAGTTTCTTTGCAGCTCCAAGATACTCCAAAATATGAGTTATATCTTACTTTGGAGACATAAACATTTCCGTGCTCGGAATTGCAGAATCCCTTATTGTTTTTATTTATTTTTCAAATATTTTTTTATTTTATTTTTTCAAACCTTTTAATGCTTTTTTTTTTTTTGTGGGGGGGAGAACATGCACTAAATAGAATGTAATGTCTAGAATGTAAATATGCTATACCCCATTCTGTCAAAGGATGGGCTAGTGTTGGAAGAAAACTGTATAAAATGGATATATTGATCCAGAAATTTCTGGTCATCCTCTAAATATTTCGACAAAACATTTTTTATGTTCGACATAAATATCTCGCTTTGCCCGTTGCACTGTGGCCTCAGAGCAAAATTCTGATTTTTCACTGTTCCCAAGATATATCATGTTGTCTAGACAATATGTGATAAGAAATTTGTTCCTCTGTCCGAGTGGAGATTTTGTGGGACTCCCTGTTGATAATAACATTTATGTAAAGCTGCAGTGGCAAAAGTTGATACTTATCTGTCTCTGAACGGAATTAGTTTCCACGTGTTGAGTAGAGTAACGGATGAACACAAGGGCATATTTATTTTCAGGCACTTTAGATAGGGGCAATAGCCTTAAAATGTGCATACAATTTTTTTACAATTTAATGTTTGTGCGTGTTTTCATACTCCTAAACTACAGGCATTATGTCACTAAAATCTACTTCTGCCTCAGAATCAGTGTTAAATGTTTGGCCATATTTGCAACGACTAACACAGTCAACACTTTTGTAACTATCTCATGGTCTGTATACTGTATCAAACTGATGTGGTTGACGCATAGCTATCCACCGAGTGAATGTGCACACAGGTTCTTTCATGTCAAAGAAACTACTTGAGCGCAGCATAGTCAACATACACCATAAGCGTCATAGAACACACATAAAGAGTCGAACTTTCTGTCTGCAAAGAATAATACTAGACATTCCTTCTCTGTGATGTCTTCCTTTTTGTTCAGTTGGTGTTAGAGATCTCCCTGCATAAGAAATTACTCGTTCTTGACCCTGGCAAAGTACCGCCCCCCCCCCCCAAAAAAAAATAAATAAAAAAATAAAATAAAAAAAAAAAACAAAAACGAAGGAACTTACGTTCATGTACAACTTGAAGGGTTGATCTAACCGAGGATATCCAAATATCGGAGGAGAAACGAGTTTTTGCTTTAATAAACTGAAGCCTCATCACGTCATGAGCCCATGGAAAGACGTCTAAACTCAGATATTTTTAAATGACCCATTTCACCAGGCTGTATATTGTCAAGATGGGTCAATTTCAACCTGATAGAAATAGAAACCGCTCTTGAGGTCAAGAGTAGAGAAGAATGTTGATTGAGCACTCTCTAAATATTCCATTGCGTCATATGTCTAGGGTAAGAGGTAGACATCCAGTTGAATTTAACTATTGAGTTTTCTAAAATCAACTACTAAACAACAGTCGTTATTGTGTTCTTAGCAACTAGCAAACATGGTGCCCCCCCCCCCCCCCCTTCCCGAGGAATGGTAGATTCTTGTACAATACCCTGGTCTAGCATATCTGACAACATACCATCTAATGCCTCTTTTTTGTTTTAGGGGACATTTTACTAGCTCGCTACCGAATTGTTGTTTTTTTATTTTCTTTTTATCGGTTTGTTTATTAGTTTCTGTTTCTTTGGGAGGGGCGATTTGTATTCTGTTCTTCAAAATAACACAACATCCCATTTTACCATCCTCCGCCACAAAAACCAAACAATTCCTATTCTTCGCCTAAATGTTTTGCTAGCTTGCTCATCTGGTCGGCATTTAAATTGTCCCTTTAAATTTCAATGTTTGACAGTTTTGTGTCATTTGAAGTGTGATTGTTCTCTCTCTCTCTCTCTCTCTCTCTCTCTCTCTCTCTCTCTCTCTCTCTCTCTCTCTCTCTCTCTCTCTCTCTCTCTCGTAAACTCCGTCGTTTGCATACAAGCATGCAACCTTTCCTATTTTATTATTATCTTAGAGTTAGTCAGGTTACATCCCCGAATTCATTAGGTCTGTATTTGTTGTTGTCTCTGGACACATTTTACCAAAAGCTCGACGTCTGATAGCGCAGCAGATGTATTTGGGTAGAACATGAATAATGATTCCTTACAGCAAATATCAAAGGACTGTTTAAATTTACTAAACAGTTACTCGTACTGGATCTAACAGTTACTCGTACTGGATCTAACATCCGGTGACATAGAAATTGTTTCGTAGCTTTTCCACCCATTGAATAAGGTACATGTCTCTAACTTTTCTATCCATGCATATGCATCCTCCTGGGGTAGTGCAGAAAATATTTCTGGACACATTCTCGATGTAGTTACGGACCCGATGTTAGATATGTCCGACTGCCGGCTCAGGAAGTAGCATTGTCAGTGTTTCCTGGTTGAATTTGCAGTTTCACATCACAAACTAATTGTTCCAATTTAAGACCTTGGTAATTGAAACTCTCATTCGAAGGTTGCTCCATTGCTAAGGGACCAGGTGATGTCGGCAGCTGTTCAGTAATAACGTAATCGGATGCAGCGACTGCCACTGTAATGAAGATAAACAAAAAAATAATAATCCATGCTGAAACTCGCATTCTTCCAACACGCATTAGTTGGGGACTGTCACCTCCAAACACAACAAAACTCGATATGTTCTACTTGACCTTACATCTGGTTCACTTCTAACAAGCCGATTTATATATCGTACTGATCTGGTACAGATATTAATAGCTCTGACTTCAACACCCATAACATATTAACAAAACATAAATATTAACAGAGGAATGCGTTTGTTTAACGGTACAGGCTGATCGTAACACTTCCTTTTAGCAAAGATTAGGTTAAACATTAATAAGTGTTGTTAGTTAGAAATTGTATGCTAAACAGAGCTGGAAAATGTCTATCTCTGGATCAAACAGAAGGCAACTTGTTATTAGGAAGTAAAGCTACTTAGAAAAACTTCACAATATACATACATATATATTACGTAATTATATTGAAGTAGTTATTAGCAAATCAAGCAAGGCTATTACAGTAGGCCCCCTTCGGAAAACCTAGGAACAAAGATGATATTTCTCAAAGGGTATGGGTGTGCTTCTATATCTGACATCAGTCAGAATATATAGGCACACACAGACACGCACACACACACACACACATATCCAGCGGATCTCGGGTTTTACATATTTTAAATTCGAAAATAAAGCCTAATATGAAATGTGATGAGCCCTGACCCGAGATGCAAGTAAATGATCTTTAGTATTAGACGCGAGATACAAACTGGGTATAGAAACCCGGATTATGGCTTAACTAGCTAAGTAAAGAAAGGCAATTTGGAGAAATATTCACTCAGGATTAGAACAATACCTGCCCGGAAGTGAAAATGGATGTTCATGCCAATCTCGTATATAATATTTGCGTCCTAAATCAAGGTAAGACCATGAAACCTCCTGCCATAAAAAGCGCTAGCAAATTTCGTACTTCCAAGCTGATTCTCTCTCTCTCTCTCTCCTGTTTGTGGGTGGACCATTTTCTGATGTAGTATTTCTATTATCAATAAAACATTAGAAATGCAATATTTTGACGTCGTTAGAGTTTTCGCCGATCTTTGATTTCAGCATATGAACGATATACAATTTTGTCTTACCAATTGGCGAAAATATAAGGTTCTGGGGATAATTGGTTCTCCTTTTTGGTGCTCTATGAAGAAAAATCACCAGTTCTTTGTAATTTATATGACAGGTTTTTTTTATTTTATTTTATTTTTTTTATTTTATTTTTTAAATTTTTTTTTGGGGGGGGAGGGGTTAACATCTGATTATCTTGAGGTGATCTCTCGTTCGTTTTAGATGAAAATTTGATACTTATCCTTCGTGAAATCATCAAGTTTTGGGATATTTTTTAAAATAATGACTGTAACATGTGTTTAAGTAACGTTCTTAAAATATTGTTGAAAGGTTTCTCTTGAAAAATTTAACACGCATATGCAGACTATTCAAGTATATTGACTTGAATTTTATTTTAAAAACTGCTGTGCTTCTAGAGTTAAAGACGGAGTCATTCGCCGCTTCCAACGAGGCGGTGCTTGTAAGGGTGACAACAAACAATAACTGATTATGTCAAGAAAAATCCTTCTATAGAGAACCGCCTGGATCGAGTTTATGGTGCCCATTACACTTTCAGGAGGCTATGCATTTTATTTGATTATTTACTTATTACGTGTTTATTATATCACAACAAATACGAATATTTACATGAACATCCTTTGAATTACTGCTGTAAATTCATACCAGTAGTTCTCCTAATATTGTTTAATTATTTTCACATGTTCTTACTAAATATAAAAATTTGTACTGTACTAAATAACATTAAAATTGAAATAACATTCAATACACATGCAATAGCTGCACTAAATAACATTAAAATTGAAATAACATTCAATACACATGCAATAGCTGTACTAAATAACATTAAAATTGAAATAGCATTCCATACACATGCAATAGCTGTACTAAATAACATTAAAATTGAAATAACATTCAATACACATGCAATAGCTGTACTAAATAACATTAAAATTGAAATAGCATTCCATACACATGCAGTAGCTGTACTAAATAACCTTAAAATTGAAATAGCATTCCATACACATGCAATAGCTGTACTAAATAACATTAAAATTGAAATAGCATTCCATACACATGCAGTAGCTGTACTAAATAACATTAAAATTGAAATAGCATTCCATACACATGCAGTAGCTGTACTAAATAACCTTAAAATTGAAATAGCATTCCATACACATGCAGTAGCTTTACCATAGGGTTTTCTTTTCAAGTACTTCAAAGCTGTTAATAAAATAAAATCTCATTTTTCATTTTGGTCATTTTAAGCTGAGCTGTTTAGTTTTTTATATTGATAATGTGATTATTCCATTTTCTTGTGCATTCTTCGCGCTTCATAACCAAATAGCGCACCCAGTGCGAATATCAGATGCTGGGATAATGTCCCCGTTGCCATTGCCAACTTGTTGGTCTATAACTAAGTATTCAGCGTGAAAAAGTGATACATGCTTTAATTCTTACAATTCCATCCCTTAAGAGCTCCATCAATGAACGGAATAATCAGATTTGGCGAGTAAAGTTAAAATATTTGTGGCATCCAAATCTAGAAATCTGACTAAAATTAGCCTGACAAGACTCACACCACAATTACTACTTCAAAGTCAGTTCTCATTAATGTAGTCTCTCTCTATTTTGATAGTATTTTTTCCTTTGCTTCTTTTGGTGTTGATCCTTGGCTTATCTTTAGGCATTCTTAGAACTGGTTTAAAGGGAATTGCTTATTCACTAGATTTTCAGTATTACCATGTGCTTACCTTTTTGTATTTTGGCTACAGCGCATAGTAAGCAATCAAGCATGGATAATGTCCCAAAAGTGAAATATGAGACCAATGGCTTTTTGATTTGTTTACAGTTCAACCTCTCTTAATAAATGTTGGATAACCTATGACAAGAACTTAACTGTAGGTTTGTCTAGGAAGATACTTTTGATTACCATATGATTTATTTGTATTTGGACGCAATGGACAGTACAGTACTGTAAAGCAAACGTAGAAATTATACAGGGAAAATAATTGTGTTCTGAGTCCTAATGACTCAGTGGACCTGCCTAATAGTCGGGACACAGTACACAAGATAGCACACGACATAGATTGCTAATTTGGTGCTCCTTTTACGGTGCACTGCTGATGTTTACGTGCGCCCTTTTTGAATTTTACTGTGAAAAAGAGGCGCAAGCCTGGAAAAAACATTGCCTTTACGAAAGGTGTTGATACGCACGCTAAAAGAACTGCCATTGGAGGTGTGTATTCGGTGTGATGTAGCCATATGGCCTTAAAGTGGTGAGATATATTTGACCAGACAATGTTGACACTCCTAGACACCGGGAGCCTCAAGAAACAGGGACAAACAACTAAACCCAGACAGATTGGAAATTTCATCAAAATTATTTTTTTTTAAATTTGCCTATATATATTCTTCTTTACAGTTGTATATTTCTGTTTGTCTGTGATTTAGTTTTTAGTATACACAAAGAAAGAATATAAGTACGTATGTCATTTTATATCACAATTCTTATTATAAGGTAACCATAAAACAATGCAAATAGTAATCAAGAACCGACATAATTTTATCTATCCCGAAAGTGAAGGACATGTGCTACACAAACTGTGCTCATCGTACAACTAATGTGGTATCAGTGCTTAATTTCCCTTCATTAGTTAAAGAGCTATTTAGACAATAGGATTGTTGTATATGTACAGTCGCTCGTATGTACACCTTTCCAACAGCAACATTTTCTCCTTCTCGTGTTTATTATTTCATTCATTCATTCATTCATCATTCATTCATTCATTCATTCATTCATTCATGTAATTTAAGAGACAGGCTTGGTTTGGTTTGGTGTTTTACAATCAACAACACTTGGAAGGCTATATTGTACCGAGGCAAGCAGAGTAACGTACCTTGTCCATGGACACATCATGGTAGCCATTCTGGGCTGATCCAGTGGTAGGAATCGAACCCGCATTTTTTAGTCACAAGTTGGACGTTATAACCACGGAGTCACCGCGGCTCCTTGCTATTTGAAAATAAATTTGTATCTGTCCGAATCTGATATTTATTTTCCTTGCTTGTTCTTATTTATATATTGTATCTGAAACGAATGTTTGCAACCATCACCACCAAATAATAATAATAATAATAATCATAATCATCATCATCATCATCACATTTATCAACATTACCAACTTTAAGGTCCTTTATTATGTTGCTTTGAACCTGGTTAAATTAGGGTCCTAACTTACAACTGAAATCTCGCGATGATGAGGATGATGATGATGATGTTGCCTTTCTTATAAATACTATGACTGTCGATACCAATGATGTACCAGATCGTAGATCTCAAAGCAGACATCTTCCGATGATCTGAATGCAGGTCTCGTTTCGTTAGTGGACTCATCCGTGTGACCCAGTTTGTAAGACAAGGAGTCAGCCTGCTCAGTTTGGCAAACATTAAGAACTTTTTCTTTTTATTTTAATAAATATTCAATTATTTAACATGTTAATTAAATGTTTAGTAAATACTAACATAGATCAAACAACGTTTATTTGTATATATTATAAATAACAAATAGTTGTACACAATATTATGGTTTTGATCTTGTTTTCTGAAACTTAATTAGCTTTTTGTAGCATATATGCAATTCTGTCCGTTGATCTATCTCTGTCTGTCTGTCTGTCTGTCTTTCTGTCTCTGTCTCTCTCTCTGAAATTTAGATTATTGTGCCATAGTTGATATTAGCAGTTGTAGGAGTGTTGGTTGTAGCTGTGCAACAACAACAACTACTACCACTACTACTACCGCCATGACCAACAATCAGGCTGTGTTGCTTCTGCACATACATACAGACATACATACTTACATGCATACAAACACATACATACATACATACATACATACATACATACATACATATTCCCGATTAACACGATATGTATTCACATGCATATCATGTAGGTAAATCGAATTAGGCAAGACTTAGTAGCCTTGCTAAAGTCAAATCAGCTTTATTTGTATAGGCAATACGGGAGACAACTTGTCTGGGCTTATCGTGTTCCCGTCCAGGGGGGAAAGGGAGATCACTTTGATTAAGAGGAAATACTTCGCAAAGACATATACCACATTATGGAAGTATTCAATTACCGTCTCCCGGACGAGATATTTTTTATTGCATACTTAATGAAGACGACGTCTTTAAGGTCCACAGGATGAGTATATCTCTTACATTTGACCAGGCTGTCAAGGTATTCAAAAACATTGTAATAGTTGTGTACGATTCATCGGTATGTATGGAGAGGATGGCTCGAAGAATCATTCTGATTTTGAGATTCCGACTTTGTTGATTGCGCTCTGTAACTTTCTTTCTAAAGTCGATGGGCTATCCAAGACACTGAGCATAGCATAGTTAGGAGTTATGATGTACAATATTTTTATTTTTATTTTTTTTAAATTTTTTTTATTTCAGGACACAACAGTTCAATGAAAAACATTATACAGTAGAATCATTATTATTATTATTATTATTATTTGCTTTCTAAAATATACGAGCATACATAATAATATGTTAATCCATATTACAAGGATACAAAACCAACAGTAACAAAGTTAGTATGTACATTGCAAAACGAAGATAAATATGTTATTCACAACAGAAACTTACAGCTTTAGACATATTTGGGTTTTAAAGTTAGTATGTACATTAGAACACAAAGATAAATATGTCATTTACTACAACTACAGAAACTTAAAGCTTTAGACAAATTTGTGTTTTAAAACCAGAAAAAATACATAGAGTTTTTTTGTTTCAACAAACATCGTGCCTTAAATCCTACAATGAACTTAATAGAAATTTGATACAAAAAGCAACAAATAATTTCAAAGAAAAACTTATTCAAACAAACGAATAACGTTGTATTTTATCATGACGGACGAAGATACAGTAGTGGTTTTATTTCAGATTTAAATGCATATATAAATGGAAACAATGGCGAAGTAAATGGGTAAGTTTCACTAAAATGATGCCGAAAAGATATTGATTCACAATACAAAAACACTTTTATGACTCAAACATGAATGACTCGAATACCCCTCATCACTCGAATGACACTCTCTGCCCAGGCATAAAGTATTTTATCTGCTGCTTTACTACGACCTACAAAACAACAAACAATTCCAACACAAAACATGGACTACTCGGAACACATTGAGAATTCGAGATTCTAATGTAATTACAATCCAATCGTTGATTGAATCAATGTGGACTAGGTATGAGTTTCATTATTTATAGCGAATGGAAAGTCCACCTAACCTGTGAGTTGTTTTGTTTTCTTTTGTATCACTCAATATTCAACATATTTAGTTACATGTGCTAAATCACTTCGACAAAATGTATGTATGTATATATAAGTAAAATTACAAATAGTTGGCATTATTAAGCAAAATAATGCAAAATGTGGTCATTTGAAGAATTACATTACATACGTACTATGTACTCAATATAAACCTCTCACGTATAAAGACCTTTCCTTCTGTGAAAGTAATAGGAATGCTTCACATTACACAAATTTACACACATAATATTCTTCCCCAAAACACAAAAAACTATACCAATGAAAGTAAACGAGTTTACGATACATGATATGTAGAGAGGTAAAGGAACATACGTGTTTAAACCTACAGCATATTTCACTATTAATGGTGTTACACGCAACGGGTCTCATTACCGAACGAATCAACTCCTGCGTGAGCCTGGCTTGAGGTCGATGTTTCCCCTATTTCCAATGACCTCAAGACAACAGTCGTTGTCAACTGAAGCGTTCTTAAACGCGCAAATACTACAATAATTTTCCTCTAATCACACAATGACCACACATCACGAAACTCTAATAATTTCAAACTTGCATGGTTTTTCTTGCTTCACATTTGTATGACTCGTCAGTAAGCCTTTCCAAGCCAGCCATGCACCACGAGAATTGACCCAGACACCTAACACAAAGAAGTATTGCTATCTCAAATTACTAAACACGTATACATTTAAATATTCTGTGAATTCCTTATGTTAAGAAATTAGGGGAGGGTCCATTTTACCAAACTAATCCATGCTACCATAAAGTCTCGTGAATACTGTACATTATGACGTCTGCTCCTAGAAATTGGCTAATTACTCTGTTTGAGAAATAGTTTCCCAACTCCGACTCCCCATAATCAAAGAAATAATCACTAAAATCTAGCAAAGGTATACACGGAGACGTAAATACAATTAGCACATACCCTACTTTTATTACAACAAAAAAGCTTAATCAATTCTATTCTTTCCGGAATTCACAGATTTAAAACATGGATAAATATAACAAATTATTATAAAGTATACCTTTTATTTTTATTTACGATGTCATCACGTTGTACATGGATGAAAAATTTTCTTTTGGTTCAATGAATTGTTCTGAACGTTATATCTTTTCAAATAGTTGAACCATTTTGCTTGGCATCATATATAAATGCAATAAAACATCTCCGTTATGAACAGATGTTCGCTGATTTAAGATCAATACTGTATACAATAACAAAGACAGGAGCACTAGGAAAATATGTCCGTTGAAGGCAGTCGTCTGTCAAATACAAGTGTACCTTAAAACAGGTTTGACAGTATATACAAAATGTCTTCATCATTGACGTAGGAAGTATGTTAACGGATGTACAAATTCATTATGCTAAACAAAACGTACTAGATTGCGAAAAAGTAAATATATAGATGATATAATTATTCCTACGATTTAGAATCGGGAATATTGTGATATCCTCCATCTGTCTGTCCGTCCGTCTGTCCCTTACCACATCTACCTCGCTCGGTGGAACTTCAGGAAACTTCGTAGTTACCATGTCCATAGAAAGACCATGCTCAAGAAGGATTTAACTTTTGACTTCCTCCTCAGCTGTCCCTTGGCGAAGATCAAAGGTCAAATTACAATAATGTTCATTGCAAGGATGTTTGCATACATTTTGGACCAAATATCGTGTATGCTGGCAGAGTAGGAATGAAATTATTACTGATATACTGACGGATTTTTGGTTGGGTTCTGAACCCCAGGCCATGGTTGGTGAGTGGATTTGTGGCCGTGGACAGGGATAGGGCGGATGTTGGAGACAGGTTGGTTGGTTGGTTTTCAAAGGCACTTTCAACACATTATTGGTTATATCATGCGGATGAAATGGGATCTAATTGCCTTTTCCAAGGAAACTGAGAAAGCCGACCCGGGCTTGTCGAGCGTCCTGGAAGGAGTGAAATTGGAGCGTATATTTTCATTTAAATATTATATTAAAGACTTTGTCACTTGTTATATTTTAATGCTTCAGTATTTTATACCAATTTACCCAAGGGTTGTCAATTATCCAGCGTATGCATACATATGTCTATCATTTCGAAATCGTTCAATTTTTCAGTGCTTGTACCATTTATGTGCTGCGTTAGTTTCTAAAATAAATGTTAAACTATGTATTCGGTATTGATTTTTTTTTTCAAAATGCAGGCATATTCCCATACAACTATGGATTATTTTAAAGTTAAGAAAAATTAAATCAACATTCTTTAGATCACCCCATCCATCAAATCAATCTACACACCATGTCCCTCTTTGTAACAGGCCACCACCCAAAAGATCGTAACTAGTTTTTTTAAGTTTACAAGTGCTCTGACACTCCCACTGCTTCCCTACGGGCGTGGGCCATGAACCATTATATGCAAAAAAAAAAAAAAAAAAAAGAAAAAAAAAAAAAAACACAATTATCTGGCCAGCTGATGATCAGATTACATGGAGAGAATACAGTTTGTTTGAAATACCATAAGACTATGATCCTGTCTCATTTTAGACGTGAATTTGCAGATTCGATTACACTTGCACAACCATTTTCAAGGACTACCCATTAGCTTCAGAGAAACCAATTTTAGATGAAAATGAGTTATGACCCGTGCAAAAGAGTTAATTGATGATTACATTGTATCTGGTTATGAGTTTTGTTCCAATTTTCATCAGTAAGGATGTCAATACGGGCATATTCCTATACAACTAAGGATGATCTTAATAATAATAAAAATATTTGATAATTAAATTAATTAAATTAAATGTGATAATTAAAAAAAAAAAAAAAAAAAAAAAAAAACCCACTGTTTACTAAACAGCTTGATGCAATTCAAAATAGTTGCCATTCAGGCCGTTTTTGAGATATTTTACTTCCCTTTGCACCCCTCGTGTCTACTGTTAATGTTATGGGAGGCTGGTATCACGGTACAAATTGTTTGTTTTTGTTTCTTTTTTCTATAGACCTCAATGCTAACGTTTGGTGAAATAAATATATACCATCTATCCTACTTCAGCATGCATGCCACACACTGTCAAAGAGAGCAATGTTAGATTGTCAATTTGACAAGGACAGAACCAAGTAATCCACTGCACTTAAGAGAGATAACTCTGCTGGAACTAGACAATGGTAAGAGTTATCCAGTCGGGACAGATAAAATTTCCATTGGTGTGTATCACATTTGTAAAAAATAAAAAATAATTAAAAAAACATGATCTAAATATGAATTAATATTACCTCACCTATTGCCAAGAGGCTCGACTTTTCTAAGCCTCACAGAAACTACAACTCTTGCATAATGCACTAATCACAGCTAGCTTTGTTCTTTGTTTATAGGGAATACAATGTCCCCTACACATTGAGCTCCGCCTCCTGGACTTGCGCAATTGGTACCATTATACGTGCCTCGCATCAGTTTCAATGACACCTAATTCACAAATATACCCATACCTTTAATTATTAAACAATAATAGCTATTTTAAAAATGGTCACGTGATAGCCTTATGTAAAGGAATTTCACAGTGGCCACGAAATTACCCCCTGCTACTTGTGCCATGTGAAGAAAAGTAGTTACGAATATAGTCCTCAATGTCGGCGAACTACAGCCGATGTTTCTTTCTCGACTTGAAGGAAAATGCCGAGGATGTTCCGATTGTCTGGGCTACATGCTGAGACAAATCGAACCGATGTGAACTACATCACACATCATTCCTGTGATGTTCTGAAGGTGAAAAAAAAAATATGATTACAAGTAATGGCGACGTACCTTTCCTATGTGTAATATGTTTAACCGGAGATGTAATATATCAACACACTTGAGGATACACACTGGTGAAAAAATCTTCAAATGTGAAATATGTCGAGAATTGTTTAGCAACAAACATCATTGATGAATATACACTGGTCACAAACCATACAAATGTGAAAATATGTGATAAATCGTTTAATGAAAACGCTAGTTTGGCAAAGCACATACTGATACATACTAAAGTCTGGACCCGTTCCATTATTGTTGACTATCCTAACTTCGTGATGATCCTTGATTCGTGCGTCATGTTTCTCGTGACCTCGCGCGCTTGTTTTGAGATCCTGACGTCATCAACTGGGTCACTAGTGTTCGTTGACAGTTGACAGTAAGTGCTGATTAAGAAATATTTGATGAAATAAAATTTAAATACGTACTACAATTCAAATTCAAAAAACACAATGAAAAGGCAAATTTACTAATGCCATATTTGCCTCAACTTTGTGGCCCTGGCATGAGTGTTAGTCGTTCAAGCCAGGGCCACTGCTCACATGTTGGTTTTCTTTACCTTTTGATTATCGGGAAACCCACGACAGAAATTTTTTAGACGGCAAAGGAAATGTAAACATTTGGTCACTATAACATGCATTTCTTATATCATGTTAGAAAAAATAAATCGAATGAAAAACTATATAGTATGAAATTTTTCATTGAAATATTTTAATATAAGAAAAAAAAAATCTTTGTTATGAAATGGCATGACAAAAAAATCTTTTAAATATTTACTGTATCTTTAAATATGATAATTTTATCGAACAGCTTGAAAAAAAAATTTAAAAATGCATCATATTTTTTTTCTTTGATATTTTTGTCATCATTATTTATAAGTGTTTTATTGCAGTAGATTTGAGTTTGAAAGAAATGAAATATATTACATATGCAAATACTAATAATACAGGGACATCATACCCGATCGATTTCTACACATTGACGAAATTGTCACATTCCAATTGTACGTCACGTGGCCTTTAGTTCTGGGGCACAAACCATGGATGTTCTTCCGGAAACGGACAAATTTTGAAACGTTCGGAAAAACGGTAGCTCGCAAAGAATTTGGAGAGTTTATAAACATGTTTCAACGATGTATAAATTAAGTAGATATAGTTGAACACTTTCTATGGCGATTTCAATAGTTTCTCGCAATATGATAATATAATAGTTAAAATTAACGTTGAGGGCACGAACCTTGTTAGGCCGAGGATATGAATTGTTCACCACGTCCGGTCTTCGAAAGTATTTACCTGGCACAGTTACTATCTAACTGAGGATTATTTAATCCTTTATACCTTACAAATTTCAAACCAAACCTTGTTCTGTCTGCACAAACTATTTGAAAAAATAAAGTTGTTAACGGCGAGTGCAATGTTAAAGAAATGCTATTTATAGTAAACACGACAGCCTAATTAACGTCGTAAGATGCATAGTTCCTCGAGAAGGAACAAATAAAAATCAATATAATTATACTATATACAACGTGCAAGACACCAACCGCTATAATCAGTCATAAACACTTCTACCCCATAAACACTTTTGAGGCTATAAACACTTCTGTACCCATAAACACTTCTGTACCCCAAGTTCCATCTCCATGTTCATTGTCCGTATGGGTCTATAGTGCCCTCTCCATGTTCATTGCCCGTATGGGTCTATAGTGCCCTCTCCATGTTCATTTCCAGTATGGGTCTATAGTGCCCTCTCCAATTCATTGCCCGTATGGGTCTATAGTGCCCTCTCCATGTTCATTTCCAGTATGGGTCTATAGTGCCCTCTCCATGTTCATTTCCAGTATGGGTCTATAGTGCCCTCTCCATGTTCATTTCCAGTATGGGTCTATAGTACCCTCTCCATGTTCATTTCCCGTATGGGTCTTAAGTGCCTCTCCGTGTTCATTTCCCGTATGGGTCTCAAGTGCCTCTCCATGTTCATTTCCCGTATGGGTCTCAAGTGCCTCTCCATGTTCATTTCCCGTATGGGTCTCAAGTGCCTCCTTTGGGTCTCGATAGGGTCCCTATACTACTTACGAAACTACAGTGATACAAATTATCTGAATCATAAAAAGGTAATGTAAGTAGAATATAGACTTTATCATGTTTTAAAAATTATATGCCACATATTTCAAAATAATGCAGTCTAAATAAAAATGGTTTCATAATTTTTTGTAACATTCATAATTAAGTATCGTTTAAATTTTAGTGCTTTGACTAAATTTAAAGTAATAATGAAAATATTCAGATGACAATACTTTTAAAACATTTTTTACAAAATTAGTGATGAATACAAATAAAATAGAAATAATATTGTCAAATCAAATGGCAGATAGTTTTATTGTAAGGTGCATGGTTGTGATATGTATCTATACTGTATACACCATGCAAGATGCCTACCGCTTTAATGACTGAATATAAAAAAGGGATACAAAACAACAGTAATAAAATTGCCTAAATCATAAGTATTTCATTCTCTAAATCATAGATATGTCAGACAATCAGATTATAGATTTGTATTATTTTTGTATTATATGTTAAACATTCCACAAAAATGCAGTATGAACAGAAGTGTCTTCACCATAGAAATATGTTTAATTCATATTTAGATAGCATTTAGCATGCCAGCAATTTGATTAACATTTAACAAGAATATGTAATGTAGACATTATTATTATTATTGTTGTTGTTGTTGAAAATACAATTCCTAGATACAAGTGTAAATGTCTGATAAACATATAAATAATTATTATTAAGGTAATTTATTTTGAAATCTGATTAAATGTTTTAATTTTAAAAATTATTATAAAAAAATATCAGCCATTATTATACAATATTACTTCTATTTTTATTTGTATTTATCATTAATCTGGAAAAAAAAGCATTGCCATCTGAATATTAGGAATTATTACTTTCAGAATTACTTATTCTGCATGCATATGTATATGGTTCTTTCTGTCTTCTATAATAATAATAATAATAATAATAACAATAACAATAATGTCTAAATTAGTTGCTATTTTTAATGTACATAATTATAATTTTTAAAAAAAATATAAAGCCATTTTTATTCAGAATGCATTTTTTTTTTTTTTTTTTAATGCGTGGCATATAATTAACAAAGAATTATAAAGTCTATATTCTACGTACATTACATTTTATGATTCAGAGAATTTTGTCACTGTAGTTACTTACCCTTGATTTTAATTTCACTGATTACAGTGGTTGGTATCTTGCACGTTGTATATAGTAGAATGGTATGAACTTTTACTTTGACCTTATCGAACATCCGTGTCGCAACCATGCACCTTACGGCGTGTATTATGCTGTCAGTGTACTATAAATAGCATTTCTTTGACATGGCACTCGCCGTTAACAACTTTATTTTTTTTAAATGAAAAAAAAAAAAAAAAAAAAAAAAATATGCGCAGACGGAACAAGGTTTGGTTTGAAATTTGCAAGGTATAAAGGGGTTAAATAAACCTCATCTAGATAGTAAATGTGCCAGGTAAATATTTTTGAAGAACGGGTCCAGACTATAGTGATAAACCATACAAATGTGAAAAATGCGCTATTTTAAAAGTCCTAAATGACGTCCACCTTGTCCTTGATATTTATGTTGTTTGGGTACGACGTCTCACTTCCAGCACACACAGTGTTGGTTAGTGAGTTCCCCGGTCGACTGACAGGGGAATTAGAGGCTATATACACAGGTGACAAAACCCTTCAAATGTGAAATGTATGTAAAACTGTTTAGGCAGGTTTTACTTTGATGAGACGAACGAGGTACTGGAGAGAAACCATATCCTGGACTCCCTTATTTTGACGCACTTAAGGACTTACTTTCACCTTTTCAGAAATATACTCCTTTCGTAGTGACACCTCTCATTACTTTAGAAACATTCGTTATTTTGGCAAAGTATGCATAAAAATGACAATGATATATATTCCCTAATACTCTTCTTTGCATGCTTTCAACCAGACAACCCCTTGTTAGAAAGTTGTATATTAGATCACCCATTATGACGCACTTCACAGAAGTCTATTTCTTTTAGTGACACCATTGTACATATGCAAAAATATATTGGAGAGGAACATCAATATGACCTAGAGAACTCAAGCTTATGGGAAAAATTACAGAAACAAATTTAACTTGGCATTCCTAAAGCTTTTCTTACATTTATCATAAATTTGGTTTTGGTACAGATTTTGTCTTGAAAGCAAAAAGAATCAAATTTGGAAAAATCATGATGGTATTATTATAAAATTGTGTACTTATAATTAAAAAATTATTATGTTTAGCATGTGGCTTTTTTCCCAATACATTGTGAACATGCAGAACCTCAATCCTTGAATGTACTGTTTTTGGAACATCAAAACTGTTTTGCATCCTTCACAACTTATTGATCCGGAATGCAAATAATCACAGACAGAAGACATAAAGTTACTTAGAAGGTTTTATTTTAAATTTATTATCATTCATTCCATTATCAAACAAATCTTTAAAAAAAAAAAAAATTGGTCAAAATAAGTTAAATATTAAGAATGTCTTAAAAGATTATCAAAACTTTACTGTTAAAGTAAAATTGCTTAATTTTCAGATAGAAAATCCTAATACTTTGATTTAAATAAGCAAAAATGTAAAGGATACTAATTTAATTATGAAACATATCATAAAAGTATATGTTTCTTGTAAATTTCCACAAGTTATAATAACAAAGAACCACCTCTGAAAATCAGTTATGACAGATCCACATCAGACTGTGTAAAAATGTACACCGTTCTAAACAGTGTTACTGATGCAGTTATCAGCTGCGAGTCATGGTATCACAGTACCAATTGTGCAAGCCGGGGGGTGGGTGGGGTGGGGAGGGTGGAGCTTAAGGTATAGGGAACATTGTATTCAGAAATAAACAACAAAACTAGCTGTGATTGGTGCATTATGTAAGAGTTATAGTTTCTGTCAGGCTAAAAAATGTTGACTCTCTTGGCAACATTTGAGATTATGTTAATTCATATGTAGATCATGTTTTGTATTTTTTTGATTTTTAAAAAATGTGATACACATCACTGAAAATGTGTCTGTTGTGACTGGATAACTCTTACCCCTGTCTAGTTCTGGCAGAGTTATCTCTCTTAAATGCAATGGAGTACCTGGTTCAGTCCTTGTCAAATTGACAATCTAATATTGCTCTCTATGACAGTGTGTGACATGCATGCTAAAGTAGGAGAGAAGGTATATTTATTTCACCAAACATTAACATTAAGGTCTATGGAAAAACAATTGCTACCGTGATACCTAAAGGGAATACCAGCCTCGTAGTGTATCCATAGTAACGTGTACATTTAGGCGCCATTTAAAAAACTATAGTAGTGTCATCTGGTAAAAACAATGAATATTGAGAAGTTTTGGTCCAATATTGACAGACTTTTACCTAGAAAACGTATAAAATCTTCAGAAAATAACACATGTTGGCTTTGGATGGGGGCATTTGATAAAGATGACTATGGCTGACAGAGAGTTGTATGGCCTGATGGCTTTATATCAGTGGAGTCAGCTCATAGATTGTCATACATGCAACAAAATAAGTTAAGTAAACACAATGTGGATGATTGTGGCCAAATATTAACTATTTTACCTGCATATCATGATAAATCATATAAACAGTAACTATCTGCTTCTTTTTGTACACTTTATTGTCTTGAAATTCTTCATGCAAGTTATAAATATAAGTTCTGTTGCATTCCCTTTTGTAGAAGTAGCCGGAATATCATCAGACAAAAGCAATTTCTTTAAGTTAGCATTTCCCATTGACACTTGCATGTGCCCAATTATAATCCTCTATTGACTTTCAATTAATCATATTTATTTCTGTCCAACTGTCCAACTGTTTCTTTTGGAATTTCCTTATATAAGGCAGACCTGCCAACCCTTACGATTTGGCCGTAAGTCTTACGGAAATGGTTCTTAAAATACTGACTTACGGAATAAAAGCAAAAATTACGGAAATATGATCGGTGCAGTACAATCCGGATACTGGTTTGTCTGTGTTTGATTCAGATCCGGGTTTCATGTTAGATTCAGTGGAGTTTGTCAGGGAACCAGATTAACTTTACAGGACTCACGGTACTAATTATATGGAACAACTGTGAACCAGTCTAGAAATGGGTGAAGATTTAATAGATTATATACGGGTTTGGTGGTCCATAATTAGTTAATAATGAAAAGTAAAATTTTAGTAAAATATTATTTTGAGAGCTTATCCTATCTGTACCTAAAAAAAAAAAAGAGACAAGATTCTATTGATGCAATTTTAGTATTTTTATAGACTTGACTTAGGAACAGTCAATAACAACAGTAGCACCTGATTCATTAGGTGCAGAATGGATAACACACGTTTCATGTACATGTAGATCCAAAATATGGCGAGGCTCATGTGGTTTTCTTAACACAGAAGCTTGCAGCAAGAATGGGTCTATACTGATAAATATTGATTTGATCATGAACATTTAGAAATTTAAAGTTATTGAATTTTTAATATCATGATGTTTCCATAGGTTTACTATGGGAGTTGAATTAGTACCGTGAGTCCTACATGAGTACCTCAGACGCTTTAAACTGCACATATTTTGTCATGCGACACATCTAAATGATCAAGCTGTTGCTTGTAGAATTTTCAAAACAAATGGCATCCAACAAGTGACATGTTCAAGACACAAGAGGCAATACGTCACTTAAAAAGTTTTCATTGTCAGTACAGAAGAATAAAAAGGATTATTTAGATTCTTGTGGGAAAAATGCAGGAAGGGCAACAATTACGTTTATTGGACATCATGTGTTGATTTGAGTATGTCTCATAGCTGGAGAAATCATGACACGAATGCTGTCACCAAGTGAAATTGAAAAAAAGGCCAAGGATTACGTGAAGTTGAGAGATAGCAAGGAGCCATTGAGCTCCATAGGGTTTGGAACTGCAGTTTGTGAACTGTACTGGAGGTAATTAAGGACTAAGTGTCCTTTACAAACTTTTTAGCTCAACATAATGTTTACTTTCATTGCATCAGTCTTGAAATGCACTCCTGAACTATTTAAACGCATGTTTTCTAACTTGGCAATAGTAGTAAATGATATTTTGTTACACTTTACTGAAAACTGATCTCACTTACGGACAAAAATCGACTGCCTTACTGAGAAGGTCTTGTTAGGGTTGGCATGTCTGATAAGGCCAAAAAAAAATTTCTGAGTGGTAACCACATCAGTCACATATTGCCCATTCCTTCCATTCAAGTCTACACTGTTCTTCAAACTTTGGGTCCCATCGCAAGAATCCAGAATAGCATGGGATCATATTGGCATGTTTACAGAAGGTTGTACTCCACATACCATCATTCTCGAGAACATAAACTATTCTATATGAGGCAGCCTCCTCATCTCTGAGAACAAAATAAAATTACTTTCAATGTCTCCACTACATATAGAAGCCTCAATTTTTGGTTCTACACTTTATCAATAATTTATTTTTGGATAATTTAATTTTATGCACGTTAATACATGTTTTCATGAACTAATTTATATTACATGGATAATATAGTGGAGAAATTAAAAGTACCATACCTTATGTATTTCGTTCAGTTGTCAAGGTCTCTACTACATATAGAAGCATATAAGGGATTACACCATACATGACATTTGAAGAAATAAAAAGTCACATTTTCAGTGCTTGTTTATGAAAATAAAGAAAAGATTTAGTGTGAAATATTATATTAGCCCTCAATCTTTATGCAAGTGTAAGTACAACTGATTTAATAATTTCTTACAGCAAATTTTAAAAGGTTTAAAAATAGCCTTTTTTTTTTTTTGTTGCTTGTGCCTAACTTACTGTAAACCAAATTTTTTATTGTATGTGTAGGACCAATATAAATTATATGCATCTATATGATTTAAATTATTTACCCTTTTATTTCAGATGAGAATGCACACTGCTTAAACCTGAAGTTTTGGTGCTTGTAAGGGATGTAATAACAGTACTGATTCCTTGGGACTGTCCTTGGACCAATGGGGCACTGCCTCCACATATTTCGCTAAGGTAAGGCGATCAAACTTTCCTTCTCATTTTTCTCTATGTTGTGGTTGTCTTTTTTGATTTCTTTATTATAAGCTACATGTCCCTTTTATATGTACACTTTCCTCGTGTTTAAAACTCCATTTGACTTGCTATACTTATTGTTTTTCTTTGGCATTGTTCTGTATTTTATTCCCCAAATTAAAAATAAGTGCTTAGAAGATGGGATCTACTATATTTGGTGACACATTGGCTTATTGCATGAATTTTATTCACTACACAAAGGAGGAAAGCTTTCTTATTTGTGTTATAGAGATGATGGGTAGGCTGACCTTTGTGCAAGGACTAGGGTTAGTGACCTCATGTATCTGCAGTTGGTGTAAAGTGTTGAAAGCTTATACTTTATAACAAGATTGAGTCATGTCCGCCTGTCTCTGATGCTAAGTTCTTTGTCTACTAAACAAATATAAAGTCCTTTATTTTAGATGAATTCTCCAGTTTGAAGTAGGAGAGGTACATACTAAATAGTACATTGACCATGGACCTAGTAATTACATAATATGACATAATGTGATTTTTATCCCATATTACCCATCTGAAGTTCAGTAAGTGCTGATATGAATAAAACACAACTCAGTTAAAACAATTCATTTTACTCCCAAAAAATAGTTTAGTAGTAAAGCACAAGTATGAAAACAGCAGTTGAAACAGCTCAATAACATTTCCAAAGACATCAATATAAGACATAGCTTGGTACCTTATAAAATTGTTTTTGACCAGCGAGACTTAGTACACTTGTTACTTGTACAGTCCCGAGCTATATCACAGATTATTAAAAAAAATTAAGGTTGGCTTTAGGTATCACGGTACCAGTTGCGCAAGCCCAGGGGGGCGGAGCTTAAGGTGCTGAGAACATTGTATTCAGAAATAAACAACAAAACTAGCTGTGATTGGTGCATTATGTAAGAGTTGTAGTTTCTGTCAGGCTAAAAAAAACTGTTGAGTCTCTTGGCAACATTTGAGATTATGTTAATTCATATGTTGATCATGTTTTGTATTTTTTTAAATTTTGTTAAAAATGTGATACACATCACCGAAAATGTGTCTGTTGTGACTGGATAACTCTTACCCCTGTCTAGTTCTGGCAGAGTTATCTCTCTTAAATGCAGTGGAGTACCCGGTTCTGTCCTTGTCTAATTGACAATCTAATATTGCTCTCTATGACAGCGTGTGACATGCATGCTAAAGTCGGAGAGAAGGTATATTTATTTCACCAAACGTTAACATTAAGGTCTATGGAAAAACAATTGGTACCATGATACCTAAATCACATTGCTAACATATATTGAGTAGCTGATTGGATGCATATTATGGCGGGAAGTTTATTTGCCCCATGAGAATAGCTAGTAAGGATTTTTATGAGGACTTACTGATTGAAAAAAAAGAGAATTAGTGAAACTGTGTCAGAATAGGGGAGCTTCAAAATAGGGTGTGGGACGATACAAATGTGAAATATTTTGAAAAAATCATTTAGCTATATTATTTTTATTCTACTATATCTCTAAAAAGTGTGGTTCCCTGTGTGCTGCATGTTGAACACAGCATATTGGTAAAATAAAGACTGTATTAAATAGTCACTAATGAAAAAATATTGGGGAGAGGGGCATATTTCATAGTAAAGGAGGCACTCTACAGATATTATGTACTTCTGTGAGAGTGACAGGTGTAAGGTGAAGTTGTTTGAATTTGCAACATGCACAGTGAAGAGAATGTTGGCATACCTCTATGCTATTTTCATGTACTGTGGCTAAAATTTCTTGACATATTGTACTTGTGGAAATTATACATGATCTAAACACACAGCTGACAAAAATGGCTGCTCCCATGTGCTCGAAAAATCAGTCTGAATTAATCCAAAGTACACTATTTTTTGCAATTATTAAAATAGGGAAACCGAAGTTTGCCCAAGTAGGCAATGCCAGCTTCTGAAAGTACAATGAATGAATTATAAAATATATAAAAAGTAAATAAAGTTATCGGCTCTTTTTTTTACAATTTACCTTTGAAGTCCAGGAAGTGAAAATGATCATGCGGAGCTAGCAGTTTTTTTTCGATAGGTGCACATCTGAAGTAAGACCAAGCTGTATACTCTATAACCCAAATTGCACCCATCAATCATACACCAAAATAAACGGAAGTAAAAGTTATTTTAATAATACCTAAGATATGCAAGGTCTTTTTTAAATAGCCAGGATAACGAGTCATGAAAACCTGGAAAATTCTTTTTCTTTGAAAATCAAACCCTATGCAAAATACGAAACTGTAGAGTGCCTGTAAAGAAGGCTATTGCAGTTTTACGAATTTACGCCTAAAGATAATATTTTGAAGAAAGAAAGGTCTAAAGGGACAATTATTATCACCACATGGAGCCATATTCCACAATCCAATTTGTGGCATGCTGTCTGCATGCCCTTGTTCAGATTTTATGTCTGAATAGAACATTTTGAAGATACGGAAAAACATTTTTTTTTCTTCAGTTATATTAGTTATGTTGAATCATTTAGCAGCCAACCATTAAATTCGGGGGGGGGGGGGGGGGGGGGGGGGGGGTGGGGGGGAGGGGTGGCTTGGGATTTTCGTTTGTTTGAGCCAGGATATTTTTTTTTTCAGTTCCAAGATAATCAAGTTTTTTCAGCTAATATAATAGATATAATTAGTTCTTTTTTTTACTATGAGTCGGAGCAAGAATATTTTTTTGAAGGTACATATATTTGGTTGCCGGAATTTTTAATTTTTAAATCCCAGCGCCCCCCCCCCAAAAAAAATTAAGTGGTCGATCCCTTATACTTAAAAAGAATATGTTGAAGGTCTGTATGGACTTTTATGATCGTCCCATGGAGCCATATATCACAGTAATGAAGGTCATTCAAGGTGTTGTCTCATGTCTGCATGCCATATTTGTTATTATATTTTAAATGCATGACTTGACAGCCATGATTATCATCTCTTATAGTTAGTAAAAAGTTTGTCAACTACATATACAGAGGATAATATTTGAGAAATGCTTTAAAAGAATTCACACACTAAATTAAGATTAAGTGTTGTAATTTAATATGTGGTATAAAAGAATTCACACACTAAATTAAGATTAAGTGTTGTAATTTAATATCTGGTATAAAAGAATTCACACACTAAATTAAGATTAAGTGTTGTAATTTAATATGTGGTATAAAAGATCAAAATAAAAAAGATAGGTGCTGGTTATATGAATTTATTCCTATTGATATGTACAGTTACATAACAGTGTCACATCAAATATTATAGATATTGATTATATGAACTTTAATTCATTCTGTGGATAGCACTGTTTCTAAAATGATATCAGTCTCAAGGTGGAAGATTTCTTCAAAATCTACCATCATGTGTATCAGTACCTTTAAGTTGATGAAAACAGATGCTTTCAATCTCTCTCTCTCCACAATATGATGCTTTGAAAGGAAAAGCATGGTTTTCACAATTCGAGTGAATAGGCTAGTCAAGTCTGTATCATACACGAACAGTTCTGATTCAGTTCCAATATGGCAGTCATGTTTAAAATCTAGTTGTAACTACTACTCCTGATCAGAAAGTCATTATGACAAGGTTTTTCACCAGAAGATTTCTAATGATATCCAGTTGGTCTGAAATGAAAATGGTTCTGCTTGGACATCCAATATGGTAGCCACAGTGGCCATTTTGAAAATCTTGGTATCGCTACTCCTCCTGAATGGATGGTTATATCAACACGGGGTTTTCACTAAAAGACTTCTTATGGTGTCTAGTTGGTCATAAACAAAAATGGTGCTGATCTGATGTCAGATGTGGGTGCTATGGCAACCATACTGAAAAAATCTTGTTATTGCTACTATTCGACGGAAAGTCTGTTACATCTAACCATTATAAACTTGTTATTTATTATCAACATAAAAGGAAAACAACACTGCAAACATTATAGCAGCCATAGGAGCTGTTAAATCTATTAAGATTACTTCATCGTGAAATGATCTCATTCAAGGATGTTAATTTGTGCTATCATGCTTGAAAAAGATTGTTTTAAGTTGACATGCATGCTTTGTCTCAATCAAAAGTGAACAGAAGATTTTATTTATCAGGTGTTGCAGCATATCGACACATTAGAGGTTATATTGTGTGGCAGCAATTGAAGTATAGTGCCTTTCCCAATGACACGCCACAGCATTCAAGTTGATTCAAACCCACAGTCCTGCACGCTAAATGCTCAGCTGCACTAAATAGGAAATTATCAAATCTATTCACTTGTAAGTACACGTGGGTACATGTAGCTTTAAATTAATATTATTACTCTGTTGTCTGTTTATCTATTTGTACATTTTTAGCTCTACTGGTCATAGACCAGAAGAGCTTATGGGATGGCCTGTTGTCTGTTGTCTGACGTCTGCCTGTCCATTAGCAAGAGTTTGTTATTGCTACTCCTTCTAAACTACTTGGAGTATTGCCTTGAAACTTTACACGTACATTCATCCCAAGGTCTAGTTGACCCTAATTATTTAAAATGATGCTGTTCAGACATCTAATATGGCTGCCATGGCATCCATCTTGAAAATCTTGTTACCACCTCTCCTCTTGAACAGAACGTCATATCGACATGGGGTTTTCACCATAAAATGTCTGATGATATCTATTTGGTCTAAATGTAAATGGTTCCACTCTGATATCCAATATGGCCACCACATCAGCCATCCTGAAAATCTTATTATCACAACTTCTACTGAATGGATGTTCATATCAACATGGAGGTTTCACTGAAGGATTTCTTATGATGTCTAGTTGGTCCTAAATAAAAATGGTGCTGCCCAGATATCCAATATGATCACAACACTGACCATCTTGAAAATCTTGTTATTGCTATTCCACATGAATGGATGGTCATATCAGCATGGGGTTTTCACTGATGTGAAGTTGAAAATGCCAAAGAGAGAATCAAAAAGCTCAAAGAATTTGTGAAGTTAGTGGCAAGAGAAGACTAATTATGACATCTAGTTGATCTGACTTCAAATAGGACCACCATAGCAGCCTTCTTGAAAATCTTCTTGTCACTATTCCTTCAAAATTGAAAGTTATATTGACGTGGGGTTTTCGTCAGTAGACTTCTTATGGTGTATAGATGGCCCTAAATGAAATTGATGCCAATATGACATCCAGTATGGCCACCATGGTGGCCATCTTGAAAATCTTGTCATCACTACTCCAGAATATATGGTCATATCAACATAGAGTTTTCACCAAAAGACTTATAATGATGTCTAGTTGGACCTAGATGAAAATGGTGTCTTGCAGACAAACAATATGACTGCCACAATGAACATATTGAAAATCTTGTTATTTCTCCTGAATGAATGGTCATATTGGTATGAGGTTATCACCAAAAATCTTTTAATGGTCTTATCTTGAATTCCTGGAATTATTTTTCACACAGTAGAGCATAAGTCCCTTCAAAGGACCATTGCTTATTATTCCTACATTGTTTGAAAAGCATCTGGGATATTGGCACCCTTGCTCCGTCTTTCCATCCATCTATCTGTTATCATATCTCCTTTTAAACCATTAGGTCGAAATTCATGAAACTTTGAATTTTTTTTATGCAAGAGGGGTGACATTACTGGATCCCATGTCTGGGGTACCTGCTTGTTAGAAAAACCCAGATACCAGAATGCTTCTGTAAATTGAAGTCAAATGCTATTGAGATGTTTTGGAGAAGTTGTTTAAAGATTTTCTATACTCTAAAAGTAAAAGATTAGTTCATGAGGCAATCAAACTTCTATTGTCAAACATGTGCTATATTGTCAAAAATGTTATATATAGTCGCATTTTATCAAAAAAAGGAAAATCAATGTTAACGTAGTCTTCTTCACACAAAGGCTTTTCTGCGAGATTCAGGAATTCTTATTATTTGTCCTTCATAGTTTAGGAATTTGAGATATTAAATGGCTGAGTCTTAGTAATGTTGTGGATATGTATTTTTTCAGTTAGATATTTTAAGAAACATTTCAAGATATTGGATATTGTTGGGTATGTTTAGAAATATACAAATTATCAATGACTTTCCCACTATACAAAACTTGATACTAGGCACAATGCCAACATTGGTTTCAGTCTTTAACAATTTTATACCTAACAAAATGATTTACAGGACAGAAAATGGATGAATGCATGAACAGAATCTTAGCTGTCACTATGGTTTCATTTATTTTCGTGGGTCTTATATTTTATGGTTTTGTAAAACATGACGTTTTGTGCATACTTAAATTTGTGGACTAGTCTGTGAAAGTTTGCATATTTGTAGACATCTAATTTCATGGATTAATGCCTACAAATACCAAAAATAAAGAATGCAAAAGAACAAAACTATGCCGACAACAAACTGCAGTTGCTTGAATGGTTAAAACAATACTACCACTTATATGAGCAAAAATCAAAAGTCAAGATCAATCACTTACACAGTGTTTTCATCTGAGTGCTCAACATCAAAGGGAGCTTACGCAGCCAACAACATTAAGCCAATTTGTTATTAAAACGTGTGTGATCTCTTACTAAACTACTGTCCATAAAGTAGCATCATCCGTACTTTCTACTGATCATGGTGTTAACACAGTGGTTAAACTTAAATAGTGGTAAAATTAAACTTGGGGACTGACCATTGAATTCTTTTTTTGGGGGGGCCTGTTTTTTTTTAAAAAATATTTTGGGCCATCAGATAGCTTGAAAAAAAAAAATTCTTGTTTGCTCCGAGTTATAGTAACAAAGAAAAAACTATTATATCCATTACATGTATATTAGTTGAAAAATAAATTATCTTGAGGTAAAGAAAATATCCCAGCCCATACCACCTCCAGAAACTAAATGATTGGTCCCTTACAGCCCCATAATGGATAATGTCATCATTCCACATGTGAACCAAACACTTGACCAGCTGCCCCATGCTCAATACAATTAGCAGGCACTAACAATATTTGATACTTTCAATGCCCATCAAAGTGTGAAGATGCTAATTAAATTGAAAGATAATGGAATCGCTCCTTTGGTTGTGTCTGCTTCATGTACAGACCAACATCATCCACTAGACTTGACATTAAATAAAGACTACAAAGAATAATTAAAATCACACTGCCACAACTGGTATGCTAAACAGGTCATGTGGGAAAAGGAAGACGTCACAGGTGAACATCTTGTACTGTATTAGTGGAGTTTACAACCTCATCAATCAAGCCAATTCATGCTGAATGGATAATTCTGGCTCACCTGAAAATATGTGAACAATTGGACTTAACTGTCTGTCACTCTGAAAAAGCTGGACTTGTTTGGTTCAACAATTTGCAGGATTATTTCCTAACAAACATTTGTGTGTGCCAGGAGACGTGATTGGCATGATGTTGATTCAGTGGTTTTGTCTGAAAATCAGTGAAATATGAGCTTCAATTCTATGCTGTAATTAGTGTATATACATACAGTAGTGTTTCATTAGTAATTATGCTTCAAGCAATAGTTCTAGTATTTTACAGTCTCGTTGTTCATTTGAATTAGACATGCATGGATAAAATAAGACGTGCTTTCTGGAGGATTTAAATTTGTTGACAATAGTTTTACTTGAATGAAAGATCAATTTAAATAAGTATTAAGTCTAATTTTCATTTACTAGTATAATTTATTCTTTATTTTATTTTCAGTAATACTAGCGTTTGAATGCTTTATGCTTTTCTTGCTTTTCTCTATCCTTACTGATCTCATAACATATCAGTTTAAGGATGTGAGTGGAAATGACAGCTACCAGATACCATAAACATATATGTGTATTGAAATAATATAAATTGCTTTATAACTCTTTTCTTTCTTAAATAATTCAGATAAAACAAACACATGTAAAAGCTAATATTTGATTATAATATTATACTAATGAAGTTGATTTATCAAATAGCCTTGTAGATTGCTTGGCATGTGTCAATAAAAGAAGGGGAGGGGGTATCACACATGACTAATTTTTTGTTGGGTCTTTAAATTTGTGGTAAGGTTCAACAGCAAAATAGTACTGCACAAAAATTAGTGAAACCACAGTATTCAATAAAAGCATGTCACCACCATTGAATGAGGCTTGGGCAAGAAAAAAACTTCCCAAAAGCATAGACATTACAGAGCTGACAATTAAATATAGGTTGAAAATGTAACACACATAATTGCAATTTACCTTGTTTAGCATTACCATCTCCATTGCATGGCCAGTGGTTCGATGGAGTGCATTTAATGTTCAGTAGAAGTCCTTTGTTGTTACTACATACTGGTTGAATATGTAACACATGTAACTGAATTATACCTTGTATAGTATTATACTCTCCTTTCCATGGCCATGGTGAATGAAATTTCTAATTTATTCTCTTCACCTCAGGAACAGCAGTAGCTCAGTTGGTAGAGCATCAGACTCCTAATCCAAGGGTCACAGGTTCAATACCCACCCAGGTCAGTCCGGGATGGCTGCATTCTTGTGTCCTTGGGAAAGGCACTTAGCTCCCATTTCTTCATCATGATATAGCCAATAATGTGTTAAAAGTGCTGTTAAAACCAACCAAAATTAAAAGCAAAACTCTTCACCTTACATGAGCTGTAGTTTCTGGCCGTTTTTTTCTGATTTTTTTCTGAGCTCTGCTTCTCTTTGACAAAGCCATTACACAATGTATGGACCCCATTACATCCTGGTATGGTCATCACTGCATACCATTTTTGCACTTCCTGTTAATAAATAAATACAAATATACTTAAAGGCCAATGTTTCAGTGTTTTTAACAATTAAGTGAGAATTATTAAAATTCTGAATCCATCAGTTTGAAAGGTTGGAATTATTTTTGCTAGTCACTATGTAGTCACTATGAGAATTCTCATCACAGAATTTCATAAATATGAATACATGTAAATGTGGCTTACATATGTAAGTATTTACAAAAGGTAATAGTTGATATAAATATATGTGTTAGTGTATTTGCTTTATCTTTCTAAAAATAGTTAACTTATGAAAAGTCCCAAAAATATTTAAAATCAATCCAAGTCTTCAAAATGGTAATCCAAATGTAAATTGTCTATGTGAAGTGTTTACTGTATAGATAGAAACATGCTTATTTTAAATTTAAATTGTATGTGTCCAGTAAACACTGTATGGATAAAAACATGCCTTGATGTATCAACTGTAAATTGTCTGTGTCAAGTGTTTACTGTATGGATAGAAACATGCCTATCAAATGTAAATTGTAAGTGTCTAGTGCTTTCTGTCAAGTGGTTTTTTTGGGGGGCTTGATCATTTACACAAAGTATAGCACTGAAAACAAAAAAAAGCAAGAATCATCTAGCGATGACTTATCCACTTGGTCCGCTTCGTATTTATCTCTCAAGAAATGTACATTTTATGTCCAAATTACCTAATGAGGTTGCTTTTCTCTCAGTTGCAAGTATGTACAGATGTAGAATAGATAAATATAGTCCAATATGATATAACTTACAAAAATATTGAATACATGACACAATATAAAAATGACTTTTTCAAAATGTTTTCTTGTTTTGAGGTATGAAGTAATAATTCATGACTAATGATAACTGCTAGGAATTCTACATACATCTTGGCATCAGATATTGAATTTTGTGTCAGTAGAAAAGATGATTCTACTGTATACATGATGTTGTGCTTACAAAATAAACAGTCAAGCACTGTTTTACATAAAATGGAATTATTTGACCAGTCTGGTAAAGTGTCACAAATATTGCAAGTCAGAGAAGAAATAGAGGAAATCTCTCAATGCTAGCCTTTTGGGAAAGTCTGTACATGGCAAAGTTAATAAGCATGCAAGCTGATGAATATTGACTTCTCTAGAAATCTGCAGGATGGTAACATCTTACCCATGCTTGTCTAAATTACTAATTTCCCCTCCCTTATATATCTATTATTAATCATCATTTGCTAGGAAAGTTTCAGTGGTAGAGTCATGAAGTTGATTTGTCATTGCTTTTAATGCCATATACACTCTGTTGATCTTCTTGCAACAATTATATATCAACACAACTCCACAGGTGCTAAAATATGAATATATAAAATATAAATAAACAAATTAAAATCCAAACACGTCTATTTGTGAGGAATTTTCATTTAGCCAGATGATTAGGTGTATAAAAGACGTTTTTGAATGGCTATCTCACTTGCACATGTGAAGAAGGGTTTTATTTTTTGCGAATTGGACCCACGATTTTCCTGTCCTGGCCCCATTTTACTTAAAATCTCAAACTTATCCTCCTTTTTGCAAAGGTTCATCTGTTTGTGTGTAGTTCGGATCCAGTCTGCATTAGATCTAAGGCCAAAAAGTATAAAATCTGGACACAAACTCCGGTTCCAAAACTGGTACACTTTGGCCTAAAAAAAAAATTCAGATCTCAAAAATTAAGTTTTTTCCCACTATTTTTTAATGCAAGTAGAAAATCTACATTATTTGGTATCATTGTAGAACTACATCTTTCTCCTTTTCCATAATACCATCCACTTTGGTGTATCGTAAATTATGTTGATGTTGCAGAGCTTGGAAGTAGGATACAACCTCTTGAAGCGTAAACATGGTACACAAGGTTAATGAGTTAAACACCTTGCACTGCACCATTTTGAGAGCATTTTCCTGAATTATCTCCTTTTCCTCAACTTGTTCAACTGGTTATGTTGTTCAATAGATGATAAATTGCATAATTTGTTATGGTCAGTACAATATTAAAAAATAGCCAAGGTAGTCCACAAAGATTTAGTTTTCTTATTATGAAACATTTTCGCTGAACAAAAACTAAGATGTTTCTCTAAATTACTGAAACCAACATACATCCAAGGCATATTTTTAACTTGTAGAAATAGCTGAGGTGGTCCGAATCATCAGATGTAATTCACCACCATTGAAAACTATATATGGAACTACTTTTGTTGACATGGCACACTGCAATCCTTGGCTATATCTGTGAGATGAGAATACGCCTCAGATGTATGTCGGTGCAGTAATTTACATAAAAATCATAAATTTTGTTCGCCAGAGATTTATCTGCAAAAAAAGAAAGCCCAATCTATATGGGCCACATCAGCTATTTCTATGAATGGATTGCCTGTAGGATTGATCGAGAAGTTATGAATGAAAAAAAAAATAGTTTGATGCAATTGCGACTTCTTGGTGAATCGTAGTTTCTTAAATAACCAAGGTGGTCTGAACAACACTGTCGGCATACAATCAAGGTATGATCCATAGGGTTGACTTTGAACTTTGTGAATGGGCACAATATGGCAGCAGAAAGAGACAAAATCACAATTGGAACATTGCCAGCCTTTTCTGTCTCAATATATAACATGCATTCCTACAAAGGAAAATCACCAAACCCATTAAATTTGTGTATTCCTACATCTACATCTGAGATTATTTCTCGGCTTGACAGAAATGGCCGAGCTATGTTCTAATTGGTAGGCAGCATGAAACAAATGAGAACATGCACTGAGGTTGACTTTGGGTAACTAAAATGGCAGACGCTCATCATCTTTCGTCATTATTGTACCCTCAGCTCACAGCTGAGAGGTGATATTCTGGGCATTTGTTGTTTCACTAAGGACACTGCTCAATCTTACATATTCCTCCACAAAAAGTTTTGAGTCATATGCTGAGAGGGGAGTATGGTTTACAGTAAGTTTTTATTGTTCCTATAATTGCAGGGACTTGTATTCCTGTACAGAAAGTATTTTCCTTATAAGGAAAGTATTTAATATTGAAAATGTACCATATTGCAAATGTTCAATATCACATATTTTTAATATAAACCTCTGCACGTTTTCATTTATTTCAAGGAGCCTGCATGAAGAATCTGACACTGAATTTGAACTAAAAATGAATATTATTGACTTGTTCCCGGTTACATTTCCGTTTTCCTTGTATTTTCTCTGTATCTGTGATAACATCATTAAGGCTTAGCATAGCATTCCTGTCAGTGTTTCCGCTTGAATGATGTTGTAGCCAGTGCTATATTTAGATGCAGGGAATTCGGGTAGGTAGGATTTAGCTATTATTGTAAATGTATATCAGTGCACTACCAAATGTAATTTGTTGTTAGCATTACATGTTGTACTTATGGTTTTTGTTGTTGAAGTTTGCTGTTTTACAACAAGAATATATTTGATAAACTTTAAACTTTGTTCAGTTTATAGTTAGTTTATTTCTGGAGTATGTAATAAAAAGGTTATTGGTTTGATACTGAAAAATGTTTTGAACTTGTTCTTGGAGATATCGTGCATGCAATGTTGCATTGTACATCCAAGAACTCATTCTAAATATTTTTATATGTATGTATATTGAACAACAAATAAAGCAGAGTGAAAACGAAAAATATGATTTCTTTGATTTCAAGATACAAAACCATATATTTTCAGTCTATTAATCTGATAGTTATTCACTCAAACATGCTCCTAAACTATTTCAAAATTTCTAAAAATTTTGCAATTAAAAATCTAGAATAATTAATTTGTATTTTACTGTAAACAAAATTAAAGTGTTAAACTCTCAAGTTAATATGGATATGTTTAACTTAGCAATATTTATGATATAAAACTATTAGTATAAAAATGATTTGCAGTAACATGATGACTTAGATTAATTCATTTTATGGGAGTGGTCTCGCCAGTTTTAGCTCTGCAGGTCATAGACCAGGAGAGCTTATGGAATGGCCTGTTGTCCATTGTCTGTCATCCATCCATCCATTAGCACACTTTTGCTATCACTACATGTCCTAAACTACTTGGAGAATTGCTATGAAACTTTACACACACCTGGTCTTGTTCATTCTAAATGAAAATGATGCTACTTGGACTTCCAGTATGGCCGCCACAAAATCTTGTTACTGCTACTTCTCCTGAATGGATGGTCATATCAACATGCGTCTTCACTAAAAGACTTTTTGATCATGATGTCTAGTTGGTTCTATATGAAAACTGTGCCTTATCACTACTCCTCCTAAAGGGAAAGTCATAATGACATGGGGTTTTCATCAGAAGACTTCTTGTGATGTCTAGTTGTTCTTGAATGAAAATGCACATACAATATGGCCACCAAGGTGACCATCCTGAAAAGCTTCTTATTGCTACTCTTCCTGAATGGATGGTCATATCAACATGGGGTTTTCACTAAAAGACTTCTTATAATGTTTAGTTTGCCCTAAATGAAAATGGTGTCGATCTGACATCCAGCAACCATCTTGAAAATTTTGTTATCTATTCTCCCTCTCAATATAAGACTAGCTTATCATTGCTGAATATTTACACTCTGCTACTAGAAAGAAATAATAAAGGTATGGATTATATTTACTAAATATTTACTAAATAATCATAGTAGTGTTCTACATTTTTAACCATATTTGTATCTTTTTTGAACATAGACTGACATTGTATTTTATTGGCTTGGAGTTCTATTCCTACTACTCATTGTGTTTATAAATATTGACGTTCCTTTTTGGAATATAGAAGGTTTGAAAACTGAAGTGAATAACAATGTTCTTAGAAAGGTTTTGCTATATATTGTTGGCAGTGGTTATGTTTTTTATTTTTTTATCGCATTGACAAAAACACGACTCACAAATGATTGTGAAACTGGCATACATAATGATATTTTTCCAGGATTCAGGTGTATTTATATAAGCAGAGGGGGACAGCTTAGACAGAGGGGAAATCAGTTTGTATTGTATATTTGATTACCATTCCTGCATCAATATTCTTAAAGTATCTCATGGAAATATTGTAGGGATATATTTAAATGGCAAACCTCAAGGTAATGGCACAGTTTTATCATTGACATTTGGCATATCTCTTCTGAGAACTCATCAACCTATTACCCCTTCAATAAGATAGACAAAATATCTTAAAATATTTATAAATTAGGAACAATTATATTAGCCAGGGAGTTTAATAGCAAAACTAGAGTAATACAAGGCAGCATAAATTCAGCCTCAAAATCCAAACATTCAGTTCTACTAAATTTTGACTCTCATGCTAATATATCTAGAAATAAGATGGAATTGTAAGTGAACAATTTTGGCAAAAAATTTCTACACAAAACAGAGATTATTATGTTATGTCGTTTTACATTCATCTGTATGTTACCAGTTTCGTTTCCACCAATAACTCAAGTTGTCCTCCATCTACAGTTACCAAACTTTGACACTGGATTGCACTTGAGGTAGGGAAAAACCTTGTCGATTTTGGTGCCAAAAGCTCAGTGGTCAGGGTCATTGTGGCTAAAACAAGAAAAATGGTTTCCACACAGTAACTTGAGTTCTCTATCTCTACAGTTACAATACCTTGTGGATAGCTTGAACTTAAGGTTAGGAAGAACCATATTGATTTTGAGGTAAAAAGATCAAAGGTTCAGGTCAATCACTGGAGAAAGAAAAATGGTTTCCACACAACTCGATTTCTCCACATTCAACAATTTCTAAACTTTGTGGATAGCTTGCATTTGTGGTATTGAAGAATCATATTGATTTTGGGCTCAAAAGGTTGAAGGTCAAGGTCACTGCAAGAAGAAAAATTATTTCTGCACAATAACTTGAGTTTTCCATTATCTACAGTTACCAAAACTTTGAGGATGGCTTGCACTTTGGGTAAGGAAGAACCCTATTAAGGTCAAGCCCACTGACTGAAAGAATAAAAATGGTTTCTGTACATTAATATTAGTTCTACATCACATACCTTAATCAAACTTTGAAGATGACTTTCACATGGGGTAAATACGAGGTCAATTGATTTTGGGTAAAAGGGTCAGAGGTCAATGTCACTGACTGAAAGAAAAAAAAAATGTTTTTTGCACAATAACTCGACTTTCCACCATCTACAGTTACCAAACTTTGTGGATAGTGTAGCCTCTTTGGTCTGGAAAATTAGGATTTTTAGATTTTCCATTCCTTTAAACTACAAGTGGGTTTGACTGACTTTAGCCATGGGAATGAAAAATAATGTCCAGAAAAATATAAACATTCAGGACAGATATTAAATATGTCGTCATAATTAATTTGTCTGGATGATTATTAGAATGAAGAGATATCTTCACTGCACAATTGACAACTTCAGTCTTAAAAATTCAAACAGAAATATATTTTCAAACATATCAGGATTTTCGCCACCATTCGAAATTTGGTTCATTAAATTCCTGTTTACTACAGTGATTCAGCCTGTATGTAAACATTTAGAAATGTCGGAACATTTTATACTCTGAAATAATTTGTTACATTCTACCTCTAGATATCTAAAGCAGAAATTCGCAGATAAAGTTGTCTGTTTATGCAATGAGAAATTTGTAATCTAAATTCTTGATTCCAAAATGTAAGGTCCCAGAATTTATAATCTACGAACTTTTTAGACATTAGAATTTCATAGATTACATTTCTTTTCAAATTTTTTAGATTTATTACCTCTATTATTTTATAAAATTTTGGATCTCTCTCACATAATCATAATGTTTCCTCAACGGGCTCAATCTGACAAGTCCCAAATTGAGAACGCCGACTTTGTTTTGTTTACAAGGCTGGCACATGTAAGTATTCTGGTAAACAAAGAACGGATTGGTGGGCAATCCAATCGATCGGCCAATCAGGAACGACCTTGCTGCATGAAACATGACCGCACTACTGGAATGTACACATTACATTTTGATACAAATGAGATAAATTCATCCAGTAAGATGGAATATAATCTGTAACGACGAACCATCTCGAATATAGATGTAATATCCGAGTTTTTTCTTATTCTTTGACAAGATCAACAATATTGCATTGTTACACAAAAGACGCGAATGGGTAACAAGCATTTTGCTGAACAAGGGAAAAGGGGTCAGCTCAAAGTAGTAGTCCGACAATAATCATCTAATCGGAGGATACGGAAAGTAGTGGTGTAGTACTTCATTCGCCTTTAAAAATTGGTCCCCAATTGAACGATTACAAGAAAGACCAGCTTTCCAAGATGGATAAGTTAAATACGAATTGTAAATTACCCAGATGTTTGTGTTCGTGTTGTAAACAATGCCCACATCCCATTCAGTATCGATTCAATTCAGAATACAACGGTATTTAAAATATATGGTATACTATACCTCGTGTATTTAGAATTATAAAATACAACGTGTGAAAAGAATCCTGTGCATTGCATATGGCACGAAAAACCAGTCTCTCTCTAAAAATCGAATGGTCTAATTCATCTAGAGCAAGGTCACATCTCTTGCTATACTCATCCTACATTTTGGTTGATATGTAAATGCTTTCCATCGTGTACTTTAAATATACCTATCAACTTCCTCATTCCATGTACGCATCGTCTGCTTTAGTCGGTGAGAAAATTCACCGTTCTGTCTTGCCAGGTATTGGATAACTAGATAGGCGTGTATCTTAATACGCATGCGCTAATATGCAGTGAGTAAACATTTAACCAACCATCTACAAGCATTCTATTTTTATGCCCACTTGTGACATCATAAACACAAGTCACCTGTTGGAGAAAGCGATGCGTTGATATCGGATTATGTAATCACACGTATTAAACAAGCACGTGGGTGTCTGAATTCACACTACAAGAAATTCACAAATTCGTCTCTTCTTGGAAATAGAACGCAAAGTCATCACAAACACAATGGAACCTGAACAACGATGCAATCGAGCATTTTACAGTAGCAACAGGCGCCGCCGCCAGAGGGCGCTGGCGATCAAAATTAACATATTTCTTAAAATGGCAACCTCATTACCCCTGCTACTTTCTCCGCTTTCGTATGTAAAAAGCTGACATTATTACATTTGAATGTATTTATAGTTGAAAGGTCAAATGTGTATATTTAGCGTATATGACATTGGGCCTTTTCCACAACATATTCAGCGAAAAAAACGACAAAAGAATTTTTCAAAACGCAGAAAAACTAAATAAATAAACATATACGCTTACCTACGCCTGCTTTTTATCTACATTGGATTTATTTTTACGAGAATAATGGTATAAAATATGTTCGAATATTTGCGTAAAACCCTGGAATTACGTCTTTTTTAAAAATTCACCCATGACAGCAAGAACGGTCACTCATCCTGGCACGTGGCTACGTAAAAGATGTACAGTGACAACAGTATGACATAAACTGGGTTTAAAAAAGTTAAAACCATTTTTCAGAATTTTGAAGAAAAGAAAACCATTTCATGTCATTTTAAAAAAAATATCAATATGAATAATGTCATAATAAAGATCTATAGCGTTTCTCTATTTAAAAAAGAAAAGAAAAAAGATCATGGTCATAAATATTTCTTGAGAACCAACACGGTGCCAGTTCCTTCTCTCTCACTCAAATTCCACATTTTAATACTTTTTGACTCTTCTTCACGAACTGTGTAATATTGTTCAAAATAATGGTCAGAATTAAGAAAATATGGCAAAATTTGAGACATCCACAATTTAATGTCGCAACATCCAAAATTGACACCTTAGAAATCCAGACTTACTGTAATGAAAAATGAGTGGAAAACCTGTGCGATATGAACATCTGAATGAGGAATTTGTCAAGAATTTTGTCCATATGACCTTTGGGCCTATCCAGTCTGGCCTAACGGGCTAAATTGGTTTTTATCTTTCTATTCATCGATCACTGATTTAATGATTAAATCTGACTCTGGCTGAGACTATTATGTTTGTTTGTGCTTTGTTTGTCATCGATTTTATTTTAAAGGAATGAAAATTGACTAAGAATATCTTATCATAATTAAACACTCAGAGGCTACAAACCTTGGTTCTGTCTGACAGATAACATATTGGTGTACTTTAAATAATTAAATTATCCACTTCAAATTCTTTGATTGTTTAGAAATAGTCCATGTTAATTTTACATATATATGTCACACTTTTCTCTCCTTATGATCATAACGCGACTGCAAAAGACATGTTCACGTATTCTGAACCTACTCAGTTATGTAAATTTATTTAAAATAGAAATAGTCCATGTTAATTTTACATACATATGTCACACACTTATTGATCTACTAATGATCATAACGCGACTGCAAACGACGGGTTTACGTATTCTGAACCCACTCAGTATGTCAATTTATTGTTCGCATTACTCACTAGGAAGTTAACGTATTGATATTTTCAGAGAATGAGCTCATCCTACTGACCTGGTTAAAATCGGGAAATTCCTTTTGGCTCGAGTTAATAGTAGCAACAGACGCCACCGCTAGACGGCGCTGGAGATCACGATTAACATTTTCTCAAAATAACAACCGGATTAGATCTGATACTTTCTCCGCTTCCATATGTAAAAAGCCAACATTATTACATCTGAATGTATACATGGTTGAAAGGTAAACTGTCAAAATTTGGCGTATATGACATTGGGAATTTTCCATAACATATTCAGCGGAAAAAAAACCACAACAGAATTTTTCAAAATGCAGAAACTATATAAAAAAAAAAAAAAACGGACATAGACTCTCACCTACGTCTGCTTTTTAAACACTTTGGAGTTCTTTTTAGAAGAATAATGGTAAAATGTGTGCGAATATTTGCGGTATTATTTTTTGTTGTGTAATGTATTTTCGAGGTTGGACTTGACATGTGACTGTGACAATCACCGAGATATTATCACCGTCAGGCCAACTACTCAAGGTAAGATTCTCACCTAGAGACATTGGTATTCGAATTACAATTGTGATATTTTAGTATAGGCGAATAAGAGGTAAAAGTTCAACCATTTGCATAATTTGGAAGAAACAAAGCCATATCAACATGAATATTGTCACAATAAAGCACAGACAATCTATCTTTAGCGTTTCTTGAGAAACAAATAAGTGCAAGTTCTTTCTCTCCCTGATTCCACATTTTAACACTTGCCTCTACTTCATGAACTGTGTAATATTGCTCAAAATAATGGTCAGAATTATTTTTGGGGGTCATTGATTTTATTTTAAAGATATGAAAATTGATCAAAAATATCTTATCATAACTACATTTAAAAATGGCAATTGTTATTTACTAAATTGTGATTTCAGATCAATGTATATATGTACAAGAACACTGTAATGAATATGCACTATTGGTTTTAAGAGTAACATATAATTTCAAATTGTGTATGACGAAAAAAATATGGTATATCATGAAAAAATGTTAGGTGGACGCTTGATTAAAAGGTAGAGAAAGGCTTCAGAAGTACCTGGAACATAGAAAAGTGAATTTATTCTTAAAGCTGAATGTTCACAAATGTATCTATATAACCATATGAAATAACATACGGTCAAGAATTTGCAAAAAGTGACCAAAGACCAATATTAAAAATGGTGGACGATGCACATTCAAATTAGGCAGAAAAGATTCCATTTTCATATATTATATAACTCTGAAAAATTCATCTCTTGTTGCTATTTATAGTGAGCAGTCAAACGTTAGTCATGCTATACATTGCCTGATTAATTCTCCATTTTGTCGGTCAGGATTTTCTCAAAGTAAGTCAGAGAGTCTTACGATATCCTTTGTTCAAGAAACTTTACATGATGTATACACAGTAGAGGTCTGAAAAGAAATATAACAGTGATATACACAAGCACACGATATTGAAACCCGCTAAAAAAACAAAATTAAAAATACAGTACAGCTTAATTACTGAACAAATGTAACAATGCTGATTATCAAATTGTTTCAATGTCATTTATGTTCAAACTGTTTTTAAAAATACTACAGGTGTCCACTAAAACGTCTTTTTTCACCGGCAACGGTCCGAACTTAGACGTCGACAGTCTAAATCCAGTGGGGTGAAAAATCACTTAATCGGTGTTGATAAGCGTTACAGATATTTCCGGTTACATGCAGGACCGTCGTCGTAAGGGGCGGGCAATACGGGCGATTTTCCGGGGCGCCAAGCCGGGGGGGGGGGGGGGGGGGGTGGGGATGGGACTCCGAAGGCGACGCTCGCCCGTGCGCCGTTTCGTCCAGTGCAGACATGCGACGGCCGTGATTACATGAACAAGTGAAACGTCTGATACCTGCTACAAAAATTGTCACTACTCGTGCATCACAAGTATGTGCAGATAAAACATAAAAATTGCTTAGCTGTCCAAATACCCATGTGCTCGCTCTATAAAGATCTGATCTGACTTTAACATAAGTTTGGATGACAACAGCCAAAATCTTCATAACCAAAATACAAATTTGTCTTCAATAAACTGATATTCATTGTAAGACTAGAAATGAAAAAAAATATATCCATAAAACAACACGCATTTTATATTGCATATGATGACTTATAAAGACTACACAATATATAGACATCAGTTTTGACAATGTAAACTCTTGTTGATGTATATAGATTTAGAGCCAGGACATGTGTTTATATTGAATATACCTCCATATATACTTTACATTATAATGGGTATAATTTAAGTGAAACATCAACCAACCTGTCCAAAAGACTCTAATCCTTGTCACAACATTGCGTACATTAAATTGTATATGTCTTTCAATATTTCATGCCTACCTATATGACAAATTTCAATAAAATATTTAAAGAATATATTATATATGACCATTCTGTAATAAGAATTGTCAAAGCTATGTACAGACAAGTGTCCTGTGTAAAGTTGCTGTGAGCCTAGAAGTTTATAAATTCTCTGAATAACTTATTACAATTTCCTTCTCAACTGAAATAAACATGACCTGAACATTGCCCTTATTTTTTTTTTTTAGCGGACAAGGAAATTGCAGATAACTGTGCTGTAGTCTGACTCTACAGCGACTGCTTCAAAACTTATCATCCTGGAAAAGTGAATAATTATTGTATAAATTAATAGATCGATGACACGATTGCCTGTGATAATGATAAGTGTTTGAATTTTCATCTTCATAATAATATCTTTTTCATAGCAACATTTTGAAAGTAATATTCAATTTACAGTAAAGCAACTTTGTGTACCACAATTTCTAATTTATAACCAATTTAAAATAAAATTCTTCAAAACCTTTCTTTCTAAATAATCAAGACACTTGTATTGTTAAGATAAGAACATTATTCTGTTTTCAGAACATAAATTATTACACCTAGCTACGGGTCTTCGTCTAGTGGATACCAAGTCTGACGGCAGTCAGCCCAAATGGGATTTGAACCCACCCAGTTCTCCCCAGAATACCTCTCTACTGTCAGTAGTAAGACTGGACCCATATTCAATAGTAAATATTATTCATATCACTATTAGTTTTTCAAGTCTTTGAATATTTGAACATTATTTTCAATTTGTACAAATCCAATTCCCGTCATATTTCAAGTTTCCATTTTTTACATATGGTATAAATTCTTTAAGAGAAAGTTGAGAACTCACAATGAATTACAGTTGTTTGTTTGTTGTTTTTTTTTTGTTTTTTTTTTTTCCCCTTCTTTATGTTTTGTCAGTCAAGTGAACCACTGAAGTAAATTTGCACCTTCATATAGCCTCAATTTATCATGGTGAACCACTTTCAGTTTCTGTCCACCTTTTATTCTGTGTAATACATCATTGACTTTCTTCAGGATTTGATATGGACCTTTCCAAAGTCTTTGTAATTTTGGATTTATGCCAGTTTTTCTGGTAATTTTCTAATACATGTACCGAACAGCATCACCTTTGTTGTATTTATTAAAATTTAGTTTTGTGTCATAATTTCTTTTCATGCATATACTAGACACATTAAGTCTTTTTATTGCAAACTCATATACTTCTTCACTTTTATTTTTTAGATCATTCACATATGCTATTATATTTGTTCATTATCATTCTCATTTAATTTAGTTTTCCAACTACCAAGTCAATGGGAAAGGTTATTTAATGACCAAATTTTGTCATCATGGGTGTTATTCCAGTTGACTTATGCAATGCTGATCTGTATGCCATCATCACCAGAGGTAAGAATTCATCCCAGTTATGTTGATGTGAGAACACAAATGCTGAAAACATGTTATATATGGTTCTATTAGCTCTCTCTATCGTGTTATGTTGATGTGAGAACACAAGTGCTGAAAACATGTTATATATGGTTCTATTAGTTCTATCATGTTATGTTGATGTCAGAACACAAATGCTGAAAATATGTTATATAATGTTCTATTGATGAAAACATGTTATATATGGTTCTAATAGCTCTCTCTATCATGCCATCACTTTGAGGTCTAGCAGTAGAAGTTCTGGTTTTCTCAATTCCTAATATGCTACATATTTCTTTCAAAAGTGTGGACTCAAAGTTTCTTCCTTGATCTGTATGTATGACATACTTGCCATATTCCCAGACAGTGTTGGGGTTTTTTTGAGACTCAAAAAGTGTGTTTTGAGGTCCCAAGGGGGGTCAGTGCATGTGACCCCCCAAAAGTGATGTCATCCAAATGACAATAAGCTATCTTTTCAAATCAGCCTATAGCAAATGACTGGAAATTCAAATCTGACACAGTTTGTCATTTGATTAATGATTTAATACTTTTAAATTATTAAAATTCCATGGTGTAGTTCATTTCAGGTTAACCAGATATTCAAACATGTTGATGTTTTCAAGAGTTACTTTATCACATGATAAAACATTTATTGCTATCATGTAAATGTCCAAGGAAAATATGATTAATTTAAGGTGGCAAAACTGTCAAAGCAAATAAGATTATCTCATTTTTTTAGCACTTCCAGTCCATTATGTACCACAATTTTCCTTTGTCCCATTAAAATGTTGTGTCCCCCAAATCTGGAGGGTGAGGGACGCAGTGTCCCCTGACCTTTGGATCCTAGGTGCAACACTGCATTAGAGATTGAATGGTGCTGTTGTTCAACCTACCAAAATAATCAAGTTTTGAAATTTATATATGGAGTAAAAATACGACTTCAAAGAAACTTTGTCGCTGATGACAAACTTTAATAAAGATGGCTTCAACATTCTCATTCAATGCAGTGAGTGATGTGTAATAACATTTGTTTTTCAATAAGCATCTGTTTGATGTACTAACTTCAGATGAATTGGGTTGTTCCACTTGTGAACTTTACCTATGCAAATTAGCCTGATGGGCTCTCCCTCAGCAATGCTCAAAGGATTTGACATGACACATCACCCAAGCTATTGTGAGCTAATTCGGTAAATCTTGAAAGGTGTCTGTTTGTCTCTGACCGCCTTACCTTTTAATTGTCAATAAAACAGCTGTACACACTGCCCCGAGGATAGTTTTACATGAGTTCTGTGCAAGACTGTTTATTTTTACTGTTTCTACATACACAGATTACGGGCATATATCAATGTGGTCAAGAAATATAAATTTTTATTCTTCTGTTGTTTTTTTTTTTGTGGGAATTTTTTTTCGCTGAGATTGCTGCAAATCGTGTTTTTTGAAACATGACTGTGTCTGGGGGTTTGGGAGTCCAAAATCATGTTTTTTGAATGACACGTCGTGTTATGGCATGTATGGAATGAGAAGGGGTTCTCCAAATAGTGATAAAATGATCATTCAGCTCTTTAGCTGTAGTTCTTGCATCAGTCTTTTCCACTATGTGTGCCTGTCTATTTGGTAAAATAGACTCCTATGACCATAATGTATTTGTTTCCATGTACAGTCTGTTCTTAATCACTGGACTCATTTATTTAGTGCCAAGGCAATTGAAGTAAAGTACCTATTCTAAGGACACTATGGTAGGTGACCCAGGCTGATCCGATGGTAGGATTTGAACCCACAATCGTTCAGTCATCAGTCCAGCAGATCAGCATCATTTTCATTTAGGACTAATTTGACATCCTTAGAAGTCTTTCAGTGAAAACCCCATCTCAGTATGACCATCCATTCAGGAGGAGTAGTGATAACAAGGATGTACGAGTTGCACCATTTTCATTTAGGACCAGCTAGACCTTGGGATGAATGTGTGTGTAAAGTTTAATGGCAATTACCCAAGTAGTTTAGGAGATGTAGTAATAACAATCTTGTGCTAATAAACAAATGACATGCCATCCCATAAGTTATTCTGATCTGTGACCAGTAGAACAAAAAGTCATAAAAAATACAATATCTAAATACAAATTAACATAATTTCACATGTGCATAATGTAGCCAAGAGACCAAAGTTTTACAACTGATAGAAACTACTGATCTTTGATAATGCACAGCCAGCCTTGCTGATTATTTCTGAATCCAATGTTCCCTAAATATACACGAAATATGCATTGTCAGGAGTTTTATATATACATTTTTTTTCTTTTCAGTAAATCGAAATGAGTTAGCTGATGTACATGTATATAGACACAGGAAAAGACCAAAGCCCACTGTCCAAAGTCTAGAGTCATTGGAATCTGCAGTTAACCAAAAAAAAACAATTACGATAATTTTACGTGGGACCATGAATATACCAATCAAGATGTCCAGCATCAGCAGACAGCAGAGGAAGAAAGAAAGTTAGGTCCTGAAGAGACATTATCTACCTTCATTCCTAATGCTACTGACCAGAAAGTGTAATGTGATATCATTAACAACAAAAGTGCTACATGATAAGAATGGTGATAATATTAACAAAGTGCTAAATTCTTTAACAAAGTTTTGAATGATAATGACTCACATTTAAATAATATTCAGAATAGTTGCATCAGTAACTGTATTATGAATGTTATGCAGGTATACATTGTGTACAAGAGGTGGGAAAGCTTTTTTGATGATTCAATTGTGAATGGAGAATTTGGAAAACTAGAAAATAGTGTAATGGAACTATTGACAGCTCCTTTAAGTCAGACAGTATACAAATTGTTCAGCTATATCTATCCAATATAAAAATATTAATTAGGATAACATCACCATTAAATAATGCAAAATTATTTGTACATAGTATCGAAATACCTCATGATTATGACATCTGGACTGGACTTCAAGTGAAGTACAATACAACAAATGCTATATTTGATTTATTGTCAAAACTGTGTACATATTCAGTCTCTACAAAATTTTGATCAGGATTTTCTGGAACATGTACCTGTGGAAGTGCTACTGAACAGTGTGATAATATAGATCAGTCATAGGAACTATTTTTAAGATAACTGCTTGGGCATATAAACAACATAAAAAAATAAGCTGGGATGTGCTTTAAAATTGTTACAGAACCAATAGTTACTGAAAAAGGACCTTGCTAATATTTTTCTTTAAAATATTTTTTAACATTTGTGTTCTATTTTTGACATCATTGTGCAGAAAGGGAGTTAAGTGCAAAAGCTTCGTTTAGTTCTTTCTTCAAAGTGAGAGTAATAATTTTATAGATCAGTTTCCTGATTATAATTTTATTTTGAATGAGTTTATGTCATTATGATTTGATTTTTGTTGGTTTTAACAGCACTTACAACATTTTTGGCTATATCATGCTGAGGAAATGGGAGCCAAGTGCTTTTACCAGGGACACACTGAGGCATCTGATCCGGGCTGACCTGGATTGGTATTGAACCTGCGACCCTTGGAGTATGAGTCCGATGCTCTAAAAACTGAGCTACCATGGCTCCCTCATTCTGATTTGAAGAAATATATTACAATACGTGGCAATTTCATGCCTTGATAGAATTATACAGAAATATATGTGTCTTTAAATGAGTGAAAGGTAAATTTTCAGGGATAATTCTTTTTCCAATGAGCTGGAGGAAAACATTTCTTTACATGAAATAATTTTGAGAAGCAAATAAACACACGAGTCAATTTAATATGATTTTATGTATTTCTTTTATATTTAAATTACAGCTATCTCAACATTGTGTCAAAATAATAGTAAAAAAAAATATTTCTTTGAGCACTGCCATGGTTCCTGCAGACTTTGGTAAAACTAGCTAAAACTACATTTGTATCAAAGTTTAGAACAACAATTACTATTTTGTTTAAGCTCAATAAATGCACCTTCATGAGCATGTTGACATACCATTTTGTTTTAAAGGTTTCATTAGCCACGAGGTTCCTTTCAATATGAACAACCACATTTTCTCTTGAAAATAAGATTTTTGCTGTAGCAGGGATGAATCTAGAATTTTGCAAATTCCCACTATAACAATCAGTGAGGAGCTCTGTTCCAATAGTGTGAACAGGGTAACTGGAGACAAAATTTTAAAGAATATCTCACATGGTTAGCAGCTCATGTTGATACTATGTTTACTCTGATGCCTTTTTCTTATTGAGTTATTCAAGGCACAATCTAGTGGTTGCATTTTTCCAACTTTGTTGACCGTCATCTCAGTTCTTTCAAAAGCGATGGTACCCAAGAAATGCTGAAGTGAGCTGAACTTGAGGTGCAGTTTCTTTAATGAAACAAGTATATCTAATCACATTTAGCAGAACTTATCAGACATTCGTTTCATTTAAGAAACTTAACTGGTAGTTAAAACAAATTCAGTTTTTTTTCTCATACCATTTATCATGCCTAGTAACAATAGATTATGACTGCTCTTTACTTTCAAAACATTTCAGGCAGTTGAACCAGGTGTCCTTGTTTATAGTTTACTGTATCTACTCTGCAAGGATCTGAAAATGTACCCACTGATGTAAACAAGAATACACTGATCATTTTCAGAGATTAAAATTTCTAATGATTGTTCTTCTTTCTTCATAAGTCCCACATGAGATGCCCCACATATGACAAAATTAGCCCTGTTTTTTTCAACTTTGAAGGGGCACAGTGCCCAAATTTACTAATTCCTAGATACAACTCTGCTACAGCAAAATACTTATTTTTGACTGTAAGAGGATATGCAGTTGTTCATATTGAAAGGAACCACATGGTTAATGAAACATCTAAAGCAAAATGGTGTGTCAACATGGTCATTAAGGTGCATTTATTGATCTTAAACAAAATATCAATTGTTGTTCTAAACTTTGATACAAATGTAGTTTTAGATAGTTTTACCAAAGTCTGCAGGAGCCGTGGTAGCTCAGTTGGTAGAGCACCAGACTCGTAATCCAAGGGTTGTGGGTTTGATAACCCACCAAGGCCTCCCCATGTTGTGAAAAGTATGGTAAAAAGTTCCATAAATCATTTAAAAAAACTTTTATTAAATATCTTCTTGGGTATAAAATGTATCTATGACTCTAAAAAACTCATTGTAACACAAAACTAAAAATAACCTGAAACCACAACTGCTGGTGCCCTATGCTCCTCAAGAAAACTTTTAATGTTTATCCAATGTTTCTCCACAGCTGGAACTACAAACTTTGTCTGCACGCATGTTATAAAAATGAGTCAACCTCTGCATTCCTACTCCTTAGAACTTTATGAATAGAGTAATTTTCGTAACATTGTTGCCTGATAGGGTTATGGACACAGACAGCTGGTAGATGCCCAAAAGCACACCATTTGGCAGCATGGACTGATTTTACCATCTATACACTTCATGGCCACATTGACAAACCTAAAAAATAAAAAAAATAAAAAATGCACAATGCTACTTCCGCATATGTATTCATTTAAATGTGGATAAGTATGCTGAATCAATAAACTTGTACATGTATTCACATGAAGGGATCAGACCAATAATTCATTTCCCATAGAACTTAATGTTAATATATAAAAAAATTAAAATAATTTCTTCATTCGATTGGCATACAAAGCACGCATGCTTTCATTTGTTAGAGTTAGGGAATTTTTTTCAGCCTTATAAAACAGGTGTTTCACATCATTTTCATGAGCCTCGTGCCACTAAACAGGGGGTGTCCATGGTCTGCACCTAATAACATAGCCTTAAACCTAGACTCCATTTTCTTGAGCCTCGTGCCACTAAACAAGGGGTCTCCATGGTCTGCACCTAATAACATAGCCTCACACCTATAGTCCTTATGCTATTTTGTCAATAGGAAATTAAATACAGGATATCAAAATAAAAGTAAATATTTTGTTGTCAACTATAATACATAGATTGAAGTTTATAAAATGTATAATGGAAGAAATTAAATCCATTTACTACCCAACGGGTGCATCTCAAAATATTTAGTACTTTTTTTTTTATTCCTCCACCAGTAGACTGGTTCTCTGGCTGTAGAATATTTAGTGGTCTGATACCTATACCAAACATCAATTTTGTACATTTTTGTACAACCTTGGACAACAAGGACACACTACACTAATTTGAGCAGTATTCTAAGAACATACAATGATAATAATCAACACTTATGTAATGCCAACAGATGATAAGAATAAATGTTGCATTTCAAGAAAAAGTTCACCATGTTCATACATTACAGATGTAGATAACTGAATAAATGCAGTAATTTTAATAGTTTGTCTCATGACTTTCTTAATTTCCTGTGTGTCTACCATATTTATGTGCATGCATAAACTATGTACCTGTGGGCATTATGTAATAAGAGGTATCAAATTACACGTCCCTGTTGTTTTCGTCAATCTCTGGTGCAAAATGATACTTTGGACTATAATTCTAACAGTACAAAACAGATACTGTGGTCACACTTTGAAACTTAAATCATAAACTACAGTTATATTACAGTGTCAAAAATGACAAAAGTTAAAAGAAGAATCAAAGGTTATTTTAATAGGAGACACTTTTATATCAAACCAGGAAATATTTCTCATAACAAGGGTGTAACGAGTGATGATAAATGTAGAGAAGGATGTCACAAAAGCACCGTACAAAGGGCTTTTTGAGAGAAAGTACAATCATGTTGCGAATTTAAAAAAAAAAATAATAGGGGATTTATTTTAATGTTAAAGTTTCAGACAGATGGTCTAAGGGAGGTAACCTATGCAACTAATACCTTGTCACAGAGAGTTGTAATTTAGAGAGAAATTAAGCCATTTAAAAAGCACTGTTCAACGTAACATATGATAAATATAGGAGTCTATGTGACAAAAAGGTAATACATTCATACATTTCATGTCTGGTCCAGTGAGAAGAGCACATATAGGAAAGATGTGAGATGAAATAAGAAAAGTGAATTTGTTGCGAGGTGATACAGAAAATATTAAAAAAATTCAATGTGATGATGCATACAATAACGCAGTGAATTTAGGAGTTGGGAAAAATCTGTTACACACTGCAACTCAGTGCTGTTACATTCAGGGAGAATATGTAACTAAAAATAACAAGGTGATTATTGTGGTGACCAAAACCAAACTCTGTCGCTATGGTCAGTTTCAACCAAAACAGGAAGATGTTAAATGTGCCTGTAGTGCAAATATAATTGTTCAAAATGGATATTAGTTATGAAATATCATGGTCAATAGAAGGTCTATTAGAACTTAAACTTCAATCTCACATGGATGTAAAAAATGTGACCATTGATCAAGATAGTGGTAACTACAAGAAAGCGGTAAAGCTTCATGAGGCTTATTTTCCATAATTATTTGGATTTTTACTTGTGTCAGCTCTAAATTACTCCAAAAATGATACATTGCATTGTAATTTGTCATAAATCAACTAATGCTACTAAAAGAAATGTAGTGATGCACAGAGTTGTCATGGCTACTCACACTACCACCACCCCTATAGGGATCAGACCACAAATTCATTTCCCATAGAACTTAATGTTAATATATTAAAAAGTTAAAATAATTTCTTCATTTGATTGGCATAAAAACCACACATGTTTTCATTTGTTAGAGTTAGATAATTTTTTCAGCCTTATAAAACGGGTGTTTCACAGCATTTTCTTGAACCTTGTGCTACTAAACAGGGGGGCTCCATGGTCTGCACCTAATAACATAGCCTTGCACCTAGAGTCCATATGCTATTTTGTCAGCAGGAAATTAAATACAGGATATCAAAATAAAGTAAATATTTTGTTGTCAAATATAGTACACAGATTGAAGTTTATGAAATGTATAATGGAAGAAAACTAAATCCCTTTACTAGCCAATGGGTGCATCAAAAAATATTTAGTACTTTATTTTGTACTCCTCCACCAGTAGACTGGTTCTCTGGCTGTAAAATAATCAGTTGTTCAATACCTGAAAGTGGATGAGTATGCTGAATCAATTAACTTGTACATGTATTCACATGAAAGTGGATTAGTATACTGAATCAATTAACTTGTACATGTATTCACATGAAAGTGGATGAGTATGCTGAATCAATTAAATTGTACATGTATTCACATGAAAGTGGATGAGTATGCTGAATCAATTAACTTGTTCATGCATTCACATGAAAGTGGATGAGTATGCTGAATCAATTAACTTGTACATGTATTCACATGAAAGTGGATGAGTATGTTGAATCAATTTGTACATGAATTCACATGAAAGTGGATTATTATGCTGAATCAATTAACTTGTACATGTATTCACATGAAAGTGGATGAGTATGCTGAATCAATTAACTTGTTTGTTTTTATGTGTTTACATCTGAGATTTTACAATTTAATACTTGATGTAATAATGAAGTTAAGTAATGATCAGTATTGTGTCAGTATGACTGTAACTTAGGAAGTCATTTATGACTACCACAGCATATTATATAAATACTGGGGCTTATTGTATAATATTATATGAAAACTGGCCCTCTCTCTATCTCTGTATTTTTATACTTCAATATTATATACCAGTATGTCTGTAGTGTGGTATGTATCAATGTATGTATGTATGTATGTATGTATGTATGTATGTATGTATGTATGTATGTATGTATGTATGTATGTATGATTCACATATTCTAAACATAAAAAGTTTAAATTGAAATGTAAATGACTTATCAGATAACAATGAAAGAGAATTGCTATTTTCATTTACAACTGCAAATTTATTTCACTAAGGAGATGGGAAATATTACTCGTTAGATGAAAACTGCAGAGCCTTCCTTCTTTGTGATGACAGATGCAGTACCAGTAGATGTACATCCCTTCTTCAAACACTTTTTCACTGGGACAGACTTTGCTAACAGCAATAGGCAATCCATGTGAATGATGTACTTCTCATCCTTCATATGTGCTAGTGTTACTTACGCGAGGTGAATGATTCCATCATTAACTGAGTTCAAGTACTCTTTTTCAGGAATATTTTCATTGTCAATGGCTACCGGTATGTCATGCACATCATCAAACACATCACAATCATACTCTGCATCTACCTTGGTTTCTGACTGACTACATTTAGAAATTCAAATGAAAATAAATAAATGAATAATGGGTTTGCTGGACATAAGTAGTTCATGAGACAAACATGCAGGGCCATACAAACTATTATTGAAATCGGTATGATCAAGAAAGGCTGACATAAGTAGTTCATGAGACAGACATGCAGGCCCTTTACAAGCTATTATTGAAATTGGTATGATCAAGAAAGGGCTGACATAAGTAGTTCATGAGACAAACACGCAGGTCCTTACAAACTTTTATTGAAATTGGTATGATCAAGAAAGGGCTGACATAAGTAGCAAATGATCATTCAAAGGCAGATAATCAGTGCAACTCCAATTACCATATAATTTGAAAACTTTTGATTGATGCCAGTCTTATCCCTGTGCCACATGTGCAAGTACATGAAATTTCAAGTGAGTAAATATTTAGAATACTGTTACAGGATAGCAAAAAGAATTACTGTCTGACAAATTCATACATGTGACCATACCAGGATTTTAAACCAGTAGATCTACAAATTTTGATCAGTAGATTGGCCTCTAAACCAGTTGATTTTTTATCGGCATAAATTTTACGTTTCAAGGAGATGGAAAACAAAACAAGTGCTTTCTTGTGCCATAATATGTATTCTCTTCATACTATAATAAAATAGCAAGTCTGAACATGAATCAGATTTGGATTCTGATGGAAAAAATTGCAATAATAATTTATTATTATGAGTCAATATATGGTCGAATAATGAAAAAGGAAGAGTTGTTTATCTGATAGTTCACTGCAAAGATTTTTCTTTTATAAAATCCAATTGCATTTTTAGTTTCCTTCACAAGATCACTGTCTAGTGACCACTGATGAAATTTATTGTGATTATTAAGCTTCACACTTAACAGGCTCTCAACAGTTCTCTGGTCCAGATTTCCGCTTAAATCACTTTGTTTTTTGTGAAGAGTGGAGAATGTCCTCTCTGTACCAGCATTAAAATGTTGTAATGACAGGACAACCATGCTCAGCCTGCAAAGAAGTTCTAACTTCAGTTTTCCTGTTGCTGAGTTTGTAAGGTTGCTGACTACTCTCCAATACTCCTCCAAGCTATGTTCACACCGAGGAGGAAGTTCCTAACTTGGACTTAAGATGTATTCCTCAGCCTCATCCTCAAGGGCTTCTTTCTCTTCATGGCTCAGATCCAAAAATCTGTTGGCAAGTTACACCACTGAAATAAAAAAATAAAGATTGATTTAGACTTGAAATAAAAATGAAAATAATACATGATGATTTTATGCTTTTATGAATAATTGATCCAAACTTTAGAATTAATTATCTTGTAATATATTTTGAACTGATATATTTTATCTAGGGCTTAAACTAAATGTATGTGCATGAAAACTTCAAATAGTTTATGAAATAAAAAAAATGCATACCTCTGAAATACACAGTGCAAACTCTGGACCTTTGCTACTCACCTGCACTCACTTAAACTCAAATATCCAAGCATTGTTGAACTTGTAATATTTCTTAGCCAGTGGTTTCTTAGCATTGGGAGAAAGCACACAATTAAAATTGAACAAAAATGTAAGAGCTGTCCTCTTAAAACATCTGGAACAACACAATACCAATTAAACAGGACAAAAATCAAAATACTTTTGTATGGTCAGTCTCTTCATTTTATCTCCCCTCTGCCAAGGGTCAGCCGATTTTCATCAAAGGGCTCAGAAGACATCATGGACCACCTTTCATCCCTTTATTACTTATAACACCTCCAAAAAAAAATCCCGCATTTGGCCATAAACTCCTCAAATTCCAACAATAAGGTAATGAATTAGCAGCTTGCTGTGTACACATTTCAGCTGTTCTTTATAGGACTCGTGGTACTAATTCAACTCCCATAGTAACCCTATGGAAACACCATGATATTAAAAATTCAATAACTTTAAATTTCTAAATGCTCATGATCAAACCTATATTTATCAGTATAGACCCATCCTTGATGCAAGCTTCTGTGTTAAGAAAACCACATGAGCCACAGAATATTTTGGATCTACATGTGCATGAAACGTGTTATCCATTCTGCACCTAATGAATCGGGTGCTACTGTTATTATTGACTGTCAAGTCTGTAAAAATACTAAAATTGCATCAATAGAATCTTGTCTCTATTTTTTTTTAAGTACAGATAGGATAAGCTCTCAAAAGAATTTTATACTAAAATGTTACTTTTCATTATTAACCAATTATGGACCACCAAACCCATATATACTCTATTGTATCTATACCCATTTCTAGACTGGTTCACAGTTGTTCTGTATAATTAGTACCGTGAGTCCTATAAGTAGATCAGACTTTTTTACAAAGAGATGTATTTTACTTATTGATGTTGGAGCAATTTTTGTAATAAAGAATTGGCCACTTGCGTGCAAAGATATTAGTGTAATGGCATTTGATGTGATACTACTATCTATAGCTACATTGTATCTGCATAACATTTTGCTGTATTGTATTGTACATATTAGTGATTTATTCTTTTTATTAAATTCATTGTTTTCTGTATATATATCTTCATGTTATATTTCTATGGCATGCACGCTACACAAAAGAGACACAAACATGCAGACATCAGCAAGTATTATATAACTGGGTATCAAATTACATGACGCCTTATATTTTCATCTCTCACTTGCTATAAGACAAGTTTTAATAGCTTATATAATTCAAAATGACCATTTTTTTTCTGACTCGCACAGAAATAAAGTACAGTGTATCTATATTCCCATCTTTCAAATCAAACTAATAAGTGTGCCAGATGACAGAGGATAATGATAATGGGTCATTGCCCTTCTGGGACTAAGAGAAGCAAACACACCCATGAAACAACAAGTGATGCTGACATTCCAAAATTATCTAAACTGTCAACACCTGTGATTTTTCACCCCCAAATCTGCTCAGTAATGTATGAAATGCCAAACAAGTACCATAAGTTTTATTCTATAAAAAAATAATATACCGTAGTTAAGTGCTACTTTTTATTATAAAACTATGGGAAAGAGTAAGGAAACACAGAATAGACAAAGTAATCTCTTCAAACCTGGTAATGTTCCCCACAACAAGGAGAAAAAATGTACATCAACCAGAAAAACAAAGCCACTCGAGGTATGTTACATAAGGACAACAAGAGAAAAATGAGAAAAAGCTATTCAAAGTTCCTATAATGGTGAAACCGATGTTGGAAACAACAGGCCAGTGTGTAAATTGCTGCCAAGAAGTAAGCTGGAGGTGGAGAAATATATGGAAAACTTTGCGATACCAAGGTAAATACATGTTTTAAATACAATATTCACACAATGATATAATTTATGACTGCATAAGATACTCAGTAAATTTAAACAATAGGATTCAATTACATGTTAAAGTTCTCTGATACATAAATCAATACCTACTTTTAGCAAAAGATCATAAAAAGTTAGAAAAATCCCCAAAATTACTATTGTGCCAACATTTTACTACAAGCAGTGTTAAAGTACTTATCTATCAAGATAAAGCTGGTTAAAATACATAAATTATAGAGAAACAGAAAAATAAAGCAAATCCTGCAATCACTCAGTTCCAAAGGGGAGGTAATATACCTTAATTTGGCATACCAAGTAGCAAACTTGAATTTACAGTTAAATGAGTCTATACTACCACTGATACTAAGTGTACAGCAATTTTCCTTTTCTAAATAGCTCTTCTTTCCAAATCTGAGCACAGATTTCTGACATGAAACATGTTTTCTATTCACATCAACAGATCTGGACAAGAAACACATATCGCCTAGTGCACACAGGGAAAAATGCACAGATGTGGAATACCGTGTTCCATGAACACCAGTTCAAACACACGTAGAGTAATGGTTTTCTCTCCTGGGATCTAAGACACGAAGAGAAAAGAAGTCTAGTGTGGCGGGAGAGAGCAATATGTTTGACATGCAGTTATACATCAAAAATGTTTAATCTGTATGATGGCGTACAGAAGACCAGCAAGAAAGGAAGAAAGGCAGCATGTGTAAATAGCTCCATACAGATAGGACTTTCACAGACTTCTATTGGAAATGAAAGTTTAAGGACTATACTTCTAAGTGCAAACATCCCTGCTCCCTCTACTAAAGGGATGCAGAAAAGTGCAAATAGTGTCTCTAAAGAAATTGAAGGTACCAATATTAGAGACATGGCTGAAATTAGGAAGGGTGTCAAGGAATTTAATTTTATGAGAGGAAATGATACAGATATAATTGATATGGAATGTGATTCTACATATAATAATGCAATTTATAGTGGGGTGGGTAGGACACCATTTCAACCATCTACCCAGTGCCCATATATTCAAGTTGAAGATACTACTCCAGAGAAAAAGATGATAAATATAATCACAAAGAACAAACTGTGCACATTTGGTAAAATGAACTCTTAAAATTATGATGCCAAGCTGTGTCACTGTTCAGCAAATATAAGTTCAGAAAGAAATATTGGTGATTTTATACAGTTGATGTAAGGAATGGCTTATGTATTTGAAAAAATCAGACAATCTAGAGGTTTACAATATTACAACTGATCCAGACACTGCTAGTTTCCAGGCTAACCAGGACCTTAGGATGGAGGGGGTAACAAAAACAGTGCCAGAAAATCATATTGATACACACCATCTGGGTCAAAATCATACAAAGTTTATAACGAACAGAGAAAACTAATCGATTTTATAATGGGAAGAACTAAAAAGTGGAGGGAAAAGATGCAGAACAACTTTGCACATGATTTGAGTAAGAGGTGCCAGGCTGAATTATGAAAAATTATTCCAAAAATGTGGTAAATGTACACCAAAATTAATTAGTAATTTATCTTATGCAACAGATGCAATAGTTAAATGCTATCAAGGTGATTATAGTCTTTGTTACAAGCAATCTAGGGGGCCCCGGGGGGAGGGGGGGGCCAAGTGGTCTAAGACGCTCGCCTTTACATATCACTGACATCTCACCTCTGTCCATGTGGGATTGAGTCTCAGGCTCTGCGAAAGTAGGTATGTGAGAAAGCTTGCCGTGGGTCGGTGGTTCTTCCCTGGGGTTTTCCGGGTTCTTCTTCCACCAAATATACTGGCCACCATGTATAGCTTATCATGTTGCTGAAAAATTGCGTCAAACCCATAACAACAACAACAACAAGAACAACAAGCAATCGAATGTGTGCTGGGTAGATGGTTGCAACTGGATATATAGAAGCACATTCTTACCAAGGTATTTCAAGCTGAAAATAACCAGTGAGTGAAGAGTCTACATTACACACGTGCATTGAGTATCGGTTAGGTAAATCTACAGTGCTGAAAACAAAACTGAACAAGAACACCCAGAAAGTGGAATCAGTCAATTGAAGGATTAAACGTAGCTTACCTAAAAATATAACCTTCAAGAGAAACTTCCATGGTAAGGCTCATAGTGCTGTTCATAACTGTAACCATGGACCTGGAGAATCTTTGGTGAAGCTATGTAAATCTATCCGTTGTCCGGTTTCAGCTTGTAGTTCTGTGGCACAACATCTGAAAACCAAAGAAAGATGAGTATCTCAGAGATAAAATGTACAAATCAAGTACATAAGAAAAAAAGACCTGAGAAAATGGCATTTTTTTACAAACTGTATGAGAAATATCAAGAACAAAAGAATTATGACAAAGGCAAATTGCTGTGTGCTATGGCTAGAAAAATAAAAGAAAAATATGAACACTCTTACGATAAGACACCTCCATTTTAGCACTTTTTTACAGGCTGATGCAATGTGGCATGTGCAGTTTTGTGCACAGTCCTTGATTTTTACAATGCTCCCTGCTTTGATTTATTGAACATGTTTCTAAAGTTAAATGATCAGTATTGACACATAAGCGATTGTGACATATGTGGCTTACGTTTAAAATCTCTCTCCCCACCCCCCTTTGTAGGAATCATTGCATACATTCTACCATCTGGCCATGCTATTCTCTTTTTTCCATAGCCTGAGCCATCTACCGCCACAGTCTATTGCATACAGACCTTGCCATCAAGTGCTTTTTACAGATTTGTTCTCTAAAAGCATATGCAAATTATGAAGAAAAAAAACTCCATTGTGATTTTCATAACCAAAAACCACCAAAATAATACCCTGGATGCATGTGGTAACCATGAAAACAACAGGCTCTTGGTATGGTATAGTGCCACTATATGACTCAAGGTACTAATTCAATTCCCATAGTAAACCTATGGAAACACCATGATACTAAAAATTAAATAACTTTAAATTTCTAAATGCTCATGATCAAACCTATATTTATCAGTATTGACTTCAGTGTTAAGAAAACCACATGAGCCACAGCATATTTTGGATCTACATGTGGTATCCATTCTGCACCTAATGAATCAGATGTTACTGTTATTATTGAAAGAAGGTACTGCCTGAAGGATGTGGAGGCATTCCCTCCCATCTGCCGGGGTTCTCTAGTCACCCCCAGTCCCTGACCGGTTTCATTATCTTTGAAATTCATCAGAGGAAATTGATGTTGTTGATTCATTTTTTCAACTGATCCAGTCCTCCTTCTAAGGACCAGAAGGCAGTAAAAAAACACACAAAAAAAATGAAAAAAAAATATTGTCCATCTTCCAAATGGATTTTACATGGATAACTAAAACAAATGCTCCTAATTTGGAAAACTTATAACAAGCAGATTAGGAGGATATAGAATGATGGACATATTGGCAGACAGGCTGAGAAAAGATAACAGTATTTCTGACACAAAAGCCTTGGAATTATTGTAGCAAAAGCAACCACAAAACTGCAGACAGTCAGAGAAAAGGTAACACTATTTCTGACACAAAAGCCATGGAATTATTGTAGCAAGAGCAACCACAAAACTGCAGACAGGCAGAGAAAAGGTAACACAATTTCTGACACAAAAGCCATGGAATAATTGTAGCAACAGCAACCACAAAACTGCAGACAGTCAGAGAAAAGGTAACACAATTTCTGACACAAAAGCCATGGAATTATTGTAGCAAAAGCAACCACAAAACTGCAGACAGTCAGAGAAAAAGTAACACTATTTCTGACACAAAAGCCATGGAATAATGGTAGCAAAAGCAACCACAAAACTGCAGACAGTCAGAGAAAAGGTAACACTATTTCTGACACAAAAGCCATGGAATAATTGTAGAAACAGCAACCACAAAACTGAAGACAGTCAGAGAAAAGGTAACACTATTTCTGACACAAAAGCCATGGAATAATTGTAGCAACAGCAACCACAAAACTTCAGACAGTCAGAGAAAAGGTAACACTATTTCTGACACAAAAGCCATGGAATAATTGTAGCAACAGCAACCACAAAACTGCAGACAGTCAGAGAAAAGGTAACACTATTTCTGACACAAAAGCCATGGAATAATTGTAGCAAAAGCAACCAGAAAACTGCAGACAGGCAGAGAAAAGGTAACACAATTTCTGACACAAAAGCCATGGAATAATTGTAGCAACAGCAACCACAAAACTGCAGCAAAGCAGCTTGTTACCATGTTTTGCTCATTTCATTATATGTAAGTATTCTTGCATTTCCTGCACCATGTCAGTGTAATGAGTGGGTGGATCAAAATAGACCAGTTCGAGATGCCTCCCTGCAAGAAGTGAGGGCATAATAAAATGAGTTGATGAGAAGACTGACAAGTCTGTAATGTGTCCTACCTTTGCAGTCACCTCTTCTTTTGTAAAATCTTCTGTACAGATACCTTTTCCAGTTTTCTGTTTTTTTCCTGGCCCTTTCCTCTCCATGACTAAAAGACTCATTATGGTAAATAGGATGACCTTGCATGGCAAGCCAGTATGTATGTATGTATGTATGTATGTATGTATGTATGTATGTAAACTTAACTGCATGTCATCACAATTCTGGCTATATAGAACAGATTAAAAGTTTAGTTCCCAAAATGTAAATGTAAAAATTGTAAGCATCTGAAAAGATTCACCCCTTCAAATGAAAGTAAACATGTAGCCCTACACAATGTAAGATAAAAAGGTAAAGATCCAGCTAAGAAACTGAAAAGTAAAAGTATGGTGTAATATAGGAATTCTAATAATGAAAGTATTGTCTAATATTGACAGTATAATGAAATAATTAGAGTATAGAAAATGAAGACCTGACATCCAAGGAACAGTTTGGGTGGAACATGTATCCTGTTAATAACAGGTGATTATCGGAAAGGAGCACACCAAAATGAAGAAAAAAAATCCACATGTAATAATCATGATCTCATTTAGAGTAAAGATGTGACTTTATTTTACATGAAATAAAAACTGGTAAAGTTGACATCTATGGAACAGAGCAAGTTACATGAGAAAATACACAAGGGTATATTAATGAGCTTAAAATGCCAATCTTTTTTATGAAGTAAAAAGAATTTATGTTTTTATATCTGATAATGTATTCTGTTCCTGAAGTAGAAGGCAATTCCTTCATACCCAATATTGCGATTCACTGGCCCCTGATACAGAGGAAACTTGAATCACACTTAAAATTTGACTTTTAACAGCTTGTGGTGTCTTGGTAGCCTGCTTGACTTTGGTGCTATGGAACTTAAATATATAGAGATTAAATAGTATGTATTTGAAAAGAGTAAAATGAATGAATTACTTTCCCAGATGAAAATATGAATAGTGCACTTGAGATCTTATATACAACTTGTGCAGGCATTTTGAAAGTTTCTTTCATTTTAAATGATGTAGATATTTACTAATGACCATGTCTGCTTTTCAAATAACAAGTAGCCAATCTCTTTCAGAACATAATGCATAATGTTAACACGCTTTGACACAACAGGAATTTTTTCCTGCAAAATATGATTAGCATCTCCCATGTTTGGTACAAATAGGCATCTTAAAAAGAAAAAAAAAAAAAAACACATTTGCATGGGTATTATGTTTGTTATGAAGAATGAAGGTACATGCCAGTAAATAATCTGTGTGCAGCTAATGAGTATATTTTTTGTTGTCCTGAAGTATGTTAATATGTAATGGTAAATTCGTTTTGAGCATTGACATCGTTGCATTGAAGGCTTGATAATGAATTCGTAAGAGAATGGGGGTGGGGGTGGTTTTGGTTGTTTAGGGCACAGAAAGTGAAGTAGGTTATGTAGTGCCAAGGGAATTGGAGTAAAGTGGCTTGTAGAAGAATTCTGACCACGGTAGCTGTCACAGGCTGTGATGATTGGAAGCCGCGATGGCAGGTGAGGAGGGGTAAAAGCGGACAATGAAAGGAATGGTACGTTAACTAACGTCTAAAGAGAGTGATAATTGAAACGGGTATTAAGAGGAATGGGGAAATTAGGAAGAAAGTGTGAAAAAAAATGGGTGGAAGGTTGAAAAGAGAGGAAAGTAGATGGAAACGGAGGGAGATGTTCGGTTGGATGTCGATTAAAATTGCGATTAGACTTGTCGATAACCCCCCCAGGGGTCAAAAAATGGTAAGCAGACAGTAGTGGCAGTTTATACTTACCTGATAACCATAAGCATAAGCTTTGATAGTTTCATAGTGTCCTGTTAAGATAGTGTGTCTTTGTAACCTGATAACCTGATATAGAGTGTTGTGGTAGGCTGGAAATAGCGAAAATATATGGTAGAAGGTATGTATTAAGGGTAAAGGCACTACTATATAAATGAAAAATCAGAAAAATCACCGATTTTAGAGGTCGACCTAGGAGTGCAAAATAAGCAGCGCCAGCGTGAAGGTAAGAAATAATCGTGAATTTGTGAATTGTGCCTAGCCTAAAGATGAATTGAATGTTTAAGAGTAGGAGAGAAGTAATGACGTTTAATATTTCAATGAATGTATGATTGCAAAGATATTTTTCCCTTTTTATCACAGACTGATAAAAAATTATCCTTTTGGACATACCGAGTTATCGTCGGTTGACAGTTGATACTCGGTCGGAATGAAACTTGATACTCGGTCGGAATGAAACGTGAGATCTTGATAAGATGATATGGTAGGGTGGGGTGTAAATAGCGATAGCGTATAAGGGATATATTAAGGTAAAGACACTATACTATATAAATGAAAAATCAGAAAAATCACCGATTTTAGAGGTCGACCTAGGAGTGCAAAATAAGCAGCGCCAGCGTGAAGGTAAGAAATAATCGTGAATTTGTGAATTGTGCCTAGCCTAAAGATGAATTGAATGTTTAAGAGTAGGAGAGAAGTAATGACGTTTAATATTTCAATGAATGTATGATTGCAAAGATATTTTTCCCTTTTTATCACAGACTGATAAAAAATTATCCTTTTGGACATACCGAGTTATCGTCGGTTGACAGTTGATACTCGGTCGGAATGAAACTTGATACTCGGTCGGAATGAAACGTGAGATCTTGATAAGATGATATGGTAGGGTGGGGTGTAAATAGCGATAGCGTATAAGGGATATATTAAGGTAAAGACACTATACTATATAAATGAAAAATCAGAAAAATCACCGATTTTAGAGGTCGACCTAGGAGTGCAAAATAAGCAGCGCCAGCGTGAAGGTAAGAAATAATCGTGAATTTGTGAATTGTGCCTAGCCTAAAGATGAATTGAATGTTTAAGAGTAGGAGAGAAGTAATGACGTTTAATATTTCAATGAATGTATGATTGCAAAGATATTTTTCCCTTTTTATCACAGACTGATAAAAAATTATCCTTTTGGACATACCGAGTTATCGTCGGTTGACAGTTGATACTCGGTCGGAATGAAACTTGATACTCGGTCGGAATGAAACGTGAGATCTTGATAAGATGATATGGTAGGGTGGGGTGTAAATAGCGATAGCGTATAAGGGATATATTAAGGTAAAGACACTATACTATATAAATGAAAAATCAGAAAAATCACCGATTTTAGAGGTCGACCTAGGAGTGCAAAATAAGCAGCGCCAGCGTGAAGGTAAGAAATAATCGTGAATTTGTGAATTGTGCCTAGCCTAAAGATGAATTGAATGTTTAAGAGTAGGAGAGAAGTAATGACGTTTAATATTTCAATGAATGTATGATTGCAAAGATATTTTTCCCTTTTTATCACAGACTGATAAAAAATTATCCTTTTGGACATACCGAGTTATCGTCGGTTGACAGTTGATACTCGGTCGGAATGAAACTTGATACTCGGTCGGAATGAAACGTGAGATCTTGATAAGATGATATGGTAGGGTGGGGTGTAAATAGCGATAGCGTATAAGGGATATATTAAGGTAAAGACACTATACTATATAAATGAAAAATCAGAAAAATCACCGATTTTAGAGGTCGACCTAGGAGTGCAAAATAAGCAGCGCCAGCGTGAAGGTAAGAAATAATCGTGAATTTGTGAATTGTGCCTAGCCTAAAGATGAATTGAATGTTTAAGAGTAGGAGAGAAGTAATGACGTTTAATATTTCAATGAATGTATGATTGCAAAGATATTTTTCCCTTTTTATCACAGACTGATAAAAAATTATCCTTTTGGACATAAGTAAATAGTATGAGATCCATTACAGTTGTTACCAAGAGTAATAGTAGGAAAAGATTTGTTTTTTTTTTAGAAAAACTTATACACTTATTTTTGATGCAACTAAGTGGCAAAAAAAAAAAAACAAAAAAAAAAAAAAACAATAATTCAAACATGTCCAAAACTATTACATATTTTTGTTTTAAGAATTGAATTTACTAAACAGATTTCTAGAGCTCTGAAGAACAATTTTTGGAAGTATGTTTTATTCAGCTGCTTAAAACTTCAAGAAAAAGCAATCCTGAATCGTGGCAATCGCTTCTAGCTGAGCCAGTGTGGTCCAATGCTAATATTAAAGTCAGAGATCACAGAATTTTCTATAAACATCTGTAAAGTTCTAGGGTAAATGTAATAGGGAATTTTATATGCAATGATCAATTTATTAGTGTTAACTCCCTTTTAACAGTTTATCAATGTGGATTAACATTTTACAATATGAGATCATTATAGGTGCTCTCAAGGAATATTTGAGATCACAAGAATTAGAAGCTTCAGATATTATCTTACATAGACCAACAATGTCATTCCAGATACAATTATTCTGTCAATAAAAGAAAGGTTGTCAAAGTATTTATAGATTTGGATCTCCCAAAACTTGTATCTAAAGTCACAAGATAAATGGAGACGTGATCTTAACTTAGGTGAGTGTTATGACTGGAAAAACAAGTACTCATTGGTTACATTTGTTGGCATACAATTGTTGGGTGGCTGAAAGATAAATGCATACACCTTGTACATTGTAACTTCACAGCAGTAGATACAATATTAGGAATAAATAAACAAAACAAATCTGATGAAATTGTAAATTTTATCTTACTTTATTTACAAAACCTGTGACTGGGAGAAATTCAGCCATAGATGGGAAGCTTATGAAGGTATAACTGATGTACCATTTTTGTTATGAATCATCTGCAAACTTTAATGTGCAAAACAGAATGCATGTATTATCATTTAAGATATATGTGGAAATATCTTCAGTTTCGGTCGATATCTTTCAAGTACTGTACTTGACAAGAATAAGGGAATAACTATTTTAACATTTAATCCCTTATTCTTGTCAAGTACATGTATTCAATGTATAACACGAATCTCTCTCTCTCTCTCTCTCTCTCTCTCTCTCTCTCTCTCTCTCTCTCTCATCAGTTATCTCCCATCTTGATGTATTTTTTTTTTCTTTTCTTTTTAAAGACACGACTATTAATTGACGTTAATAATCCAATCATACATTTAATTTATTGTTTAAATATGTGACTGTATCAAATTCTCTTTAAGGCAGTCTGTGGGATGCTACTCCGATCAATGTCTATCCATGACAGGGGGTTTATTAAATAGTTTCTTAAAAACAGGTTTCTGGAACAACTAAAAAAACTCTTATAAAAATTGATAAATATATTAAGTTACCCAATATTATTCACCTTTTCGTGTTTTTTAAAAATTATAAAGCACGTAAGAAATTACAGACCGGGTGAAAACTAACATCAAGAGCTGCACTAAAATCCAGGCCATGGAGTACAATCCTGTTGAGATTGGTTTCGAAAAGCAATTAGTTTGTTTTGTTTCGGTTTTTGGGGTTGGGTGGCGGGGGAGGTGCATAAAAATGAATAAAGTTGTCTTCATCTCTACAATCAAAATACTAAATAAAGGGAATTATCTCAGCAAAGGATCGTATACAGTTTAGACTCTTTACTTGTGAAATCTGGAAGGAATTGTCTCAGCGAAGGACCTGGGCAGCCTAGACTCATTAGCTGTGCCAATTAATTGCGTTCTTTAAATTTTATTCTCGCTTTTACAAATAGAATTTGATGAAATTGTAGGAGAGCATAGCTATAACGCGTTAAAGAATGAAATCAATAACAACAGACCTCGTCGGGTCAGACTGACATAACTTCATAAGGTCACAAAGACAAATGAGAGAGAGAGAGAGAGAGAGAGAGAGAGAGAGAGAGAGAGAGCAAACCTTCTAAGAATGGTATCCACGATATCCCTTTTTAAATCACCGAATATAATTCGACTGGTTGTATTCTTTTAGAATGACACTTCATAGTCTTTGTTTCATCTGACCTTCCACACCCCGTTTTTAATGTTTGGATTGTTATGTTGCGGTAGAGGTCCTCCAAAATAATTGTCCAAATATCTAAAACAGGACGGGAAAGGTCGCATGATTATACGCTACACAGCCACTTCCTACATATGTTTCAAACTATAATCCTTAAGAAATGAAGATTGTGACACATATTAAGCGATCAAGATGACACGTACACACATATGTAAATTATTGATGTAAAACGAGCATCCAATTTGTAATGATGAATCCCATTTCCTGAAGAAGCTATATCCTCAGAAATTATCTCTTTACCCAACGCACTTAGCATGACGTCCTCACAGGGGCTCGTATCGTTGCTTACAGTTTACCTATAAATCATATACGCGTACTATATAATAATACAAAGGAGGACACTTGTTCCATTTCTCCTGCGACTAATTTAAGAATCCACGCTAATATCTCCGGCTACACTTCGCCTACCGTAATAACTTTAGTACCAATGTTTAGCTCAGAGATTTGACTGTGTAGGCCTACATCAGATTTTACTCACTATCCCACCTTTAAGGAATGACAGTCCGTTTTCCAACGTTACCGCTGGACATGGCCCTGATCGCGCTCGCTTAATATGCAGCTGTAACGACCTGAATGGAATACTGCCCTCTCATTGGTCACCTGAAAATGAGGTTATCAGTAGGCTCAGTACATACATGATTTATACGTCAATTGTAAGCAACGATACAAGCCCCTGTGTCCTGGTCTAAGATCATTTCCTACACAATGCCAACAACCATTTTGTTGAATCATCCGGTTTAAACAAATTATAAAAGATCTCGAGGAATAGAAACTTCGACTATTTCATAAAATGGATACTCCTTGCAGTCACGCGGTACAAGACGCATATAGTCCATACAACTCACCCAATAGGAACGCCCTCGGCCTTTTCCGTCAACTCGAGAAAGAAACCTCGCACGCCATTCACAACTTTGAGGTCAATTATATGGATCAGACCTCAATTTTCGATCGGAATATTGCTCGGTAATTTCCGTCAGATCGTGAAATAATCCCAGAAGTAGTTGCATGAATACACATCAATTTGATGTGCTTCGTGATAAGCCTCTGGCGTAGTGCACCACATATGTTACGACAGCAAAGGCCGACAATATTCCGATTGTGACTTTGTCTCCTTCCGCCGCTATATTGTTCCGTCTGAACGAAAGTAGTTCAGAATATAGTTCTCAATTGAGACAAATTACATCCGAGGTAAATTTCTCGACTTGACAGAAAAGGCCGAGGATGTTCCGATTGCTCGAATGTATTTTGATAGCTGCCATTCAGACCACCTCAGCTAGTTCTTGTTGTTGTTGTTGTTGTTGTTGTTCGTCCTTCGAGTTCGAAGATGACCATGACATCACTAACTGGTTTGGTTTCTAAGTGTACTTGAGTGGTTGATCAGACCAATTTGTGCTCTAAACTGTCTGTCGCACACTTGACAATAGATGCGGCTTGGGTCTGCTTGATCAATTGGGGAGTTTTGAGTTTTGCAGTTTTGAGATTTTCCTCTGTAGCTCTTCTCCGTTCAAAGTCTGTAGTTGCAGTATGGATGGGACTCCGCCAGGTGGAGCGATCCTGTGAGACATCTTCACAAGACTCAGGGTCGATGTTGAAATATTTCCAGGATGGCTTGAGGGAATCTTTGAAGCGTTTCTTCGGACCTCCCTGAGATTGCTTTCCCTCCTTCAGCTCTCTGAAGAAGATCTTCTTTGGTAGTCGCTCTTCTGACATCCTGTTGACGTGGCCTTCCCATCTCAACTGTGATTTCATCAGCAGAGTGTGGATGCTTGGAATGTCTGCCCGTGTGAGAACCTCAGTGTCTGGGACGCTGTCCTGCCATCTTATCCACATCAGTTTCCTCAGGCAGCCCATGTGAAAATGGTTCAACTTCTTGGCTTGGCGTCTGTGCACCGTCCCGGTTTCGCGAGCATACAGCAGGGTCGGCAAAACAATAGCTTTGTAGACCTTAAGTTTTGATTGTACACTGATGCCTCTGGGCTCCCATACATTTCCACGTAGTATGCCAAAGGCCACACTTGCTTTAGCAATTCTGGCGTTGGTTTCATCATCGATGTGGACTGCATGTGACAGTGTGCTGCCGAGATAGGTGAACTTGTCCACTGCCATGAAGGTTTGGCCATTTACTGTGATGGTAGGTTCTACGTAAGGCTTTCCTGGTGCAGGTTGGTGCATCACATCGATCTTCTTGATACTGATTGTGAGGTCGGAATTGTCAGACACTGAAGAGAAATGGTCTATACTGTGTTGCATGTCAGACTCATATTTGGCATTCAGGGAACAGTCGTCAACAAATAGGAGATCACGAACATTCACTTCCTGTAACTTCGTCTTCGCCTCAGATTGAACAGCTTGCCGTCAGTCACGGAAGGCTTGAGTAAGCATGGCAGAGAACATCATACTGAAGAAGGTTGGGGCCAACACACAGCCTTGCTTGATTCCATTGGTGACTGGGAATGGTTCGGATGACTCACAGTCATCTACAACACGAGCGATCATGCCATCATGGAATCGCCAAACCATCGCGATGAATTTCTTTGGGCAACCAACTTTTGCCCTGATCTTCCGAGGCCTCCACGGCTAACTATATACATGAACGAATTAAGATATGAGGATTTTTCAAACGGATTTATAGAACCTCCTTCTACCATGACAAAAGAATTTCCGGATAGATTAAATAGACTTAGAGATACTAGACAATTTAAATATTATCGCAGAGAAAATTAAATTGTTTCATATCTGTGCTATTGCCGGCCGTTTTAAATGCATATTCATAAAGGTGAATGTATTGTACATTCAGACAAATGTTTTTGCAACGGTAAATGAAAACGAAACCTGAACATAGATTTGACATACTCTGCAACACTTGGACGTATCAAATCTATTAACCAAACCCCACAATGACATGTTGCTATTTACACTTCCAAATGTAGTTCATTCTGCCAAAATCTCATGTCACACTGAGCTCTGTATTTTTTTCACTGAGTGATCATTCTCAAATTGTAGTTATAAAAAATGTTTAATGGTTTGTATATGAAACATTGAGTTTAAGTGGAATAAATTTTAACTCATTAAATATGCTTGATATGCTAACTCTTTTAAAGTGAGTGGACCAATGTATTGTTTAAAATGAATTGCAGTACAAGCGTTAGGTAGTGCACTAGTTTGCTTGCTTATTCCGAAGTTCATTATTTAAATTTTAGAATTAGCGTGGAAATGGCTTTCCTTTTGTAAATAAATGGAACCTCTATTTACTTTTTTATTCTACTCATGTGTAATTCCTTATTAATTTCTCTTTCACTAATCTTTTCTTTTCTATCGCATTAATACCTTTCTAGTCACATTGATTTTACGCACTCGTTACGTGTCTGGTACTTTGTAACTCGTTCTCTCTTTTCCTCTGTCTGATTTTCTCTATTGCATTTGTAGCATTTTACAATTGATTTTGCTTCGCACACATACATTCTGTATGATTGGACTTAATCCACAACATATATTGTTCTTTGTCAAATGTATGTGTGTGTTCTGATTTCAGTTAGTAGTAAATCTCAAATGAAAGTTCTGAGAAACCCTTGACGAAGGCAGCATGTTTCACTTCAAGAAATGAATATTCTAAATCTGCATATCTACACTATAAAATATGTACTGGATTTTACTTCATCTATGTGCAATTAAAACTCATCCCAAATCAACTGATTTTTGTGAAAGTTAAGTTAATTCTTTGCAACAGAAAGATTTATAGATGCGTTAAGATTATACATGGTCAATATATCATCCAGGGAAAAAAGCATAGTTGATTGTGTAATCTATATAAATTCTTTGAATGAAATTCGATCGCAGTTGAAATTGCTGTATGATTACATAAACATTTTATGTAATTTCCAGTACCCCTTATTCTGTTTAATATTGCATATACTAGCTTGTAGTATCTAACGTTTTTTCCATTTTTCAGTTTTGTTCAGCTGTAGTTGGGATCAACTTCATATTTTTGAATTATATCTCTTTTCATTTCTTTTGTGATATCATGTGTTAACTGCCAGGACATTGCATATATTACAGTAGCCTTATCTCGTGTATTATGTGTACCATTTTGTTATTTACTGTTGATATATTTGGACGTATTCTGGTTTTATGCTGAACAGAAATGTGCATGTTGTGCATGTTTCAACTCTTTGATGCTGTTTGTCGATGCCTTTGTTTGTTTGTTTGTTTGTTTTTGTTGTTTTGTTTGTTTTTTTCTTCTCCCGCCACACATTTGTCACATTCTAGAATCTCGTTATATTTCAAAACCTCAAAGTTTTCAACTTTTTTAATATTACTATTAATGCGCTCTTGATAAGTGGTATCCTCTGTAGGTGTCATTTATTTAATGGCACACTGTTTTCAGCTGGTTCTCAACTGTTACATGAATTAGTATATCCTCTCCATTTAACAAGTACTCACCTTTCCCGTTCATTCATTTGATGTTCCAAACTTTTCAACTTTGTACATGTTATCTTGTATGTCATATGGTGATAGGTCTTGTTTAGAGAACATGCCATCTACATCATTTTCCTTCAAAATCCTCCAGTTTACAAATAACTCGATCCCCTAAAATTACCTGCCTGATTTAATATATTTCCTCTATATAGTTAGATAGGCAGCCCACAGTTCCAAATGTATCAGTTATCAAATAAACAAATATGTTTATCCAATCGTTTGATCCGTTTTATTCCTTGCTTGCTACAACGGGAGTCATGTTTATTGACCTATGGTGAGTGTTATTTTAACCATCAATTAAAATTAGGTTTAACGTCAACCCGTTTTTTTTTGTTTCATTGTGATCGAAATGGTTCCACATTCTAGCTTTTAGAATTCTGCTAACACTTTCCATTTCAGATAACTTCTCGTCTGACTAACTTGAAAAGTATCCGATATTTTCCTTTTCCAGACAACTCTTAACTTTAAATCTGTAACACTCATTTCTCTTCTCAAGCTGTATCTGTTCAGGTTTTCGCTCTTTGAAGATTTGTCTGAAAGAATAGTGTCTGGTATCTCCTTTTTTCTTTTTTACCTTTTGGGCCTAAGAGTATTTTATGACAGTATATACCACTCTCAAATTGTATTTATATTCATTGTTGTCTTTTTCATATGCTTACATGCCAACATGTCTGCTGCCATTGGTATCCATGTTTCTAACATAGACTCTCTGTGTGGAAATTTTATCTCTCAAGTGTTTTTGTACTGTGTAGTTAGATCGTTCAGTTAACGATTCTTTCAATTGTTTTTTTTTTCTTTTTTTATCTCATTGAATTTGTTTCCGTAATCGATGGATATTTGTGCAACCAACTGGACTTTCATGATCGCAGAAAAGATGTCTTAAATACTGTTCTTTGTCGGTCATTTGAAACGACATAAAAATATCCAGAGAACATTTTAAACGGGACAAATACTTTTCTCTTGAGTAATTTTCAATGTCTCTTCAATCCTGTTGAACAGTTGAATGATTTCAAGTTAATATTACATTTTGGTATTCTTATGATTGACTCTGCTACAGCTACTTTATATACTGAGTGACTATGTGTTGTTTCAAAACTAACTTTTTTTTAATTATCCCCGTAATAGTTTGACCCCTTGGTCATGGAACCATCCCAAGGTCACCTTACAATCAAACACACACGCACACACACATACATACACACGCACGCACGCACACACACACATACACACACGCATGTACATATGCATATGGTACACAATCTCTTTAAATACACAATTTAAATAGACTAACACAAGTATACAGCATCTAGGTGACATAGACTTTGTGATATTACAGTATTTTGTTCCTGTTTACCATCAAATCAGACCCAAATAGATATAACGAAATGCAAGAAAAGAAAGTATTCTTACACAAGTTACATATTCATTATTGAGTTTCATTTTTGAAGAAATTGGTCCTCTTTTTTATTTAATTTAGCAGTGTATTTTTCAATGTTCTTTTGCATTTCAACTATTTGCTTAAAAGCATAAATGGAAGGATTTTGCATATTGAATCTGCAAGTATAAATATAATATTTTGCCAAAATAAGCAAGAAATTACACAAACTATCCAAATATTTCTTTTTGGACAAGAGTACAATATTTGGTCAAGAAGGTGCAAAATGTTCAATAAAACGGCACCAAAACTGTGAAGTAATGTTGCAATCATAGAAGAGATGTTCAATACTTTCGGTATCACTCTTATAGAAAATACATTTGTTGTCGTCTAATACGTTAATTCTTTTCAATTTTTTTTAGTAACAATTATTCTAGGGATTAATTTAAAGTTAAAAGAGATCAACTTGGTATCCTTAGTACAACATTTCGCCCGGCTATAAATCTCAGACCACTCCTTACTACTTATATATTGTTATTAAATACTTGCATACAAGTTTCTTGCTTAGCAGTGTGTTGCCTTTTTGCCTTTTTCAAAAGATCTTTGTGAACAAACTTGAGTGAATTTTGTTTTTGCAAGTTCAGTATTTTATCCTCCTTCAAAACGAACTTTAGTATCAATAAATTCTCTCAGTTTCAATCGAATGATTCAAAACTGACATTCTTAAATACAAGATCTTCAAGTTGTATTGTAAATTTAGCCGCATAAAAATTTATATATTTCCTCAAATCAAATGCATAATTTTTGTATTTCTCAATCTGTTTTAAACGCCTTGCTTTCAAAGCTGTTGCTGCTCATCTCTGTGTTATCATCATTGAAAGTGCTCTGTATGCTTTTATCTTTTCTGAAACATTGGAGTATATCTTTTTGTTTGATATGAACAACTCAGTACTTGTATTTTCTTGAATGCTATTCTTCAACACAACTAGCTATGACCACACGTCATGATGTTTCAATTTGTAAATAAATAGACATGATCTCTCAATATCGATATTGTTTTTTTATGTTAGACTCTTAAAATATTTCTATCGCTCTCTATAAACTGTTGAATTCAATACGATGTAGTTTTATCCTTTATTTCTGATATGTAAAAGAAAAAACCAACAACATTATTTTGTCTTCTCTAATTGTCTTCATAGTCTGAGTTGTATAGTAACGTTTGATTTGTGAAATAATACCATCAAGTCTGGCTGCTGTAGTAAGTTTACAGTAGTAGGTCAAGCGAAATGACTGGAATTTTAATTTCTTGAAGTATTAATTCATTTATTTATTTCTAGAGAAAAGATATGTAGTCGAATTAAATGTCACATTGGTCCCCGAAATTTTAAAATGTATACTACTCATAATTCCATTTTCTCATTCTGTATCTTTATTTTACAATTATTTAATTATCAGTCATAAATTAAAAGATTTATATGATTGCAGGACATACAATGGCAGTCCCGGTTCGAGACGACGGTGAGTAATAAGTATATTTATATTTGGCTATATCTTTTCATATATGTAATAACAAACAATATCTTTCAAACAATATAACGAAGGTATTATGGGCGGTATGTAATGAGTCTTATAAGCAATATTAGATGTTAATTTTGAAATATAGAATATACATCGTTATAATATTTTGTAATATATTCAGTAAGAAACATAAACTGATTTTTACATGCGAAAAGAATACGATAAACAGTAATTATGTTTATGGGTTACATCGCTATGCTTCAAATATTAAATCGTGAAACCAGCTAGAACACATTGTTGATCGTTCACCTCAAAACAATAGTTATAAATTTAAAAAATAAATAAATAAAGAGTTGCACAAATGTTTCAGGAAGATAAATCATTCTAAATAAACGTAAACATGAAGGACATCAAGATAAAATATAAAAGGTTAAGATGGTAAAATTCTATAAAAGATATATAAAATAAAGAAAAGGTAACACATCCAAAATCCTTAAAACATATGGTCGAAATGTGTTATGTAAATCGTATTCCTTCAAAAAGTCCAAGATTTGCTCAGGTGGTACATCATCATACAGTTTCTTCGTCGAGTTCACATCAAAAAATGTATGTCTCACATGGGGGAAGTCGACACTCTCGACCAGAATGAGTTCCACTGTTAGTGGAAACTGGCATGGTATGCACTCTGGGCGAGGTTCACCATTCAGGGGATATGTGTGAGCCTGGTATGTGTGTCCGATATGTAATCTGCATAATACCACCTCATCTCTGCGATTTGTTCTTTACAACAGATGCCGCTTTCCAGTAGTTTGAATGATGTTCTCAAGTTTCTTTGCGGAGTTTGCATTCCACATATTTTTCCAAGTATGAAGAACATGCTGATTTATATAATATTTGAAGTAAATATACGGAATCTTCCAATAGGAAATGGATGAATGCAGGGCAATTTTGGCTGCTTTATCTGCCCTTTCATTACCCTTTATACCAATGTGACTAGACTGCCAACAACACATAATAATTTTTCCAGACTGTATGAATAAATCATGTTTCTCTAATATCTGGGATATTAAAGGGTTGTCAGCTTCAAGGTTTTCCAAGCCCATCCGTGTGGAAGCGAATCCGAAAAGATAATGAAATTCCTTTTGAGAGAGATTTTAGAGTAAAATTTGATGTTTTTATCCCGAATGCTGCTCGAGATTGTGCCACGGGGTGTTGCAATTGGAGTTCCAACCTTTCGAGCAGTCTGTATACAAGGATGCATGGCCACGTTAGAAGACTCTGGTTTAATTGAATTTACTTTTAGAAAAGAGAGGATTTGGCAAAGATCAAATAAAATTGGGGGTGGGGGACGGGATTCTGGAGGGGGTGATAACCAAGGTGGTGATTTTGGAACATAGAATTTTGCAGTATTTTCAACAGTGATTTTCGCTGTGTCTAAGTGAGGACGAATTCGTATGCCAAAAAAGTGAAATGAAGTTTGGTTTCTGGGTTTACCAAGGTTTGGTATTTCGGCCTAAAGACTACATCGTATGCAAGATTAGACAGATAAGAAGATAGTTTGGTAGTTTACTGAGATAAAGTGATGATTCGTTTGCCTCAGCGTAAAGGCCTTCTGAAGGAGAAGTTCTTAATGCACCCAGACAAAGTCCAAGTCCCTGATTGTCTATTTTACCAAGCATCTAGAGGTAAGATTTACAAGCTGATCCGTGCACAATCGAACCATACTCAACACATTCCTATCTGCTCCTCAGTCTGTGTTTGCCACAGCTTTTATTAAATCCAGGGCTTTTGACATTATCTAATATGTAGAAGGAAAGTTGCTTTATAGTCAAAAATAAACCCTAAACATTTGGTCTCCAACACGACGGTAATTAGACAACAAAATAGAGCTTTTGGTCATCATGAAGTGGATTAGAAAACTTTTAGAGTTCGGAAAGTTGAATCCGTTTTCATTTGCTCATTTCTGAACTCTGTTTAAGCTTATATCTGGTTGACATTCAAATCGTCGACACGTCTTGAACATTCTGTTCCTGGATTAAGGCAGTTCACTTTGTTGCTAATTGTGCTGTTGGAAAAAGTGACTGACAATAAGCTGCCCTGAGGTACATCCATCTCCATATGATAGCTGACAGAAAATGTACTGCCAACATTAACCCTGACATTTATATCTTTCAAAAAACTGGAGATAAAGCGAGGCAGGAGGTCCCTTAGATTCATGCTGAATAGGTCATTCGTCATGACTTATTTCCATGTGGTGTCATGAGCTTTGTCATGATCCAGTTAGGCAAATATATGTTCTTTCTTTATGAATGCTTCTCTAATAAATGTTGTAAGTCTGACAAGATGATCTATTATGCTTCCCTGGCGTCTGAATGCACATTAAACGTCTGATTCTAGTATGTTGAATTCGAGATACCAGAGGAGTCTATAATTTGTTGTCTGTTGAATGGTTTTAAATGATATGGGACATTAGTTGGAAAGGTCAGTATGGTTCAGCTTTAGGTACTGCTATCACTGTTGCTTCTCGCTAAAATTGCAGGAAGGCGCCTGTCTCCAAAGTTTGTATTGAAAATGTTTAGCAGTGTATTGAGAGCTGTATGAGGTAAGTGTTTCAAAAGTTGATAGTGGATATCATCTGGTCCTGCTCAAGTGTCATGGGCTCGATCAAGAGAGTTAAATGACATTTATCAAAAATCGCTCAGCAGAATTTGACTAAGTTTGACAAAAATTGTCCTGTCATGGATGATTTTCAAAACTTTTGTAATGATGCCGGGCTATCATCAAATATGACCGCCGCTACTAAATATACAAAAACTATAAAATGATTTATTCTTAACAATCACTCAACATAATTTGACCAAATATTAACAAATTCATCCAGGCATAAAGGCACAAAGGCATTTCAAATTTATTCAAATGATGCCAATCATACATCAGATATAGCCACCGTTATTGAAGATCAAATATTTTAAAATGACTTCTCATCAGAAACTGCTAGGAGAATTTAATTTAACTAAATTTGATAGAAGACATTCTGGTATTAAAGGCTTTAAAATTCAGATACATGATACCGATTCGCCATAAAACAAATGGCTGCAGCTACTGAAAATAGAAAATCTTGTACATGATTTCTTCTCAAAAACCAAATGCCGCTAAGCAGAATTTAATCAAATTTCACAGAGAGCATCATAGCTTCAAGACATTTCTTTATTATACAAATGATGCCGATCCAATACCAAATATGGCTGCCGTTACTAAAAATGTCAAATTAGAAAACATTTACACAACTTTACAACTTTATAAAGAAAAAAAAAAAAAAAAAAAAAAAAAAAACCTGCCTTACATTATTTGATCAGCTTTGAAAGAATGTGTCCTGGCACAGAGGCCTTTCAATACTGGATATGGTGCTGATGTTGCATCAAGTATGGATGAAGATACAAGAGCTAGAGAAACATTGCAACATTTGTTTTTTTTTTTTTTTATTTTTTTATTTTTTTGTTGCAATATACAGTCAATAGCAATGGAAGAAATTCTGCATAAAGTATCCTACCGACCCAGATTGCGTGACCAACTGTTCTTGCATTTGAACTTTAGGCAGACGTCAGCCCTGTCCTATTGTTTCATTATATTATATTTCCTCAACCCCTTTATAGATTTTATTCATAGACTACTTTGGATGACTTATTATAACACTAAGAGAAATCATGTTACCACATGCTCACTTAACCTTTGACCTTGGGGTCAAGATCACAAGTTTTTCGTTCGTGGTCTCGACATGCAGGTTCGGGCCGTCCTGTTGAGACTTATGTGTATAGATTTAGCTTTTGAGGTAGCGAATAATTCTTTGGAGCCTAAGATTTATTATACTTGAAATGTCTTTATTCAATCAAATAAATTGGATTCAGATATGAAGTCTCACTCCATACAAGCAACTAAATTACTTCGCCTATCAAATTACCTCCTTATTCTAATCTGAGAGTCGTTTCCGTGGTAAAGTGTCTCTTTTGCTCGAAAAATAAAACAAAATAAAAGTATACGACTGAGTCATAAAAAATGAAATTAATATACACTAGACAGACAAATGGAGAGATGAATAAATGGTTGTGATGGTAGATACTATTTATTTCAACTTGAAACTAACTCTACATTTTGCCTATATATACTAAATACAGCTTTAAAGTAATTCAAACTTTTCTCTAATTATAATGTAAGCAATCATTTGTTACTATTGATACGATTTTAATTTTTTAAAATTAACACTGCAGGTTACGAGGCCAGACTGACCTGGATTTGCATCATCATATGGATTATGTGTAAGTAGGAAAGTCTGCTCCATACGGAGAACTCAATAAGCCATGCGGGGTTCCCTCCCTTGGTATCCGCCTTCAGCACTGACCGCGTTTAACAACTGTGACATAACCAGGGAGCTTTATATTTGCAAAATATTATTAAAAGTCGAAGGCCAAATTATGTAATCTTTACATCAGTTTAGAAGAAATTGAAGAGACGGGTCTAGTTAACTTTAAAAAAAAGAAGAGAAGTCTCATTTAGCCTTGGTCACCCCGGCCGTCTTCGGCTTTCATCGTTTATACGACACAAGCGCGAAATGAGGCCTGATGTCCGAAATATTTCTACCCAGATACAGTCTTAACAGTCCAATGTAGACTTGCTTCACTGATTGCGATCATGTATAAATTGCATACCAATAGCTTTTGACCGCGTTTCACTGACTTATTGATTAATTAATTATTTAATTTATTGATTTAAGATGCTTTAGTGCAATTATTTATTTATTTATTTTGTTATTCAAATAGAAAATGTGTCAAAATGAACAGTTTATCAAATGCTAATTATGTACGCACTTTTAACTTTCCCTACTATTTTTTATTTTATGACATGACTATTCTGATATCCTGGCTAACATATCCAAATCATAATTGATTTTTCAATATGTAATACGTATAATAACATCTCTTTCTAAACGCAAGGTAGAAATTCATCAAACCTGGTACATAGGTCGTCCATAGAGTAGCCATCTGCAAGAGGATTATAATTTTTAGGATGTCGATGTGGGGACACATAATATAAGTAGAGGATTTGGGGTTACGGCCCTTGTGTCAGTGTCTTTAAGGGTATAATTGTGGTGGTCCCAAGGGGTGAGAGAATATGCAATAAGAAAATATGGGGATTTGCAACGGAGAACCAATGAAGTAGTTCTACTTACGGATGGTTCTATGACTTTTCAGTCTATATACAAAATTTTAGTTTGAGATGCTGGCAACATATGTTTAAATTGCTCTTGCATTCAGAACGGATGTCATCTCTGATTTACTGTTTGTCAGTGATAATAAGCATGCTAATCATGTCTGATATGTAAGTCACATTCAAATTTGACATTTATATGATATAATTAGTTAATTCGCACATTAAGTTTTCAATTGGTGTAAGAAAAGAAATATCTTCCAAACACAAGATAAGCAGATACATGCATTGCTGGTGAAAGGTAGAGGTGGGAATGGGTGTTGGTTGGTGTCAATTAAAATAAAAGAAAACTTACTTTTAGTTAAACAACAGCTTTCATTTTTCTCTCATTTTTTTTATTTTTTTTTATTATTTTTTTTTTTAACTATTTCGCAGACCATAACAGCCAGCTTTCAGAAAGAGGCATGCCGGTGTGCCAAGAAGGTTAGTATCCTTATATCCCTTGTTTTGACGCTACTTTGTTTCGATGCACTATCATAAACTCCCAGTTCTCGAGAGAACGCATCTCTAGATGACGTCAAGACTACAACACTTGTTTATACTGGTCAACAGTGATTTATATGGACAGAACAAAATTGCTGAAAATAATATCATTATGAGATGTGAATTGAAACAAAGATACATACCATGAAAAGAACTCAATTTCACAATTCTCTTTTTTCCAATCAGTAAGTCCTCATAAAAATCATAACTAAATACTCTGATGTGGCAAATCAACTTCCTGCCATAATAGTGTCTTGGGCAAAAAATTAAGTTTATTCTGGTATTAAAGGCTTTAAAATTCAGATACATGATACCGATTCGCCATAAAACAAATGGCTGCAGCTACTGAAAATAGAAAATCTTGTACATGATTTCTTCTCAAAAACCAAATGCCGCTAAGCAGAATTTAATCAAATTTCACAGAGAGCATCATAGCTTCAAGACATTTCTTTATTATACAAATGATGCCGATCCAATACCAAATATGGCTGCCGTTACTAAAAATGTCAAATTAGAAAACATTTACACAACTTTACAACTTTATAAAGAAAAAAAAAAAAAAAAAAAAAAAAAAACCTGCCTTACATTATTTGATCAGCTTTGAAAGAATGTGTCCTGGCACAGAGGCCTTTCAATACTGGATATGGTGCTGATGTTGCATCAAGTATGGATGAAGATACAAGAGCTAGAGAAACATTGCAACATTTGTTTTGTTTTTTTTTATTTTTTTATTTTTTTGTTGCAATATACAGTCAATAGCAATGGAAGAAATTCTGCATAAAGTATCCTACCGACCCAGATTGCGTGACCAACTGTTCTTGCATTTGAACTTTAGGCAGACGTCAGCCCTGTCCTATTGTTTCATTATATTATATTTCCTCAACCCCTTTATAGATTTTATTCATAGACTACTTTGGATGACTTATTATAACACTAAGAGAAATCATGTTACCACATGCTCACTTAACCTTTGACCTTGGGGTCAAGATCACAAGTTTTTCGTTCGTGGTCTCGACATGCAGGTTCGGGCCGTCCTGTTGAGACTTATGTGTATAGATTTAGCTTTTGAGGTAGCGAATAATTCTTTGGAGCCTAAGATTTATTATACTTGAAATGTCTTTATTCAATCAAATAAATTGGATTCAGATATGAAGTCTCACTCCATACAAGCAACTAAATTACTTCGCCTATCAAATTACCTCCTTATTCTAATCTGAGAGTCGTTTCCGTGGTAAAGTGTCTCTTTTGCTCGAAAAATAAAACAAAATAAAAGTATACGACTGAGTCATAAAAAATGAAATTAATATACACTAGACAGACAAATGGAGAGATGAATAAATGGTTGTGATGGTAGATACTATTTATTTCAACTTGAAACTAACTCTACATTTTGCCTATATATACTAAATACAGCTTTAAAGTAATTCAAACTTTTCTCTAATTATAATGTAAGCAATCATTTGTTACTATTGATACGATTTTAATTTTTTAAAATTAACACTGCAGGTTACGAGGCCAGACTGACCTGGATTTGCATCATCATATGGATTATGTGTAAGTAGGAAAGTCTGCTCCATACGGAGAACTCAATAAGCCATGCGGGGTTCCCTCCCTTGGTATCCGCCTTCAGCACTGACCGCGTTTAACAACTGTGACATAACCAGGGAGCTTTATATTTGCAAAATATTATTAAAAGTCGAAGGCCAAATTATGTAATCTTTACATCAGTTTAGAAGAAATTGAAGAGACGGGTCTAGTTAACTTTAAAAAAAAGAAGAGAAGTCTCATTTAGCCTTGGTCACCCCGGCCGTCTTCGGCTTTCATCGTTTATACGACACAAGCGCGAAATGAGGCCTGATGTCCGAAATATTTCTACCCAGATACAGTCTTAACAGTCCAATGTAGACTTGCTTCACTGATTGCGATCATGTATAAATTGCATACCAATAGCTTTTGACCGCGTTTCACTGACTTATTGATTAATTAATTATTTAATTTATTGATTTAAGATGCTTTAGTGCAATTATTTATTTATTTATTTTGTTATTCAAATAGAAAATGTGTCAAAATGAACAGTTTATCAAATGCTAATTATGTACGCACTTTTAACTTTCCCTACTATTTTTTATTTTATGACATGACTATTCTGATATCCTGGCTAACATATCCAAATCATAATTGATTTTTCAATATGTAATACGTATAATAACATCTCTTTCTAAACGCAAGGTAGAAATTCATCAAACCTGGTACATAGGTCGTCCATAGAGTAGCCATCTGCAAGAGGATTATAATTTTTAGGATGTCGATGTGGGGACACATAATATAAGTAGAGGATTTGGGGTTACGGCCCTTGTGTCAGTGTCTTTAAGGGTATAATTGTGGTGGTCCCAAGGGGTGAGAGAATATGCAATAAGAAAATATGGGGATTTGCAACGGAGAACCAATGAAGTAGTTCTACTTACGGATGGTTCTATGACTTTTCAGTCTATATACAAAATTGTAGTTTGAGATGCTGGCAACATATGTTTAAATTGCTCTTGCATTCAGAACGGATGTTATCTCTGATTTACTGTTTGTCAGTGATAATAAGCATGCTAATCATGTCTGATATGTAAGTCACATTCAAATTTGACATTTATATGATATAATTAGTTAATTCGCACATTAAGTTTTCAATTGGTGTAAGAAAAGAAATATCTTCCAAACACAAGATAAGCAGATACATGCATTGCTGGTGAAAGGTAGAGGTGGGAATGGGTGTTGGTTGGTGTCAATTAAAATAAAAGAAAACTTACTTTTAGTTAAACAACAGCTTTCATTTTTCTCTCATTTTTTTTAATTTTTTTTTATTATTTTTTTTTTTTAACTATTTCGCAGACCATAACAGCCAGCTTTCAGAAAGAGGCATGCCGGTGTGCCAAGAAGGTTAGTATCCTTATATCCCTTGTTTTGACGCTACTTTGTTTCGATGCACTATCATAAACTCCCAGTTCTCGAGAGAACGCATCTCTAGATGACGTCAAGACTACAACACTTGTTTATACTGGTCAACAGTGATTTATATGGACAGAACAAAATTGCTGAAAATAATATCATTATGAGATGTGAATTGAAACAAAGATACATACCATGAAAAGAACTCAATTTCACAATTCTCTTTTTTCCAATCAGTAAGTCCTCATAAAAATCATAACTAAATACTCTGATGTGGCAAATCAACTTCCTGCCATAATAGTGTCTTGGGCAAAAAATTAAGTTTATTCTGGTATTAAAGGCTTTAAAATTCAGATACATGATACCGATTCGCCATAAAACAAATGGCTGCAGCTACTGAAAATAGAAAATCTTGTACATGATTTCTTCTCAAAAACCAAATGCCGCTAAGCAGAATTTAATCAAATTTCACAGAGAGCATCATAGCTTCAAGACATTTCTTTATTATACAAATGATGCCGATCCAATACCAAATATGGCTGCCGTTACTAAAAATGTCAAATTAGAAAACATTTACACAACTTTACAACTTTATAAAGAAAAAAAAAAAAAAAAAAAAAAAAAACCTGCCTTACATTATTTGATCAGCTTTGAAAGAATGTGTCCTGGCACAGAGGCCTTTCAATACTGGATATGGTGCTGATGTTGCATCAAGTATGGATGAAGATACAAGAGCTAGAGAAACATTGCAACATTTGTTTTGTTTTTTTTTTATTTTTTTATTTTTTTGTTGCAATATACAGTCAATAGCAATGGAAGAAATTCTGCATAAAGTATCCTACCGACCCAGATTGCGTGACCAACTGTTCTTGCATTTGAACTTTAGGCAGACGTCAGCCCTGTCCTATTGTTTCATTATATTATATTTCCTCAACCCCTTTATAGATTTTATTCATAGACTACTTTGGATGACTTATTATAACACTAAGAGAAATCATGTTACCACATGCTCACTTAACCTTTGACCTTGGGGTCAAGATCACAAGTTTTTCGTTCGTGGTCTCGACATGCAGGTTCGGGCCGTCCTGTTGAGACTTATGTGTATAGATTTAGCTTTTGAGGTAGCGAATAATTCTTTGGAGCCTAAGATTTATTATACTTGAAATGTCTTTATTCAATCAAATAAATTGGATTCAGATATGAAGTCTCACTCCATACAAGCAACTAAATTACTTCGCCTATCAAATTACCTCCTTATTCTAATCTGAGAGTCGTTTCCGTGGTAAAGTGTCTCTTTTGCTCGAAAAATAAAACAAAATAAAAGTATACGACTGAGTCATAAAAAATGAAATTAATATACACTAGACAGACAAATGGAGAGATGAATAAATGGTTGTGATGGTAGATACTATTTATTTCAACTTGAAACTAACTCTACATTTTGCCTATATATACTAAATACAGCTTTAAAGTAATTCAAACTTTTCTCTAATTATAATGTAAGCAATCATTTGTTACTATTGATACGATTTTAATTTTTTAAAATTAACACTGCAGGTTACGAGGCCAGACTGACCTGGATTTGCATCATCATATGGATTATGTGTAAGTAGGAAAGTCTGCTCCATACGGAGAACTCAATAAGCCATGCGGGGTTCCCTCCCTTGGTATCCGCCTTCAGCACTGACCGCGTTTAACAACTGTGACATAACCAGGGAGCTTTATATTTGCAAAATATTATTAAAAGTCGAAGGCCAAATTATGTAATCTTTACATCAGTTTAGAAGAAATTGAAGAGACGGGTCTAGTTAACTTTAAAAAAAAGAAGAGAAGTCTCATTTAGCCTTGGTCACCCCGGCCGTCTTCGGCTTTCATCGTTTATACGACACAAGCGCGAAATGAGGCCTGATGTCCGAAATATTTCTACCCAGATACAGTCTTAACAGTCCAATGTAGACTTGCTTCACTGATTGCGATCATGTATAAATTGCATACCAATAGCTTTTGACCGCGTTTCACTGACTTATTGATTAATTAATTATTTAATTTATTGATTTAAGATGCTTTAGTGCAATTATTTATTTATTTATTTTGTTATTCAAATAGAAAATGTGTCAAAATGAACAGTTTATCAAATGCTAATTATGTACGCACTTTTAACTTTCCCTACTATTTTTTATTTTATGACATGACTATTCTGATATCCTGGCTAACATATCCAAATCATAATTGATTTTTCAATATGTAATACGTATAATAACATCTCTTTCTAAACGCAAGGTAGAAATTCATCAAACCTGGTACATAGGTCGTCCATAGAGTAGCCATCTGCAAGAGGATTATAATTTTTAGGATGTCGATGTGGGGACACATAATATAAGTAGAGGATTTGGGGTTACGGCCCTTGTGTCAGTGTCTTTAAGGGTATAATTGTGGTGGTCCCAAGGGGTGAGAGAATATGCAATAAGAAAATATGGGGATTTGCAACGGAGAACCAATGAAGTAGTTCTACTTACGGATGGTTCTATGACTTTTCAGTCTATATACAAAATTGTAGTTTGAGATGCTGGCAACATATGTTTAAATTGCTCTTGCATTCAGAACGGATGTTATCTCTGATTTACTGTTTGTCAGTGATAATAAGCATGCTAATCATGTCTGATATGTAAGTCACATTCAAATTTGACATTTATATGATATAATTAGTTAATTCGCACATTAAGTTTTCAATTGGTGTAAGAAAAGAAATATCTTCCAAACACAAGATAAGCAGATACATGCATTGCTGGTGAAAGGTAGAGGTGGGAATGGGTGTTGGTTGGTGTCAATTAAAATAAAAGAAAACTTACTTTTAGTTAAACAACAGCTTTCATTTTTCTCTCATTTTTTTTAATTTTTTTTTATTATTTTTTTTTTTTAACTATTTCGCAGACCATAACAGCCAGCTTTCAGAAAGAGGCATGCCGGTGTGCCAAGAAGGTTAGTATCCTTATATCCCTTGTTTTGACGCTACTTTGTTTCGATGCACTATCATAAACTCCCAGTTCTCGAGAGAACGCATCTCTAGATGACGTCAAGACTACAACACTTGTTTATACTGGTCAACAGTGATTTATATGGACAGAACAAAATTGCTGAAAATAATATCATTATGAGATGTGAATTGAAACAAAGATACATACCATGAAAAGAACTCAATTTCACAATTCTCTTTTTTCCAATCAGTAAGTCCTCATAAAAATCATAACTAAATACTCTGATGTGGCAAATCAACTTCCTGCCATAATAGTGTCTTGGGCAAAAAATTAAGTTTATTCTGGTATTAAAGGCTTTAAAATTCAGATACATGATACCGATTCGCCATAAAACAAATGGCTGCAGCTACTGAAAATAGAAAATCTTGTACATGATTTCTTCTCAAAAACCAAATGCCGCTAAGCAGAATTTAATCAAATTTCACAGAGAGCATCATAGCTTCAAGACATTTCTTTATTATACAAATGATGCCGATCCAATACCAAATATGGCTGCCGTTACTAAAAATGTCAAATTAGAAAACATTTACACAACTTTACAACTTTATAAATAAAAAAAAAAAAAAAAAAAAAAAAAAACCTGCCTTACATTATTTGATCAGCTTTGAAAGAATGTGTCCTGGCACAGAGGCCTTTCAATACTGGATATGGTGCTGATGTTGCATCAAGTATGGATGAAGATACAAGAGCTAGAGAAACATTGCAACATTTGTTTTGTTTTTTTTTATTTTTTTATTTTTTTGTTGCAATATACAGTCAATAGCAATGGAAGAAATTCTGCATAAAGTATCCTACCGACCCAGATTGCGTGACCAACTGTTCTTGCATTTGAACTTTAGGCAGACGTCAGCCCTGTCCTATTGTTTCATTATATTATATTTCCTCAACCCCTTTATAGATTTTATTCATAGACTACTTTGGATGACTTATTATAACACTAAGAGAAATCATGTTACCACATGCTCACTTAACCTTTGACCTTGGGGTCAAGATCACAAGTTTTTCGTTCGTGGTCTCGACATGCAGGTTCGGGCCGTCCTGTTGAGACTTATGTGTATAGATTTAGCTTTTGAGGTAGCGAATAATTCTTTGGAGCCTAAGATTTATTATACTTGAAATGTCTTTATTCAATCAAATAAATTGGATTCAGATATGAAGTCTCACTCCATACAAGCAACTAAATTACTTCGCCTATCAAATTACCTCCTTATTCTAATCTGAGAGTCGTTTCCGTGGTAAAGTGTCTCTTTTGCTCGAAAAATAAAACAAAATAAAAGTATACGACTGAGTCATAAAAAATGAAATTAATATACACTAGACAGACAAATGGAGAGATGAATAAATGGTTGTGATGGTAGATACTATTTATTTCAACTTGAAACTAACTCTACATTTTGCCTATATATACTAAATACAGCTTTAAAGTAATTCAAACTTTTCTCTAATTATAATGTAAGCAATCATTTGTTACTATTGATACGATTTTAATTTTTTAAAATTAACACTGCAGGTTACGAGGCCAGACTGACCTGGATTTGCATCATCATATGGATTATGTGTAAGTAGGAAAGTCTGCTCCATACGGAGAACTCAATAAGCCATGCGGGGTTCCCTCCCTTGGTATCCGCCTTCAGCACTGACCGCGTTTAACAACTGTGACATAACCAGGGAGCTTTATATTTGCAAAATATTATTAAAAGTCGAAGGCCAAATTATGTAATCTTTACATCAGTTTAGAAGAAATTGAAGAGACGGGTCTAGTTAACTTTAAAAAAAAGAAGAGAAGTCTCATTTAGCCTTGGTCACCCCGGCCGTCTTCGGCTTTCATCGTTTATACGACACAAGCGCGAAATGAGGCCTGATGTCCGAAATATTTCTACCCAGATACAGTCTTAACAGTCCAATGTAGACTTGCTTCACTGATTGCGATCATGTATAAATTGCATACCAATAGCTTTTGACCGCGTTTCACTGACTTATTGATTAATTAATTATTTAATTTATTGATTTAAGATGCTTTAGTGCAATTATTTATTTATTTATTTTGTTATTCAAATAGAAAATGTGTCAAAATGAACAGTTTATCAAATGCTAATTATGTACGCACTTTTAACTTTCCCTACTATTTTTTATTTTATGACATGACTATTCTGATATCCTGGCTAACATATCCAAATCATAATTGATTTTTCAATATGTAATACGTATAATAACATCTCTTTCTAAACGCAAGGTAGAAATTCATCAAACCTGGTACATAGGTCGTCCATAGAGTAGCCATCTGCAAGAGGATTATAATTTTTAGGATGTCGATGTGGGGACACATAATATAAGTAGAGGATTTGGGGTTACGGCCCTTGTGTCAGTGTCTTTAAGGGTATAATTGTGGTGGTCCCAAGGGGTGAGAGAATATGCAATAAGAAAATATGGGGATTTGCAACGGAGAACCAATGAAGTAGTTCTACTTACGGATGGTTCTATGACTTTTCAGTCTATATACAAAATTGTAGTTTGAGATGCTGGCAACATATGTTTAAATTGCTCTTGCATTCAGAACGGATGTTATCTCTGATTTACTGTTTGTCAGTGATAATAAGCATGCTAATCATGTCTGATATGTAAGTCACATTCAAATTTGACATTTATATGATATAATTAGTTAATTCGCACATTAAGTTTTCAATTGGTGTAAGAAAAGAAATATCTTCCAAACACAAGATAAGCAGATACATGCATTGCTGGTGAAAGGTAGAGGTGGGAATGGGTGTTGGTTGGTGTCAATTAAAATAAAAGAAAACTTACTTTTAGTTAAACAACAGCTTTCATTTTTCTCTCATTTTTTTTAATTTTTTTTTATTATTTTTTTTTTTTAACTATTTCGCAGACCATAACAGCCAGCTTTCAGAAAGAGGCATGCCGGTGTGCCAAGAAGGTTAGTATCCTTATATCCCTTGTTTTGACGCTACTTTGTTTCGATGCACTATCATAAACTCCCAGTTCTCGAGAGAACGCATCTCTAGATGACGTCAAGACTACAACACTTGTTTATACTGGTCAACAGTGATTTATATGGACAGAACAAAATTGCTGAAAATAATATCATTATGAGATGTGAATTGAAACAAAGATACATACCATGAAAAGAACTCAATTTCACAATTCTCTTTTTTCCAATCAGTAAGTCCTCATAAAAATCATAACTAAATACTCTGATGTGGCAAATCAACTTCCTGCCATAATAGTGTCTTGGGCAAAAAATTAAGTTTATTCTGGTATTAAAGGCTTTAAAATTCAGATACATGATACCGATTCGCCATAAAACAAATGGCTGCAGCTACTGAAAATAGAAAATCTTGTACATGATTTCTTCTCAAAAACCAAATGCCGCTAAGCAGAATTTAATCAAATTTCACAGAGAGCATCATAGCTTCAAGACATTTCTTTATTATACAAATGATGCCGATCCAATACCAAATATGGCTGCCGTTACTAAAAATGTCAAATTAGAAAACATTTACACAACTTTACAACTTTAAAAACAAAAAAAAAAAAAAAAAAAAAAAAAAAAACCTGCCTTACATTATTTGATCAGCTTTGAAAGAATGTGTCCTGGCACAGAGGCCTTTCAATACTGGATATGGTGCTGATGTTGCATCAAGTATGGATGAAGATACAAGAGCTAGAGAAACATTGCAACATTTGTTTGTTTTTTTTTTTATTTTTTTTTTTTTGTTGCAATATACAGTCAATAGCAATGGAAGAAATTCTGCATAAAGTATCCTACCGACCCAGATTGCGTGACCAACTGTTCTTGCATTTGAACTTTAGGCAGACGTCAGCCCTGTCCTATTGTTTCATTATATTATATTTCCTCAACCCCTTTATAGATTTTATTCATAGACTACTTTGGATGACTTATTATAACACTAAGAGAAATCATGTTACCACATGCTCACTTAACCTTTGACCTTGGGGTCAAGATCACAAGTTTTTCGTTCGTGGTCTCGACATGCAGGTTCGGGCCGTCCTGTTGAGACTTATGTGTATAGATTTAGCTTTTGAGGTAGCGAATAATTCTTTGGAGCCTAAGATTTATTATACTTGAAATGTCTTTATTCAATCAAATAAATTGGATTCAGATATGAAGTCTCACTCCATACAAGCAACTAAATTACTTCGCCTATCAAATTACCTCCTTATTCTAATCTGAGAGTCGTTTCCGTGGTAAAGTGTCTCTTTTGCTCGAAAAATAAAACAAAATAAAAGTATACGACTGAGTCATAAAAAATGAAATTAATATACACTAGACAGACAAATGGAGAGATGAATAAATGGTTGTGATGGTAGATACTATTTATTTCAACTTGAAACTAACTCTACATTTTGCCTATATATACTAAATACAGCTTTAAAGTAATTCAAACTTTTCTCTAATTATAATGTAAGCAATCATTTGTTACTATTGATACGATTTTAATTTTTTAAAATTAACACTGCAGGTTACGAGGCCAGACTGACCTGGATTTGCATCATCATATGGATTATGTGTAAGTAGGAAAGTCTGCTCCATACGGAGAACTCAATAAGCCATGCGGGGTTCCCTCCCTTGGTATCCGCCTTCAGCACTGACCGCGTTTAACAACTGTGACATAACCAGGGAGCTTTATATTTGCAAAATATTATTAAAAGTCGAAGGCCAAATTATGTAATCTTTACATCAGTTTAGAAGAAATTGAAGAGACGGGTCTAGTTAACTTTAAAAAAAAGAAGAGAAGTCTCATTTAGCCTTGGTCACCCCGGCCGTCTTCGGCTTTCATCGTTTATACGACACAAGCGCGAAATGAGGCCTGATGTCCGAAATATTTCTACCCAGATACAGTCTTAACAGTCCAATGTAGACTTGCTTCACTGATTGCGATCATGTATAAATTGCATACCAATAGCTTTTGACCGCGTTTCACTGACTTATTGATTAATTAATTATTTAATTTATTGATTTAAGATGCTTTAGTGCAATTATTTATTTATTTATTTTGTTATTCAAATAGAAAATGTGTCAAAATGAACAGTTTATCAAATGCTAATTATGTACGCACTTTTAACTTTCCCTACTATTTTTTATTTTATGACATGACTATTCTGATATCCTGGCTAACATATCCAAATCATAATTGATTTTTCAATATGTAATACGTATAATAACATCTCTTTCTAAACGCAAGGTAGAAATTCATCAAACCTGGTACATAGGTCGTCCATAGAGTAGCCATCTGCAAGAGGATTATAATTTTTAGGATGTCGATGTGGGGACACATAATATAAGTAGAGGATTTGGGGTTACGGCCCTTGTGTCAGTGTCTTTAAGGGTATAATTGTGGTGGTCCCAAGGGGTGAGAGAATATGCAATAAGAAAATATGGGGATTTGCAACGGAGAACCAATGAAGTAGTTCTACTTACGGATGGTTCTATGACTTTTCAGTCTATATACAAAATTGTAGTTTGAGATGCTGGCAACATATGTTTAAATTGCTCTTGCATTCAGAACGGATGTTATCTCTGATTTACTGTTTGTCAGTGATAATAAGCATGCTAATCATGTCTGATATGTAAGTCACATTCAAATTTGACATTTATATGATATAATTAGTTAATTCGCACATTAAGTTTTCAATTGGTGTAAGAAAAGAAATATCTTCCAAACACAAGATAAGCAGATACATGCATTGCTGGTGAAAGGTAGAGGTGGGAATGGGTGTTGGTTGGTGTCAATTAAAATAAAAGAAAACTTACTTTTAGTTAAACAACAGCTTTCATTTTTCTCTCATTTTTTTTAATTTTTTTTTATTATTTTTTTTTTTAACTATTTCGCAGACCATAACAGCCAGCTTTCAGAAAGAGGCATGCCGGTGTGCCAAGAAGGTTAGTATCCTTATATCCCTTGTTTTGACGCTACTTTGTTTCGATGCACTATCATAAACTCCCAGTTCTCGAGAGAACGCATCTCTAGATGACGTCAAGACTACAACACTTGTTTATACTGGTCAACAGTGATTTATATGGACAGAACAAAATTGCTGAAAATAATATCATTATGAGATGTGAATTGAAACAAAGATACATACCATGAAAAGAACTCAATTTCACAATTCTCTTTTTTCCAATCAGTAAGTCCTCATAAAAATCATAACTAAATACTCTGATGTGGCAAATCAACTTCCTGCCATAATAGTGTCTTGGGCAAAAAATTAAGTTTATTCTGGTATTAAAGGCTTTAAAATTCAGATACATGATACCGATTCGCCATAAAACAAATGGCTGCAGCTACTGAAAATAGAAAATCTTGTACATGATTTCTTCTCAAAAACCAAATGCCGCTAAGCAGAATTTAATCAAATTTCACAGAGAGCATCATAGCTTCAAGACATTTCTTTATTATACAAATGATGCCGATCCAATACCAAATATGGCTGCCGTTACTAAAAATGTCAAATTAGAAAACATTTACACAACTTTACAACTTTATAAAGAAAAAAAAAAAAAAAAAAAAAAAAAAACCTGCCTTACATTATTTGATCAGCTTTGAAAGAATGTGTCCTGGCACAGAGGCCTTTCAATACTGGATATGGTGCTGATGTTGCATCAAGTATGGATGAAGATACAAGAGCTAGAGAAACATTGCAACATTTGTTTTGTTTTTTTTTATTTTTTTATTTTTTTGTTGCAATATACAGTCAATAGCAATGGAAGAAATTCTGCATAAAGTATCCTACCGACCCAGATTGCGTGACCAACTGTTCTTGCATTTGAACTTTAGGCAGACGTCAGCCCTGTCCTATTGTTTCATTATATTATATTTCCTCAACCCCTTTATAGATTTTATTCATAGACTACTTTGGATGACTTATTATAACACTAAGAGAAATCATGTTACCACATGCTCACTTAACCTTTGACCTTGGGGTCAAGATCACAAGTTTTTCGTTCGTGGTCTCGACATGCAGGTTCGGGCCGTCCTGTTGAGACTTATGTGTATAGATTTAGCTTTTGAGGTAGCGAATAATTCTTTGGAGCCTAAGATTTATTATACTTGAAATGTCTTTATTCAATCAAATAAATTGGATTCAGATATGAAGTCTCACTCCATACAAGCAACTAAATTACTTCGCCTATCAAATTACCTCCTTATTCTAATCTGAGAGTCGTTTCCGTGGTAAAGTGTCTCTTTTGCTCGAAAAATAAAACAAAATAAAAGTATACGACTGAGTCATAAAAAATGAAATTAATATACACTAGACAGACAAATGGAGAGATGAATAAATGGTTGTGATGGTAGATACTATTTATTTCAACTTGAAACTAACTCTACATTTTGCCTATATATACTAAATACAGCTTTAAAGTAATTCAAACTTTTCTCTAATTATAATGTAAGCAATCATTTGTTACTATTGATACGATTTTAATTTTTTAAAATTAACACTGCAGGTTACGAGGCCAGACTGACCTGGATTTGCATCATCATATGGATTATGTGTAAGTAGGAAAGTCTGCTCCATACGGAGAACTCAATAAGCCATGCGGGGTTCCCTCCCTTGGTATCCGCCTTCAGCACTGACCGCGTTTAACAACTGTGACATAACCAGGGAGCTTTATATTTGCAAAATATTATTAAAAGTCGAAGGCCAAATTATGTAATCTTTACATCAGTTTAGAAGAAATTGAAGAGACGGGTCTAGTTAACTTTAAAAAAAAGAAGAGAAGTCTCATTTAGCCTTGGTCACCCCCGGCCGTCTTCGGCTTTCATCGTTTATACGACACAAGCGCGAAATGAGGCCTGATGTCCGAAATATTTCTACCCAGATACAGTCTTAACAGTCCAATGTAGACTTGCTTCACTGATTGCGATCATGTATAAATTGCATACCAATAGCTTTTGACCGCGTTTCACTGACTTATTGATTAATTAATTATTTAATTTATTGATTTAAGATGCTTTAGTGCAATTATTTATTTATTTATTTTGTTATTCAAATAGAAAATGTGTCAAAATGAACAGTTTATCAAATGCTAATTATGTACGCACTTTTAACTTTCCCTACTATTTTTTATTTTATGACATGACTATTCTGATATCCTGGCTAACATATCCAAATCATAATTGATTTTTCAATATGTAATACGTATAATAACATCTCTTTCTAAACGCAAGGTAGAAATTCATCAAACCTGGTACATAGGTCGTCCATAGAGTAGCCATCTGCAAGAGGATTATAATTTTTAGGATGTCGATGTGGGGACACATAATATAAGTAGAGGATTTGGGGTTACGGCCCTTGTGTCAGTGTCTTTAAGGGTATAATTGTGGTGGTCCCAAGGGGTGAGAGAATATGCAATAAGAAAATATGGGGATTTGCAACGGAGAACCAATGAAGTAGTTCTACTTACGGATGGTTCTATGACTTTTCAGTCTATATACAAAATTGTAGTTTGAGATGCTGGCAACATATGTTTAAATTGCTCTTGCATTCAGAACGGATGTTATCTCTGATTTACTGTTTGTCAGTGATAATAAGCATGCTAATCATGTCTGATATGTAAGTCACATTCAAATTTGACATTTATATGATATAATTAGTTAATTCGCACATTAAGTTTTCAATTGGTGTAAGAAAAGAAATATCTTCCAAACACAAGATAAGCAGATACATGCATTGCTGGTGAAAGGTAGAGGTGGGAATGGGTGTTGGTTGGTGTCAATTAAAATAAAAGAAAACTTACTTTTAGTTAAACAACAGCTTTCATTTTTCTCTCATTTTTTTTAATTTTTTTTTATTATTTTTTTTTTTTAACTATTTCGCAGACCATAACAGCCAGCTTTCAGAAAGAGGCATGCCGGTGTGCCAAGAAGGTTAGTATCCTTATATCCCTTGTTTTGACGCTACTTTGTTTCGATGCACTATCATAAACTCCCAGTTCTCGAGAGAACGCATCTCTAGATGACGTCAAGACTACAACACTTGTTTATACTGGTCAACAGTGATTTATATGGACAGAACAAAATTGCTGAAAATAATATCATTATGAGATGTGAATTGAAACAAAGATACATACCATGAAAAGAACTCAATTTCACAATTCTCTTTTTTCCAATCAGTAAGTCCTCATAAAAATCATAACTAAATACTCTGATGTGGCAAATCAACTTCCTGCCATAATAGTGTCTTGGGCAAAAAATTAAGTTTATTCTGGTATTAAAGGCTTTAAAATTCAGATACATGATACCGATTCGCCATAAAACAAATGGCTGCAGCTACTGAAAATAGAAAATCTTGTACATGATTTCTTCTCAAAAACCAAATGCCGCTAAGCAGAATTTAATCAAATTTCACAGAGAGCATCATAGCTTCAAGACATTTCTTTATTATACAAATGATGCCGATCCAATACCAAATATGGCTGCCGTTACTAAAAATGTCAAATTAGAAAACATTTACACAACTTTACAACTTTATAAAGAAAAAAAAAAAAAAAAAAAAAAAAAACCTGCCTTACATTATTTGATCAGCTTTGAAAGAATGTGTCCTGGCACAGAGGCCTTTCAATACTGGATATGGTGCTGATGTTGCATCAAGTATGGATGAAGATACAAGAGCTAGAGAAACATTGCAACATTTGTTTTGTTTTTTTTTATTTTTTTATTTTTTTGTTGCAATATACAGTCAATAGCAATGGAAGAAATTCTGCATAAAGTATCCTACCGACCCAGATTGCGTGACCAACTGTTCTTGCATTTGAACTTTAGGCAGACGTCAGCCCTGTCCTATTGTTTCATTATATTATATTTCCTCAACCCCTTTATAGATTTTATTCATAGACTACTTTGGATGACTTATTATAACACTAAGAGAAATCATGTTACCACATGCTCACTTAACCTTTGACCTTGGGGTCAAGATCACAAGTTTTTCGTTCGTGGTCTCGACATGCAGGTTCGGGCCGTCCTGTTGAGACTTATGTGTATAGATTTAGCTTTTGAGGTAGCGAATAATTCTTTGGAGCCTAAGATTTATTATACTTGAAATGTCTTTATTCAATCAAATAAATTGGATTCAGATATGAAGTCTCACTCCATACAAGCAACTAAATTACTTCGCCTATCAAATTACCTCCTTATTCTAATCTGAGAGTCGTTTCCGTGGTAAAGTGTCTCTTTTGCTCGAAAAATAAAACAAAATAAAAGTATACGACTGAGTCATAAAAAATGAAATTAATATACACTAGACAGACAAATGGAGAGATGAATAAATGGTTGTGATGGTAGATACTATTTATTTCAACTTGAAACTAACTCTACATTTTGCCTATATATACTAAATACAGCTTTAAAGTAATTCAAACTTTTCTCTAATTATAATGTAAGCAATCATTTGTTACTATTGATACGATTTTAATTTTTTAAAATTAACACTGCAGGTTACGAGGCCAGACTGACCTGGATTTGCATCATCATATGGATTATGTGTAAGTAGGAAAGTCTGCTCCATACGGAGAACTCAATAAGCCATGCGGGGTTCCCTCCCTTGGTATCCGCCTTCAGCACTGACCGCGTTTAACAACTGTGACATAACCAGGGAGCTTTATATTTGCAAAATATTATTAAAAGTCGAAGGCCAAATTATGTAATCTTTACATCAGTTTAGAAGAAATTGAAGAGACGGGTCTAGTTAACTTTAAAAAAAAGAAGAGAAGTCTCATTTAGCCTTGGTCACCCCGGCCGTCTTCGGCTTTCATCGTTTATACGACACAAGCGCGAAATGAGGCCTGATGTCCGAAATATTTCTACCCAGATACAGTCTTAACAGTCCAATGTAGACTTGCTTCACTGATTGCGATCATGTATAAATTGCATACCAATAGCTTTTGACCGCGTTTCACTGACTTATTGATTAATTAATTATTTAATTTATTGATTTAAGATGCTTTAGTGCAATTATTTATTTATTTATTTTGTTATTCAAATAGAAAATGTGTCAAAATGAACAGTTTATCAAATGCTAATTATGTACGCACTTTTAACTTTCCCTACTATTTTTTATTTTATGACATGACTATTCTGATATCCTGGCTAACATATCCAAATCATAATTGATTTTTCAATATGTAATACGTATAATAACATCTCTTTCTAAACGCAAGGTAGAAATTCATCAAACCTGGTACATAGGTCGTCCATAGAGTAGCCATCTGCAAGAGGATTATAATTTTTAGGATGTCGATGTGGGGACACATAATATAAGTAGAGGATTTGGGGTTACGGCCCTTGTGTCAGTGTCTTTAAGGGTATAATTGTGGTGGTCCCAAGGGGTGAGAGAATATGCAATAAGAAAATATGGGGATTTGCAACGGAGAACCAATGAAGTAGTTCTACTTACGGATGGTTCTATGACTTTTCAGTCTATATACAAAATTGTAGTTTGAGATGCTGGCAACATATGTTTAAATTGCTCTTGCATTCAGAACGGATGTTATCTCTGATTTACTGTTTGTCAGTGATAATAAGCATGCTAATCATGTCTGATATGTAAGTCACATTCAAATTTGACATTTATATGATATAATTAGTTAATTCGCACATTAAGTTTTCAATTGGTGTAAGAAAAGAAATATCTTCCAAACACAAGATAAGCAGATACATGCATTGCTGGTGAAAGGTAGAGGTGGGAATGGGTGTTGGTTGGTGTCAATTAAAATAAAAGAAAACTTACTTTTAGTTAAACAACAGCTTTCATTTTTCTCTCATTTTTTTTAATTTTTTTTTATTATTTTTTTTTTTTAACTATTTCGCAGACCATAACAGCCAGCTTTCAGAAAGAGGCATGCCGGTGTGCCAAGAAGGTTAGTATCCTTATATCCCTTGTTTTGACGCTACTTTGTTTCGATGCACTATCATAAACTCCCAGTTCTCGAGAGAACGCATCTCTAGATGACGTCAAGACTACAACACTTGTTTATACTGGTCAACAGTGATTTATATGGACAGAACAAAATTGCTGAAAATAATATCATTATGAGATGTGAATTGAAACAAAGATACATACCATGAAAAGAACTCAATTTCACAATTCTCTTTTTTCCAATCAGTAAGTCCTCATAAAAATCATAACTAAATACTCTGATGTGGCAAATCAACTTCCTGCCATAATAGTGTCTTGGGCAAAAAATTAAGTTTATTCTGGTATTAAAGGCTTTAAAATTCAGATACATGATACCGATTCGCCATAAAAACAAATGGCTGCAGCTACTGAAAATAGAAAATCTTGTACATGATTTCTTCTCAAAAACCAAATGCCGCTAAGCAGAATTTAATCAAATTTCACAGAGAGCATCATAGCTTCAAGACATTTCTTTATTATACAAATGATGCCGATCCAATACCAAATATGGCTGCCGTTACTAAAAATGTCAAATTAGAAAACATTTACACAACTTTACAACTTTATAAAGAAAAAAAAAAAAAAAAAAAAAAAAAACCTGCCTTACATTATTTGATCAGCTTTGAAAGAATGTGTCCTGGCACAGAGGCCTTTCAATACTGGATATGGTGCTGATGTTGCATCAAGTATGGATGAAGATACAAGAGCTAGAGAAACATTGCAACATTTGTTTTTTTTTTTTTTTATTTTTTTATTTTTTTGTTGCAATATACAGTCAATAGCAATGGAAGAAATTCTGCATAAAGTATCCTACCGACCCAGATTGCGTGACCAACTGTTCTTGCATTTGAACTTTAGGCAGACGTCAGCCCTGTCCTATTGTTTCATTATATTATATTTCCTCAACCCCTTTATAGATTTTATTCATAGACTACTTTGGATGACTTATTATAACACTAAGAGAAATCATGTTACCACATGCTCACTTAACCTTTGACCTTGGGGTCAAGATCACAAGTTTTTCGTTCGTGGTCTCGACATGCAGGTTCGGGCCGTCCTGTTGAGACTTATGTGTATAGATTTAGCTTTTGAGGTAGCGAATAATTCTTTGGAGCCTAAGATTTATTATACTTGAAATGTCTTTATTCAATCAAATAAATTGGATTCAGATATGAAGTCTCACTCCATACAAGCAACTAAATTACTTCGCCTATCAAATTACCTCCTTATTCTAATCTGAGAGTCGTTTCCGTGGTAAAGTGTCTCTTTTGCTCGAAAAATAAAACAAAATAAAAGTATACGACTGAGTCATAAAAAATGAAATTAATATACACTAGACAGACAAATGGAGAGATGAATAAATGGTTGTGATGGTAGATACTATTTATTTCAACTTGAAACTAACTCTACATTTTGCCTATATATACTAAATACAGCTTTAAAGTAATTCAAACTTTTCTCTAATTATAATGTAAGCAATCATTTGTTACTATTGATACGATTTTAATTTTTTAAAATTAACACTGCAGGTTACGAGGCCAGACTGACCTGGATTTGCATCATCATATGGATTATGTGTAAGTAGGAAAGTCTGCTCCATACGGAGAACTCAATAAGCCATGCGGGGTTCCCTCCCTTGGTATCCGCCTTCAGCACTGACCGCGTTTAACAACTGTGACATAACCAGGGAGCTTTATATTTGCAAAATATTATTAAAAGTCGAAGGCCAAATTATGTAATCTTTACATCAGTTTAGAAGAAATTGAAGAGACGGGTCTAGTTAACTTTAAAAAAAAGAAGAGAAGTCTCATTTAGCCTTGGTCACCCCGGCCGTCTTCGGCTTTCATCGTTTATACGACACAAGCGCGAAATGAGGCCTGATGTCCGAAATATTTCTACCCAGATACAGTCTTAACAGTCCAATGTAGACTTGCTTCACTGATTGCGATCATGTATAAATTGCATACCAATAGCTTTTGACCGCGTTTCACTGACTTATTGATTAATTAATTATTTAATTTATTGATTTAAGATGCTTTAGTGCAATTATTTATTTATTTATTTTGTTATTCAAATAGAAAATGTGTCAAAATGAACAGTTTATCAAATGCTAATTATGTACGCACTTTTAACTTTCCCTACTATTTTTTATTTTATGACATGACTATTCTGATATCCTGGCTAACATATCCAAATCATAATTGATTTTTCAATATGTAATACGTATAATAACATCTCTTTCTAAACGCAAGGTAGAAATTCATCAAACCTGGTACATAGGTCGTCCATAGAGTAGCCATCTGCAAGAGGATTATAATTTTTAGGATGTCGATGTGGGGACACATAATATAAGTAGAGGATTTGGGGTTACGGCCCTTGTGTCAGTGTCTTTAAGGGTATAATTGTGGTGGTCCCAAGGGGTGAGAGAATATGCAATAAGAAAATATGGGGATTTGCAACGGAGAACCAATGAAGTAGTTCTACTTACGGATGGTTCTATGACTTTTCAGTCTATATACAAAATTGTAGTTTGAGATGCTGGCAACATATGTTTAAATTGCTCTTGCATTCAGAACGGATGTTATCTCTGATTTACTGTTTGTCAGTGATAATAAGCATGCTAATCATGTCTGATATGTAAGTCACATTCAAATTTGACATTTATATGATATAATTAGTTAATTCGCACATTAAGTTTTCAATTGGTGTAAGAAAAGAAATATCTTCCAAACACAAGATAAGCAGATACATGCATTGCTGGTGAAAGGTAGAGGTGGGAATGGGTGTTGGTTGGTGTCAATTAAAATAAAAGAAAACTTACTTTTAGTTAAACAACAGCTTTCATTTTTCTCTCATTTTTTTTATTTTTTTTTATTATTTTTTTTTTTAACTATTTCGCAGACCATAACAGCCAGCTTTCAGAAAGAGGCATGCCGGTGTGCCAAGAAGGTTAGTATCCTTATATCCCTTGTTTTGACGCTACTTTGTTTCGATGCACTATCATAAACTCCCAGTTCTCGAGAGAACGCATCTCTAGATGACGTCAAGACTACAACACTTGTTTATACTGGTCAACAGTGATTTATATGGACAGAACAAAATTGCTGAAAATAATATCATTATGAGATGTGAATTGAAACAAAGATACATACCATGAAAAGAACTCAATTTCACAATTCTCTTTTTTCCAATCAGTAAGTCCTCATAAAAATCATAACTAAATACTCTGATGTGGCAAATCAACTTCCTGCCATAATAGTGTCTTGGGCAAAAAATTAAGTTTATTCTGGTATTAAAGGCTTTAAAATTCAGATACATGATACCGATTCGCCATAAAACAAATGGCTGCAGCTACTGAAAATAGAAAATCTTGTACATGATTTCTTCTCAAAAACCAAATGCCGCTAAGCAGAATTTAATCAAATTTCACAGAGAGCATCATAGCTTCAAGACATTTCTTTATTATACAAATGATGCCGATCCAATACCAAATATGGCTGCCGTTACTAAAAATGTCAAATTAGAAAACATTTACACAACTTTACAACTTTATAAAGAAAAAAAAAAAAAAAAAAAAAAAAAACCTGCCTTACATTATTTGATCAGCTTTGAAAGAATGTGTCCTGGCACAGAGGCCTTTCAATACTGGATATGGTGCTGATGTTGCATCAAGTATGGATGAAGATACAAGAGCTAGAGAAACATTGCAACATTTGTTTTGTTTTTTTTTATTTTTTTATTTTTTTGTTGCAATATACAGTCAATAGCAATGGAAGAAATTCTGCATAAAGTATCCTACCGACCCAGATTGCGTGACCAACTGTTCTTGCATTTGAACTTTAGGCAGACGTCAGCCCTGTCCTATTGTTTCATTATATTATATTTCCTCAACCCCTTTATAGATTTTATTCATAGACTACTTTGGATGACTTATTATAACACTAAGAGAAATCATGTTACCACATGCTCACTTAACCTTTGACCTTGGGGTCAAGATCACAAGTTTTTCGTTCGTGGTCTCGACATGCAGGTTCGGGCCGTCCTGTTGAGACTTATGTGTATAGATTTAGCTTTTGAGGTAGCGAATAATTCTTTGGAGCCTAAGATTTATTATACTTGAAATGTCTTTATTCAATCAAATAAATTGGATTCAGATATGAAGTCTCACTCCATACAAGCAACTAAATTACTTCGCCTATCAAATTACCTCCTTATTCTAATCTGAGAGTCGTTTCCGTGGTAAAGTGTCTCTTTTGCTCGAAAAATAAAACAAAATAAAAGTATACGACTGAGTCATAAAAAATGAAATTAATATACACTAGACAGACAAATGGAGAGATGAATAAATGGTTGTGATGGTAGATACTATTTATTTCAACTTGAAACTAACTCTACATTTTGCCTATATATACTAAATACAGCTTTAAAGTAATTCAAACTTTTCTCTAATTATAATGTAAGCAATCATTTGTTACTATTGATACGATTTTAATTTTTTAAAATTAACACTGCAGGTTACGAGGCCAGACTGACCTGGATTTGCATCATCATATGGATTATGTGTAAGTAGGAAAGTCTGCTCCATACGGAGAACTCAATAAGCCATGCGGGGTTCCCTCCCTTGGTATCCGCCTTCAGCACTGACCGCGTTTAACAACTGTGACATAACCAGGGAGCTTTATATTTGCAAAATATTATTAAAAGTCGAAGGCCAAATTATGTAATCTTTACATCAGTTTAGAAGAAATTGAAGAGACGGGTCTAGTTAACTTTAAAAAAAAGAAGAGAAGTCTCATTTAGCCTTGGTCACCCCGGCCGTCTTCGGCTTTCATCGTTTATACGACACAAGCGCGAAATGAGGCCTGATGTCCGAAATATTTCTACCCAGATACAGTCTTAACAGTCCAATGTAGACTTGCTTCACTGATTGCGATCATGTATAAATTGCATACCAATAGCTTTTGACCGCGTTTCACTGACTTATTGATTAATTAATTATTTAATTTATTGATTTAAGATGCTTTAGTGCAATTATTTATTTATTTATTTTGTTATTCAAATAGAAAATGTGTCAAAATGAACAGTTTATCAAATGCTAATTATGTACGCACTTTTAACTTTCCCTACTATTTTTTATTTTATGACATGACTATTCTGATATCCTGGCTAACATATCCAAATCATAATTGATTTTTCAATATGTAATACGTATAATAACATCTCTTTCTAAACGCAAGGTAGAAATTCATCAAACCTGGTACATAGGTCGTCCATAGAGTAGCCATCTGCAAGAGGATTATAATTTTTAGGATGTCGATGTGGGGACACATAATATAAGTAGAGGATTTGGGGTTACGGCCCTTGTGTCAGTGTCTTTAAGGGTATAATTGTGGTGGTCCCAAGGGGTGAGAGAATATGCAATAAGAAAATATGGGGATTTGCAACGGAGAACCAATGAAGTAGTTCTACTTACGGATGGTTCTATGACTTTTCAGTCTATATACAAAATTGTAGTTTGAGATGCTGGCAACATATGTTTAAATTGCTCTTGCATTCAGAACGGATGTTATCTCTGATTTACTGTTTGTCAGTGATAATAAGCATGCTAATCATGTCTGATATGTAAGTCACATTCAAATTTGACATTTATATGATATAATTAGTTAATTCGCACATTAAGTTTTCAATTGGTGTAAGAAAAGAAATATCTTCCAAACACAAGATAAGCAGATACATGCATTGCTGGTGAAAGGTAGAGGTGGGAATGGGTGTTGGTTGGTGTCAATTAAAATAAAAGAAAACTTACTTTTAGTTAAACAACAGCTTTCATTTTTCTCTCATTTTTTTTAATTTTTTTTTATTATTTTTTTTTTTAACTATTTCGCAGACCATAACAGCCAGCTTTCAGAAAGAGGCATGCCGGTGTGCCAAGAAGGTTAGTATCCTTATATCCCTTGTTTTGACGCTACTTTGTTTCGATGCACTATCATAAACTCCCAGTTCTCGAGAGAACGCATCTCTAGATGACGTCAAGACTACAACACTTGTTTATACTGGTCAACAGTGATTTATATGGACAGAACAAAATTGCTGAAAATAATATCATTATGAGATGTGAATTGAAACAAAGATACATACCATGAAAAGAACTCAATTTCACAATTCTCTTTTTTCCAATCAGTAAGTCCTCATAAAAATCATAACTAAATACTCTGATGTGGCAAATCAACTTCCTGCCATAATAGTGTCTTGGGCAAAAAATTAAGTTTATTCTGGTATTAAAGGCTTTAAAATTCAGATACATGATACCGATTCGCCATAAAACAAATGGCTGCAGCTACTGAAAATAGAAAATCTTGTACATGATTTCTTCTCAAAAACCAAATGCCGCTAAGCAGAATTTAATCAAATTTCACAGAGAGCATCATAGCTTCAAGACATTTCTTTATTATACAAATGATGCCGATCCAATACCAAATATGGCTGCCGTTACTAAAAATGTCAAATTAGAAAACATTTACACAACTTTACAACTTTATAAACAAAAAAAAAAAAAAAAAAAAAAAAAACCTGCCTTACATTATTTGATCAGCTTTGAAAGAATGTGTCCTGGCACAGAGGCCTTTCAATACTGGATATGGTGCTGATGTTGCATCAAGTATGGATGAAGATACAAGAGCTAGAGAAACATTGCAACATTTGTTTTTTTTTTTTTTATTTTTTTTTTTTTTTGTTGCAATATACAGTCAATAGCAATGGAAGAAATTCTGCATAAAGTATCCTACCGACCCAGATTGCGTGACCAACTGTTCTTGCATTTGAACTTTAGGCAGACGTCAGCCCTGTCCTATTGTTTCATTATATTATATTTCCTCAACCCCTTTATAGATTTTATTCATAGACTACTTTGGATGACTTATTATAACACTAAGAGAAATCATGTTACCACATGCTCACTTAACCTTTGACCTTGGGGTCAAGATCACAAGTTTTTCGTTCGTGGTCTCGACATGCAGGTTCGGGCCGTCCTGTTGAGACTTATGTGTATAGATTTAGCTTTTGAGGTAGCGAATAATTCTTTGGAGCCTAAGATTTATTATACTTGAAATGTCTTTATTCAATCAAATAAATTGGATTCAGATATGAAGTCTCACTCCATACAAGCAACTAAATTACTTCGCCTATCAAATTACCTCCTTATTCTAATCTGAGAGTCGTTTCCGTGGTAAAGTGTCTCTTTTGCTCGAAAAATAAAACAAAATAAAAGTATACGACTGAGTCATAAAAAATGAAATTAATATACACTAGACAGACAAATGGAGAGATGAATAAATGGTTGTGATGGTAGATACTATTTATTTCAACTTGAAACTAACTCTACATTTTGCCTATATATACTAAATACAGCTTTAAAGTAATTCAAACTTTTCTCTAATTATAATGTAAGCAATCATTTGTTACTATTGATACGATTTTAATTTTTTAAAATTAACACTGCAGGTTACGAGGCCAGACTGACCTGGATTTGCATCATCATATGGATTATGTGTAAGTAGGAAAGTCTGCTCCATACGGAGAACTCAATAAGCCATGCGGGGTTCCCTCCCTTGGTATCCGCCTTCAGCACTGACCGCGTTTAACAACTGTGACATAACCAGGGAGCTTTATATTTGCAAAATATTATTAAAAGTCGAAGGCCAAATTATGTAATCTTTACATCAGTTTAGAAGAAATTGAAGAGACGGGTCTAGTTAACTTTAAAAAAAAGAAGAGAAGTCTCATTTAGCCTTGGTCACCCCGGCCGTCTTCGGCTTTCATCGTTTATACGACACAAGCGCGAAATGAGGCCTGATGTCCGAAATATTTCTACCCAGATACAGTCTTAACAGTCCAATGTAGACTTGCTTCACTGATTGCGATCATGTATAAATTGCATACCAATAGCTTTTGACCGCGTTTCACTGACTTATTGATTAATTAATTATTTAATTTATTGATTTAAGATGCTTTAGTGCAATTATTTATTTATTTATTTTGTTATTCAAATAGAAAATGTGTCAAAATGAACAGTTTATCAAATGCTAATTATGTACGCACTTTTAACTTTCCCTACTATTTTTTATTTTATGACATGACTATTCTGATATCCTGGCTAACATATCCAAATCATAATTGATTTTTCAATATGTAATACGTATAATAACATCTCTTTCTAAACGCAAGGTAGAAATTCATCAAACCTGGTACATAGGTCGTCCATAGAGTAGCCATCTGCAAGAGGATTATAATTTTTAGGATGTCGATGTGGGGACACATAATATAAGTAGAGGATTTGGGGTTACGGCCCTTGTGTCAGTGTCTTTAAGGGTATAATTGTGGTGGTCCCAAGGGGTGAGAGAATATGCAATAAGAAAATATGGGGATTTGCAACGGAGAACCAATGAAGTAGTTCTACTTACGGATGGTTCTATGACTTTTCAGTCTATATACAAAATTGTAGTTTGAGATGCTGGCAACATATGTTTAAATTGCTCTTGCATTCAGAACGGATGTTATCTCTGATTTACTGTTTGTCAGTGATAATAAGCATGCTAATCATGTCTGATATGTAAGTCACATTCAAATTTGACATTTATATGATATAATTAGTTAATTCGCACATTAAGTTTTCAATTGGTGTAAGAAAAGAAATATCTTCCAAACACAAGATAAGCAGATACATGCATTGCTGGTGAAAGGTAGAGGTGGGAATGGGTGTTGGTTGGTGTCAATTAAAATAAAAGAAAACTTACTTTTAGTTAAACAACAGCTTTCATTTTTCTCTCATTTTTTTTAATTTTTTTTTTATTATTTTTTTTTTTTAACTATTTCGCAGACCATAACAGCCAGCTTTCAGAAAGAGGCATGCCGGTGTGCCAAGAAGGTTAGTATCCTTATATCCCTTGTTTTGACGCTACTTTGTTTCGATGCACTATCATAAACTCCCAGTTCTCGAGAGAACGCATCTCTAGATGACGTCAAGACTACAACACTTGTTTATACTGGTCAACAGTGATTTATATGGACAGAACAAAATTGCTGAAAATAATATCATTATGAGATGTGAATTGAAACAAAGATACATACCATGAAAAGAACTCAATTTCACAATTCTCTTTTTTCCAATCAGTAAGTCCTCATAAAAATCATAACTAAATACTCTGATGTGGCAAATCAACTTCCTGCCATAATAGTGTCTTGGGCAAAAAATTAAGTTTATTCTGGTATTAAAGGCTTTAAAATTCAGATACATGATACCGATTCGCCATAAAACAAATGGCTGCAGCTACTGAAAATAGAAAATCTTGTACATGATTTCTTCTCAAAAACCAAATGCCGCTAAGCAGAATTTAATCAAATTTCACAGAGAGCATCATAGCTTCAAGACATTTCTTTATTATACAAATGATGCCGATCCAATACCAAATATGGCTGCCGTTACTAAAAATGTCAAATTAGAAAACATTTACACAACTTTACAACTTTATAAAGAAAAAAAAAAAAAAAAACCTGCCTTACATTATTTGATCAGCTTTGAAAGTATGTGTCCTGGCACAGAGGCCTTTCAATACTGGATATGGTGCTGATGTTGCATCAAGTATGGATGAAGATACAAGAGCTAGAGAAACATTGCAACATTTGTTTTGTTTTTTTTTTATTTTTTTATTTTTTTGTTGCAATATACAGTCAATAGCAATGGAAGAAATTCTGCATAAAGTATCCTACCGACCCAGATTGCGTGACCAACTGTTCTTGCATTTGAACTTTAGGCAGACGTCAGCCCTGTCCTATTGTTTCATTATATTATATTTCCTCAACCCCTTTATAGATTTTATTCATAGACTACTTTGGATGACTTATTATAACACTAAGAGAAATCATGTTACCACATGCTCACTTAACCTTTGACCTTGGGGTCAAGATCACAAGTTTTTCGTTCGTGGTCTCGACATGCAGGTTCGGGCCGTCCTGTTGAGACTTATGTGTATAGATTTAGCTTTTGAGGTAGCGAATAATTCTTTGGAGCCTAAGATTTATTATACTTGAAATGTCTTTATTCAATCAAATAAATTGGATTCAGATATGAAGTCTCACTCCATACAAGCAACTAAATTACTTCGCCTATCAAATTACCTCCTTATTCTAATCTGAGAGTCGTTTCCGTGGTAAAGTGTCTCTTTTGCTCGAAAAATAAAACAAAATAAAAGTATACGACTGAGTCATAAAAAATGAAATTAATATACACTAGACAGACAAATGGAGAGATGAATAAATGGTTGTGATGGTAGATACTATTTATTTCAACTTGAAACTAACTCTACATTTTGCCTATATATACTAAATACAGCTTTAAAGTAATTCAAACTTTTCTCTAATTATAATGTAAGCAATCATTTGTTACTATTGATACGATTTTAATTTTTTAAAATTAACACTGCAGGTTACGAGGCCAGACTGACCTGGATTTGCATCATCATATGGATTATGTGTAAGTAGGAAAGTCTGCTCCATACGGAGAACTCAATAAGCCATGCGGGGTTCCCTCCCTTGGTATCCGCCTTCAGCACTGACCGCGTTTAACAACTGTGACATAACCAGGGAGCTTTATATTTGCAAAATATTATTAAAAGTCGAAGGCCAAATTATGTAATCTTTACATCAGTTTAGAAGAAATTGAAGAGACGGGTCTAGTTAACTTTAAAAAAAAGAAGAGAAGTCTCATTTAGCCTTGGTCACCCCGGCCGTCTTCGGCTTTCATCGTTTATACGACACAAGCGCGAAATGAGGCCTGATGTCCGAAATATTTCTACCCAGATACAGTCTTAACAGTCCAATGTAGACTTGCTTCACTGATTGCGATCATGTATAAATTGCATACCAATAGCTTTTGACCGCGTTTCACTGACTTATTGATTAATTAATTATTTAATTTATTGATTTAAGATGCTTTAGTGCAATTATTTATTTATTTATTTTGTTATTCAAATAGAAAATGTGTCAAAATGAACAGTTTATCAAATGCTAATTATGTACGCACTTTTAACTTTCCCTACTATTTTTTATTTTATGACATGACTATTCTGATATCCTGGCTAACATATCCAAATCATAATTGATTTTTCAATATGTAATACGTATAATAACATCTCTTTCTAAACGCAAGGTAGAAATTCATCAAACCTGGTACATAGGTCGTCCATAGAGTAGCCATCTGCAAGAGGATTATAATTTTTAGGATGTCGATGTGGGGACACATAATATAAGTAGAGGATTTGGGGTTACGGCCCTTGTGTCAGTGTCTTTAAGGGTATAATTGTGGTGGTCCCAAGGGGTGAGAGAATATGCAATAAGAAAATATGGGGATTTGCAACGGAGAACCAATGAAGTAGTTCTACTTACGGATGGTTCTATGACTTTTCAGTCTATATACAAAATTGTAGTTTGAGATGCTGGCAACATATGTTTAAATTGCTCTTGCATTCAGAACGGATGTTATCTCTGATTTACTGTTTGTCAGTGATAATAAGCATGCTAATCATGTCTGATATGTAAGTCACATTCAAATTTGACATTTATATGATATAATTAGTTAATTCGCACATTAAGTTTTCAATTGGTGTAAGAAAAGAAATATCTTCCAAACACAAGATAAGCAGATACATGCATTGCTGGTGAAAGGTAGAGGTGGGAATGGGTGTTGGTTGGTGTCAATTAAAATAAAAGAAAACTTACTTTTAGTTAAACAACAGCTTTCATTTTTCTCTCATTTTTTTAAATTTTTTTTTATTATTTTTTTTTTATAACTATTTCGCAGACCATAACAGCCAGCTTTCAGAAAGAGGCATGCCGGTGTGCCAAGAAGGTTAGTATCCTTATATCCCTTGTTTTGACGCTACTTTGTTTCGATGCACTATCATAAACTCCCAGTTCTCGAGAGAACGCATCTCTAGATGACGTCAAGACTACAACACTTGTTTATACTGGTCAACAGTGATTTATATGGACAGAACAAAATTGCTGAAAATAATATCATTATGAGATGTGAATTGAAACAAAGATACATACCATGAAAAGAACTCAATTTCACAATTCTCTTTTTTCCAATCAGTAAGTCCTCATAAAAATCATAACTAAATACTCTGATGTGGCAAATCAACTTCCTGCCATAATAGTGTCTTGGGCAAAAAATTAAGTTTATTCTGGTATTAAAGGCTTTAAAATTCAGATACATGATACCGATTCGCCATAAAACAAATGGCTGCAGCTACTGAAAATAGAAAATCTTGTACATGATTTCTTCTCAAAAACCAAATGCCGCTAAGCAGAATTTAATCAAATTTCACAGAGAGCATCATAGCTTCAAGACATTTCTTTATTATACAAATGATGCCGATCCAATACCAAATATGGCTGCCGTTACTAAAAATGTCAAATTAGAAAACATTTACACAACTTTACAACTTTATAAAGAAAAAAAAAAAAAAAAAAAAAAAAAAACCTGCCTTACATTATTTGATCAGCTTTGAAAGAATGTGTCCTGGCACAGAGGCCTTTCAATACTGGATATGGTGCTGATGTTGCATCAAGTATGGATGAAGATACAAGAGCTAGAGAAACATTGCAACATTTGTTTTGTTTTTTTTTATTTTTTTATTTTTTTGTTGCAATATACAGTCAATAGCAATGGAAGAAATTCTGCATAAAGTATCCTACCGACCCAGATTGCGTGACCAACTGTTCTTGCATTTGAACTTTAGGCAGACGTCAGCCCTGTCCTATTGTTTCATTATATTATATTTCCTCAACCCCTTTATAGATTTTATTCATAGACTACTTTGGATGACTTATTATAACACTAAGAGAAATCATGTTACCACATGCTCACTTAACCTTTGACCTTGGGGTCAAGATCACAAGTTTTTCGTTCGTGGTCTCGACATGCAGGTTCGGGCCGTCCTGTTGAGACTTATGTGTATAGATTTAGCTTTTGAGGTAGCGAATAATTCTTTGGAGCCTAAGATTTATTATACTTGAAATGTCTTTATTCAATCAAATAAATTGGATTCAGATATGAAGTCTCACTCCATACAAGCAACTAAATTACTTCGCCTATCAAATTACCTCCTTATTCTAATCTGAGAGTCGTTTCCGTGGTAAAGTGTCTCTTTTGCTCGAAAAATAAAACAAAATAAAAGTATACGACTGAGTCATAAAAAATGAAATTAATATACACTAGACAGACAAATGGAGAGATGAATAAATGGTTGTGATGGTAGATACTATTTATTTCAACTTGAAACTAACTCTACATTTTGCCTATATATACTAAATACAGCTTTAAAGTAATTCAAACTTTTCTCTAATTATAATGTAAGCAATCATTTGTTACTATTGATACGATTTTAATTTTTTAAAATTAACACTGCAGGTTACGAGGCCAGACTGACCTGGATTTGCATCATCATATGGATTATGTGTAAGTAGGAAAGTCTGCTCCATACGGAGAACTCAATAAGCCATGCGGGGTTCCCTCCCTTGGTATCCGCCTTCAGCACTGACCGCGTTTAACAACTGTGACATAACCAGGGAGCTTTATATTTGCAAAATATTATTAAAAGTCGAAGGCCAAATTATGTAATCTTTACATCAGTTTAGAAGAAATTGAAGAGACGGGTCTAGTTAACTTTAAAAAAAAAGAAGAGAAGTCTCATTTAGCCTTGGTCACCCCGGCCGTCTTCGGCTTTCATCGTTTATACGACACAAGCGCGAAATGAGGCCTGATGTCCGAAATATTTCTACCCAGATACAGTCTTAACAGTCCAATGTAGACTTGCTTCACTGATTGCGATCATGTATAAATTGCATACCAATAGCTTTTGACCGCGTTTCACTGACTTATTGATTAATTAATTATTTAATTTATTGATTTAAGATGCTTTAGTGCAATTATTTATTTATTTATTTTGTTATTCAAATAGAAAATGTGTCAAAATGAACAGTTTATCAAATGCTAATTATGTACGCACTTTTAACTTTCCCTACTATTTTTTATTTTATGACATGACTATTCTGATATCCTGGCTAACATATCCAAATCATAATTGATTTTTCAATATGTAATACGTATAATAACATCTCTTTCTAAACGCAAGGTAGAAATTCATCAAACCTGGTACATAGGTCGTCCATAGAGTAGCCATCTGCAAGAGGATTATAATTTTTAGGATGTCGATGTGGGGACACATAATATAAGTAGAGGATTTGGGGTTACGGCCCTTGTGTCAGTGTCTTTAAGGGTATAATTGTGGTGGTCCCAAGGGGTGAGAGAATATGCAATAAGAAAATATGGGGATTTGCAACGGAGAACCAATGAAGTAGTTCTACTTACGGATGGTTCTATGACTTTTCAGTCTATATACAAAATTGTAGTTTGAGATGCTGGCAACATATGTTTAAATTGCTCTTGCATTCAGAACGGATGTTATCTCTGATTTACTGTTTGTCAGTGATAATAAGCATGCTAATCATGTCTGATATGTAAGTCACATTCAAATTTGACATTTATATGATATAATTAGTTAATTCGCACATTAAGTTTTCAATTGGTGTAAGAAAAGAAATATCTTCCAAACACAAGATAAGCAGATACATGCATTGCTGGTGAAAGGTAGAGGTGGGAATGGGTGTTGGTTGGTGTCAATTAAAATAAAAGAAAACTTACTTTTAGTTAAACAACAGCTTTCATTTTTCTCTCATTTTTTTAATTTTTTTTTATTATTTTTTTTTTTAAACTATTTCGCAGACCATAACAGCCAGCTTTCAGAAAGAGGCATGCCGGTGTGCCAAGAAGGTTAGTATCCTTATATCCCTTGTTTTGACGCTACTTTGTTTCGATGCACTATCATAAACTCCCAGTTCTCGAGAGAACGCATCTCTAGATGACGTCAAGACTACAACACTTGTTTATACTGGTCAACAGTGATTTATATGGACAGAACAAAATTGCTGAAAATAATATCATTATGAGATGTGAATTGAAACAAAGATACATACCATGAAAAGAACTCAATTTCACAATTCTCTTTTTTCCAATCAGTAAGTCCTCATAAAAATCATAACTAAATACTCTGATGTGGCAAATCAACTTCCTGCCATAATAGTGTCTTGGGCAAAAAATTAAGTTTATTCTGGTATTAAAGGCTTTAAAATTCAGATACATGATACCGATTCGCCATAAAACAAATGGCTGCAGCTACTGAAAATAGAAAATCTTGTACATGATTTCTTCTCAAAAACCAAATGCCGCTAAGCAGAATTTAATCAAATTTCACAGAGAGCATCATAGCTTCAAGACATTTCTTTATTATACAAATGATGCCGATCCAATACCAAATATGGCTGCCGTTACTAAAAATGTCAAATTAGAAAACATTTACACAACTTTACAACTTTATAAAGAAAAAAAAAAAAAAAAAAAAAAAAACCTGCCTTACATTATTTGATCAGCTTTGAAAGAATGTGTCCTGGCACAGAGGCCTTTCAATACTGGATATGGTGCTGATGTTGCATCAAGTATGGATGAAGATACAAGAGCTAGAGAAACATTGCAACATTTGTTTTGTTTTTTTTTATTTTTTTATTTTTTTGTTGCAATATACAGTCAATAGCAATGGAAGAAATTCTGCATAAAGTATCCTACCGACCCAGATTGCGTGACCAACTGTTCTTGCATTTGAACTTTAGGCAGACGTCAGCCCTGTCCTATTGTTTCATTATATTATATTTCCTCAACCCCTTTATAGATTTTATTCATAGACTACTTTGGATGACTTATTATAACACTAAGAGAAATCATGTTACCACATGCTCACTTAACCTTTGACCTTGGGGTCAAGATCACAAGTTTTTCGTTCGTGGTCTCGACATGCAGGTTCGGGCCGTCCTGTTGAGACTTATGTGTATAGATTTAGCTTTTGAGGTAGCGAATAATTCTTTGGAGCCTAAGATTTATTATACTTGAAATGTCTTTATTCAATCAAATAAATTGGATTCAGATATGAAGTCTCACTCCATACAAGCAACTAAATTACTTCGCCTATCAAATTACCTCCTTATTCTAATCTGAGAGTCGTTTCCGTGGTAAAGTGTCTCTTTTGCTCGAAAAATAAAACAAAATAAAAGTATACGACTGAGTCATAAAAAATGAAATTAATATACACTAGACAGACAAATGGAGAGATGAATAAATGGTTGTGATGGTAGATACTATTTATTTCAACTTGAAACTAACTCTACATTTTGCCTATATATACTAAATACAGCTTTAAAGTAATTCAAACTTTTCTCTAATTATAATGTAAGCAATCATTTGTTACTATTGATACGATTTTAATTTTTTAAAATTAACACTGCAGGTTACGAGGCCAGACTGACCTGGATTTGCATCATCATATGGATTATGTGTAAGTAGGAAAGTCTGCTCCATACGGAGAACTCAATAAGCCATGCGGGGTTCCCTCCCTTGGTATCCGCCTTCAGCACTGACCGCGTTTAACAACTGTGACATAACCAGGGAGCTTTATATTTGCAAAATATTATTAAAAGTCGAAGGCCAAATTATGTAATCTTTACATCAGTTTAGAAGAAATTGAAGAGACGGGTCTAGTTAACTTTAAAAAAAAGAAGAGAAGTCTCATTTAGCCTTGGTCACCCCGGCCGTCTTCGGCTTTCATCGTTTATACGACACAAGCGCGAAATGAGGCCTGATGTCCGAAATATTTCTACCCAGATACAGTCTTAACAGTCCAATGTAGACTTGCTTCACTGATTGCGATCATGTATAAATTGCATACCAATAGCTTTTGACCGCGTTTCACTGACTTATTGATTAATTAATTATTTAATTTATTGATTTAAGATGCTTTAGTGCAATTATTTATTTATTTATTTTGTTATTCAAATAGAAAATGTGTCAAAATGAACAGTTTATCAAATGCTAATTATGTACGCACTTTTAACTTTCCCTACTATTTTTTATTTTATGACATGACTATTCTGATATCCTGGCTAACATATCCAAATCATAATTGATTTTTCAATATGTAATACGTATAATAACATCTCTTTCTAAACGCAAGGTAGAAATTCATCAAACCTGGTACATAGGTCGTCCATAGAGTAGCCATCTGCAAGAGGATTATAATTTTTAGGATGTCGATGTGGGGACACATAATATAAGTAGAGGATTTGGGGTTACGGCCCTTGTGTCAGTGTCTTTAAGGGTATAATTGTGGTGGTCCCAAGGGGTGAGAGAATATGCAATAAGAAAATATGGGGATTTGCAACGGAGAACCAATGAAGTAGTTCTACTTACGGATGGTTCTATGACTTTTCAGTCTATATACAAAATTGTAGTTTGAGATGCTGGCAACATATGTTTAAATTGCTCTTGCATTCAGAACGGATGTTATCTCTGATTTACTGTTTGTCAGTGATAATAAGCATGCTAATCATGTCTGATATGTAAGTCACATTCAAATTTGACATTTATATGATATAATTAGTTAATTCGCACATTAAGTTTTCAATTGGTGTAAGAAAAGAAATATCTTCCAAACACAAGATAAGCAGATACATGCATTGCTGGTGAAAGGTAGAGGTGGGAATGGGTGTTGGTTGGTGTCAATTAAAATAAAAGAAAACTTACTTTTAGTTAAACAACAGCTTTCATTTTTCTCTCATTTTTTTTAATTTTTTTTTATTATTTTTTTTTTTAACTATTTCGCAGACCATAACAGCCAGCTTTCAGAAAGAGGCATGCCGGTGTGCCAAGAAGGTTAGTATCCTTATATCCCTTGTTTTGACGCTACTTTGTTTCGATGCACTATCATAAACTCCCAGTTCTCGAGAGAACGCATCTCTAGATGACGTCAAGACTACAACACTTGTTTATACTGGTCAACAGTGATTTATATGGACAGAACAAAATTGCTGAAAATAATATCATTATGAGATGTGAATTGAAACAAAGATACATACCATGAAAAGAACTCAATTTCACAATTCTCTTTTTTCCAATCAGTAAGTCCTCATAAAAATCATAACTAAATACTCTGATGTGGCAAATCAACTTCCTGCCATAATAGTGTCTTGGGCAAAAAATTAAGTTTATTCTGGTATTAAAGGCTTTAAAATTCAGATACATGATACCGATTCGCCATAAAACAAATGGCTGCAGCTACTGAAAATAGAAAATCTTGTACATGATTTCTTCTCAAAAACCAAATGCCGCTAAGCAGAATTTAATCAAATTTCACAGAGAGCATCATAGCTTCAAGACATTTCTTTATTATACAAATGATGCCGATCCAATACCAAATATGGCTGCCGTTACTAAAAATGTCAAATTAGAAAACATTTACACAACTTTACAACTTTATAAACAAAAAAAAAAAAAAAAAAAAAAAAACCTGCCTTACATTATTTGATCAGCTTTGAAAGAATGTGTCCTGGCACAGAGGCCTTTCAATACTGGATATGGTGCTGATGTTGCATCAAGTATGGATGAAGATACAAGAGCTAGAGAAACATTGCAACATTTGTTTTGTTTTTTTTTATTTTTTTATTTTTTTGTTGCAATATACAGTCAATAGCAATGGAAGAAATATTGCATAAAGTATCCTACCGACCCAGATTGCGTGACCAACTGTTCTTGCATTTGAACTTTAGGCAGACGTCAGCCCTGTCCTATTGTTTCATTATATTATATTTCCTCAACCCCTTTATAGATTTTATTCATAGACTACTTTGGATGACTTATTATAACACTAAGAGAAATCATGTTACCACATGCTCACTTAACCTTTGACCTTGGGGTCAAGATCACAAGTTTTTCGTTCGTGGTCTCGACATGCAGGTTCGGGCCGTCCTGTTGAGACTTATGTGTATAGATTTAGCTTTTGAGGTAGCGAATAATTCTTTGGAGCCTAAGATTTATTATACTTGAAATGTCTTTATTCAATCAAATAAATTGGATTCAGATATGAAGTCTCACTCCATACAAGCAACTAAATTACTTCGCCTATCAAATTACCTCCTTATTCTAATCTGAGAGTCGTTTCCGTGGTAAAGTGTCTCTTTTGCTCGAAAAATAAAACAAAATAAAAGTATACGACTGAGTCATAAAAAATGAAATTAATATACACTAGACAGACAAATGGGGAGATGAATAAATGGTTGTGATGGTAGATACTATTTATTTCAACTTGAAACTAACTCTACATTTTGCCTATATATACTAAATACAGCTTTAAAGTAATTCAAACTTTTCTCTAATTATAATGTAAGCAATCATTTGTTACTATTGATACGATTTTAATTTTTTAAAATTAACACTGCAGGTTACGAGGCCAGACTGACCTGGATTTGCATCATCATATGGATTATGTGTAAGTAGGAAAGTCTGCTCCATACGGAGAACTCAATAAGCCATGCGGGGTTCCCTCCCTTGGTATCCGCCTTCAGCACTGACCGCGTTTAACAACTGTGACATAACCAGGGAGCTTTATATTTGCAAAATATTATTAAAAGTCGAAGGCCAAATTATGTAATCTTTACATCAGTTTAGAAGAAATTGAAGAGACGGGTCTAGTTAACTTTAAAAAAAAGAAGAGAAGTCTCATTTAGCCTTGGTCACCCCGGCCGTCTTCGGCTTTCATCGTTTATACGACACAAGCGCGAAATGAGGCCTGATGTCCGAAATATTTCTACCCAGATACAGTCTTAACAGTCCAATGTAGACTTGCTTCACTGATTGCGATCATGTATAAATTGCATACCAATAGCTTTTGACCGCGTTTCACTGACTTATTGATTAATTAATTATTTAATTTATTGATTTAAGATGCTTTAGTGCAATTATTTATTTATTTATTTTGTTATTCAAATAGAAAATGTGTCAAAATGAACAGTTTATCAAATGCTAATTATGTACGCACTTTTAACTTTCCCTACTATTTTTTATTTTATGACATGACTATTCTGATATCCTGGCTAACATATCCAAATCATAATTGATTTTTCAATATGTAATACGTATAATAACATCTCTTTCTAAACGCAAGGTAGAAATTCATCAAACCTGGTACATAGGTCGTCCATAGAGTAGCCATCTGCAAGAGGATTATAATTTTTAGGATGTCGATGTGGGGACACATAATATAAGTAGAGGATTTGGGGTTACGGCCCTTGTGTCAGTGTCTTTAAGGGTATAATTGTGGTGGTCCCAAGGGGTGAGAGAATATGCAATAAGAAAATATGGGGATTTGCAACGGAGAACCAATGAAGTAGTTCTACTTACGGATGGTTCTATGACTTTTCAGTCTATATACAAAATTGTAGTTTGAGATGCTGGCAACATATGTTTAAATTGCTCTTGCATTCAGAACGGATGTTATCTCTGATTTACTGTTTGTCAGTGATAATAAGCATGCTAATCATGTCTGATATGTAAGTCACATTCAAATTTGACATTTATATGATATAATTAGTTAATTCGCACATTAAGTTTTCAATTGGTGTAAGAAAAGAAATATCTTCCAAACACAAGATAAGCAGATACATGCATTGCTGGTGAAAGGTAGAGGTGGGAATGGGTGTTGGTTGGTGTCAATTAAAATAAAAGAAAACTTACTTTTAGTTAAACAACAGCTTTCATTTTTCTCTCATTTTTTTTAATTTTTTTTTATTATTTTTTTTTTTTAACTATTTCGCAGACCATAACAGCCAGCTTTCAGAAAGAGGCATGCCGGTGTGCCAAGAAGGTTAGTATCCTTATATCCCTTGTTTTGACGCTACTTTGTTTCGATGCACTATCATAAACTCCCAGTTCTCGAGAGAACGCATCTCTAGATGACGTCAAGACTACAACACTTGTTTATACTGGTCAACAGTGATTTATATGGACAGAACAAAATTGCTGAAAATAATATCATTATGAGATGTGAATTGAAACAAAGATACATACCATGAAAAGAACTCAATTTCACAATTCTCTTTTTTCCAATCAGTAAGTCCTCATAAAAATCATAACTAAATACTCTGATGTGGCAAATCAACTTCCTGCCATAATAGTGTCTTGGGCAAAAAATTAAGTTTATTCTGGTATTAAAGGCTTTAAAATTCAGATACATGATACCGATTCCCCATAAAACAAATGGCTGCAGCTACTGAAAATAGAAAATCTTGTACATGATTTCTTCTCAAAAACCAAATGCCGCTAAGCAGAATTTAATCAAATTTCACAGAGAGCATCATAGCTTCAAGACATTTCTTTATTATACAAATGATGCCGATCCAATACCAAATATGGCTGCCGTTACTAAAAATGTCAAATTAGAAAACATTTACACAACTTTACAACTTTATAAAGAAAAAAAAAAAAAAAAAAAAAAAAAAACCTGCCTTACATTATTTGATCAGCTTTGAAAGAATGTGTCCTGGCACAGAGGCCTTTCAATACTGGATATGGTGCTGATGTTGCATCAAGTATGGATGAAGATACAAGAGCTAGAGAAACATTGCAACATTTGTTTTGTTTTTTTTTTATTTTTTTATTTTTTTGTTGCAATATACAGTCAATAGCAATGGAAGAAATTCTGCATAAAGTATCCTACCGACCCAGATTGCGTGACCAACTGTTCTTGCATTTGAACTTTAGGCAGACGTCAGCCCTGTCCTTTTGTTTCATTATATTATATTTCCTCAACCCCTTTATAGATTTTATTCATAGACTACTTTGGATGACTTATTATAACACTAAGAGAAATCATGTTACCACATGCTCACTTAACCTTTGACCTTGGGGTCAAGATCACAAGTTTTTCGTTCGTGGTCTCGACATGCAGGTTCGGGCCGTCCTGTTGAGACTTATGTGTATAGATTTAGCTTTTGAGGTAGCGAATAATTCTTTGGAGCCTAAGATTTATTATACTTGAAATGTCTTTATTCAATCAAATAAATTGGATTCAGATATGAAGTCTCACTCCATACAAGCAACTAAATTACTTCGCCTATCAAATTACCTCCTTATTCTAATCTGAGAGTCGTTTCCGTGGTAAAGTGTCTCTTTTGCTCGAAAAATAAAACAAAATAAAAGTATACGACTGAGTCATAAAAAATGAAATTAATATACACTAGACAGACAAATGGAGAGATGAATAAATGGTTGTGATGGTAGATACTATTTATTTCAACTTGAAACTAACTCTACATTTTGCCTATATATACTAAATACAGCTTTAAAGTAATTCAAACTTTTCTCTAATTATAATGTAAGCAATCATTTGTTACTATTGATACGATTTTAATTTTTTAAAATTAACACTGCAGGTTACGAGGCCAGACTGACCTGGATTTGCATCATCATATGGATTATGTGTAAGTAGGAAAGTCTGCTCCATACGGAGAACTCAATAAGCCATGCGGGGTTCCCTCCCTTGGTATCCGCCTTCAGCACTGACCGCGTTTAACAACTGTGACATAACCAGGGAGCTTTATATTTGCAAAATATTATTAAAAGTCGAAGGCCAAATTATGTAATCTTTACATCAGTTTAGAAGAAATTGAAGAGACGGGTCTAGTTAACTTTAAAAAAAAGAAGAGAAGTCTCATTTAGCCTTGGTCACCCCGGCCGTCTTCGGCTTTCATCGTTTATACGACACAAGCGCGAAATGAGGCCTGATGTCCGAAATATTTCTACCCAGATACAGTCTTAACAGTCCAATGTAGACTTGCTTCACTGATTGCGATCATGTATAAATTGCATACCAATAGCTTTTGACCGCGTTTCACTGACTTATTGATTAATTAATTATTTAATTTATTGATTTAAGATGCTTTAGTGCAATTATTTATTTATTTATTTTGTTATTCAAATAGAAAATGTGTCAAAATGAACAGTTTATCAAATGCTAATTATGTACGCACTTTTAACTTTCCCTACTATTTTTTATTTTATGACATGACTATTCTGATATCCTGGCTAACATATCCAAATCATAATTGATTTTTCAATATGTAATACGTATAATAACATCTCTTTCTAAACGCAAGGTAGAAATTCATCAAACCTGGTACATAGGTCGTCCATAGAGTAGCCATCTGCAAGAGGATTATAATTTTTAGGATGTCGATGTGGGGACACATAATATAAGTAGAGGATTTGGGGTTACGGCCCTTGTGTCAGTGTCTTTAAGGGTATAATTGTGGTGGTCCCAAGGGGTGAGAGAATATGCAATAAGAAAATATGGGGATTTGCAACGGAGAACCAATGAAGTAGTTCTACTTACGGATGGTTCTATGACTTTTCAGTCTATATACAAAATTGTAGTTTGAGATGCTGGCAACATATGTTTAAATTGCTCTTGCATTCAGAACGGATGTTATCTCTGATTTACTGTTTGTCAGTGATAATAAGCATGCTAATCATGTCTGATATGTAAGTCACATTCAAATTTGACATTTATATGATATAATTAGTTAATTCGCACATTAAGTTTTCAATTGGTGTAAGAAAAGAAATATCTTCCAAACACAAGATAAGCAGATACATGCATTGCTGGTGAAAGGTAGAGGTGGGAATGGGTGTTGGTTGGTGTCAATTAAAATAAAAGAAAACTTACTTTTAGTTAAACAACAGCTTTCATTTTTCTCTCATTTTTTTTATTTTTTTTTATTATTATTTTTTTTTAACTATTTCGCAGACCATAACAGCCAGCTTTCAGAAAGAGGCATGCCGGTGTGCCAAGAAGGTTAGTATCCTTATATCCCTTGTTTTGACGCTACTTTGTTTCGATGCACTATCATAAACTCCCAGTTCTCGAGAGAACGCATCTCTAGATGACGTCAAGACTACAACACTTGTTTATACTGGTCAACAGTGATTTATATGGACAGAACAAAATTGCTGAAAATAATATCATTATGAGATGTGAATTGAAACAAAGATACATACCATGAAAAGAACTCAGTTTCACAATTCTCTTTTTTCCAATCAGTAAGTCCTCATAAAAATCATAACTAAATACTCTGATGTGGCAAATCAACTTCCTGCCATAATAGTGTCATGGGCAAAAAATTAAGTTTATTAATCGTAAAGCTTTCGGTGGTAAAACAGTGTTGTCAACATTTACGGTCAATATTAAGTTCTTCATTAATACCTAGAGTTATCCAATGCCAAACGATGGTTGGTATGATTCCCGTTTATATTTCATATTCGCATACAAATTGATTATAAATCATCCTTTGAACTGTTTAAATTCATGATGTTACATCATGGATCGATGTGTAAATACATCCTCAGTATTAGCCTCGTTTCCAGGTTTGTCACATTTGGAACACTTCCGTAGTTATCTCGTTAATGGTCGCTTACGGTATCATCCATTTTAAAGCAAATTTAATTGTGCACATTTTGTCCATTTGGACATATATTTGCTGTATGCGCACTTAGCTAATACACTAAGTAATATATATAATTTTAATCATGATTATTAATTAAGGTGTGGTTTTGTTGTTACCAGTAGCAATGTACGGTTGCCCCTGCGAGCGCGCGCTTGCAGAATTTTACCTGCGCCGTTTGCTGCCCAGCGAACAGCAGAATTTTTCCAGCCATGCGCAGAATTCTGCAGAATTCCGCGGTGAGTATGAAAGAGCTAGTCAGCGTCTGTGCTAGGACCTGTTCGGGTTTCCGAGGGTCGCGTTAAGAGTTCTGTGTGTTCAGACAGTGCGTGAGAAAGTCGTTTTACTATTTTACTACGAAGTCCATATAAGGCAGTGTGCAAAGAAAAGGTAACTCTTTTGTTTATTATTTTCCGCGAATCAGCACTTTACAATTATTTCACGATGTCTTTATAAATAATTGCCAGGGGGAAAAAAAAAACGTTTCTTATAGTTAATTTTGGACAGGTCTTAAAGTAAGTTCTGAAATCTGCATCTGTATAATCTAAACCTTTCAGGATATTTATTCTTTCGTTTTTATGTTCTAAGATCAGCAACCTTTGCTTAAATATTTGTCCAATCAGTTAAATTATATGCAGACAGTATTTTTCATGATCTTGTTAGGTCAAGTCAAGTGTTTCTTGCAGACCTTATTAAAATAGTAATACTTATTACAGTTCAATATGAATAGGAATGTATGGAATAATAATAATAATAATAATGTACAAGTTTGACTATGAAGCCACTGAATGTTTCTCAAGGCTCTTTTCATAAGTTATTTGTTATATTGTAAAGCTATTGAATGTTTTCTCAAGGCTCTGTTTGAAGTTAACCCATAAGAATATAATAAATTGTAGCTCATGGTTCTAAGTCTATCCCTAAATAATAAATTAATATAAAATGTGAACATTAAAACTTTAGATATTTGTAAATGTGTATATCAAATTCTATCACAATAAACTGTTATTTAAATTATGTTTGTCCAAATGCTCACTAGCACTGTAATATCAAGTCAATGAGTCATTATATAGAAGTGATGCACCTGATATTTGAGTTTTGAATTTATACTGCCATATGACTTTATGACTGTTAATAAAACCAGATGATTCTGAAATTGGAGTCTGCGTTTCATCCCTGGTCCCATTCTTATAGCTAGGATCGCCCACTTCATCAGGGAATCACAGCTGAGACCTCTTGGAGTTTAGGTCTAAGTTTAAATGGACCTTTATTCTATGGAGAGTTTATCGGCCACAAAGAGCACAGTGAGTCATTGAATGGTCACCAAGTTTTCGGCCAGCGCTATCCCGTAGCAATAGGCTTCCAGTCCGCTACTCAACATGTCATGGAAACGTCACTCACAGTGACTAACTGCATTTTTTAACACTGTATAGGATGGTGTACAGAGTTGTAAAATTTCATGTGGAGCTGTTCTCACTCATGTTATTATAATGTGTGTTTATGTATGTACAAGGTAAAACATAATTTATCATATTTTCTATGCTTAAATCAGCATTCTACCTTTTTTCTTATTTGTGTCAAGGTATTAGTCTTTCCTATCAGATGTTAAAAAAGCAATTTTACTTTAACAATCAAGTTTTATGACAATCAAGTTTAATATATCCTTTAACTAACTCTTAATAATTAACTTGTTTGTACCTATTTATTTATTTTTAATTTGCAGGTAAGAATGATAATAAATTGTAAATAAAACCTTTTGAGCAAATATCTCTCTCAAAACAAAAATTATAAAAATATGAAAAGATTAAGGAAAAATGCTAAATTAAGTTTCGTTATGTGAGGTTTCTGATAAACTTGCATTTTCTATGTTCTAGTGATGTTGCTTTGCGGTATATTTGTGTTTCGGATCACATGTACAACAGTGTAATATGCAAAAGTAGAATCTTGTGAAGTGCGTTAAAAACTAGTGACATAATACACGAACTTTCCAACAAGGGTCGTCAGGTTGTAAGCATACCAGGAAGAGTACGGGGGAAAATATCATTGCCATTTTATATACATGCTTTGCTAAAATAACTAATGTTTCAAATGAAATGAGAGTTATTACTATGGAGTATAGTTCTAAAATGGTGTAAGTAAGTGCTTAAATGTCTCAAAGCCAGCGACTCCATGATACCTTAGGACATTTATTTCTATTTATGAATCAACAATTAACTTACTTTACACTCACTTGTTTACTCGTATTGAGTTTTTTTATAAATTGCTACAAACGGTTGTCCAAATGTAGTCTCTATATATCTCTTGTAATGTGTTGCCCTCCTATATTAGCCTTTGGACTTGTCAGTTTTTTTTTCCGATTTTTAGCTTAACTGGTCGAAGACCAGAAGAACGTATCGAGGACATGTCCCATAATCTGGCGTCCATTCGTTAGTATAAATTTGTTATTGCTAAATCTCTTTTTGGAAGAGAGTCGTATCTAAAGTCTGATACTGCTGTCTAATCGGTCGTAAATGAAAATTGTCTCCCTTGGACTTCAAATATGACCACCACTGTAGCCAACTTGAAAATCTTCTTATCGCTACTTCTTCTGAAAATATTATCAATCCATATGCAGTTTTCTCTAAAAGATTTCTTATTGTCCCAAATTAAAATAATGTATATTTGAATTCCAAAATGGCAGCTATGGCGGTCATCATAAACATTTTGTTAAAGTCCGTCCTCCTGAATAGATGGTCATATCGATATGGGATTTTCGCTAAAGACTTCTTTTGATATGTAAATAGTCCAATATGAAAATGGTGTCGGTATGACCTCCATCTTGGTCGCCATTGCGGCCATCTTGAAAACAAATTGGTATTGCTGCCCTTCCTGTCCTATCAACATGGAGTTTCACTAAAAAAACTTTTTATGCCAATCTGACTCTAAACATGGCATAGAGTTTCACTAAAAGACTTCTTATGCCAATCTGACTCTAAACATGGCATAGAGTTTTAATAAAAAAAGTTTTTATGCCAATCTGACTCTAAACATGGCATAGAGTTTCACTAAAAGACTTCTTATGATATATAGATGGTCCTAAACAAAATGGTGCCAATCTGCCTCTAAACAATGCTGCCATTGGCAGCTGTCCGGAAAATCGTATTATCACGTATTACCCTGAACAGCAGGTCTTATCGACATGGAGTTTTCACTCGAAGATTTCGTATTATATCTATTTGGTAGTAGATGAAAATTGTTGTGTCGACATGGATTCTTTATTAACAATTTCTTACTATATTTTCTGAAAATGGTGCTGAGCTGGCCTAACAAACGAAGGCCATCTTGAAAATAATGTCATCGCTACTTCTCCTCAGTGAATGTTTGTATTGACATGGATTTTTCCAATGAAATGTTTCTTCTGTAGTTTCTCCAAAATTAAAATGGTGTTGATCTGGCCTGAAACAATGGCTGCCACAGTGATCATCTTTAAAATCTTGTTGTCGCTTCTCATGAGCAGACAGTCGTATCGACAAGGGATTTACACTAAACACTTTCTGCAGTAAGTAGTTGCCCCAAAATGAATATGGTGTCGACATTACCTTCCAACATGGCTGTTACATTGACCATTTTGAAAATCTTGTTATGATAACTCCTCCTGGGTGGGAAGGTCTTTATATTATTTGTTTATTTATTGACTCAGTTGATGTTTTTCCATGAGTCATCATGAACCCAACATGTTACATATTAACCAAGTTAGATATAGTAGTAAAAATTAACCATTCTCTTGCACGAAGGCTCCTTCGCTTTACAAGAATCAAGGTTTTGAAGAAACCGATAGAAACAATACAATAGAAGACACGGAAAACTTTTCAGTTTTGTGCAATGTTTCTGATCCATCATGTCTGTTCGTGTTTCAGCGCGTATGTCTGTTAGTCGGGTCTGATTGAAGCCTGAAATATATATGTCTACACCAAACTGATCATATTTAGTGTGATGATTCATGACCATGACAACGATGCAGGTCACCCGGGGTTGAGAGTGAGAATGGAGCAAAGAGAAGGGTTGTCAAAAGTCAATATTTTATGGGTTTTTCTAATCGCTAAAAAGGACTTGTCTTGTAACCCGAACTGTCAACATCAGTTGGGAGGGGGGGGGGGTCATATCCGGTATGATGTTTCACGAGGATACATATATGACAAGGAACATTTTTTATCCAGGATATAGTCCTAGGGCAGTGATGGATAAATGGATCAAAACTAAAAGGCTCACGTAGGCACACGTGCGGATATTTACAATTACTTCCATTAGCAATTTTTTCATTGCTTTCTTGCAATTCCCTCCAACGAGAGGGTGAGAGATTAACCTGTTGACACTATATAAGGCCACGGTTTTCAATGTTAATTCATTGTTCTTCGTTTTTATGACCAATATATGCAGCCTTATTAAAACTCTTATTTCCCTATCCAAAGTAAAAGAAGAGAAAGAAAGGCTCCATGTGTCTAACCTTGGCATCCGCTAGACCAATCTTGTTATATTACCTAGTGAATTAGATAATCATATTCGGGGTATACTTGGTACTCTATCTTTGAAAGCATTTGAATGGCAAAGATGAGGAATTATTCAAAATATAAAATGGTACAATATTATTTACTTGGCACGTTTGTGTCCCTAAGCCCATTGTACGTCATGGTCAGTCCATGTGTATCTGTGAATCCGTCTTGTGAAATATTACCGGTAATCCATTTTCATTTAGCATTTCAAATCTTCTATGTATTTGTTATTTTATGCTTTATTCTTTTTCCAGTTGGAACATCGGACGAAATGTAACAAGTTGCCACGGCAATAGAGATATTCTCATTTAATTGTAAGTTTAGTTATTTACATGGATATCATAGATGATTTATGTGATGATTCAGGAGATATGTATTATGACGATTATATCAAATATCTTTAGACTTTATCAGCCGCATTCAACATTTTGACTTTATTTAATAATTTTCCCATATCACAAACATATAACAAAAAACAGGTTTGAAATAACAGTATCTCTTTAGAATAAATTATCAAAATGTTTGGTGATAAATTGAATTGAAACAAGTTATTAAAGAGACAAAATATATCCTCAAGAGTAATGTTCGTCGTGAAATGTAATACTCTTCAGCCCCCATCTAGCTCTACGATTTGTGCTTTTGTGCTAACACTGCTTTTGTCTCGCCCGCAATAAATAGACGAAATACATGTATCACTTTTCGAAACCTATTTTTTGTTGTTGTTGTTGTTGGGGTCAACATTAAGATTTTGCATTTAGTTCAGTTTCTCTGACACTAATTTTACATTTAGTTCAGTTTCTCTGACATTGTTGTATCTACAGTAATGAAATGTGATTGATATATTCATCACAGGGGGTTCTGCTCATCGCAAGCTAAATGAGGTTACAATAACTATTGTTCATGTGCAAATGATTACCTAAAGTTTTTTTCAATTAGCTCAGTTGCTCTGACGGTTTATGAAACTTCACTGGACATTCATCTTAAGGGATACTTTTCACCACCGGAAAGTTAGAGCACAGTGACCTACTTTACTTGCTCTAGCTTCTTTACAAGGTTTGTGTGTTATGCCACGGCTGAGAAGGCGATATATATCATTCTTCAGAATTCTACTTGAGCGTATTAATTCGTCTTTAAAAAGGAAAGGGAATTTGTATATGGAAAATATGGATGGCATTGTATAACTAAACAAGACAATTATTTTGTCTAGATGGTAAGAATTATATGAATATACAATTTCCAACACACTAATAATAATAAAGGAATTAATTTGTCGAGCATTTATGTTACTGTAATCACTTCGAGTTTTTGTTTGTTTCCTTTTATGCCAATAATTTGTACTGTAAATGGAAACTTAGGGTCAGACTACCTGTCATAGAATTATGCCTTCCTAGTAGTGAATCGACATTGATATTACAGCGTCAATATTTGACTTTCATATTTCATATACAACCAACCGAACCTCAATTGATAAAGAAAAATACAATTTTCCGCGAGTGTGATTCGAACTCGAAATGTTTGGATCAAGAGTATGACGCGCTAGCAGATTAGGCCACTTAGTTTAATTGAATTAAAATAGATTTGATTGAAAATATTTCCAATTTCTCAAATAAATATACCTTACCTATTTGCTCTAGATATGTATGGAAGTCAAAAGTTTAAGGTAAAATTGTGTCTGCAATATAGCAGAACTCGGGCAGGAAGTTCCACATCATGACTTGAGATATAATTGTCCATCAATATATCAAAGGGAACAAAATAGTGATACTTTCGTTACCGCCACCCCCACAACAAATATGACTTTAAATTGCATCACTAAGGTGTCGCAGACTGTATTACGTTATCACTTAATAGACTGGTATTTAAATTATTAAGCCATTGTTGTTGCGTTGAGGAACAGAAAGGTTGCGTTGAGGAACAGAAAGGAAAGAAAAAATAGTTTCTTTTCTTTCTCTAATGATAATTTTTTTTATGAAGTGGCATTGCATGAAATATTATCTATGCGAAACTGCCCATCCTACGGAAAGTTATGAAACGTTTTGCAAAACTGTTTCATTTTATAAATTAAAACATTCATTAGTTCGACAAAGGACACAATCAGAAGCGATATATCTAAAAGATTGATTTGTAAAATGACATTGTTCTAAATTATTGTAAAAGTTTTTGAACTTCTTTTTTAAAAATTGCTGTAGTAATGCAACTTATTTCGTCTATAGTGTCAAGCGTACTGGTACAATGAAAAATATCAATGCAAGTCGACGTTTTTGCCGTCACAAGTACATGTATATAGCAAAATTAAAATATACATTTATTGTAGTAGATATCCATTTTTCATGACGGGAATCATTCTGTAAAATAATGAAGAGCTTTGTTGCACATACCAGACGGTGTGTGTGTGTGTCTAGAGCGTTCCCTTATACATTTTTCATCTAAATTTCAGGAATTATATCCTGCAAGAAATTTGATATATTGGCACAAAAGGACATTCTCTTGGTCGTGCAGAGTTAAAGACAGAAATGTATATATCCAACAGAAAGTTATGAAATGTTTGACAATAATTGGTGACAAAAAGATGTATGTTGTATTCTTTTGTAATAAAGATTTCCTTATAGGTCAGGTGTAAGTTGAGTTACATCTATATGATATATATATATATATATATATATATATATATATATATATATATATATATATATGTATATATATATATATATATATTCCATCTCTTACCAGGTATGTTTTGTTTTTGTGAGAAGAATACATACATACATACATACATACATACATACATACATACATACATACATACATACATACATACATACATATCAACAAAGGATAATAGTCCTATTTTTAATCATTATTGTGAAAGGATCATTTTTGTACATTTCAGCAAGATTCATTATATTTGTTTCATTGCCTACATTTAACTACTTATCATCGATCACGGCTGCAGTACTCGGGGCAGCTGCTATAGGAGGGCAATAGACTAGCTCTAATACTCGGTAATCAGAAGTTCATAAAACAATTTGCTTCGCTGTCTGTTTTGGAAAGAACTGAATATCAGAAATATATTTAGCTTGAAGTATACAAAATCTAGGACATTCGAATGCATCTAAACTTCTCAACCCTGTTTCTAGCACACGAGTCCAAACTTTGCGTTCATCAAAATAGAGAAAACTGTCCTTTTCTATAGTTTCGACAACTCTGGCTCAAAATTCTTTCCTGTATTATTAGGCCAATTTTTGGAACGAGCACCATCTTTTCCTTCGAGTTAATCTGCCAAATTCTTTTAAACGGCATACAAATTAAGTTATCCCTTAGGTCACTTAATTCGCATATTTGCTTGTCTGTATTTGTTTATATTTTGTGTCTGGCGCCAGTTCAATAACGTTTACAATGTATAATATATTTTATAATGAGATACTAAAATGTATCAGTATGAGAAAATTGATATAGTCAAAGTGGGAATGAAAATGATATCGCTACCGTGGCAGTCTCAACTCTGGAACTACTTTCTTATCACATTTGTGGAATATAACTGCCCTTACATATGGTATATTTACAAATTTGGGTCTAATTCAATTTTCTATCATCATCATCATCCTCATCTTCTTTGTCTTCTTCTTTTCTTTCTATCAGAATGAACATATCTTAAAATATGCCAACACTGTACATTTATTTAAGCAATAATTTACCATAAAGAGTACATAAAAACAAACTTGATATGACAGCCAGTAGGTTTCAGGTACTGCCCTATTTAAAATAGTTATCCACGTGAATAGTGCAAATTGTCATTGATTCAACTTACAGGATAACCTGTATATTCAGATATTCAGTGTCACCAATATATGTACCTGTAAGACAAGCGGTAAATAGTTTGTTTTGAGCGAAAGGACATTCTCTTGGTCGTGCACAGTTAAAGACGGAAATGTATATATTGATGCAATCTTATTCGTCATAGCAAACCGTCAACATGTTGGCATCTATTGTGTTTCTTCTGATATTTCTCCTTCTTATGAATGAAAAAAGAAAGAAAAGGCAGGCGTCAAGTGCAGCAAACATGAACTCTGAGGACAAGATCTTCCAGCATTTGATGTATGAATATTTGAACAGCACTCCTCTGTCATTTTGTTGCCTTTGTGGACCCACAGATGATATGCACAGGCATAGAATTCTCTCCTTCTTTGTGAATTTGATGTTGTATTGTTGTACCCACAACTCCACAGGGGTAGGTTCTATATCTTCATATTCGCTCATTGACTTCAAGAGATGATTTTCCAGTTGGCTGCAGGACAATATAGATTCTGACTGCAACATCTGCTCGGATGGCTCCCTTCCGTCGGCGTGTTACCAGCAAAATTTTATTGCCTTTTGCATCGCTGGTATCATGGATTGGACGACAACATTCGGTAGACCTTCTAACGGTTGGGATCTCACAACTCCGGCCTGGGTACAGTGGAACGGACCATGGAACAAAAATATATACCTTGAATCTGCGCATAGATTCCAGCGCCAGATAAACCTTTTCTGTGAAAATAAGATGCTTGATATCGGATCTATGTGTACTAAGATGAGCACAAAGACAACAAGAAAACAAACTATAACAAATCTGCTCATTGATAAATGTTTGTGGCCTTAGGAATGGACGTACAAATCCTATTCACAGTTCTCGCCCAAATATCTACCTTGCTTTGAGGAGAGGACTTTACGGTTGCGCAGTGGTCTTCTGCCACATTCAGCCTCAGAATCTGACAGAAATATTTCATTCATTTCATTTCAATCTTTTTATTTTGCAATGTGTCTATTACACACAGGATTGCACACTTAGCATATGCATGCATGCTGTGTCCTAACAATAAACATAAAATAAATTAAAAAAACAAAGTGCTTAGGACCTCTAAAGGTCTTAATTCGGCCCTGCATATAATTTGTATTTAATCTAATCCTACCGCTTAATTTTTAAATAATAAACACAGCTTTTATCTCTTTAGGTCTTTAGTTGAAATGTGGATTACCACGTAACAATATTTACATGGAAGTACACTAATATGGAACACAAGAATTGTGTATTTTAGAAGTAAGACAAGGTATACAATTTGTCAGAATGTCAGTCTCTTCTCGTCACCTTAGAGATTAATATTTTTATCAAGACCTTTTCTGTTTGATATTTAAACGGCAAATTTTAAAGCTAAATGTTAACTAATATTATTTGTTTATTTAAAAACAGAAACATGTCAACGAAAGTTCTTATTAAATCAAATATTGTACACCATTGTCTGATGAAAATTATCACAATAATCAATACACGTGATTTTTATATTCTCAAAGATTCATAATTTTCTTTTCATTTTCACCTACTTATTTTTGTATGTAATATTAACTAATATTCAGTTAATGTATACATGTTGAAAATATTTTGATACCAATCATTAAATGTATTTGTATAGCAAGGTATCTAAATAGTGATTTCAGAAATGCGACTTCTTTGTTGCAATAATAAATATAATTTTACAGTCCTAATTAGAACTTGCTTGTGCAAAATTGGGAGGGAAAATGTTCAGATTAATTTTAAAACGTTGATTTGTTCTTAAGACAAATTTATTGTGATGATTTCAAAAGATACCGTTTGATCTTTGTAAAAACTTAAGATAACTATACCGTCATCTGGTACCTTGATCAAATGGCGCGGATGTTTTAAATTCTGTCATAATTTTTTTTTTAAATTCAGCAAACAAAATTTAAATAACAGCTAATTTAAGCATCATGACATCTTGATAATCATAATAAAAATAACGAATATGTTGATGCCAATGCAGCTGATGATGATGATTACCATCGTTTTTGTCGCTTTGCCGTCCTTGTCTTCTTTGTCTTATATTTACTATTAATACTACTTCTATTATTATTCTTATTCTTATTAGTATTGTTATTGAACAATTAAATTTTCGGCAATTAAGCATTAGTAATTTTTGACAAAAGCAACAATAATGATAATAATAAATAAATAAATAAATAAGTAGATAATGATGGTAATGATGATGACAAAGACGCCGCTTGAGCTGATAATGATAATAATCATCGTCGTCTAAGTCGGGTTGTTCTTTTTTATGGTTGTGTCTTTTCTTTGCTAATAATGCTATTATTGTTTTTGAAGTTATTACCATTCGTGTGCTTCTGTCTTCTTCTTGTTCCAAAAATGAAATTTGGTTATCAAAAATTAAAATAGCTACAACAGATGGAATATTTGATATAAAAGATAAAAACATAGTCTTAATTTACTGAAGTAGCATCAAACAAAATAATCAAATGAATGAATGAATAAGGAGCTTATAGTAATAACTTGTACATATTAATTGGACAGGTATTTGAGATTTGGCCTGGAAAAAGGTAAGATGATGGTTATATTTTTTGTATAAAATATAAAGTTAGAAGAAGATAATGCTAGAAAAAAAACAATTAGACGAATTTTATGTAGGAGTGAAAGTTGTAAAATGACTGTTCTCAATTATGGAAAAATTGTTGTAATTTCTTTCTCTACCTGCTGTAATAAAACTTATTCGTCTATAGTGTAAACCACATTGGTACAGTATGGAAGAAAACAATATCAATTCAGGTCGCAATTTTTGCCTTTAAAAATATTAAGAAAATTAAAATGTACGTTATTTTAGTGCATACAATGTTTACATGACAAGACGAATGTTGCAAAGTAACGAACAAATTGGTTGGACATGCCAAACAGTGTGTATGCGAGCACGTGTGTGTAAAAGTTTTCTTTATCTATTCTTTATCTAATTTTTTGGAATGATATTGTGAATAAATTTAGTCTATCAGCCCCAAAGGACGTTTTCTAAGTCGTGCACTGACCAAGAAATAAATAAATACAATTCGGCAATCTTATCCCTCGTAATAAACCATCAAAATGTTGGCATTTAATTTGTTTCTGCTGATATTTCTCCTTCTTAAATGAATGAAACCGTATTTGTAAAGAAGATTGACCCGAAATTAAAAAAATTGGATATACTGCAGGAAATTAAGACAAGGGGTATGAGGGGAGTGGGAGATGTGAGAAAAGAGAAACTTCTATAAGACGTTCAAACACGTAAACAATTTATTGTTGTGGCCACACTTTCTAATGCAAATCTGGAAGATGGCAAGGGCTTTGTCTTGACAATTGGATGGCCGAACAAAGCAGTTTATATTTACAAGTATCAGTGCAGAACTAGTGCCTTCATTTTTAATGAAGATTTAGCAAAAGAAGATAAGGACTGAGTAATAATTAAAAACAAAATCGAGAACTTTCAAGCGAGAATAATAGAAAATAGATTGAATATAAAATCTGACTGGCACGGAGAAATTATTCATATCAATGGGGTGAATTCTGACAACATTAATATAACATTTTGGGGACAGATGTAGTGAAAAAAAAGACAATTGCAAAATTGATGTATTATCTCTGTTCTTTCCTTGTGCAACAATTAAGAATGCTCCATATTCATGTTCGAAGAAATCAATGTTAAATTACAATGAGAAAAAAAAAGAGAAAGACAAAAAAGAACAGTGCGTAACACTCGCTGGGTACAATCAAGCTTATGATAAGTTTCCTGCGTCAAATGAATATAAGAAGCAAGCAGAGGAGTGGCTTCTGAAGCATTGTGTAGCTAGTAATTGGAGTTAAAGAAAAACGTCCATACAAAATATGTGTCGTTAAAGAAAAAGATTCATAAGACCAATTATTTATTAATATCAGAGTGATATAAAAAGCAGTTGTTTGGGTAATTCATTTTTAATATTCAAGTAAAAAAAACCATTGCGCATTGAATTTTCATAATTACCCATTCGTTTACGTGACCAAGATGGTTGAGAAATTAGCAGAGTAAAGATAAAGTTATCGGTTGGTTTAATTTTATATGTACACCGTTTTCATCAGGATGTTGCTGTTTTGTGTGATTAGAAAACGTAATTATTTTGTAAACTGAGTAACGAGGATGTATATCCTTTGAAACTGTGTTTGTATAATCCTTGCAGCAGCATGTTCCATAACAGGACTTAATCTTACCGTGAAAATGAAATGTTTGAGTAAGGAAGGAAGCGCTATGGGATAACACTATAATTTTCATTAGGAACATTTGTGCCATCTGCAATAAAATATCGCGAGCTAAAAAGCTACAAAGTTGCCCCAAAACTCACGTGTGTCTTTAATATCCCATAAATATACGTGGATTAGAAATAATAAAAAAATTGAGGTTACTAAAGGCAAAACGTTCGGTATCTGGTACAGTTAGGTATCTGGTTCTGGGGAATAGGTTGCTTGTCTATGTGGAAAACGTGCGAGAATTTTATTATGCTTGTTTCCGTCCTATCAATCTCTTAATGGGATCAATGTTTAATTACACTAACTTTCGAATTAAACTGCAAACAGTTTTGAATATTATTTGATAAACTATATATATATATATATATATATATATATATATATATATATATATATATATATATATATTGTAACGCTCCTCCTACATTACTTTGTTAAATTTATGTATTGTGTGGTCTCATTCACGTTTATACGAAGTTGCGGCTCACCCATGACATACAACCGATATGTACCGATTAATGTTATTCCATTTATCGTGGAAACTCCTAAATGCACTAAACCATATCATTTGAAATAATAATAATGATTAATCACTAAGTTCATATAAACAAGAGCTTATCTATTTCATTATATGATGGAATTATTGGTTTCACAGTGGAAATTTGAACCTCGTGTTCTGTTACTATTTGTAGAACACGCTCTGCATTACTAACTTCACGAGTAAATATCTCAAGTAATTCTCCATGGCAATCCATAAATTACATACGCTCATACTCCTTGTGTTTATGGCTAACTATCCCTTCCAAACGATGCCATCTTTTAATTCTCTATTTGGTTTTTTGGGGCATAGCTTTATCCATCGTCTGGCAACACATACATTATCAGTTAACTGGCCTCAGACCACAATTAATTTTCCTATATAGTCTCTACATTTGTTTGTCAGTACTGAACTTTCCACTGTGTCCAAATCCTAATAAATCATATGTTGCTGTAAAGTATCTTCAAAGATGAACTCACGCTGAAGTTCTTGTCATAGGTTAACCGGCATTCTTATGAATGGCTGGACTGTAAACAAAGCAACGTGCAATGAGTCACAGATTTCACTTCCGGATCAGCACCAATGCCTCATTACTCACTGTGCACTGTCGCCAAAATACACACAGACAACCACACTATAATGCTCATATTCTAAACAATAACCAATTTCCTTTAAATCAATACTAAGAATGACTAAATCTAATGCATACATCACCACCAAAATGAGAGAGGAAAAAAATGATCTAAAAATAGACTCGGACTACATTCGTGGGTACTGAACCGGAAATATTAATTGTGTCCTGATTCCAACTGCCGCGCGAGCGCGTTCGATTCGTTCGACCACTTTCAAGTATTCATCTTATGCTCAACTCAGCTTAACGGCAACGCACGAATATAACCGAATGACGAAATTCTCGATTCTGATTGGTTGCTTAGGACTATAAATACTCACAGCGCGAATTATGAGGGGGGGGGGGAGGTGTTGTTGACACTTTGTCAAAGAAGAAAGAACCTTTGTTTATTGTGTTTGTCTATCTGGTAGCAACCAATGTGAAACATTTATAAATGGATCAAAGAAGCAAAATACTGGAAGTTCCCACAATGGTAATTTTACAAACTCCCTAAGTTGCCAGTTTATAATAATAACAGTTCACCTATAAGGTGGCAAAGTCTGCACCTGTTTGGGTTGACCACTTAGATTGAGACCATAATAGTTGTAGTATGTAATATATATATATATATATATATATATATATATATATATATATATATATATATATATATATATATATATATATATCAGGATTGGAAGAGAAAAAGTTACAGGCAACCAGTAAAATGAGTGATTTGTGTTCTCTCTATTACTTGACTGGTTTATTTTAGTTTTAATATTGCTTAGCAACCCAACCAGGTTGTTGCACAACCAGGTTAGGTTGAGGGTCCACCCAGGTTGTCAACCTTACATTGAGGTGCTAAGTAAATGTCAATGTCCACATAATATACAAGTTTTGAAAAGAGGACACATGTAGGAATATTCTGTCTTGAAATTTTTATTCAAACTAATTAGTATATTCTGGGTTGTCAATAATAAGAAACAACCCAATACTGTCAATTTAATGTATTCTTTATTTCTGCATAACTCTTTAACATGAACTTCATTATATTCTTTTTGTTGAACATAAACTGACTTTGTCGTAGTTATTCTTTTGGTTACTTGACCACAATCCAACCAACAGTCGAACCTCTTGTGATGTTGCCCTGGCTCTTCTTATTTTAAACCCCAATAACCATGCATTCACGCACTCACCAAAACAGTACTTAAGAATTCGGAAGAGTCAGGCTCACGTTACAATAGATATATATATATATATATATATATATATATATATATAGATATATATATATATATATATATATATATATATATATAATAGAAACACAAGACCTGGCTCACTTAACCGGTTTAAACCGGTTTAAATATGTTTAACCGGTTTTTAACCGCATTCAAAATTTGTCAGAAAACAAGCAACCCTCTAACATTTTTATTTTTTTTAAAAAAGGCTGGCTCACTAGGATGTAACTCTCCATTATTACAACCTTCTACTTGCTAATTTTTCTTTTTAATGTTGACCAACACATAAGCCTCCACCATTTGCATTCTGTTATTAAGAGAAGCAACCCTTGGCCACTAACACTCCAAATTTTATGAACAATCCTAGGCCACTAACCCTAAACATTTTTTATAAAAATCCCCACACCTTCCTATCAACCAATTTGTTTTGTTTTGTTTTGTTTTGTTGTTGTTGTTGTTGTTGTTGTGTTTTTTTTTGGGGGGGGGAGGTTTGGGGGGGTTGCGGGGGGGGGGGGGGGTAATCTTGAACCATTAACACTCAAACGTTTATGAAAAACACTAGGCAACTAACCCTCAACATTTTATTTTTAAAAAACCACCACAATCCACTTCATGATAACCTGGTTATAAAGCTTGTTCATTATTGGATAGTATTTTGAGCACACAGTCATTGTTAATATGTGTTCTTGACCTGTCACAGCCATAAATAAAATTCTCAAAAAAACACTCGTGTGTGTGTGTATATATATATATATATATATATATATATATATATATATATATATATATATATATATATATATATATGATTGTTAAAGTTAATTGCTGTTTAATTGTGATAGCAAGTAAATAGGTTCAATGAGGTAATTATTCTTACTATGTAAACTCAAACCGACTCTAAATAAAATTTGGTACGTCACTGTAACTCTTTAGACCAATCAAAATTTTCTATGTCATTGTGCCGTAATACCACACCCTATTGAAGTCTAAGGGACTAAGTTTCCATGACTTTCTAGGACATCTTTTGATTCTGCGTACTATAAAAGTAATTGCATCTCCACGACCTTCCAGATGTTGCACACGGCGTAAGGATTCCGCACATTCTGGAAAATATGTCCATATCAACAGTTTTTTTTGAAAACGTGGTAGCAAAATTGCCCAAAAAAGAAAACTGAGTTTAACATTAAATTCATTCCTGTTTAAGATCAGTCTGTGGGAATCTATTTGTGATCAGATTTTACATTGTGCTGTTGAAATAAGATATAATTCGAGAGGAATTATTTATTTGATATATATTCATTGGAATTACTAAAGTGCTCATTGGCTTTTGAAATAATACATTACTTTGAACTTTTGTGAACTCATTCAATGACATTCTGGATTGCATCATTGTGGTATATCAGGACATTCAAGACTATTTGAACTCATTCGGAATATTCTATATTCTTGGACTTGTGATTATGACATTTAGGATTATTTGGAATTTGATTCATAATATTGTAAGTATCTTTTGAATTTCAGTTACTTATATTGTTTGTTTCACTTTCTTTCTGTTACAAATTTTTAAGACCTAGAGTCGTAACACTGTATATAAACTTTGTACATTATAAACATTTTGGAACGCTCAAGATTGTGCACTTGAATTGTGTTGGACTCTATTGCTATTTAACCTCATTTCATCCTCTCTAACATGGCAGACTAAACTTTGTAAGTTCACATCAACGGTACTTATCGTTTCACTAGTTACACCAAGTCATATTAAGGTACACTTACTTTAAATCTGAGAATGGAATGGGGTCAATAGGTTACCACGAGATATATCTATATAGATAGATAGATATTACAATTCACACAGCTAATAACATTCTTTCCAAACTGTACTGGATCAGAAGGATCGTGTTAGTCTGGAAACATCGTATATATATATATATATATATATATATATATATATATATATATATATATATATATATATATATATATATATATATATATATATATATATATAGTTTATTCCTGCAAGTTTAAAGTGAACTTCTGCTTGGAGATTTACCGTATATACTCGGGTATGATCTGGGTCCAAATGCAAACAACATAGACCATGATCTGCCGTCGCGTAATGTGCCGGCAGATCAGGGTCTATGTTGTTTGTTCTACTGATTAGTCCTTACAAACTGAATGGCCCAAATCTGCCGGCCCATTATGCGACGGCAGATCTGGGTCTATGCAGTTTGCAGTTGGTATAGTCTTATACACGAGTATAGACGGTAGTTTATTTCTTTGCTACTCATTAAAATAAAGAATATTTATAACAACAGCTGAAGATGAGAGCAATTTGAAAGAAAAGACAAATACAATTATATAAACTGTTTGTGACAAGAAAAAGTTTCCTAGGACACAGCAGTTATCTTTTTAGACATTTCCTTCCGATGGTTTAGTCCAATTTTAATTGAGTAGGATATCTTCATTAAGAGATAAGTCACGTGCTGCAACGACATGAGGTGATAAGGTGACGTAACGTTCAGCAATTGGTCATGAATCAGGTTACAATTTTGGTATCTCACAGACTTTTTAACATCCTACGCAAATGAAGTTTTATGTCACTTCTCTTTTACCGTGACTCGTCAGCTTCTGACGTGCAGACAATAACAAACAATGATTTGTTTACAACACTTTAAAAAATGTTTACATCAAAACATAACGTAACGTCAAATACTCTCAGTGTCACACGGTGAAGCGCAAATATAGAAAGTGCATTTCTGATACAAGGAGTCGTGGAATCTAATGCACAAGTTGGCAATCCATTTTTGTTTTGTTTTGTTTCTTTATGTTCCCACGCCTTTGCAAAAACTGGAGTTACAAGATCGACAACAACAACAAAAAAACGAACAATTCTTGGTTCTAATGCAACTGCGTGACTGCAGTACAGTCAGCTGTAGTGAAATTTACTGTGTAAGGTAACTATTAGAGATTTACCCTTAAGATGTGAACACGTTTAAGGGGCGCTCTACAGATAATACATGCTTCTGAGAGAGTGACAGGTGTAAGATGGAGAGAATGTTGGCATACCTCTATGTTACTTTTATGTACTGTGGCTGAAATTTCTTCACATATTGTACTTGTGGAAACTGGACATGATCTAAGCAGACAGCAGACAAAATGGCCGCTCCAAAGTACTCGAAAAATCAGCCTTAATGAGTCAAAAGTGCTCTATTTTCAGCAGTTATTAAAATAGGGAAACGAATTTTGCCAGAGCAGAAAATACCAGCCTCTGAAAGTACTATGAATGAATTACAAAATATCTAAAAAGTAAAAAAAGTTATCGGCTCTTTTTTTATATTTACCTTTGAAGTCCAGGAAGTGAAAATGACCAAGCGGAGCTAGCAGTTTTTTTTTAGAGGTGCACATCTTAAGTAAGACCAAGCTGTATACTCCATAATCCAAATTTCACCCATCAATCATACACCGAAATAAAGGGAATTCAAAGTTCTTTTAACAATACCTAAGATATACAAGGTCTTTTTTAAATAGTCAGGACAGCCAGTGAGGAAAACCTGGGTAATTCTTTTTCTTTAAAAATCTAACCTATGCAAAGTACGAAACTGGAGAGCGCCACCTAATATGTTAATTACTTATCAAGCATATGCAAACGCTAAAGTGGTCTGTAGAAATGTCGGGCTCAAAAAATTATTGTGAATTTTTTCGATTGACACCAACAATGAGTGTATGAAAGTATATGAAGACTGGCTGGAAATATCATATATTCGCACTTTGCTGGGCTGGTATTGTCCGTTTCCAAGTCTAACTGTCTTAGACTGACGGCGTATAACAAGACAATCTGATTTATCTTAATTTATGTTGATTCATTAAAATGAGAAGAAAAAAAAAGAGGATTTCCTTTTTATAATGCTTAATTCCAGTCCCATAGATATGAAGAAATGAGAGCTGAAAACGTCCTTGCACATATCTTATGTTTTTGTTTTCCAACACCTAGTGAGTGGGTGTCAGTTGCTTGCCTGAGTTTCAATATTTTAACTGCGTCACGCATCGTTTGTTCTCATCATTTCGACTAAGACGTTGCTTCATTGCCGAGAATACTTTGTTGTGACGAATGCTCTGGTTGGAAACAACTATATTGAGGAGCCACTGTTTACTGCACAAGGAAGAGTTTTTTTTAAATTAGTCAAATGGATTAATTCGATATTCCCCAAACTCTTTAACGGATTTAACGACCATTATTTCTTAAAGAAAAGGAGTCGAGAATATAAGCAGAATGACATCACACATTTATATGCCTAACCAACTATTTTTGAAAACCCTATCTCTTTTTTTGGAAAAAAAGATTTACGAAATGCAAACACATTACTAAACTCTGTATCTTTATTTTTCCGCATATGATTCTTCCATTTGTTTTTGTAATATATCTTTTTGTATATTTTTCAGCTTGTCTTAAATGTCTCTAGTTGAATAGCTAGCTCTGATTTAACGTTTAAAAAACGACGCAGAGAAACCAATTAGCAATGCAATACAAAACAATTAGCAAGGCAATGCAAAAATGCAAACTTACTTTGATTTCCGTATTTCCAGTCATATTAAAAAGGAACATTTTTATTGTACTATTATCAAATATAATTCTATACAGAGTTTGTAATCTTTTGATGAGATTGTATATTGATTTTAAGCTTATGCAACTGCCAATTGAAACAAGTGGGTACAATTTCAGTATTTCAAACGGTCTTTTTCTCTTTCTTCCATCTATTCCCATTCTTTCTCACTTTATTTTTTATTTCATTTTTTTGTTTTTTGTTTTTACATTTTATTCAGTTTTACAAAGTTTGATGCTAAAAGGGTTGGGCTAGGAATGGGGATCAATGACATTCTTATTTCAAAATTAAAACCAACATATACCCTATTTGTAGTTGCATGAATTTATCTCACCCCCTAAATGCTGGATTACAGGAGCAGCGGTTTATTATGTTTTGGCACGGTCATATGCGGTTAAGGAAATGGACATTGGATTAAACGTTTTCGGATCTGGACGACTGTAGATGGAACTTTGGTTTTATTATGGTAGGTATTCTATTAATTCTTAGTTCAACTCTTACTTTACATATAATGATCTCCTCTCCTCTGTCGTGACGTCGTACGAACAGTTACCACGAAGTGAAGGCTGCATAAACTTTTGGAAGCACAGATTAGGCTTATTTATCTCTGCCCCAGTTTACCTAAGTCATGTTTAAGCACACCTACGTGAAATTCAAGACTGGAATATGGTCAATAAGTTAAGTAAAAGTCACGATATATATATATATATATATATATATATATATATATATATATATATATATATATATATATATATATATATCGTAGACTAAACTGGTTAAAACTATCAAAGGTAGAAGCGACTCAAAGACAACAAGTTACGATGAGGATTCTAATTATTACAATTGCAAGTGTAGTTGGTAAGTTATAACATTTGTACAAAAACAAAACCAGGTAATTGATTGATCTTAGAGAGGCTATCGTCTATCATTCACAGAAGAGGATTAATGTAAAGCATGGATATAATCATATATAATGAACACAGACTCTGTACAGCTGTAGCGACCACGTTTAAGAGCCAAATTTTTGATGCATGAAATGCCAGTTCTCAAAGCCTGCGTAGCCGCAGGAAAATGGCTTCCACCTTCTCAATAGAGGAAATAATCAAAAGCGGAAAAATTACTCAAATGACCATTTCTTCGATAACAGGAGATCATTGTTTTATTTTATTTAGTTTTTTTTTTTGGGGGGGGGGGGTTGGTAGGGGGAGAGAGAGGTTGGAGAGGGAAGGGCCATGTGCATTCCAATGAATTTGGGTTTTCTTCCTGATATATAGACAAACAACTTGTTCCCCACCGCTTTTTATTATTTTCTGATATTACTGACCGTGGCAGAGAACATCTGTGCAGCTGCTAGTATCGGTCAGACTGTCCTAACTGTAGAAATTCTGGATTCCAGGCGGCTCGCAACTAATGAATTATCAAATTTGAACTGACATTTGCATCCTCACGGCAAGTCTAAGCCATCTTTTATGAATCCATTGCACTGAACTGTTTAGTTGCAATCCCTCTAAGAATCGACCACCTATCAATCAGACGGCTAACGCATGCGCTCACATGAGATATGTTTGTTTAAATGAAAGAAATGTGGATGACAAAAACTTGTTGGCTAACTAAAAATATGTTCAATAATTTCGTATCTGAATTAGAAATTTTGCGAATAATATATTTTTTAAAATATTTGCAGCACTCTATTTATTTTATATTATGTTACTTCAGGAGGCGTTTATTGAATTTTAATGATTTTCTGGTCTTGTGTCTTTTTCAAACAGCCATTTGTCTGGCAGAAAACTGTCTAACGTCGAATGACTGTCAACACATGACTTGCTCGTCAGACACGGAGAAAATGTGCGTCACTCCAAATGGCCCCTTTCCATTCGTGAGAGTTTGCTCGTGCGTATCTCACACATCAACAAGTAAGATTTAGCCCCCCCCCCCTCTCTCTCTCTCTTTCTCTCTCTCTCCTTATCTTTATCTCTCTCTCAAATGGATTTTCTTCATCAATTCTCTGACTGTAGAAATTCAGCACCAGTAAAATGTAGATGTAAATATGACAGATAAAAATAACCTACATTAATTCCTTTTTCAAATGTTAAGTATTCAAGGACGACCCTGCAATAAATCGTTCAATGTTTCTATGCCTATTGGACATACTGCAGCGGCGTAGCAACTGCTCAAGCTACCCCCGCAACAAGGGGGGTGGGTGGGGGCAGGCCCAGTGGGAGCCTCCGATTTAAGTTTTGCAGGGGCGGGGGGCAGCATTTCTTGCTACGCCACTGGAATACTGATGATATTAAGACACTTTCTTTTATCCATGATCACATGCCAAAGATAACAGACTTCAGAATTCATTAATTGATTTTGATCTTTTAATACATTATCTATAAAATTCTCTATTAGTGACCATTGCATCTTTTTGAGTGTAATAAATGTATTGTTCGTAGTAACTTCATTTATCCTGAAATGATCAAAAGATCGCAGAAGAATTGTCTTCATCTAAAATATTGACTAAGTCTTATCTACATTTCGTATATTTATATACTATCCTATTTTGATTGTAAAGACAAAGAAACTTTATTGCCTTTATTTCCCAACTAACAACCTTTTGACACTTATTTACTTATACCGATATCTTACTTTGCAGATTGATTGTTACATGTATCATATATTCCGACTGATTGTTGCATGTATCGTATATTCAGATTCATTGTTATATGTATCATATATTCAGATCTTTTATTATGGAAATTATTTCACGTCGTGAGGAATTTTTATCAGATGTACATGCATTCATTTTCTGACAGGTTGTACCACCCAAGACGAATGCCAGAAGGGAATTTGCATGTCATTTTTTGACCCCAATCAGCATTGTATTAACAGTCAGTGTGCTTGCCTAAACCACAATCCACTACAGGTTCGTTTTGTTTCTCTTTCCTCCTCAATACTATCTCTTTATTTCATTCATTCATTCATTCATTCATTCATTCATTCATTCATTCTCTAAAGTCAAATTAGGTTATGGATTTACAATACCCATATTGTAAACTTTCTTTAGAGTGAGGTGAAATATCAAGGAGAGTTGATTAGTAAGGTGAAAGATCAAAGAGTAGTTGATTAGTAAGGTGAAAGATCAAAGAGTAGTTGATCAGTAAGATCGAAGAGAGTTGATTAGTAAGGTCAAAGATCAAAGAGAGTTGATATTCATGTCATAATTTAATTAGAAATTTATTACTGCATTATAAAGAGAACTTTCATAATGTTTTATAACATTTATAAAGACCAATATTTAAGAGATTTACATTTTTACTTCACAATCAAATACATAGTTATGATAACCAATCAAGATGAGATCTATTAGGAACAAATTAATATTTGAAACATTACAAAATTTTTGTGACGTGGAAAGCAGTTTTCTAGCACACAGCAATTACCTTACACTCGAAATCGAATAAAGAAACCAAAGGATGTGATTGATATCTAGACACCTTGAGAAAAAAACGGTCAGTACTAGATCTTAAAACGGTCAGTACTAGATCTTAAAACGGTCAGTACTAGATCTTAAAACAGTCAGTACTAGATCTTAAAACAGTCAGTACTAGATCTTTCCTTCAAATGGTTTTGTCAATATGTAACTGAGTAGTATATCATGAGACATATGCCACGTACACGACGTTATTCGGTGACGTAATGCACAGCAATTGGTCATTAGTCAGGTTATATTTGTTATATCACAGAAGTTTTAATATCCTACTCAAAATAAGGTTTTACATCCCTAATATTTACCGTGACTCTTGAAATTCTGACGTGCTGGTAATGTCAAAAAATAAATTGTTTCAAAATGTATACATTTAATGTCAGTGTGAGCGTAACATAAGGTTGAATTTCCCCTCCCTCCCCCTTGCAAACAGTTCATTGTGTATTTGGGGTAAAATGATGCAATCAACAAGCAGTATCAAGAAATGCATGGTTAAAAAAGTAGTATATAGTGATATAGTATTATATATATATATATATATATATATATATATATATATATATATAGAGAGAGAGAGAGAGAGAGAGAGAGAGAGAGAGAGAGAGAGAGAAAGTAAGTATAGACACAAAAATTTATAACGGCGCAAATACAAAAATACAAAACAGTTTCCCAACGTTTCGAGCTAAACGAGCTCTTTGTCAGGGAAAGAAACAACTTACATCCGCAAAACAAACACTAAACACAAAAGCCTAGAGAAATTCTGGACTCCTACGTGTATGAATGAAAGGTGGAATCTACAAACAATAGTTAAAAATGAAAGAAAGAAAGAAGAAATAAATGAAAAACGATCTAACAACGGGTAAACTACATGTCTATTTTGCGCTGCCGTCAGCCCAACATAGTTGTATAACAAACATCAAAGAAGAATTATCGTGACTATCGCTCAGAGAACAAAAATGTTTTGACCTAATTTCAGGCTGGGGACAAAAGACGAAAGCCATGCGTGGCGAAAAATCAGCCACAGCTACAAAATTTACTCAAAACATTATATCTCAGTAAAGTTATGCGTAGAAGTACTAGAGGAAATATGTCAAGAGAATGGTGTATCGGGATAATGGAAAATAATAATAATAATAATAATACATGTAAAGAGTAAAGGAATAATTACTTGGATAAATATTAACGCAAGAATTGCGTACGTGTGATAAACTGATGCCTGGTTAAAATTTTGATAAGATTGCATTGGGAAGGTTAGACTTTTCATTTAGGCCGAATTCCCCGTGAGTTTTCAATTGTAGTATCCAGTATCGTTCCTTACGTGTGCGTTCTATATCGGTCCACCCCGGGTTAGATTCAATCGGTAGCATCTCGAGGGACTCGACTGAATGCCCAGTTGAGTTGTAGTGGTTGTAGTGGCACAGATCTTGCATGTCAGGAGATAGATTACATTTTAGTTCAACACCATAACTTCTGATTAATAGTACAGCTAACTCCTGCCGTTGAACTTCTGAAGGATTTTGTCTCGGGCATATGTCTGCAAATTAGGCAACGCTTGTCTTTGCAGTAGTATGTGCCTGAATCTGTAGTCTTATGTTTTAAGTTACCTTGGCACGTACCAGATGGTCCTTAAGATTTTTAGGTCTATTCAATTCTTAATATTGTTAATATAATTGTTAATTATATATATATATATATATATATATATATATATATATATATATATATATATATATATATATATATACTTGTTCCATATCTTCATCAGCACCGATCATGGAGGTGTACAATCAAATTATTTGTAACAAAAATGAAAAAAAATACTTAAGAAATATCTTATATAGGAAGCATATGTATTGCATATTGTTAGTTAAAATTTGGAAATAAAACAGTTACAGCTGTAAACTGCTCCTTAACATAAATATGGGTGAGCAGTGTTATGTGTATTGAATTTTTAATATGTGTTCATGATTGTAAGTTGTAATTTAGTCAGATTATGGTTATTTTGCAAACAACATGTTTACATAGCATTTGAGTTCACGGCCGGTTTTATTAGCAGCTGGAGTGTTATTTCCATGTCTTGTTGTGACAAAAGTCAGGTACACAAAGTATGCTTCCACTAGAATTACTCATATTGTGATGTGACATAGGTCATATAGGCATGTGTATTTATATAATTATTTTGGTAAACAAATTCATTCCTATTCTAGAATTTCGATCCTAAAAGATCAGTCGGTAAGGAATCTATTTTAGTTGTGTTATTTAAATCAGATATAATCTGAGAGGAATTATTTATTTACAATATTCATTGGAAATATAAAAGTGCTCATTAACTTTTAGTTGTGTTATTTAAATCAGATATAATCTGAGAGGAATTATTTATTTACAATATTCATTGGAAATATGAAAGTGCTCATTAACTTTTGGATTAATACATAATTTTGGGATTTATGTGAACTCATTCAAATAAATTCTGGATTACATCTTTGTGGTACATCAGGACACTCAAGGCTATTGGGATTCATTTGGAACATTCTATTATTTTGGACTTGTGATTAGAACATTGAGGATTATTTGGAATTTAACTCACAAATTGTAACCGTCTTTGGAATTTTCACTTTAATTGTCTGGAAATAAATCGCTTGTTGATTGTACTTACATTTTAGGTTTCACTTTCTTTCTGTTACATATTTTTAGGCCATAGAGTCGTGACATCAGCATGAAAGCAAATTAAAGTAAAATTACAAATTAAATCATTTCATTTTGTAGGTAAATAACTTTCGCCAAGAAAAGAAATAGTAGTTTCATTTAAATTAAGTATGTAATAATCTGGATTTATAACATAATGGTTGGTAGTGACACGGATATCTGTACAACAGGTGAAAAATGTACACGGTCTGTACTGCGGCGACGTTTACTATACCAAACATTTGGGTGGAGTGCATGCGCTTACAGCCGAGTAGTACAGACAGTTAACCTCAGAAACATAAAGTTGTGGGATCGAATACACACGCTGGCAATCTGTTTTTCCCAACGCGTTATTAAAATTCAAGATCGACAACAACAAGAACAAGAGTAAAAGCCATGGTTCTTATTGAACTGCGTGGCCGAAAGTTAAAAAATAAGATATGCAGAGTTTATAATCAGCTGTTGTGAAAATAATTTTGTCTTAAATAAATATTAAACACAATAAATAATCCTTGCTATTTCGAAAATTTGGATATGACGAACACTCTCTGTAGTCACCAAAGGACACGTGTATACCCAGAATCAAACCGAAAACTAAACGGTGTAAGCGAGAGTGTGATGCAGCAAAGTACATATGCACTAGCTGATGACGGGATTTGTTCGAAACATTGTTGGGCTGGTACTGTCCATTTCAAAGTGTGACCGTAGTGGACCAACGGTATGTGATAAGACACAATCTAATTTCTGTTACGATGTTGATTCATCAAACAGAGAAAAAAGAGGATTTCTTTTTATATTAATTCTTAATTCCACTCAAATAGATCTACAAAAATATGCGTGGAACGTATCCTTTAATAAAGCTTGTGTTAATCACTATCACAGTTCCATAGAGATTACAGTGTTTGAACACCTATTGTCTAGATGTCGGTTGCTTATTTCCATATATTTGACTGCGTCAGGCATTGTTTTGTTCGCACCAATGTAAATTAGAGATTACTTCAGTGTAAAGAATACTTTCTTGTTACCAATGCTTACGGTATTTGTAAAATCTTTTGCAACACTTGAAACGGAACAAAGACAGTACGGTATGCAAATGGTACGGTACGATACTGTACGAAACGGTTGGAAACATTACGAAGAGGAGACGGTACTTTTAGGAAGACCGTTTAGAAGGGTACGGCACGTTATGATACGATACGAAGTAGTACGCTGACCCGGTAACATAAAAATGAATTGAACCGTTGCTTTCAATGTATAGAACTGATACTCGTTTAATAAAACTTTCGAGGAATCGATAAAAGAAGCTAAAGTTGAATTAAAGCAGAAAACCGAAAATTTCAATAACTACAGGTGGCGAGACTCTGGGAAACTCTTGAAACAGTACGAAACGGTACGGTACAGTACTGAGCGAAACGGTACGGAGACGAAGAGACGGACTGTTAGGAACGGTTCAAAACGGGAACGGAACGATAGGCAATTGAAACGATTAGAAATAATACGGAAATGAAACGGTACTGAAACGGAACGCACAAAAAGTTTTAAAAGAGGTTACACGTATTGTAATTCAATAATCCAACCTCTGAAATGTATTTACTAACCATTTTTATTTCTAAAGACTGGAATCGAGTATATAAGAAGAATGACAGCACACAGGTACAGGCCTAAACAGATATGATTTCAAAACCCTGCCTTTTTCATGTAGGAGAAAATAGAAAAATAGTAAACACATTAGTGTTTTCTCACGTCTATTCCTTCCAATTACCTATATAGTATATCTTTTTGTCTATTTTCAGGTTGGCTGAAATCTCGTGAGTTGAAAGGCTTACACCAATTAATTGCTTACACAACAATGCAGAGAAACCAAGTAGCAATGGTGCAAATAAATTTCAATCATATTCAAAATGGAAATTGTTTTTAAGCTGCTTCTAAATGTAACTCAATCCAGCTTCGGAGTTTGTAATTTGTTTATGAGACTGTATATTGATTTTAAATGTCTAAAATTGCCAACTAAAACAAGTCTGTATAGTTTTAAAAGTTCAACGATTTTCATTGTATCCATCTTTTTTTAGCGGTATTTATATTGACAGTTGTAGAATATAGTGACATTTAAAAACAGTAGGCTAAGCGATTAAGACTTGCGTGTTACATCATAGTACACAGAAACAGTGATGTAATATACAAGTTGAAATCATAACATGATTTAAACTTGAGCTCTACGTCATAATACTCGAAACATTAATGTAATACATAAGTTGGCGCTCTACAGTTTCGTATTTTGCATAGGGTTAAATTTTTAAAGAAAAAGAACTTCCCAGGTTTTCCTCACTGGTTATCCTGGCTATTTAAAAAGACTTTATATACCTTTGGTATGAACTTTTAATTCCCTTTATTTTGATGTGTGATTAATGGGTGCAATTTGGGTTATAGAGTATACAGCTTGGTCTTACTTCAGATGTGCACCTCTCAAAAAAACTGCTAGCTCCGCTTGGTCATTTTCACCTTCTGGACTTCAAAGGTAAATTGTATTAAAAAAAGAGCACATAACTTTTTATCCTTTTCACATATTTTGTGAATCATTCATTGTACTTTCAGAAGCTGGTATTGCTTACTGTGGCAAAATTCGTTTTCCCTATTTTAAATACTGCTGAAAATAGTGTACTTTGGACTAATTCAAGCTGATTTTTCGTTCACATGGGAGCGGCCATTTTTGTCAGCTGTGTGCTTAGATCGTGTGCAATTTCCACAAGTACAATATGTAAAGAAATTTCAGCCACAATACACGAAAATAGCATAGAGGTATGCCAACATTCTCTTTATTGTGCATGTTGAAAATTCAAACAACTTCACCTTACACCTATCAGTCTCTCAGAAGTACATAATATCTGTAGAGCGCCTCCATAAAGACCACATATGTATTATTATTATATCAGTTAATTGTGGTTGTATAGCTGAAACAATTAAGTCGCAAGCATCTAAACAGTCCTTTTGAATAATTTTCTTGTATTTTTTCCACTTAACAGTATTCATTACTAGCAAAGTCCTACACTAGGCCACCCCCACCCCCCAAGAAAATTAAGCTTTTTTTAAAAATGCTCAATGCATTTTCTCAACAATAGCAACAAATGTTATGCTAAAAGACAGGAACATGAAACTTGCCACAATTATTCCTGAGATGTCACTAATAAAATTTACAGTTTGAACAGGAATGGAACAGATCTGGTTCACAGAAGTCAGAGATCAAATGGTACAAAGTTTGCTAATTCTTCTAACACACAATATGGAAGAAAGCGAATCTGCTTTATCATCATTTCTTTCCTTAATTTTATTACAAATTATTGAAAAGAAACATTTTTGCTCTATTTTTCTTTCACTTAATGCAACAGTTTTACATTAAACTTGACTTTACTCCTGTGTTCTGAAACTTCTAATTCCCCCATAATTAAGGTCGTTGCACACACAATACTGCCACAAGGCATATTGTGTAAGCAAGAGCAAGATAGGCATACTTAGCTTATTTTCATGCATAACGTCGATGTTAAATATACCATTTTTTTTAGAAAATAATACATTATGATATTAGAAAGAGAAAAGCAATTGCACCAATTTTCATATTTGTTTAAGGTGGCGCTCTACAGTTTTGTATTTTGCATATGGTTAGATTTTTAAAGAAACAGAATTTCCCAGGTTTTCCTCACTGGTTATCCTGGCCTTTTAAAAAGACCTTGTATATCTTAGGTATTGTTAAAAGAACTTTAAATTCTTATTATTTTGGTGTATGATTGATGGGTGCAATTTGGGTTTCAGAGTATACAGCTTGGTCATACTTAAGACGTGCATCTATAAAAAAAAAAAAACCGCTATCTCCGCTTGATCGTTTTCACTTCCTGGGCTTCAAAGGTAATTTGTAAAAAAAAAAAAAAAAAAAGAGCCGATAACATTTTTTACTTTTGTATATTTTGTAATTCATTCATTGTACTTTCAGAAGCTGTATTGCTCACTCTGACAAAATTTGTTTTCCCTATTTTACTAACTGCTAACAAATAGTGTACTTTTGGACTAATTCAGGCTGATTTTTCGAGTACATGGGATCAGTCATTTTTGTCAGCTGTATGTTTAGATCATGTACAATTTCCACAAGTACAATATGTAAAGAAATTTCAGCCACAGTACATGAAAGTATCATAGAGGTATGCCAACATTCTCTTTATTGTGCATGTTGCAAGTTCAAACAACTTCACCTTACACCTGTCACTCTCTCAAAGTACACAATATCTGTAGAGCGCCTCCTAAGCTCATAAAATAGTGACGAAATTTTACACATATAATATATATAATAGTGATGTAGTTGCACGAATAAAAAAGACGTGATTAGTTGGTGTATATATATATATATATATATATATATATATATATATATATATATATATATATATATATATATATTCAGATCGATAAATAAGTAGTTAAATAATATATTAAAAACTTAACACATCGATACCTGATAAATCAAATTTAAACAAAATTATCACCAAAAGAATCACCTAAAGAATCGGAAACTCATTTCGTAAATAGTTGAATGAGAACAGATGTTAGGGCAGCAACATTCAAGATTTATATTCCATTACTATGATCCATATTTGAAGAAGATCATCAAACGAATATTACTGTCGACCAAAAAGGAGCATGTTTTACACCGTCAATAGAGAAATAATATTTACAAGTCTGTACCAAAGCACAATTTGCATATAACAAAATTCTGTTTAATGAGTCCGAAATTAAAGTCCCTTTCTAACTATCGAACAAGTTTCCAAAGTGATATTCTTCATCGGAGAAAATAAGGGTCAAAAGGAGGTAGGAAACTTGATATCGATGGCCAAGATTAAAATATTTCAAAATTGCACTTTACAGTCAAATTTGCCTTAATGATCACCTGTATTAAGCAACAACCTGTCTTAAACAGACCCTTTTTCAATGTTATTGCATCAAATTACCAAAAAATGCAACCTTCATGTACCAATTACCTTTATTGAGAGACCATTTTTCACCTCCCAGAGGTAGCTGCCTAAGACAGGTTTGATGTGAATATTTTCATTATGTTCCCCCACCCGCACCCCCACCTCCATCTTCATGGATCAGTCCAATTATCAATTTTCACTGAGGAAGATCACATATTGACCTTGTCGAGGGACGAACGGAGACTGAAAAAAGGAGTGAGGAACTGAACTGTCATATTTGAGGAGAATGCTCCGCCACCTAGTTAGCATAGCTATTTATTTTAAATCGGCGTTTCTCTCCCCCCCCCCCCCCCCCGAAAAAGTGTGGTTATTATCAGAATACCTTTAAGTAAGTTGTAAAGTATCTATGTGACCCAGTTGGTTGGACAAACTCTTGTTTGACGATCAAAGTTTACATATAGAAATGAAATAAGGTAAACCTTGACACTCGTCTGGGTGATCATATCTGGGCAGCGGTTCATTGGAATGTTTGTTATGCAATAGTTGAAATAAGGTAAACCATGACACCCATCTAGGAGATTATACTGGGCAACGGTTCATTGGAATGTTTGTTATGCAATACTTGAAATAAGGTAAAACCATTACACCCATCTGGATGAAGATACTGGGCAGCGGTTGATTATAATGTTTGTTATGCAATAATTGAAATAAGGTAAACCTTGACACCCATTTCCGTTTGTTATACCGTTTGTTATACGGTTCATAAACCTTGACACCCATCTGGGTGTAGATACTGGGCAGCGGTTCATTGGAATGTTTGTTATCCGGTTCATAAACCTAGACACCCATCTGGGTGAAGATACTGGGCAACGGTTCATTGGAATGTTTGTTATGCAATAGTTGAAAAAAGGTAAACACGGACACCCATCTGGGTGAAGATACTGGGCAGCGGTTAATTGGAATCTTTGTTATGCAATAGTTGAAATAAGGTAAACCCTGACACCCATTTGGGAGATCATACTAGGGAACGGTTCACTGGAATGTTTGTTATCCGGTTCATAAACCTAGACAGCCATCTGGGTGAAGATACTGGGCAACGGTTCATTGGAATGTTTGTTATGCAATACTTGAAATAAGGTAAACATGGACACCCATCTGGGTGAAGATACTGGGCAGCGGTTCATTGGAATGTTTGTTATATGGTTCCTAAACCTTGACACTCATCTGGGTGAAGATACTGGGCAGCGGTTCATTGTAATCTTTGTTATGCAATAGTTAATTTACATATGCCACAACCAGCCTAGAGGTCAGTTACGAGTGTGAAGGTGGTTTTATGTTTGCTAGAAAACGGGGACTATGAGATGAATCCGATGGAATGAAACCAAGGGCCTTAAAGATCGATATACAAACAAAATTAAGGGATCTCAAGGGCACAGTAACACAGTGTGCAGTGTACTCGACGAAAAGTTAAATGTAATAAGTTTTAGGGACCCGCGGTGGCTCAGTAGTAAGCATGCTGGACTCGCAAGTCAGAGGTCTCAGGTTCAAATCCTGCCCAAATCAGCCCAGTTCGGCTGTTGTGGTGTATTTGGTCAAGGCACTTACTCCTATTGCATCTGCACTATATAGTCTTTCAATGTTGATATGCCGTAAACATAACGCCCCCAAAAAGTTATATCAAATACTTATGTCAAATTTACTTGAAATTTATCATAGCAATTTTAAAAAAAAAACAACCTCTAATTTAATAAAACTCATTCACGGTGAATTAACGATCACATGACGGTTATCAGAGCTACACATGCTCTCTCAGAAGTTACTTGAAACGTGGAAGGGGCTTATTTATGCACGTCCTTTAAAGATTTATTGTGTAAAAAGCATGACGCAAGTACTTAGATTTTCATCTATTACGACTTCATGATTCAATCATATTTTGTACTATATACCGTTGGCGTGGTGTATTCATCCAGTCCATCTGAAAAAAGTCCATATTACTATTTTATTTTCTCTAATTTTGAACTGTAAAGTAATAATAAATCTTTCTCACGACGTATATACCAAATAGAAAAATACCATTAGCATATCGATTATGTTTAAAGCATCAGACACGGTTTGCTGTGTGTAAACGTTTGGCAGAGCAAGAAGAAAAAGTTTGACGCTGAAGGTTCCAAGCCTTTACTAGTGCCGTGGTAATCGTTTGCGTACATCAAACCGTGTATGTACATGATAAATTACAAAGTACATAAGTCATACACTGTGTACCAAATACCTACAATATATAGTCACGCTAACCACTCAGCCACCGCGACTTCTGCCTACATGAATTGAGTCTCACGACATGCGGTAGTTCATCTATAGTCCCGTGCCCGCAGGGGGTTAGAAGAGAAGGAAATATAACAAAATGAACTTTTACATTTAATATGTGAAAGAGAAGTAGCGAAAGCAGTTGAGGGTCAAGAAAACGATCATATGTTTTAAATGACAAAGCTAAAATAAGATAATAGGATAACAACATTATAATCTGAGACAAAAATATTTTGTTGTTCTTCAAAGACTTCAATACGAAGGCTTCATACAAGTTCTAACTTGGATTTTTAGCAAATAGATATTTTATGATTCCTTGGAAACAGATAAGACAAAACATATCCAAGAAAACCATTCAGGTTTTCTATTTTAAGGATGTAATAATGTTCTCCTTATCTGAAAATATAGTGAAACCTATCATAACGATCCTCAACAAGAAAATGAGAAAATTTACCTCTGAGGATAGGTGTTGTTTAGGTTGATTTAGTTTATAAAACTTTGAAAAAGTGGTTGTTTAAGTTTCTTTTTTGCTTAATACAGGTAAACGTTAAGGCAGGTTTGACGTAGTGGTCCTAAACTTGGCATCGATTCCTTGGGCAAATTTCAGATCTCGCTGACCATTGGATAATACTGCCTACGTCTTGACATTTCAATTCTTCAATCACTATGAGTCAGGACAAACCTGACATAAAATCAGGGCCAGCAGAAATCTTAGAAATTACACTGTTGTAATTCGGAACCTGCTCTGATACCATTTAGAACAGCTCTAAGACCATTTAGAACAGTTGTAAGAAAATTTAGAACAGCTCTAAGACCATTTAAAACAGTTCTAAGACCATTTTGAACAGCTCTAAGACCATTTAGAACAGTTCTAAGAACATTTAGAACAGCTATAAGACCATTTAGAACAGTTCTAAGAACATTTTGAACAGTCTTAAGAACATTTAGAACAGTTCTATGACCATTTAGAACAGCTCTAAGACCATTTAGAACAGTCCTAAGACCATTTAGAACAGCTCTAAGACCATTTAGAACAGTCCTAAGACCATTTAGAACAGCTCTAAGACCATTTAGAACAGTCCTAAGACCATTTAGAACAGTTCTATGACCATTTAGAACAGTCCTATGACCATTTAGAACAGTCCTAAGACCATTTAGAACAGTTATATGACCATTTAGAACAGCTCTAAGACCATTTAGAACAGTTCTATGACCATTTAGAACAGCTCTAAGACCATTTAGAACAGTCCTACACTATAACAACGAGGACTCTCATTGGTCAGTAACTTGCAGATATGCTTTTACTAATAATTACCCTATTTTATATAATGGATAATATATTTATTTACTTGAAGATACTGATTCGTGTTCCAAATATATTGAATATAACTCAATCAATCAACCAATCAATCCGTCAACCAATCAGTCCGGTGCCAACTTTATTGTCCCTTTTCCTCTTTATCCTGATTTCATCTACAGCTTAGTGAAATATAAACAATATATGAATGTTGGTTGTTTGAGTGGTATGGTACCTGAATACGACTATGTATCCCTACTATACTACTAAACTACTACTACTACCACTGCTGCTACCACAGATACTACTACTACTACTACAGATGCATACAGTTTTTATACCCCCATCTCTATAGTGCCGGGGGTATATAGCAATCCTCGTATCCCTCCGTTCATCTAGCACACAATCTCGTTAGCGCAACTAGTCCGGCAGTTTTTGATCGATAGCCATAAAACTTGGTAAATACCAGAGTCATCACCTGAAGATGAGCATATCGACAAATCACTTTACTACCGCAATTTTTGATAGATTTGTTGCCCTTTTTGTCTTGCAGAAATGTATGAAGCAATCTTGTTAACGGAGTATTCCCGCAGTTTTTGATCGATGTCAGTTAAACTTGGTAAATATTTTGGTAGTCACATGAGGTTGCGCATATCGACAAATCACTTTGCTCCAGCTATTTTTGCTAGAGTATTGTCATTTTGTCTTGTTGATTCTTGCAGTGTATGACACAATCAGGTTAGTGCAACAAGTCCAGCAGTTTTTGATGGATTGCCATAAAACTTGATAAATATTATGATAATCGCGTGAATTTGCACATATCGTGAAAACACTGTCCCCGCAATTTGCATAAGAGTTATTGACCTTTTTGTGTTACAGCTGAATGCGGTGTATGACAGAATTGTTAGAACGCAACTAGTCTCGCATGTTCATCGGACCGCCATGAAATTTGGGAAATGTTATGATCATCATTTGAAACGCATATTGACAATGAACTGTGCTCCTGTGAGTTTTGTCAAAGTTATTGCCCTTCTTGACGTGGAGCTTGTTGTGGTATGACAGAATCTTGTAAACACAAATAGTCTCAACGTTTTCAATGGATCACCATGAAACTTTGTACACGTTATGGTCATCATTTCAAGATGTGCATATCGACATATAATTTCACTTTCACAATTTTTGTTAGAGTTATTGCCCTTTCATTTGAATGTGTTGTAAGACTGAACCTTGTGAACGCAACTTGCCTTGCCATTTTTATAGATTGCTATGAACGTTGGTACATATTACGGTCATCGAAAGATGCACATACTGACAAATCTTTGATTCCATGCTTTTTGTAAGAGTTATTGCCCTTTTTTGACTTGCAGCTGGATGCAGTGTTTGAGAGAATTTTGTGAAATACGAGAGATACTAAATGAAATATACTGATATTATGTTGTTAAATGCCAAATGCAAAGTCAAATGACATATTTGATGTATAAAACAACATGAAACAGATAATTGATAGATGCACGTGTACAATTTGATTTTTTATATTTAATTTTGTATAGGTGTTCAAAGTCCTAAAAGTGATACTCGTGATTTTTTTGTTTTGAATTATAATTTTATTTTATGCGTCATTTCTCATTATTCAGATATATACAACAATACCTGTTTATATCGGATCGGTTATGGCAAATTTCCGCAATAAAAATGGCATTACTGTATTCTAGGCGGATTAGCATATTTTTGTATTTTCTGCATCATGAAGAAGATCTGTCAGTACAATAATATTACAATTACTACTACTACTACTACTACTACTACTAATACTACTATTACTACTACTACTACTACTGCTATTACTACCACTATCACTACTACTACTACTACTACTACTACATGAACACCATCAATTCTAAAAACAGTACAGGTTTCGCCCTATTATTAATTGATGCAAATTCAATATTCACTCACTACAAAACCTAACAAACGCACTTACCAGACACACTAAGATTCAACAACAAAAATTCAACATCTCGCATTCAGAAGTGCTAAATCAAAATTTTAAAAATACAGTCAGATTTTAAAGATATACAATTTGCACATGTGGGGCAACGGCCTGTGGGATATAGTTCTTGCAACTACAATAACAGTCTTGAATGAGTGGTCCCCTTATAAGCTTAGCAACTATTTTTATAATCCTAGCCTAGCATACAATTGTGACAACGTAAAAAAGACACTCCACTTAGTTCCAATAAAGTCAATGGAATTGCCAGGAATTGATAATTAAACAACCAATCACAACAGTGACGAATTTCTGGATTCATTGCACCGTTCACACATGTTCTGGATTTTCACCTGTGCCGACGTTTTATGTGCTCATTAAACCAAGACGGTTTATGTGCTCATTAAACCAAAACGTAGTACGTGCCAATAATTCCAAGACGTAGTATGTGCTCATTAAACCAAGACGTAGTATGTGCTCATTAAACCAAGATGTTTTATGTGCTCATTAAACCAAGATGTTTTATGTGCTCATTAAACCAAGACGTTGTATGCTCAATAAACCAAGACGTTTTATGTGCTCATTAAACCAAGATGTTTTATGTGCTCATTAAACCAAGACGTTGTATGCTCAATAAACCAAGACGTTTTATGTGCTCATTAAACCAAGACGTTTTATGTGCTTATTAAACCAAGACGTTTAATGTGCTTATTAAACCAAGACGTTGTATGTGCTCATTAAACCAAGACGTAGTATGTGCTCATTAAACCAAGACGTTGTATGCTCAATAAACCAAGACGTTTTATGTGCTCATTAAACCAAGACGTTTTATGTGCTCATTAAACCAAGACGTTTTATGTGCTCATAGAACATTGACGCATGTGCTGACGATGTATGTATTCATAAAACAATTACATATTTCCGTATAAACAGATTTTTGATTATTAATTGTTGAAATTGTAATTATTACAAATTTGATTTTTTTTTTAAATGTATGGAAACAGAGTTAAATCTGAATAAGTTTCGGATGACTTGTTTGGTGATCATTGCTTAAAATGGCCCTGTTGCCCTCAAATTTCCTCCTTTTTTTCCATTGGAACCCAAATTAATATTTATGTGTTCTGATTTCTTCTGCTTTCTCATCACATAAAACTTTTTTTCTTTCTTTTTCTCTATTTTTCTATCTCACTCTTTTCTCTTTATTTCATCACCCTATTTTATTTTGTTTCTTTCCTATCTTTTTCTTTTTTCTATTTTATCTTTTTGTCCTTCCATCACATTTCCTTTTTTCTTTTGATATTTATCTGCTTCCAATGAATTGCCCCTTTCCTGTATTTTTTCTTTGTTCTTTCTATCTTTTCTCTTTTTTCCTCTCTTTGTCGTGTTTTCCTTCTGTTTTCTGTCTTTTCCATCACATTTCACTTTTCTATCTGTTTACATTCTATCCGTTTACGTCCTTCCACCGCATTGACCTTCATCTATCTTTTTTCTATATTTTTTCTGTTTTTTAAACACAATACCCTTTTTTATCCTACCAACGTACGCAGTAACACACTCATGCAAAATAACTAGATATATTTTGAAAGATTGTCAGTTAAATAAATCAAAATGGATCGCGAAATGCGAACACAAAGTGTGAATACCTCACCAATATCAAAACAAATAAGAAGAAAAAAAATTCCTGTAAAAAGTATTCCAGTTAGAAAAGATTATGGAAAGATGAATAAACAAAATTTAAACAGATACATAACGAAAAATACGAAAAGACTTGGAGATTCATTTAATTGCTATATAGATTCATAGCGGCAACAATATATATATATATATATATATATATATATATATATATATATATATATATATATATATATATATATATATATATATATGATATTTTCTTTTCCTATGTTAATACCGGATATATTTCATAGTGTGGTACAACAAACGTGATATTGGCGATGAAATATATCCGGTATTTACGCAGGAAAAGAAAATTTTCTTTTACTATATACTAAGCGTGCTTCAGAATCGAAGCGTAGACGATTAAACTCGCTCTTCGGCTCAACATCCCACCCCCACCCCCATCCACCCCCCTTTTCATAAATTCATAGGCTGGTCATATAAATATCAGTGACTTAAGAGAGCAGTAAGATTGGGATGACCTAATCTGTCGCAGTAAATTACACGTGTGGCACTTTGTAAACTATTTGATCATATTTGACCTCAAACCAAGTCCGATTCAGCAATGCATCACAGCCGGTTTATCACTCTTGTCAACGAAGTAAGGGGAAAATACTTCTCAGAGACGCAAAAGGCGTCGAGTCAAATTTGTTCAGCGAAAATTAATTTCTATGTCTGAAATGTAATTCTGTTTTTATTTATTTGCTCTAGCTCACAGAGTGTTCGTTTTGTTGCTGCGTGTATAACTTCTGTAGGCAGACACAATCAAGCGTCGCATGGCCTGATTGGAAATCTTGTATTTTCACATATGAAATATAAGTATAGATTTTTCACTTGTGAAAATATAAAAAATATAAAAATGAAAAAAGACAATTATTTAACCAATAATTTTCAATATTTCACACTTAAGTATGTATGTATGTGTGTGTATGTATGTATGTATATATATATATATATATATATATATATATATATATATATATGTGTATATATATATGTATGTGTGTATATATATATGTGTGTGTGTGTATATATATATATATATATATATATATATATATATATATATATATATATATATGTATGTATATATATATATATATATGTGTATATATATATATATATATATATATATATATATATATATATATATATATATATATATATATATATATATATATATTTCAATAACGTTGAACCATATTTGAAGAATATCTTCAAGAGATCAATTTGATAACTTAGTTCTGTAAAAGTGCAGCTAGGCGTAAATAGTATCAATATGAAGAGACCAACTTAAGATAGTATAGGTCGTGGTATCATGGAACTGGAGCTCTTAACGTTTTGAATTGAGGTGATATCAAATAGTAATAGAAAAACTGTTTTAAATATTTGGGACATAAGGTTTAGACAGAAAATAAGCAAAGGTATAAAATTGATGGTTGTAGGTATAAACCGCACAGAGGTCGGACACACACATTCTTACCTGAATTAGTTAAGAAAAAAGGCTCTTATCAAAATAAAGAATAAAGATAACAAATTTGTGTGTGGGGGGGGGGGGGTGTCTGTTGTGAAATACATTGTTCATTAGTTCCAAAAAAGATCGTCAGAGACCATCAAAACACAATTTGGATTGATACAGTTCATGGTTTAAAATATATCCCGTAAGAAAATAGAGTACGCAAAAAAATTTTTAAATGAATTTTATATTTCTGCGAATGTTGATGAAATAATTAAAGCATCTTACATAAAATCAGTTAATATAGAAAATGCACATTGATATGTTAATGATATGTAAATAAAGAAGGTGTCGCTGTGTCGGAATAATAAAAAAAAGAATAGCAACATCACAGACAGAAAGATATCTGTAATAAAAATAAAACTAATTTAATATTTTTATACGCCATAAAAAGAATCAGAGCAAAATAAAATAAAAAAAGACAATTTCACATTGTAAGCAACTCCATAGATATAATGTCTGAAGAAGCTTCAATTGTTAAATTGGACAACTATCAGCACCAATTAAAAATTCATTATGTTATTTATTGTGATTTTGAAAGTTTTGTTGTACGACAGGCACAAATTTTCAATCAACAATCCAACATACCTTAGACAATCAAAACAACTAAACACGTTCCATCATGATTTTATATTTACCCCTAGTCAGTTCACAAAAGATACAAACCAATAGTTAGCGGAGGAACAAATTGCATTGAAATATTTTACAATGCTCCTCATGAACTTGCAAAACAAGTGCGTGAAGAATTAAGAACGAAATATGAAAAACTAATTGTGTCTTGAAAGATAAACAACATTTCAACTGAACATACATATGTTACATGTGTTATCATTTAACAGGCACGTAAAGCGGTCCGTCAAATAGCACGTGCAATTTGAATTTTATATATATTTCATTCAGTAATGATTTCATGGTTGACAAAATTGTAAAAGACGAAAAGGAAACAGATGCAAGGGCAATCAGGCTTTTAGAGAGCTTAAGATCATACGACAATCACAAGAACTACTAGCAACAGAAAAAAATAAAAAAATAAAAAATAAAAAAACACCTTAACCATGAAAGCTTTACAGTAACACGGAAACAGTTTACAAACATGACATCAAGACATTTTTATTTATCCGCATGATTACATGTATAACTTTAAGAGACTTAACGGAAGATCTATACCAATAGTTACTCATCATTTAACCATTTCAAATGACAATTATCATTATGTACATCAGATAAAGGAAAATTGCAACCTTACAACAACAGTCCGCCTTCATGATTATTATGCCAAGAAAGATACATTGAATGCTATGTGACATTTGTGCGGAATTTAGAAATGTCTGTATGAAAAATTGCCATTATTTACTTCTTTGGTCTTTGCAGCAACCTCTAACTTTTTAAAAGGGACAAAGATGAAAATAATACCTCTAAGAGAAGAAACATATGTACAATCGAAATGAATTTAAAGTTCAAAATGTACAAAGGCTGCCAATTAATCCAAACTCAAAATTACTAAGGAATTAATTTAATAAGATTATACAATCAGGTAATTTACACATCATGAATGAAGTAGCATTCCCTATGTATGACGCAATAATATATAGTGGATAAAGTAAATACATTACCTTATGGATATGTAACCACCTTGTACTGATAAGGTAAATCAAAAAGCATTAAAACCTTGTTTCTTTTTTCCGTTTCAAAGTATCTACAATTTTCCCTTTCATTCAGTCTCGAATAGCAAACTTCTCCTCAAACACAGTTTCTGTTATTCCTCTTCTTTGTTTTAGGCTGTTCAATCTTAGCGTGTAACTTGTAGTAAAGCTCTTGACAGGTAACGTCTTTAACTTTCTTCTATCCGTAATTCATAAATCGTAAGTTGTTTTCATGTCTTTTATCATCATGCTTTCGTACACATTTATATTGTACGTGTTGTCAATAATATATTCGTCATCTATGTTAATCATTCTATTTTGCAGCTCTGACAGAGTATTAGTGTTAGCTGTTATATTGTTCTCCAAGTCACTAACTTGACGTATATGTCTTTCATTAGATTTTTAATCTCTTGATCGTTTCGTTTAATTTCGTTGTTTTAGTATTCTTGTAATTGTTCCAGTCGTAGTTGTAAAATGTTATAGTCTTCAAGAGATTATTTTATCTTCGCCATATCGCTCTTTAAAGGGTCTATCCTAATATTTATCCTCTGTTAAATTTGTTGTAAATATTGTTGTATGTTGGGTATTTTATGTGTTTTTTACCGTTTGCAAGACTTGTGTAGCATTAGACAATGTGCTGAATCGTTGTTGAAATCAGTTTTGAGTTTCAAAAATCTGTTTTCTGCTGTCACGAACTTGTTTTTGTCATCTCTTTCATTAAGACTCAGTTTAATATTTGTCTGCATTTTGTCTCCATGCTTAAATATGTTCCAAATTATTATCCTCCAAAGTCTTAGGTATTTCAGCATAAACTCGTCTTTGTACAAACTGACTTGTATCTGCACCAGTTAATTTGACAGGATCACCTATATCTGTGATACAGTTATTGTTGTGATTGAAGTCACTGTTAATTGAATCAACCACTGATGCAGTTATTTTGTTCTGTTATTGTCTCAATGTATAAAGGTAAACCTAAATCACTAGGGTGTCAACAAATGTTTACTTGGAAAACATATGATTCACGTATACCTTCTTTTTCATCTTCAACTTTTATGATGATATTCAATCTGTTTATTATAATTGTTTGTAGTTGCTTGCAATGACCATTTAAAAAAAACATTTTTAAAAGAAAAGATTCTAACAAAATTTAATTATCACCACGAAATAATATTTTGGTTAAAATGTACAAATTTTAAGTTTCCAAACCCTACAAACAGCATCGGGTGCTGTTATAGTTTTTATAGATCTCTAGTTATTGAATATAACATTTTAGCGTTGTTTTTTAATGTACACTGTGTTTTCGACATTCAACATCTAAACTTTTTCCATTGTCCTTATTAGCAGTCATTCCATCTCTGACTTTGTTTGTCTACATTTCAAGGTTGTAAATGGAATCAGAAATTTAAAATCAGCAGCAACAAAAACAACAACAACAACAAAACAGTCCTTGTTTTATTATATCGTTCATGTAGTAAAGTTATTGTTTTTCAATTCATTGTAAACATTGAAATACCCAAGAAGAAAATCTATCTCTGAAATAAAACGGATAGATAACGATTTCTGCTGTCAAATGGATTGTTGAAATAAACGTTTTTCAGTGAGTCAGTGAGACCTTTTTATCTTCAATTTGCATTAGTGTTTTACTGATGATAGAATTTCTGTTTACAGTTAACTTGTCTACAATATTTTTCTCCTTTAACTTTATTCTTTCCTGTAGAAAAGTCTTTGTCAGTTCTTCATTCTCATGGCTATCTATCTTGTTTGCTTTCGTTCTGACTGCAATTTTTAATTCCTTTAGCTGTTGTACCAGTTGATGCTAAAATAAACTTCTAATGATTGATTCTAAGGTCGTCAATACTATTCAGCTTACTAATTGCAGAGGATGCCAGTATGTTTCCAAACTTTGCTGTAGGTCAGCTTCTCGTTGAAAGTTTTTTTGCTACAGGTCCTAACAATCTTGCGGTATATATTCCTCCACTACAAAATCCAGCTGATGTTACACCTATATAGTCAAGACAGGTGACGTACACACATATAATGACATAAGAGGGACGAAGGAAGGATAAGAGCAGAGTGATAGTGTTTGGTGTGGACCGGTAAGGACAATTTTAACTGTGGTCATAATGGAACAAAAAGTAATCATATGTTTTTGAATCTTTTTGTGTTAATAACAAATTTCTGCATTTCCTTTTGTAGCAAAATGTTTTTTTCTGCTTTGTAAAAGTGTATCAGAATCAGTATTATTATTCATTACTGATAACCTGTGATCAAGCTTATTTATTGCGTTATTAAACAGTCTGCATTAAAAAAGAAAATGATGATCGTTTTTTACTGGAAATCCACAAGAATAGGAAGGATTGGCGATAAGATTACATCTAAATAAATCATAATACATCGAACTGCATTTGTGTCTTAACTGGCTTAATAGCACATAAGCTTCCCTTTTACTAAATGCTAAATAACTTGGAGCAGAAATGTTTACGTTCGATAATTTCTTTTGTGAAGGTTAGTACAGATGAACAATTTCTTGTGGATTGTGGCAGATCGAGTCAATATGTGTTGGTATATAAGAATTTTTGAACAAAGAGGTTCCACGTTGATATTGAATGATATTGCTCGAGTTTCTCAGATTATAAGGCACTGTGAATCTTGAACAAGGTGGGAATAAATCAATTATATAATGCGGAGACTGGTTGTTGATAATTGTATACAAACTGCAGAGATTTTTTTATTTCGCCTTTCTGCGAGAGTAGGCCATCCGGTTTCAACATAAAGCGGTTCTCTGCTAGCAAATTTTGGTAGTCCACAAACTATTCTGGCTGCTTCAAGCTGTAATGATTCAATTTTTTCGAAATCTAAGTTAGTACAGGAAGACCATATTTCAGTTGCATATTCCAGAATTGGGCAAATGCGTTTGCTTTAACAGGTCACACGAAAGACATGTGATCATAGAAACTAAAGACATGGTGAGCATGATATTTGTATTCTCAAAGCATCATGTGTTTATATAATCATACATCTGAAATTAAAAATGTCTTAGCAGTAGAGCTGTGAGTGTGCTTTTTCTAATTCATTGATTGAACAATAAATCTTTACTTTAAAAAAAATAGCATTTACTTCTTAGCTTGAAATAAGCATATATAATGTATGAGAAATTAAATGATAACACAGTAACACTCCCCTAAACCAGACACTGTTAGGACAACAAATGTTGGCCGTTTTACGGAGGTTTCAATAGCATTATAACAAACTTATTGGGACCAAAATATGTGGCCACATTTTCAGGGATGTGGTTTTACAGAGGGGTTAGTTATGCATACATATATTATGAAGCAAATGTTTCAAAAACCTCAGCATTGTATGCTAGTGACCGTTTGCTTATTTGGTAGATTCAGGTCAAATACCAAATTAATTTGGAGAAAATTTTGATTGGATTAGATATTTGGAGAGCGCTGTAATTGATATTAAAATAAGTCAATACTAAACAGTTAGAAGTGTGATATCTACTTATTTCTATTTTGCCTTGCAGACAGGTCTTATCGACATTACAAAATAAAGCTCTCAAAAAAAGATGTATATGTGATATGTTGTGCGAATGATTTTCCTAAATATCGTAAGGAAAAAATGATGTCTTACCATCTCTTCATCTTGGACATTCTTGATAACATCATATAATCTTTGTCTTCAAGCTAAAGAATTGAATATTTTTGCAAACATTTAAAAAAGCGTTTCAGACCAAGTTTTTGGAGTGATTATCAATTAAATTCACATTCAAGCAACAATCACAGAATCTCATTTAGTACAAAACATATACCTACAATTTATAATGCCCTATACAGTATGGGGATTTTCAAATTTGCATCCCAGCTTATATGAAGAGAACTCAAAATAGGGGTTTTAATAGTGTAACCTGAAAAAGTTAATTGTCTTGCAGCAATAAAATCTAACAGGAGTAAAAATCAAAATCACTTATAACAAGGTTATTGACAGATAAAACAAACACTGCCAGACAAGTAGAGTAGTCTGGTACTCTCACCTTTAATCTCCTCATACAGCGTACCACACGAGGTACAAGTCGAATAAAGGTCCGGGTACCAGAATACCAGACAAGCAGCAGATCCAAAGAAATTGGGAACTGGGGCCTGTCCTAGAAGCAATACTGAGATAACTCTTGTTCGTAAAACATGACCTCGACATCCTCTCCCATTAAGTCGTCTGGTTTTTGTAAACAACAGGATCACCTAAAATTATTTGTCTGATTCTAATTGTTTTCCCTCGGTAAAATTAGGAAGGGATCCCTTTTCAAAATTGTTTGCATTTTGAAATTCTGAAAGTTTCACCGATTTTAATTTGCATGCGTGCGTGATGTACCAGTTGTCAAGTAATCAAATAGGTTGATCCGTACTTCTTATCTAGTTTTCTATTTTAATTGCTTCTGTTGTCTATGGTAGGTGGTGTGTTATCCCTTAATTAATTTTGGTAAAAAGGTCAATCAATTTTCTGGTTTCATTTTGAGTAAAGTACTTCAACATTCTAGTCCTTAGGGTTCTGCTAAACCTTTCCACTACATATGCTTTTATTGTCGCCTCCATAGGTTGAAATGTATTCAATGTTTTCCTTTGTCAACGGATCTTTAACTTGCCTTGCCTATTGTAGCACTCTTTTCTTTCATGAACTGTATCTTTTGGTGTTAGATACAGGTAAATTTTATTCCTGCATCTTTTTAAAAAATATTGTAAATTGGTTTACAAAATGCAAGTACAGTATATAACATAGTTATTGGAACCTCCAGAGAGCTGCCAAATATCACCCGTTCTCTTTTGATATGCAAATGAGGTTCCCAAGGGTCGGTCAAGCAGTAGGATTTTAGGCACAGAAGGGGAGAATTTGCTCTTAGGCTAAAATCCTTTCTGGGCTTACCTAGCCGATATTCGCTGTTACAGTATTCTGTTCGAAAGCAACTTATATTTTATACCTTTCCTATTTTACATTAATATTTGTTATGCTATAATGTTAGTATCAAAAGAAAAATCAACTTTTCTCATTCCTTCTGATATACGTTTTGCAATTTTATGACGAACTGTGACAATGATAATGTCGGTGAAAAGATCTCTCTTTTCTACTCTTAAATTAACTTTAATTTTCAATTTTAAAGTATGCAATATAGGTAAATGAAAACAAATTATTTCCTTAACATTATTAGCAATGCATTTTCATACTTCTCAGAGTTTACAAATATAAATTTTATTCATGTATCTTGCATACAGATCTTGAAAAGTGGTTTACAAACACTACTGGTGCACTTTTTCTATGCAATTCAAAATTCTTCGTTTACCTCTCATTTTGTTCCAAAAGGTTTCCTTAAATGTGCAAATAAATTTCACCAATGCACTCTCACATCTTTTACCAGTAAAAATATCTTTTTATTTCATATGTTAATGACCACATGTAGGAGCAGTGTAGTTTACACAATGAATACTATAAATAAGCTTCTCTGGCCCCTTCAACAAATAAACCTCATGATTTTACAGTGCACTGGGAACCTAATATCAATACCAATAAGAAACGGGTGATATTTAATGGGCTATGCAGGGAGTTTCCTATCTCAATGACCTGAATAAAATAGCTCTAGCTATTAATAGGTAAATCTTAAAGACACCAGTCTGGGTCATGTTCTGTTGACCATTGGATTAACCAGTCAAATTATAGCTTTCTTGCCGCTGAAAGTAAAGAACGTCATTCGTAACATAGTGTTGCTAATGATAACTCTCCCTAATACGCAATGCAACGTTTTATCTGATACGCTAATAAAATAAGAGGAATGGGAATTGCAGATGTCACAGAACATGAATTTTTATCAATGCCTGTCAGATCTATTTATTAATAACTCGATCTCGATTTTAATCAAATTGATAATCCTCCTGGAATGAAAAGCGACACGGGAGATAACATCAAACATTTTTAGGAGATGGGAATATCCCACCCGAGGTGTAGAAAATGCACCTACTTATGTGTGACATGTATTTTAAATACACACTCATTCATGTACTTGCCAGGTGCATCAGGTAGGTATATGCAACTTAAAAAACTTAGATGACTGTTAAGTGTACATTCCTATGTAAATATATATTTGTCTAGGCAAATGTGCAATTGTTTCATCTCCTTCCGTATGTTAAGTTAGAACACAACTTCCATGTGATTTAATGAAGATGATTAATCAAGGAGCTACCTATGTATTGACAATCTAATACTCATTTGAAAAAATCTTGAAATTCGTAGATCAACCCTTGACAATGAAAGCAAGCTATTGATCAATAGTTTTCGGATAACCAGATGAAGGCTACTCAAGATAAATTCCAGGGCTTAACATTAGGGCAGAACACGTTTGGTCAGAAGCCGACTTTTGCTTTTGAGGATACAGTAATTACATATTAAGAATCTGAACAAAATTCCTAGGGACGAAATTGATTACCTTTTAAATATTGACAAACATTTATCAGTAATCTGCAAGAAAGCTTCAAACAAATATATGCATAAAAGAATTGGACATTATATAAGGCAAGAGGTTAGAAAAGTCATTATACCATGCATTTTTATCATGTCAAATTTTAATTGTTGTGCCATGGTATGGTATTTCATTGGCCCAAATCACACACACAAACTTAAAAAGCTCCATTTCAGAGCATTCAAGTTTTTATATCAAGACAGCAATAGTGCACATGAGAAACTGTTAACAAAAGCAAACTCGTATATTCTTCATGTAAACAGGCTTAGTCATATTGCTATTGAGATTAAAAATGCCATTAGTCCTCAATACTTGCGTGATCTTTTAAAAATAAAATACTGTATATATTCTTTTGGGTATGTAAATATTCTTTTGGGTATGTAAATATTCCTTTGGTTATGTAAATATTGTTTGGGGTATGTAAATATTCTTTTGGGTATGTAAATATTGTTTGGGGTATGTAAATATTCTTTTGGGTATGTAAATATTCTTTTGGCTATGTGAATATTGTTTGGGGTATGTAAATATTCTTTTGGGTATGTGAATATTGTTTGGGGTATGTAAATATTCTTTTGGGTATGTAAATATTCTTTTGGGTTACATATTCTTTTGGGTATGTAAATATTGTTTGGGGTATGTAAATATTCTTTTGGGTATGTAAATATTCTTTTGGGTATGTAAATATTCTATTGGGTATGTAAATGTTGTTTGGGTATGTAAATATTCTTTTGGGTATGTAAATATTCTATTGGGTATGTAAATGTTGTTTGGGTATGTAAATATTCTTTTGGGTTATATATTCTTTTGGGTATGTAATTATTGTTTTGAGTATGTAAATATTGTTTTGAGTATGTAAATATTGTTTGGGGTATGTAAATATTGGTTTGGGTTATATATTCTTTTGAGTATGTAAATATTGTTTTGAGTATGTAAATATTGTTTTGCGTATGTAAATATGATTTTGGGTATGTAAATATGATTTTGGATATGTAAATATGATTTTGGGTATGTAAATATGATAGGAATATAAAGATTGAAAACAATTTTGGTTTAAAAAGAAACAGTTTAGTTCAGACGCAGCAAGTATACATAACTCACATCCAAATAACGCAAGAGCAGTTGCTATTTTTAATTATTTTAATAAATTCATCAAAAGGTGGAATGGCATTAAATGTCAATGTGCAAATTCCTTTTACTTAAGTCTTAACATAAGCCTGGCAAGTTTTATACATGCTTTTTCCAACTGGCTGTAAATTTTTGGTTCTAATTCTTATTGCTTATTTGCTTTAATTTTATTTGCTTTTAATTATATAGAGCTGTGGGGACCCTGCGGTGTTTATTCTGTAATATGAATGTTTGTATAGACATGTGGGTCCATGTGTCATGCAATATCATGCAAATGTATTTGGAACTGTTATATATATATATATATATATATATATATATATATATATATATATATATATATATATATATATATATATGTGTGTGTGTGTGTGTGTGTGTGTGTGTGTGTGTGTGTGTGTGGTGTGTGTTAAAAATTGTCCATAGGATTAACATCATGGGCCTCTATAGCGTCAAGATGGGCAATCCTATGTTAAAGGGAAAAGTGCTTGACACACGATGTCCCATCTTGATGCTATAGAGGCCAACACACTTTAAGCCTATGGAAAATATTGTGGGGGTCTTTATAGCGTCAAGATGGGAAATGTAATGTTAAATAGTTATCTACTATCAAACACCTAGTCATCTACTATTCCTCACTTAATTATCTACTATCCAGCACCTAGTTATCTACTATCCAATGCTTAGTTAGCTACTATCCAACACTCATTTTATATACTATCTAAACCCTAGTTTTATATACTATCTAACACCTAGTGTTATATACTATCCAACACCTAGTTTTATGTCCTATCCTATCCAACACCCAGTTGGCGTGACTGACCAAAACCTCCTACACCTACTATGCAATGAAAAGTGTAGGATGAAAAAGAAGAGGGATGAAATATACACAAACTATGAAAACACAAGCAAGCGTAGGAGTGTTTATATACACACTATATCCACAAACAACAAGAGGGATTTTAAGTTTCAGTTGATCGTTGATTGACGATATCCACGACGACTAGGTCTCACTACTGGTCTTCATCATGCAGCATGGTCGTCTCTTTTTAAAAGACAGTGAACCTGAAATCAGATTCATCTGTCTCCATGATCCATGCCTCCTCTTCTACCTGCTGCTGTTGTTCCTTCTCTTTCTTCTTTATTTCTCATTTTCCTTTCCTATTTTCATTTCCTCTTTTAGCACGTATTCAGTGAGGTCTTGTGCCATCTTCAGGTAAATATTCGTTTTCTTGTCCAATTTATTTTGAACCAGGTGGTACTTTACCCTCTGCATATGTTCCAGGGCTTCACTCAATTTACCAGTCGTAGTCATACTTGCTGACAAGTTAACAAACCCTCCAAAGTGGAGACGCGGACGTGAAAGAAACCATCCCTCTTAGAAAAATTCAAAGATCCACAATGTGAAAGAGCATGACAAAAAGAAATTTTGAGTAAAAAAAAAGACCTAACTGCATTTTTTTTTTCTTCAAAAATGTGTGAAAGATCGGACCTAATTATCCGTGGATTTGAGAAAGCAGGACTCGTTTAATTCAACAATTTCATAATTATTTACCTCACAAACATGTGTGTGTACCCGCAGACTTGATTGATACGATGTTGATTCATTGGTTTTGTTCGAAAATCAGCGAAGTGTGAGTTTTAATATTCTGCTCTAATTAGTGTATATACCTAGTGTTTCGTTAGTCATTGTGTTTCAAGTAATGGTTCTAGTGTTTTAGTCATGTTGTTCATTGGGATTAAGCATGCATGGATACAATGAGACGTGCTTTCATGAGGATTTAAACTTTTCGACAACAGTTTCACTTGAATTAAGAATCGATTGGATTAAATATTCAATCTAATTTTCATATACTAGTATCATTTATTATTCTTTCTTTCATTTTCAGTAATACTTGCGTTTGAATACCTAATGCTTTTTCTCATTTCTCTCTATCATTACTTATATCACAAGATGTCGATTTAAGGTAGTGAGTGGAAATTAGAGCTACCGGATACCATATAGATACATGTGCAATAAAACAATAACAATGTTTTATAATTCTTTATTATAAGGCTAAAATACAGCAAACGCATGTAAAAGCTAATACTTTATTACCAGATTACAGAATTGACGTTGATTTATCAAATAGCTTTGTTGAACTCTATAATTGAAACACAGTACGAAAATGGAATGAAATACAGTTAGAAAATAAGGGAGAGGTGCATCTTCATCACATGTGTCTAATTTTTCGTTGCGTCTTTAAACTCGTTGTTTGGGGCAACAACGAAATCCACAAACATTGGTGCCCCATGAAAATTAGTGATACTACAGTATTCAATTGGGGAGTTGCTGGTGCTGCTCTTTTGGATTCGTAATAGCCAGCATATTGTTTGTCGAAATGTTCTTGAACTTGTTCGTTGAGTATTTCCACGACGTCGATGTATTTGTGAGCATGTTGATGTGTAAAATATTTCCACATACGTTCTATTAAAGTTCTTTGAAAACGTTCCACCACACTAGCTTTCGTTTCAGGATTTTGAGTGGTGAAAATAAGAATGTGTCTTTTTTCATTTCCTTTTGAAAGCTGGGTTCATAAATTCGGTGCCTTTGTCTGCTTGCCATCTCAAAGGGTGTCGACCACTTTGTTTCAATACAAGTTTTCAAGCTCGCACTAACGCTGAATATGATTTAGAAGTTAAAGGAACTACCCAAGCTGATTTTGAAAACACATGGATGACACAAAACAAATATTTGTAATCTCGATTGTACGACGCTAAATGATAGACGTCAGCTTAAGCACCTTGCCATTGATGATTGACTACAGATACTTTAGCTTGACTTCTGGAAACATTTCGTCGAATGGGTTTGCATAACGTGTACGTCCATTGTTCTTGTAACCATTGTCGTACATCTTGGAAACGTAAACTTTTACGTTTGGTTTTAGCTACATGATACAATGCTTGAATTCCTCCGCAGCCAGAAGCATGAGCAGGATTGTAGTAAATGCTGGCTAAAAGTGTATCCATGTTGTTGCTGTTGCTGCTCAACAAGTCACCTACTGCTCGATTCTCCTTTTGGGTTGTTCGCGTAGTATTTTTGATTGTGATGCTTGACGTGTCCGACGAGCAAAAGGGGCAGGAGTAATCATCAGTTCTTTGGTTACTTATTTCTTTATTCACTTCTGTCTTCCCTTCTTTCTTTTTTTCTTCTGTTGAAGATGGTGTCGACGTCATCTTTTTGACCTAGGCTTTTATTTCTTCTCGTCTTTGAGTAGGGAAAGGTTTCAACAAGGAGGCTGCCACACTAGGTGTTTGAGCAGACGGATTTTGAAACGCTTCTCTTCTTTCTTCTATCCTTGTGGTTGCGTCTGTCATCATCTTTGCTGCTTTTTGTTTTTCTTCGCTTTTCATGACATTCTTGAAATCTTTCAAAAAGCAGGCTTAGCTGTATCGTTTAGAGCTTTCTGGTGAAACAGTTAAAGACGTTACAATAATTGTCCATACCGTTGCGATTTTTCTGTTTCTCACAAACCTGTTCGATCCATTAGAGATTGTAATTCTTGTTGTAAATGTGACGTCTCAGTGAGATTAGGATTAGGAGCAAATGCGGTATTCGTTGTTCGTACAAACAGTGGAGTTCCATCCATCGTTTGTAAGAAACTAAAGTTTCATCCTTCCATAAGATCCAAGGGTACAAGTGTGATGTCCTTCCCGAAAGTGCCTCCTTTTAATCTTCTTTTTCGTCTCATAACTCATCCTAAAAGAGGTCCAGCAATCGATCCTAACAAAGGAGCAACCTACTTTTAATAATGGTCCTGTCAGCATGAATAAAAATCGTCCTCGTTGCAAGAGCACTTTTTTTCTTTTGTCTGATCGGCATTTGGAAAGTACTGACAAAACATTCCAATGTTTAACTAAACGAGGAGGAAGACCCTTTTTCCCATTTTGGAAGGTCTCTTTGGACGTTGTCGATGATGGCGTGAACTTTGTGACTTTGTCAATCACTTTGAGAACTAAGGATGTAGCCATAACTCTTGAGTTGTTTTTAAAATTCTGATATTCCTTAAATGACACAAGACATTTTATATATTTGATATATTTTCATGTTTTATAGTTTAACAACCAAAAAATGTTCACACATCAAACAACAAAATTCACGTTTTTCTTTCTTTCATCAGTTACACACAATGTCTTTGGCATAATCAGCCACCTCTTGTGTCCAAGCATCGAATCCAAGACTTTTCCAGTCACGTACATCCTTCCAGTCATAAATCTGTTAGTGTAACCCCAGCTTGCTATTTACACTTCTTGGTAAGTATGAAGAGCAGATTAAGTGCGACGAATGCCTTCTTCGCACGAGGGTACACAACTCGCATTCATCACTATTGACAACACTTTCAACACAATGAGTTTTTCGTGCACAGATAAAATTTAGGTGATCATGTCTTTGCGTGTACTGTTCCTGAATTCGCCACATAGATTCTACTGGTAAACGAAATCCACGAAATGTTGTTACTAACGTCATCCAAACATTCAATGGAATTGTCTCGTCTTGTGGAATCAGTTCTCTTAATAGTAGTTAGTAATCCACTAAGTCTTGAACGCTGTCATTGACTTCCTTCCACTTAATTTTGTGAAACACCGATGACAGAAGTCGTAGCATGGCAAGCTTTGTAACGTCTTCGCAGAAGAGTCTCGTCGTGTGTTGGGACAAAACTTCTCTTTCCGACCACGTTACATCCTTCTTCAATCAGTCTTTTTATAGCATTCAGATACCAATGGTTTTTCATTGCTATTGGATGCAACTGTTCTTTGCGTTTCACTTGAATCTTGACAAACTATTTTTAAATGCGTGCTCGCAGTTCCAGTGGTAGATTCTGAATGTGCTCTTCTAAACTGTCCATTTGCAAAAATGTAATTTGGTGCCACACTGATGATAGAAGTCGTGGCATCGACAGCCTTATATCCGCGTAGAGTGTTATGTCTTTTATAGTCTTTCCTAAGAATCAGTCTTTTTATACTATGGAAATAGCAATAGTTTAAAACTCGAGAATGATTTCGAGTTTGAGTTTAACTTGAATCTTGACAAATTCTCTATAAATGCGTTCTCGCAGCTCCAAAGGTAAACAACGAATCCTCTCCTCTTCTAAAGTATCCAACATGAGGATCATATTTTGGAGCAACCAAAGGAGGGTTGCGACAGCACGGAGACATTCTAACATGCTCAAGGAAAGATGTATCTTTATACTCCCATTCGTGAAGTTCCAAACCACAAATGAAACACTGTACTTGGTCTCCTTGTCCCAAGAAGACATATCCTGCTCTGGTTAAAGATTTGGGACTGGGTCCTTCCAGATATATAGGCCATTTCCGTTTGAATGTCTGGAGTCGACTTTCAAAATTGCAATATCCATGCAAAGGCACGGGAAACGTGTATTCTTCTTTGATTTGTAAATCTCGATGAGCTTTGGTATCCAGGCTGGTTTGTGAGTGCATGGATAAGATCCATATATGGGTACGCAAACGGAATAGGTTTCGATAGTAGAGCGGCAAGGTCGTGCTGCATTACCAATGTCGCCGGGTTAAGCATCACTTCGATCGCATGGCACAGCATCGCACTAGAATTCATTGAACTTGGAGTCAGCATTGGGTCCATCACACAGTTTCAATGATGAAATCATCATTCTTGATCAGCGTCTGTACTAAAAATGATCTTTCTGTCTTGGAACTGTTATTTATACTGGAGATCGGTGTGTCCGTAAGGTAACGTGTTATGATCGGGAAGTCTCACTTGCTTCTGGTAGACGATCTGATACACTTTTTTCCAAGGGTCTACTGACGAGTTCATAATCTGAAAAACGTACAATTTTGTGATGATCCAATGTTTTGACACGAAATTCTTGATCTTGACCTGACTTTAAAGCTTCTTTTAAGACGTGAAAGTTCACCACTTGACTCCAACTATAGGTGTGGGTGGGTCCTTTTTCTTTGCATTTGGTATGAAGTTGCCCTTACTTGTCTCAGTACTGGTAGCCGTAATTTGTAGATCCGGCACTAGCAAAACTCAAAATAGTGTCTTCGGGATGTTCGTCGGTCCACGCTCATAAACGTTCGTCTTCGATGTGTGCGTGACAGCTACCAGGTCGATCGATGTACATCAAACTGTCGGTATCAAAGTAAATGACTAGATCTCTCTCTCTCTCTCTCTCACTCTCTCTCTCTCTCTCTCTCTCTCTCTCTCTCTCTCTCTCTCTCTCTCTCTCTCTCTCTCTCCTAAAGATTCCAAGACAAAGCACAATTTAAAACGGGCATTGGCTGTCACGTAAGCAGCAATAGCCAACCTCGTCGAGTGGTGCAAACCCTGCGACTGCTTCATAATTCACTAAGATAACTCTTCGCGTATTATTTCTAGGTGTTTAATGAGTTTTCATTTCTCGTCGGTGAGTTATCGATTTGGATCTCCCAAGTATTCGGTCTTGGCAATATCGGACGTTGATCTAGTTATCCCCCCACAAGCAATTCAGCGTGACTTTAGCAAACGATCGTCTTCCATCGTTCTGTTCCACGTGTTCCAAGCTGATGCCTTCTAGGGTTCTTTGAATTCATCTTTATCTTCTGGAGTGCGGCAGCAAGAAGGATAGCCGCTAGCTTCTTGCTTCAATTTTAGAAATTCCTTAACATAGCCTGAAAAAATTCTTAGACTCGAGTCGTCGTCATCCTATTAGTATTGCTCTGTGGTAGGAAAGTGCCAAATTTCGTATACTTTTAACAAGTGGTATCCGCAATCGAGAGCATGAAACAAGTCGACACTCACCAACGTTCCTGTCAAGACTCGTTCTTGGTCATTGTGACGACAAGGTTGGTCTTGAGTACACGTTTCAGCACAAGTGCGACATAAAGGAAACATCGGTTTTGCGTGACAATGATGAGGTAAGAAAGGATGTACAACCTTCGTACTGTCGAATGTGTTCCACGTGACGTAAATGTGCTCAGTCAAAATTGCATGATGACCGATGGGGAATCGAGCATATTTACACACCCAGGATACAACGAACACACATCAATCTGTTTGATTTGTTCTCTTTGAGATTCGTGGGTTTCGTACAACAAGCGTGTAGCATTAGCTCGTCCTCCAAACCAACTGTCACGTGGATTCAAGAGTTCGATATCCACCGCATCGTAATCTTTGACGATGTGACGAAATTCTGGATCTGTTTTGAAACGTCGATCGTAGTCGTGTTTCCATATTTCTATCAATTGCTATCCTTGACTTTATAAACTCTGGGGTCGTTGGTAAGTTTTGTCGTTCAATTCTTCCATGGTAGACTCAGTGAAAGGATTTTTCAGATCTCGTTGAGGAAAACAAGTAGGGCATCCATGAAATAAACATCCCTGAAATTAGTACACTGTCTGTAGATTTTGGAAATCCCAACGATCCACAAAAAAGGATCCAGTTTTCTTTTCTCCACCATTTCTAGCATGTTGTATCCACTTGTCTTGTGTTTCACACAAATAATACAACCAACACAAACCTTTGGCTGAATATCGACGGCTGACAGATAGATAGGATTGAGGTGGTATGATAGCTAGTTTGTTCTCGGGCATGAACTTCTTTCGGCAGACTAATCCACTCGCTTTGGCAATGGTAGGAGCTTCTTTCAAAGGATCGATACCTCTGTGATCTAGAAATAATTGTCAACATTTTCCACAACAAACTCGTAAAATGTCTACATCGGATCGACAATATTTGAACATATCAAAAGGGTCTGAAGAGTGAGTTGGTGCCAATCGTATAAAGCTTCTCGTTGTTCTGTTCGCACAGCGTCGGGGTCATAATTGTTGTCTTCAGGTAAATGCGTGTTGATTGGCTTCGGTATTGAAAAGGAGTGGAAAATAGCCTTTAGCCATTTCTGTCATTCCAAACGTATTAGGTATTCTACCTAATGGCATAGCCAAATAACTCATGGAATCTTAAATTGTGCGTTTCCTTCTTTCATTTAAACAATTTTGACTCCGTTCATGGTGAATGTTGGAAACTTAGTTCCTTGTTTCGAGTGATATTTCAAAAGAAACTGTCCGTCATATCCTGAGAAATTCTGAGCAATAAATGTAGCGTATCGATGACAGTTCCCGTAACGATGTATCTCTTCTTTGCTCGAATAGTCGTCGTTGGGGTCTAAAACCCACACAGCAAAATCAGAAAGAGTACTAGAGCCACGAAATATCTTTCACGTCGTTCTGGAATCACGCAACAATTCCGTCAATGAGGAAATAGAGGTTCATGAATGCAATCGTTGCAAGCACGATGAGCCACACTCAAATTAAGAATGTGAATTCCAGTCTCCTGACAATATTCAAAGTAAAAAAAAAAAAGACAGAACCCACACATTTCTTATTCTTCTTGTTCTGGTCGTCATTCAGTACTTCATCGGGTTGATTTTCACATCTCTGAATGTAACATTGATAATCAAACTCTATGACTTAGTCACAAAAACGACATCTTTTCTTTCCTGGACAAACGTGTGACCTTTTATTATTCGTCCGAACAGGATGGCCACAAGTGGAAAACACTGTGAATAATTCGCAAGCTCTTTTCTGTTCTTGAAAATGTTTCATGCGATGTCGCTCGTAACATGTTGGACTGACGAATGTTCGCTTGCAAGTAGAGAATCGAATCCTTTCTTTGCCTTAGAGAATGCAAGGTCTGGAAGCTAAATAGCCACGACAGATCTATCCACAATGAATATGATGCTCCCGATTTTAAAATCCTTTGTCACATTTGTCACAATAGCAACTTATTTGGGGAATCCTGTGATGGTTGTAATAGCATCGAAATGATCTTGGTGATTATAAATGTGAATGTATTTTCCGTCTGGAAAGTCTGGTCTTCGAAACACAAGATCTCCACGAACGACTTGAAGGTATAATTTCAACGTATAATGAGGAGCCAGCACGTCTTGAAGTTTTTGCATTTCAAGAACTCCACACACAATCTCTTTGGAAATGCCGGCTTCCTCCAAAATGAAGGTTTGCTTCTATTCGTTGTTTGGCTGTGTCTATAGTCGTTTTCATTCTACTGTATCATTATTCTCTTCATCAGTTTCGAGTCACAACGATGACACGAGCTAAACACATTTGATCTTGATGGTTGTTAATCTGGACGATACTTCGTTTGATACCGGGAAACAGATCCACCAATAAAACTTTACGACGTACGCCACTGCCCCTTGGAGGTGCAACGTGGGTCATGTGAAGAGTGCCTTTTCTATCAGTCATATCAAACTCATCGTTGGATTTTTGGACGTGTTGAATTTTGTCCAAGATTTTTTAAGAAGTTAATTTTGCAGGTGTTATAAACTCGATCCACACAGAAGATTTCAAACAGCTGTGAGTGATGGATAGTCTCAAACGATCATTCACTTTTTTTATTTGTGGTTCGTTCATTCATTCATTATTATTTGTACTCTCTCACACTCTCCTCCAACGTATGTTTGTTTGTTCAGTTGTTTGTAGATTCTTTTTGGTCTGAATCATATTAATTTAAAGGAAATCACAGAAATATTTAATTAGATCATTAATGGCAAATTAAGTTCAAATAATTATATAAAGAAATTGATTGTAAAACCCTTAACGCACATTGGGATAATTATATTGATACTCTCTCTCTCTCTCTCTCTCTCTCTCTCTCTCTCTCTCTCTCTCTCTCTCTCTCTCTCTCTCTCTCTCTCTCTCTCCAATTTTTTTTTTTCCTGACCAACCACGTCTTCTTTGCCATTGAAAAAACTACATGGAAGTTTGTCTGAATTTTTTCTTCTCCTTTAATAAATGAGAATCGTTTTTCAAAACTAAAGATATTTTGCAAAAACTGACACATTTTTGAGGAGGTAGTTTAGAACTTTTACAAGGCCACAAAACGGATTGAGAAGTTCATTCATTTTTAAGTGATTGACAATAGTAATTATTATGCTCTGCATTAAGATTAACATTCTGGTGCAATTTATAGTTACTTTAATGAAAAAAAAAAAAAACTCGGTTTACTGAAACCATATAAGTAAATGCATAAAATATCATTTTTTAAAAGTGATCAATTATCTTTTTGATCACAAATATGCAGGTTAAACATACCATTTCTCTTCAACTGTATACACCTTTGTGTATATCTCTTATTTGTCAATTGGAACAATTTAGTGTTACAAACAGGAAGATGCTGAACCCGTTATAGCAATAACATATTGCAGTAAAAGATTGCCTTTTTTGGCGCTAATGACATCACACACGTTGGACGTGTCCGAATTAAATGTAAACTTCCGATTCAGCCATGTGTATAAAACATGTTTTATCAGCTCTATCGTTCAGTGAATGAGACCATATCATTAAAAAATATAATATTTACAGCTCAGGGAACTCATATATTATAGGTTGTATATATATATATATATATATATATATATATATATATATATATATATATATATATATATATATATATATATATATATATATATATACCGAACTTGGCCTTTAAAACTCTTTGACTCTTTATGTGCAAGCGAAGAAAACAAGTAATTATTTACTTTTGTTTTATTATTTGTTGAGACTTTTGACTTATTCACTAATTGCTTGCTTGCTTGCTTGCTTGATCGATTGGTGATAGGATCGATTGTGCTAGCTATTTTAATCATTTTTACAATCCTGAACCAGGCTGAGGCATTCTGAACCCATATACCTCGGGCCAAAGTACTCATTATATTAGTCAGTGGCAGCGCGAGGGTTCGATGCGTCCGGGGGCAATGTTCTTTAGTGGCGCTCCTACTTTGCCACAGAGAACAGTTTTTATGTCAATTGCCAACCTCCAATCCCCCACATCCATATATACGCCCCGGGGTTAGAGCTAAGCAAAAAAAAAAAAAAATCCCGACACAGCCCCCCTCGCCGAGCGCCTGGGGGCATGCCCCCGTCGCGCCGCCACTGATGTTAGTTCCATCACATACATTAAAGGAAATTTTTCCCTGACTGATAACAATTTAACAGTAATTTTGAAATAAATAAACATATTTTCTTGGGTAAAAAATGTCATTCTCACTGCACTTGAAGCCACTGGTGTGTGCCATATTAACAAAAATACGGGAGGTCTAGTAGAATGGGTTTGCAAAGCGCGGGAAAAGGGGAAAAACCGTAACCTCGTTTTCGGATTGCAAAGTCGAGTTGTCGTGACGTCATCAACATGAAGAATTAGGACACGAATTCCCCAGATTTGCGGCTGATTATTTGTGAATGATGAAAAAATAATAACTCTTCTGAACATTTGTGATAGTTAGAGGTTGTTTTCACCTACTGTGTCAGCATGAACACATCAATCGACCCATGAATTCGTTTGGAAGACCTGGGAAAACCTAACCTGCGGTCAACTTGTTTTGATCCAAAGGCAGCCATTGGGGGATGCCACGCAATCGAAATCTGTCGCAGCCTTCGCCGCTTAAACGTACGTAACCGCTATTTACATAATTTATGATTTGATGGTGATTGATTAAAATACACATATTTTGTGTTTAGATTCATGTTTATATATGTTACAAGGCAGAACAGTATGATTTGAGCATAGCAGTTTCTCGATAAGAGGTGGGTTTGGGAAACACCTCGATATGTTGTGGGTTACGGTGCTCGGGGTTGCCCTTTCGTGTGTTCAAGGAGAATCAAACTCGGAAATGGTATTTAAATATATATTTGTGAGTCATTTTACCATATACGAACACTTTGAATACCCAGTATATTTTCAGCAAGTTTGCATTATTATTATTTTTTTTTACACAGTTCATCAAAAGAGCTTGTCAGATATATGGGATGTCTTACAATGTACTTTCCCCATATAGGGATGTATGCATTCCAAAAATAAACAGTGCGATGATTGATAATAAAGTTAAATGCAATGCATTTAGATGTATCAAATTTTAATGTCCTAGTTTCATTAAGACCTCTTTTTTTCCCCCCTCTTTTTTCTCAATACCACGGCGATGATCTTTGAACTAATTATTGATTGATAGTAATAATACCAATGGCCCCTTTCGTCAATATGGACTCATCCAAATACAGGATCCCATAGCTCGAGGCTAATGGGATTTCGCAAGCATGTCAGTCTGATCTGAATGAGTCACTGCAACTATAGATCACGTAAAAGTTGAATGAATATTTTATCATAATCTTTTGATGATTTTACACAGTTTCCATTGAATTTTATGATATAAAGCTGGTGCAAGGTATTGTGAGACAATTTTGTACCCAGATCAGAGGGGTGTTGTTGTCACGTGGTCTTACATATACATGTGCTCGTTTGACGTCATTGTTTCCAAGGGGAAGAATCTGTGGTATTTCCCAGACAAATTTCTGGCTATCAGTATTTATTTTAGTCAAGTGAAAAAACAACAGCGGCTATATATATCAAACATTCACTTTTTAATATTGTCTTAAATTTTATGCTCGCATTGAATATCACCAGACACATTAAAGATAAAATTGAGAAAATAAATTAATTTTACCTTAAGGTCATATTAATTTTTAAATTTGCATAATTTGGCCTTCATATATAATCTCTTTTTTTTTATTATTTCTTGACATGTCAAATTATAAGACAGTTTTTACATCAAGCTATTGAGAGTTGACTTCTCACCTTACTGAGATGAAAACTCATTCCTTATCCAAAAAGCAATCTTAAACTTTACAACCTTATGATACTATCATATACCGGTACATGTATACTTCAATTGAACTCTGAATACATTACTGTGGAGTTTCTTCAAAAATGTCAAAATCCGTATATAACTCCATGAAGTTTTATAGCTTCTTTTATGTAAAGGAAACAACAGGTGTTCATGACATAAAGAAAGCTTAGCTATTCCACAGAAATAAAGATATGTTAGCATGTCTTAAGCTATTCACAAAAGTTTTCTACATTTTGAATTTTATAATTTTATCAAATACATTTTATGCAAAAGAAACACATTTTTTGTTTGTTTGTAAAAAAAAATAATATATTTCAAAATTTCACGCACACACAAATATATATATATATATATATATATATATAGTTATCATGTATATCGATTGTCCATTATTATTTTCAAAGAATGAGAAAAAGAACTCAGTACAGATAAATGCAGCTTACATGCATGTTTTCTACTGATTTTTGAGAGATCATCGCAAATATATGTCTGTTAATATACAGTTTATGGCCTTTTATACCATAAAGGCACAGACTTGTACAGAATTTCCTCACAATAGGGCCCATCATTATAATGTGATCCCATTTTATTATGTATTAGTAAAAATTATATACTAGTATAAAATGTACTTCCTTATTTGGCAGTTTCACTGTAAGACAGTATATTCCATGGCTACCAATGATTATAATGAGTGTGAGCTGTATATAGCATGTTCAAGGTACAGGGTTCTCAACAGATTTAAAAACTGTAGAGTCATTTGACCCTTGACACCAAAATCTCAAGAGTCACAGCTGAAATCTCAAGAGTCATTTGCTTTTTAGTCATGAGCTCGTAGCTGGGATTGTTCCTTATTCATGGAGTAAACTGATGCTAAAGATTTTTTACAACTTTACGAGATTTTTTCTCCTTTTCCTCAGAATTGTTACTAACTTTCTGTTTCTTTGGAGTCTGAAGGTCGGAATGATCATCACTGGCTGTTTGTTTCTGAGACTGAGACAGAAAAGAAAATATACTTCTTTGAGCCATTGTTGCAGAGATTTTTTTTAGAAAATCCACTTGCATTTTTAGTTTCCTTCACAAGATCACTGACTGGTGACCACTAATGACATTAATTGCGATTATTAAGTTTCACACTTAACAGGCTGTCAATAGTTTTCTGGTCCAGATTTCCCCTGGAATCACTTTATTTTGCAAAGAATGGAGAATGTCTTCTCTGTATCATTAGAATATGGCAGTGACAAAACAACAGCGCTCAGCCTGCAAGGAAGTTAAAACTTTAGTTTTTCTGTGGCTGGGTTTGAAAGGTGGCTGACTGCTCATCAATACTCCTATAATCTAAATTTATCATGAGGAGAAAGTCATAAGATATAATCCTGAGATTCATACTTATTAACCAGTGTTTTTTAGCACGCCATGTACATGTAATTGGGGGAAATACTATTTCGGCATTTTGATATGAATTGAACTAAAACATATATCAACTGCCCTTAAACATTCCTCTAAAAACATCTTGAAAAATGCTATAACAATTAAAAAATACAACAAATCAAAATACTTACTCTAATGTTTCTGCCGAAATCATTTTGTGGTCGATCTTTCCTTTTTATCTCACCTCCACCAAAGGTCAGATTATTTTTGAAAAGCCATTACCACCTTTGATCCCTTTATTACTTACAACACCCTCATAAAACATCCCACATTTGACCTTAAACTCTCAAGACTACCACAGTAAGGTAATCAATTAATAGCTTGTTGTGTACACATGTTAGCTTTTGTAATCTGATTACTCAGATGCACATCATTGCACCGGTACAAGATTTCCAGTCCCCATTAGACTGGCTCCCACTGGTTTCTGTAATGTGGGGATAAAACTCACAAATATACCAATTTCTGTATCCCAAAATAATAATATTGATAATAATAATAATCTTTTACTTTCCAAAAGCAGTAGGGTAGATTTCAACTATAAAACAGTATGGGCAGTAGACGGCCTTTAAAACTGCATTTTTGTCCTACCACCTGTAGAATCACATGTATGTTGATGGGCAATCTCAAAACAATTTGACCTTAATTTAGTTATGCCCACCTAAGCGTGTCATCAGTGACCTGTTAGCTGACTGCCCAGTTCATATTGATTTTGTATATATGCAATATTATTGGCCGATAAGATGTAAACAGTAGTATGGCAAATGTCGATCACAGTCAGTTTCTTATGGACATCTCATGCTCAGTAGGAAATTGTGCCAGAGGCAAATCAAGGGTAATTAAGACTGATGCTCCGGCCCAAATCAATGACCGTCATAAAAACTCAAAGGTTGGAATTTCCATGTGTCAGAAATGGTTCAAATTTAAATTCCAATCATCAAAACTCGAGGGTATGCGTCAGTTGAGAACCCTGAAGGTACAATGAAAATATCAGCCCATGTTTCATGTCACTTGCTTATATTTTCATCCACCTGTGAATGGCATAGATCTGGATCCAATGTCCCATATTGTGTTAAAAGACCAGGATCTAAACTTTTCTGAATCTGGATTCTGTGTCCCATATTGTGTTAAAAGACTAGGATCTACACTGTTCTGGATCTGGATTCAGTGTCCCATATTGTGTTAAAAAACTAGGATCTACACTGTTCTGGATCTGGATTATGTGTCCCATATTTTGTTAAAAGACTAGGATCTTCACTGTTCTGGATCTGGATTCAGTGTCCCATATTGCACATGAAGATCAGGATCTACAGTGTTCAGGATTTGGATCTATTGTCCCATATTGTGTTAACAGACTAGGATCTACACTGTTCTGGATCAGGATTTAGTGTCCCATATTATGTTAATAAATAAGGATCAGCACTGTTTAGGATCTGGATTGTGTCCCATATTGTGTTAAAAGACAGGGATCTACATTGTTCTGGATCCATATCCAGTGTCCCATATTGCGCTGGAAGGTCAGGATCTACACAGTTTGTTCTGAGAAGGCCAGTTGTATACTGAAGGGCATTATAGTGAGGGGCTTTTTGGCAAACCCATTATATATTTTGTTTTCATATTATAGGTAAATACATTGTCATTAGATCATGTATGACATCATTGAAAGAAGAGACTTAATGGCATAAAGGCAGCAAAAGTTACCCAAAATCATTTAAGTGGCCGATTTTGTAATTAATTAAACAAAGTGAATCATTACTGTAATGGTTATATTTGTACTAATTGTACTATATATATTTGTACTATTTGTAATAATATCATATATAAAAATTACTGGAGTTTGTTTAATCATTTAAATGTTCAATTATCAAGGCTCAAAACATGTACAAAGTGCTATTTGTAGGCTTTTAACACTGGGTAGGGGGTCCTGGACTCTCAGTCACCAGAAATTGGGGGTCCTGATAGGAAAACTTGAGGTCTATATGAGGCAAAAGGGAATCCATTAGAGGGTGCAATATCATTCCAATGACAGACACATTTAAAAAATCTTTAATTTAGTAGATCTTATTGACCATAAATTATCACACACTTTCAGTTTAATTTTAATTTAAATTTTATTTTCTTTACTTTTTAGTGTGAGAATTCTATATTGTAATTACCTTTCTTGCCAATTAGTATTTTTTTTTCCTTCTTCATAAAATCTGTTTTGAAAAATGTTCATCCTCAGGATACAGTTTCAGAAAATTGAGGGTCTAGAGCTAGTTATTGAGGGTCCACATGGTGCACAGTCTTCGAACATTAAGGGTCCAAGACTAGTTATTGAGGGTCCACATGGTGCACAGTCTTCGAACATTAAGGGTCCAAGACTAGTTATTGAGGGTCCACATGGTGCACAGTCTTCGAACATTAAGGGTCCAAGACTAGCATCTAAATCTCCAGGATGCACTGGAAGTACCTAGAGAGAGCTTTGGTAAAGTATACTGTATTGAATTTATTTGTTTCAAGAGTTTCATAGGTGATTAATAATTTTATTTTATTGATTTGATAATAAGATCTAGTCTATTTTTAGCTGATGTTTAGGATACATGTATATGGAATAATACTTGAAGTTGTCCTTTTTAATTTTCCAGGCCTACTGGATGAAGAATTCGCCTTTGACTTGGCAGGAGGAAAGAAATCTAAAATTGTTAAGGGTAGGTCACATTAAGGGATGATCCTGAGGGATTAGGATGAGGCGATAAAGTTTGGCTTTAGGCAGTACTCAGGGTCGAACTAAAAATTGTGGGTTGGGATGGAAATTTCCCCTTCCATTGAAGAAAAAAATATGAGTTTTGTAAATACAGTATAGGGGAGATTTAACAAAGTAAAAGAAGGGACAGCTTGCAATAAGGATGCATGATTTCATGCATTTGGTTGACTTCTTTATGCAGTTGTTGAGAAATTGGCTCAAATCCCACAGTTGCACACTCTACACTAGATCTTGCAATAATAAGCCGCCAAATTTGGAAGGAAATAAAGTCCAAATTGATACCGGGAAATTGCACACACAAAAAATGTAGGAATCAAATACTGATTATTTGCAATTTTTATCATCTGCATGTAATTTTCGCCCTCATTTCGATCAATTCACCAGGTGAGAGAAGTAGAGCTAGATACAGGAGGTTTCACAGACATGGTTCACTGAACTACACTCAACAACACCATCCACCAGCATGAGTGAAATATGGTCAATGCACTTTGTTACAGCATGGTGTTATTAATCTAATAACAACTATGTCTATTACATAAACATATCTGATTTACTCCACTATGATCATCAAGTTTACCTTTGTTTAATCAGTACCAAAAGGGTAACAATATTTGCTGTACTGTATAAGACACAACCAGCCATCAACAGTTCACATCCATATCTGCCGTCAAATAATGTGCATGCAGATCGATCAGGGTCAGTTTAATCAATACCATATTTGCTGTAAACAATATACCGTATATACTCGCCTGTAAGCCAGGTCAAAATGCAAACAACATAGACCCTGATCTATAATCGCATAATGCGCCGGCAGATCAGGGTCTATGTTGTTTGTTCTACTGATTAGTCCTTACAAACAGCATAGACCCAGATCTGCTGGCGCATTATGCGACAACAGATCTGGGTCTATGCAGTTTACAGTTGTATCGGTTATACGCGAGTATATACAGTAGGCCCTAATGTAGGATCTAATCTGCTGGCAGCAGCAGACCCATGTCTGGTGCGCTTTTTACATTTTTACTCAGGGAAATACATTCATAATAAAAAGTGCCATTTAAAAAAATCATATTTATGGCTCCTCCACCTCCCACAGATACACAAACACATGCAAGGTCTCTGTGGGCCTTTGAAACTGAGAGTCCTGGACCCTCCGTCTCCAGATATTGGAGTTCCTGGTAGGAAAACTTGGGGTCCAGGTGAGAGAAACGGGAGTCCTATATTGAGCATACAATTGTTACATTCAAGGAAAATTAATAAAAGTTTACAATAATAAATTGTATTGATCACAATTATTGCTACAGTTTAGTTATGTTAAAATATTTATCTTGTTCACTTTTGTGAATATGAGAATTGTTTATTTAATTTCTGTTTGTGTAATTAATTTTCTTGTCTATTATGTTCATTAATTATTAATTTTCTTGCTAATTATGGCTGTTCTTTGAAACCTGTTAGTGGAAATGCACATCATCTGGATACAAAGTTGTAGAAACAGAGGGTCCAGGGCTAATTATTGAGGGTCCACAGGATGCACCGTCTTAGAATATTGAGGGCCTACAGGATGCACCATCTTAGAATATTGAGGGTCTACAGGATGCACCATCTTAGAATATTGAGGGCCTACAGGATGCACCATCTTAGAATATTGAGGGTCCACAGGATGCACCGTCTTAGAATATTTAGGGTCTAAGACTAGCATTTGTGGATGTGCTGGAAGTGCTCTGCTCCACCCTCCCTGCCCCTCCATCAGAGAGACATATTTATTTGTGCAGTCTGTCCATTCATTGTCCATTAAACTTGCCTTATAAGCAAGATATCTAAAAATACTACTGAGCCAAACCAGATCAAATCAGATACATTAGAGACCCAGTGTTGCACCTTGAGTGTGGGATCATGGGTTTCCCACAATTTATTGTCCTGTGTCCCCAAATCTTGACTCCTGTGCTTCCCAGTGCATCATTTTTCGTCAGAGAAAAATAGAAAAAAATCCACCTTCTACTTTTCTTGAGTGCAAGTCTCTCTACATCTTTGTTGGTGCTGGCAATGGTCAGAGTTATCAAAAGTGATAGAAAATTTCAGATGGCATTTAATTTCTATTTGAAAACAACATATTTGGCAATCAAATCAAGGTTTGTAGTAGTCTGCCGAGTTGCAGCACAAGATGACTTTATGGCTGCTAGTGAAATGTATATTTGAGGTTGAATTAATGACAAAAGGGACTACATTTCTTGGTGAAAAACTGGCAGAAATATACAGTGTGGCAATAATCAATAAATAATTAGTTTAGAAAGAAAAATTTGTCAGAAAAAATGGGAATTTAAAAAACTAAATGCTGGTACATAATAGGTGGACAACAAAGGTAACTGAGAACAAGATCTGGAATGAAAAATTCCATAGTGCAGCTCTTTTTATGCGAACCAGATATTCAAACATAATGTTTGTATGGATTACTTGATAATATGTTTCCTACAATAGTGTAAATGTTAATGAAAAAGATTATAGTGAGTTCAGATGGCAAAGTTAAGGTGGCAAAACTGTCAAAGAAAATAAGATTATCTCATTTGTTGATTTTGCCACAATAGTACATTAAGTACTATATAGTATGTTTCTTTGTCCCTTTAAGATTCTGTGTGCTCCCCAAATTTGGAGGACATGTGAGCACAATTTTCCCGACCCTTGGAATCCTACTTGCAACACTGGATACTTTGTGTGGAACCAAAGACTTTTTTAGACTCCACCTGTAAATCCTAGAGATTTCACTGTGTAGTTGTGTGTACTTAAGTGGATACTACACACACTAGAGTGGAAAATGGTCAGTACACATTGTGTGTACTGTACTCATGAAATTATACTGTAGTAATTATTATTTGGTCTCATTTGAGTACAAAATTACCATACAAGTGTCATTTGATGCTCGATTCAATAAGTAGTTGTGACATTTTTATGGTTTGAAATTTCAGGAGCTGAAGCAGGGAACCAGTCTGCCAGTAAAAGTACAGAGACCCAAGAAGAAGAGAGACAGAGGTCACAGTCTACAGTAGCAGCCAACACACAAGGTTATACATAAAGAGCAATGCACCTCAATATTTTTTATTTCAAAGAATTGCGGTAATGAAAACTTCAACACGAGTATTATTGTTCTTGTTGTGCCTGCAAATGGTGTAACATAGATATCACCTTCCAATGCAACTGGCACCATTAGCAATATTAAAATTCCACTTTTTGAAAGTCATATATTTTCCATATCTTCTGTGGTATAAACTTAAATTTTGCTGCAACATTCTTCTTCTGAAACCAGATCATTTACAATCATTCACTGATATGATTTTTGTTCTAATATAACATCTGTATGATTTGTAATGTGATATTATGTTATGTAAATTCTTAGTTTGAAATAGAACAAGGAATAATATAAACCAGTTGAGCTTCTTTGCAAATCCTGTAATAATTTGTTGTAAAAACCTTATTTGAACTTTTACGTAAAAAAAAATATTGTTTAAACTAATTATCCATGTGTTTGGCATCAACTTCAGGTTTAAAACATTTCTTGAAATGGCAACACTTAAGGTTACTAAAGCAATAGTGACAATTGTGAAAGGTGAAACAGTTAAGTCACTAACACAATTGTGACAGTTGTCAAAGGTGAGACAATTAAGTTACTATGGCTATAGTGACAATTATCAAAGGCAAGACAGTCAAGTTACTTAGACATTTTTGACAATTGTCAAAGGTGAGACAGTCAAGTTACTATGACTATTATAGTAACAGTTGTCAAAGGTGAAGCAGTCAAGTTACTAAAACAATTGTGACTATAGTCAAATGTGAGACAGGTTACTATAACTAGGGTGACAATTGTCAAAGGCACGACATTCAAGTTGCTAAGACAATTGTAATAGTTGTCAAGGTGAAAGAATGATGTTACTATGACTGTAATGACAATTGTCTAAGGTGAGACAGTCAAGTTATGTCTAGAGTGACATTAATCAATGGTGAGACAGTCAAGTTACTAAGACAATTATGACAATTGTCAAAGGTGAGAGTAAAGCTAATATGACTAGAGTGACAACTGTCAAATGTTAGTCAAGTTACTGTGACTATAGTGATGATTGTAAAAGTTGAGACAGTCAGTTTACTAAGATAATAGTGTCAATTGTCAAAGCTGAAACAGTCAAGTTACTAAGACAATAGTGGCCATAGTCAAAGCTGAGACAGTCAAGTTAATATGACTGTGCTGACAATTCTCCAAGGAGACACAGTCAAGTTACTATGACTATAGTCACAATTGTCAGAGTTGAGACAGCCAAGTTGCTATAACTATAGTGACAATTGTTAAAGGTGAAACTGTCAAGTTACTATTACCAAAGTGACAATTGTCAAAAGCAAGACAGTCAAGTTACCAAGACATATGTAACAATTGTCAGATGTAAGATTGTCAAGTTACTGTGACTGTATGGCATTTGTCAAAGTTGAGATAGTCGATTTACTAAGATAATGATGTCAATTGTCAAAGGTGAGACAGTCAGGTTACTTTAACAATAGTGACAATTGTCAAAGGTGAGACAGTCAAGTTACTGTGACTGTAGTGATGATTGTTTGTTAATGGTGAAACAGTCAGGTTACTTAGACTGGTATGACAATTGTCATAGGTGAGACAGTCAAGTTACTATGACTATAGTGACAGTTGTTAAAGGTGAACCAGTCAGGTTACTAAGATTTTAGTTACAAACGTCAAATGCGAGACTGTGACATTACTAATATAGTAGTTACAGTTGTCAAAGATGAGACAGTCAAGTTACTATGACTGCGGTGAGACAGTCATGTTACTATGACTTTAGTGACAATTTTCAAAGGGAATACACCCAAGTTACTGTGACTATAGTGACATTTGTCAAAGGTGAGACAGTAAAGTTGCTAGGATTATAGTGACAATTGTAAAAAGTGATACTGTCAAGCTGACTATAGTGACAAATATCAGAGATGAGACAGTCAAGTTACTAAGATAATAGTGACAAATGTCATAGTTGAGACAGTCAGGTAATTGAGACAATTGTAACAATTGTAACAATTGTCAAAGGTGAAACAGTTAAGTTACTAAGACTATGATGACTTAGGAGACAGTCAAGTTTCTAAGACAGCAGTGAAAATTGTCAAAGTTGAGACTAACATTTGTCAAATGCAAGACAGTCAAGTGACAATTATCAAAGGTGAGACAGTCATGTTGCTAAGACTATAGTGACACACAAGACAATAAAGTTACTAAGATTATAGTGACAGTTGTCAAATGTGAAACAGTCAAGTTACTAAGACTATAGCCAGTAATGTCTTATACAAAACCATGTCATTTTAGGTTAACACAAAACTCTGGTGGGATCCACAACCAGTGTTGGCCACTGACTTAGTAATCCCTATGTTTAATTTGTTCTTGCATTTGGGACAGAAATTTAGACTTGTAAATGTTTCAGTGGGGAAGTTTTGTAGATATGCATGATGGTTTTAAATACAGACTGAGGTAGGGTTGGTAGAATAGGTTGGGTAATGAAGTATGTAATTTATTGCTGATTTCAATTAAGCTGTTGACAGACTGTCTCTTTTTACAGAGTGTCAGGATGCCTCTGAATGCAATTAAGCTGTTGACAGACTGTCTCTTTTTACAGAGTGTCAGGATGCCTCTGAATGCAATTAAGCTATTGACAGACTGTCTCTTTTTACAGAGTGTCAGGATGCCTCTGAATGCAATTAAGCTGTTGACAGACTGTCTCTTTTTACAGAGTGTCAGGATGCCTCTAAAGACAAGGAAGAGCACTCTGCTGTACCAGACATCGAGTCTGTTGTTATAGCAGACCAGTCTCAGATAGATGGAGAACCAGTCTCCCAGACAGCTGCTGCCATTTCCCCTGGATCAACAGAAAGGCGGAATCTCTCCCTTGAAGCTCTATTTCAGGTAAGTTTTCTTAAAAGTCAGAGAGGAGTTTCAACTGTAATTGTGAGTGTAAGACAAAATACTTAGCAAAATGTCATGGACCTATAATGATACTCATACATGTAGCCTGTGTGTGTAAATTAGGGTTCTTTGAGTTTTCTGTCGTAGTTGGTTCACTCATGAACAAAAGCCATCTAAAAGCAGTGAATCAGTCCAAAATCCCATAGCTCTTTTGCACCATTCATAGTCTATTGCAGGTCCATTATGAATTGTACACCCAACTCTTATCTTCAAAAGTATTTACCTGGCACAATTATAATCTAACTGAGGATTATTTAATCCCTTCATAACTTGCAAATTTCAAACCAAATCTTGTTCCATCAGTGCAGACTTTTGTAATTTGGAAATATAAAGTCATCAATGGTGAGTGCAGTGTTAAGGAAATGCTATTTTAAGTAGATGGTGTAGCCTGATGTACATCATAAGGTGCATCATTGTTACGCAGATACTTGTGCAGGTAAGAATAAAAGTTGGTGCATCTATACTGTATACAATGTGCGAGATACCAACCGATATAACCGGTAAAATTAAAATAAAGGGGACAAAACTATAGTGACAGAATTCTCTGAATCATAAAAATGTCATGTAAGTAGAATATAGACTTTATCATTTTTTTAATTATATGCCACACATTGCAATATAATGCTGTCTGAATGAAAATGGCTTATAATATTTTCGTAAAATTCATAATTAAGTATCTTTTAAAATGTCATGATAAGTATCGTGATACAAAATGACGGGCGAAACCCAGCTCTGTTTATTATGACGCAGTTTCTTTTATAAGGCCGGTATTGTCATGGGTCCCATTTTATTATGTAGTTGTAAAATTATATGTATCGTGTACTTCATTATTAGGTTGTTTCAGTCTAAGGTGGTATGGCCCATGGCTTCCATGGACAGCATTATAATGAGGGAGTTCTGTATATGTCTACCAATTATGACATAATACCATGTAATAAGTTCTATTTATGTGCTATTAATTTTTAGTAGTGTTTTGTATGTCTAGTTCTTACATGAAAAAATAAACAATAAACATTTACATCCATTTTTCATGGTCTATTTCTCAAACTAAAAATGTAGGGAAAAAACTTACTCCACCATTTAAAACAAAGGGGAGAATTTTCTCAGTACAGGGGTATTTTACAACAAAACAAAATTACAGCTTGCAAATGTGATGCTCAATTTTTGCCTATTCAGATGATTTTTTTCTCGTTGATTTTTTTAGAAGTTAGTGTGAATCCCACAATCATGCATCCTAGAAAAGAATCCCACAATCATGCATCCTAGAATGGAATCCCACAATCATATATCCTAGAATGGAATCCCACAATCATGCATCCTCGAATAGAGTCTGATTATTATATATTTGTCCCTTTACCTGTAAAATAGAAACATATAAAGAATGTAATTATCAGTATTTAAGGAATGTTGTAAATATTGCCACAGTAAAATTGACGTTTACAGTACATGTTTTATTTGGCACACTCGTGCATTTGTATGAAGACAGTGGAACAAAGAGGCCTTGTTTATTATGAAGACAGTGGAGCAAAGAGGCCTTGTTTATTATGAAGACGGTGGAGCAAAAGAGGCCTTGTTTATTATGAAGACGGGAGCAAAAGAGGCTTTGTTTATTATGAAGACGGGAGCAAAGGAGGCCTTGTTTATTATGAAGACAGGGGAGCAAAGAGGCCTTGTTTATTATGAAGACTGGAGCAAAAGAGGCCTTGTTTATTATGAAGACAGTGGAGCAAAGAGGCCTTGTGTATTATGAAGACAGTGGAGCAAAATAGGCCTTGTTTATTATGAAGACAGTGGAGCAAAAGAAGTCTTGTTTATTATGAAGACAGTGGAGCAAAGAGGCCTTTTTTATTATGAAGACTGGAGCAAAGAGGCATCATTTATTATGAAGACAGGGGAGCAAAGAGGCCTTGTTTATTATGAAGACGGGAGCAAAGGAGGCTTTGTTTATTATGAAGACGGGAGCAAAGGAGGCCTTGTTTATTATGAAGACAGGGGAGCAAAGAGGCCTTGTTTATTATGAAGACTGGAGCAAAAGAGGCCTTGTTTATTATGAAGACAGTGGAGCAAAGAGGCCTTGTGTATTATGAAGACAGTGGAGCAAAATAGGCCTTGTTTATTATGAAGACAGTGGAGCAAAAGAAGTCTTGTTTATTATGAAGACAGTGGAGCAAAGAGGCCTTTTTTATTATGAAGACTGGAGCAAAGAGGCATCATTTATTATGAAGACAGGGGAGCAAAGAGGCCTTGTTTATTATGAAGACAGTGGAGCAAAAGAGGCATTGTTTATTATGAAGACAGTAAAGCAAAGAGGCCTTGTTTATTATGAAGACAGTGAAAGCAAAAGAGGCCTTGTTTAATATGAAGTCGGGAGCAAAAGAGGCTTTGTTTATTATGAAGACGGGAGCAAAGGAGGCCTTGTTTATTATGAAGACAGGGGAGCAAAGAGGCCTTGTTTATTATGAAGACTGGAGCAAAAGAGGCCTTGTTTATTATGAAGACTGGAGCAAAAGAGGCCTTGTTTATTATGAAGACAGTGGAGCAAAGAGGCCTTGTGTATTATGAAGACAGTGGAGCAAAATAGGCCTTGTTTATTATGAAGACAGTGGAGCAAAAGAAGTCTTGTTTATTATGAAGACAGTGGAGCAAAGAGGCCTTTTTTATTATGAAGACTGGAGCAAAGAGGCCTCATTTATTATGAAGACAGGGGAGCAAAGAGGCCTTGTTTATTATGAAGACAGTGGAGCAAAAGAGGCATTGTTTATTATGAAGACAGTGGAGCAAAGAGGCCTTGTTTATTATGAAGACAGTGAAAGCAAAAGAGGCCTTGTTGATTATGGTGTCTTGGCTATAGGACAGCTGACAATGATTTCGAGTCTCTATTCAGGCATTAAACACACTTAAGGTTAGTTCCTGTGATTCAGTTTAATTAACCTTTCTACAGTACTTGTAATAACTTTTGCAACAGGAAATGGCAAGAAGATGGTATGCTATGCAATTCCAATGTTATGAAGATGGTATGCTATGCAATTCCAGTGTTATGAAGATGGTATGCTATGCAAATGATATGGTACAAAAATGGTTGGAAACTTTACAGAGACAAGACAGTACAATTAGGAAGACAATTTAGAATGGTGTGATATGGTATAAAATGGTACACTGATCCAGTAACAATTAAATAATTTGAACGGTTGTTTTCATTGTTTAGAACTTGTGCTACTTTCTATAGAAATCTACAAGGAATCGATCAACTTTTTAAAAGTTGAATTCAAGTGGAAAACAGGATTTCAGTATCTGCAGGTGGCAAGACACTGGGAAACTATCTTTAAATGGTACAAAATGGTATGGAGATGAAGAGACAATCGATGGATGGTTAGCAATGGTACAAAATGGGAATAGGATGACAGGTGATTGAAATGATGAAGTACAGTATGGAAATTGTATGCAAAAAAATGGTTGTATAAGATGTTACAAATACCATACAAGCTGGGTTCAACTTGATCAGGGTCCAAAAGTCAAAATTACAATGATGTAGAGTTATTCATGTTGGTCAGTTGTAACTTAGGGATAGCAACCTAGCACCAAATCAAACTACCGTATATATGTGACGGCAGATCAGGGTCTATGTTGCTTGCATTTGGACCCAGATTATACGTGAGTATATATGGTAAAATTCTGTACTTATAAAACATTTTGCCCTGTTTTGATCTCTACACGAACATTTAAGCCTCAGGGTGGGCCCCTAAGGGTAAGATCTACCCCATTGGTAAACATCAGTTGGGTATGCACTTGACTTTTCATGCCCAGTTAGTATGTACATGTCTTTGGATAGGGATCTCCATAGTTTTCAAGGTGGGTAAGGATAGATCTGGGGTCAAATGTCATGAGCTGCATGTATAAATTTGTCTTTTATGACCAGTAAGTGTGTATATTGTTATAGGGGTCAGGATCTAAATAGCTTCTAAGTTGTGACCCAACGGCTATGTCTCTAGGGTAGAGAACGACCCTGGGATATCACTCAGGACATCCCTGTATGAAATGTGTTGACACTTGGGTCATTGGCCACACGTGCATATTCTCAAATATGTCAAACATGCGACTCCTGAGATATTTTAAATGTACGGTATATGCTCGCTTATAAGTCGAGTCCAACTGCAAACTGCACAGACCCAGATCTGCCATCACATAATATGCCAGCAGAGCTGGGTCTGTGTAGTTTATTATGAATAATTAGTTGAACAAACAACATAGACCCTGATCTGCCAGTGCATTATGTGATGGCAAATCAGGATTTATGTTGTTTGCAGTTGGACTCTACTTGTAAGTGAGTTTATGGTATGCAAAATCATCCCCAGGATCATAAATAAAATTTCAGAAATGTTGTCACAGTCTCATGTGTCTAGCTTTAATGGTGTTGGATGATTTCAGTGCCATGATTACAAAATGTAAAATACAGACAGACAGATGGACTGTATCACAATATCTTTGTGCAGGCTATGTTTTAGGCAAGCGCCAGGATAACTAAGCCAGACTTGTTTTGAAAAGATTTCATACATTTGATGGTGTCTTTGAAGACAGTGGACTCAAAATGAAGTTAATTGAATTTGGGGATATCAGTTGTAGAAAAATCCATTGTTTGGCAGCCAGGAACAAGTTAGCAGATTTGCAGGGCATGTAAAATGTTCCTTTACTTGCCCAAGATTTTGTATGGAAAGTCCTAATTGGTTGGCTGTTTCATTGAAATCTTGATTCCAGTCAAGTAGACCATTCACACATTTTTTCAACCCTGATGCATTACTATTCGACTTCATTATTTTAAAGTTAGGAAATATCTCTTGAACTGTTGAATGAGATTAGCATCAATTTTGATCAAATCAGAATCTCTCTTTTAATATTATTTTTGCACCACAGCAAATAGATACCGTCTATACTCGCATATATTCAAGTACCAACTGCAAACTGCATAGACCGAGATCTGCCATCGTATAATGCACCGGCATATCTGGGTCAATGCAGTTTGTAAGGACTAATCAGTAGAACAAACAACAAAGACCCTGATCTACTGGCACATTTTGCGGCAGCATATCAGGGTCTATGTTGTTTGCATTTGGACAAGGCTTATACACGAGTATATACAGTAGATAGATCAATAAATCTCACATTTTTCCAGATAATCATGTACTTTTGAAACCTGACAGTCAGCATTATGGCTCTAAAATTGTAACAGTGATGAAAGTTTTTGATGAGTTTGAATATTGTAACATTGGATATAGCACATAGTGTATCTTCTTTCAAACTGAACTTTGAATTATGATGCACATGGTCTTATCTAAACTCAGTTATTAGTGTGTAATGTGTCATTATTGTTTTATTTTTTTTATATCACTCTAAATTAACATGCTTGAAGTTCATAAAATAGCAATTGCGAGATTCAATGAAAGCTTTGAATTGGTACAGCTTTGCTTGTATCAACAGCTGGTTTTAACCATAAAAACAAAAGCTACCATATATACTCATGTATAAGCTGGATCCAAATGCAAACAATATAGACCCTGATCTGCCATCGCATAATGCAGCGGCAGATCAATGTCTATGTTGTTTGTTCCATCAGAATCTCACATGGGAATTTCCCCATCAGAATCTCACATGGAAATTTCCCCATCAGAATCTCACATGTCAACCTAAATTGCCTGTCATGGATCACTAGTCTCATTTAACCAGACTCTTGCATGACTCCATGAGATCAACATATGAGGGTCTGGTACAATGCTTCATTGATCGCTGTTACCAATCTAAGGCCTTTCAGTCCAACTTTATACAAGTGAAGCTGCAAAGATATTTCTTACATCTCAAAACTTTTCTGAAATGACTTTCTGCAACCATCCAACCCAAATTCTATTGTAAAGCTTAAAAGGATATCGTGAAGTATTTTTTTGAACAGATGCAGATGCAAGAGGCACACCTGAATCAACCAAACAAACCTTCAGTGTTTACGTGAAATACAACATTATATCGCTGTGACCTATTTTTGTCACCTCATCCCATCAACCAATAACATAATTAACCAAACTTTGGGAAAGCCTCATTCTAACATTACAAGGAAAACTCATGAGGTTTTTTTTCTGCCATACCCTCATTTGGCAGTGATCTCATGGAGTCATGCAAGAGATCTGATTGAGCAAGACTATGTTTGCTACTGATGTTTCATAAGCTGAATTCACAAAAGTTAGTATTTTTTATGCTGTGTTGATATGAGCATCTGATCAGTTTAGTATTTACCTTTTTTTGTCTGTAGTTTGTACATGGCACATTACTGCTGATAGGTAAAGCAATGAATTGCTTCTAAGACTTGTTTGGTTGAGATACAAGAATAATCTTGACTAGTCTTTCATAAACTTCCTTAAACAATTGCAAGCTTTATTGGAAAATGATATTCCATTTGTTTACATTAGGTAATAATCACTAGGCAGCTGAGACGCACAGACTGGATCATGTTGACCTTTCTTTTACAGGGAAAATATGTCCCAAGTTCTAAACTTTTAGTCCCAGACTTTGAGCTTAAGGAATTTTCTGCCCATACAGTCTTGGAAATGAACAGACTGTCTTCCATTTTATGTGATTGTTACATCTTTCAGGTCTACATGTCAATTTCTCTTAATTTCAGGTCACAGATACAGAATTACAGAACATCACAAAACAACATCCAGATGTTCGACAATCGCAGGTAGTCACCCATCAAGTTGACCAATCAGAGGCCAGGAGCTTTGATAATGATGAATCAGAGGGCAGTCAGGACACTACTGAAGGGCTCATTGGGGAGCCTGGAGTGTACAGAGAGGCTGTAAAAATTCCTGTGACAGAATCAGGTGTGGAGAAGTACCAGCTAAAGTCTGACACCTTAGAAGAACAAGGGTTAAAACTGGTGTACATTAAACAAACAGGAGACTTGAGTGATGATGGATCAAACAGTCCTGGAAAGCCAAAGTTTCCACTTACCAAAAGTCACCAACAGGCTGTTGACAAGTTGCTGCAAAAAGCATCTGGAGAGAACAATAGTGGAAGGAAACGTAAACACCCCCAAAAGCCTGGGCGTCATGTTTGTACATACTGTGGCCGCAGGTGTGCTAAACCAAGTGTTCTTGAAAAGCACATTCGAGCACACACTGGAGAGCGACCATATCCTTGTCTTGTGTGTGGATTCTCATTTAAAACAAAAAGTAACTTAAACAAGCACTGCAAATCCAGAGCACATGCTATTAAAACCAACTTTGAGGAGAAAAAGAAAAGATTAGGCTCTGATGAGCAAGAAGATGACATCCCAAGAGTAGCTCTTGAATTGGAAATAGGAGATGATGAAGTTGAAGATGAATATATCAGTGATGATTCAGCAACTGAATCGGGTGAGGAAGAGATTGAGGAGGTTGATAGGCGAGCCCAGGCCCCCTCACATGTGCTTCAGGAGGTGGCAAAATTCTTAGAGAGGTCACGTGAGGATCGACCTAAAGTTGAAACTAAAAAGGGATTATCAAGATCGGAAAAAACAAAAACAGCAATTGAGAATGATTTAGATACAGAGGATTTTTCCATCAGTAAGAAAAGTTTAATGCAAAGTTCAAGTGTCCAATTAATGCCATTCCAGAGTGTTATATATCCAAAAATAGCTCCAAAACAGGTGGAAGAACAGAGTGAGTTACCTCCCACTTGCAAGTCAGATGAATGGAAAGGGCAGTTTAGTGAAATTATGAGCCAGTCAGAGATGTCATCTGTTTTGTTAACTAATAGCAACCAAGGCAAACAATCATATAATGAGGTTGAAGTTGTAAATCTGCCTTCACCTAACACTGATGCAGAAACTTCCACTAAAGCATTAAGAAATCTGGAAAAACTTAGTGAAAAGTTTGAAATTGCTACAAAAGAAGGTGTTAGACTGTCAACATGTGTGCATACTTTGGAGAACAAGCAAGTCCAAGTAATGATCCAGTTGCAACAGCCTGCAGGCAGAGCTCAAAAGATGAGACGCTCTTTTTCAGAACAACCCTCTGTCTCAAGTGAAAAGACTTTTCCAAAAGAACCATCTGTTTCTCTTGCTGCTCTGAGGGACAGGATTCAGCAGTTAATATCAGCAAATGAGGCAATAGTTGACACTCCCAAGATTGACCCACCTCGACCAAAAGTAGCAAAAAAGCTTGCAAGACAGAATAGTGAAAGTGGCATCATTTATAGATCAGAAAGTGTGGAAGCTGTTAGTTCAATATCCAGTTTTTCATCTTCTTCAGGAATTTCTGCTATTCCAGGTCAGCAAGTGAACATGGAAAGTTTGTTTGGATCTGCAGATACAGGAACCAGAGGGACTCCTCCAGTGAGTTTAACACAAGAACAAATCAGTGTCATTGTATCACATTTCCAAGATTGGAAGGGAGACTCATCAGTAGGTCAGGTATCTAAGGGAGGCAATTCTGTAAGTCAGATTTCCAAGGGAGATAAAGTGATTGTTATTGCTCAAGAAACAACAGGATTAGGCAATAGTAGTTGGAGTGCCCAAGCTATTAAAACCGAGTCTGAAAAGAAGACAGAAGTTGAAAAGGAGATACCCATAACTGTGGGTCAGCTTATTCTCCCTGGTACATCATCAGTTCCTGTACTGATTACAAACTCTGGTGCTGTTGTCATGCCAGTTAACAAAACTCCACAGTCAGGCTTAGGTGTTACACTTGTACAGAGTCTGGTTACATCTGCACAGCAGCAACAGCAACAACTACCAAAACAGGAAATTTTGGGAACACAGCAGATACAATCCCAACCTGATGTTCTTAGTGGAACTTTGCATCAGATCCAGGTATCTCAGAGTGGAGACACAGGGCCTAGTCTAATTTATACACTGCCCAATATGCAGACCAACACAAGTGAAACATCTTCCAGGCCTGTTGTCATTGTGTCAGCTTCAGCAGGAGAGAAACAGAGGTCAGGTCAAACTAATCTACAGAAGCCAATGATGGTCACTTCAACTTCTGAAAGTGTTTCCATATCTAACACAAAATTTCAAATTTCTGAATCCAAACCAGGTCTTAATCTGTCCCATAATAGCACAGTCATTCCTATGCCATACCAGACTGTTTCTTTGACTGATCTACCACAAAGCATAAATGTTTCTGTGAGTCATGCCAAAAGTCTTACATCTCCTGTAAGCAGTGCGTTGCATCCAGCTATTGTAAGGAGTAGGAGTGTATCCGACTCTGAGCCAGTGATGTATCCAGCAACAAATACAAGAATCTTCACACATTTCAGTACTCCCACCTCCATTAAAACAGTCAACATGTTGATACCACCTGTAACGACTGGTTCTAGTGCTCTGATTTCAGTTCCACAAGCTTTCTCCAGACCTATGCAGAAGCTGGCAACAAGTCAAACAGCTCCTCTCACACCACAGAAGGTAGTCACTCTTGACAACAACGAACAGATTAAGCTGCTCTCAGCTCTCCTGCCTACAAAGGTTAGTGCTGAGGTCAAGGGAGATAACTCAAAACACAGTAATGAGCCACAAGAAATCAAAATAGAATTCAAACTAAATAAGGGAGGTGGAGCTTCAGGATCAAGTAGTGTTTTGTCCTCTGGACATGTTCATGAAATGCCATCAATTCGTTTCCAAACTGCTAATATCAGCAGCAAAAGTGCATGTGCCCGGGAACCAACAACTCCCATTGGGCCTGTGTTTCGTTTCCAGAATGCAGCTGTTAGTAGCAGTCACAATAATCAATCAACTGTAATACTTACACCTAGTCAAGTTATGACTTCATTCAAACATGCAGGTAACCCAGTTGTCTTGACACAGAAAAGCATCGATGTCACATCACCCAATTCTAGAATTGCACATCCTGTGTTTAGGTTTCAAATGCCAACATCCACCTTGCCACAAAGAGAACCACTACCAGGAAATGTCATACAAATAACTGATAGCAGTGCCATAAGGGACTTACTGTTAAAGAGTAAACAAGGGGAAGCAACCCATTTTTCAACACACAGTTCTCATTCGCACTATAAGCAAGTTACATCAAAGGTTATCTCAGCAAGTGTTGATGAATATGGACCCTACCGTTGTTCCTTTTGTAATACTTCTTTTCTAAAAGAGCAGACACTTGAACTGCACAACACATATTATTGCAAGGAGAAACCAGTGTCGCTAGAAAATCAGCAGGGTGCCATGGGATCTGACAGTGGAAATGCCATTGACAAAGAGGCAGTAGCCAAACTGTTTGCCAATGCTGGTGTGACCATGAGAGTGAATACAGATAAAGATGATGACGGTCAAAAACAGGAAATAGAACAGATTCAAGATGGAGTGCCTAAATCTAGTTTGATTTTTGAAAATTTTGAACCCACCATTTGGCCAAAGAAGAAAGGAAAACCTAAAACACTCAGATCTAAAAGTCAATCATTTTCCTTATCTTCCCTGACTAGATTTGATGGACAGAAAGATTGGGCCACCTTACTTCCTGTTGGTCATCAAGATACAGTTGGGATTCCTATAATAATTACAGATATTCCAGTCACCAGTTTTTCAGCAGCTCATAGTTCACAACAGTGTCAGTTCATCCCTATATCCCAAGCAAAGACCAATTCTTCAACTGAATCATCAACAGCTCAGTCTATTTACAGAGAAAATAAGCAGTCTGAGTGGAAACCAAAGTTGAAAGGTCAGATTCTAATGAGAAAACTGAAGAAGAAAGTTCTAATGAAGCGATCCATAAGTTTTGATCCATCTGTGATGGAGAGATCTAGCGAGAGTGAATCTACCCAGCACATGGCAAGTGGAGATCATCAATTGACCAAAACCAAGTCTGTGGTTGAGAGGAGAAAGAGTAAAGAACTGTATGATAATGCTCCTCATGTCATGAACACTGGATTGCCCAATATAAAGGAGCAGTTGAAGAAACTCCGATTATCAAGGTCTGAGTCTGTTATAGCTATCAAAGATGATGAAAGCAAACTTATGGAATGTTCTGATGATGTAGTCGTTATAGAAGTATCAGGATCCAGACAAGAGATTCAAGATAAGACAGCACTGACTTGGCAATTAAAAAATGTCCATGTTCCAGTGGTGCTTGCCCAGCCAATCTTTGCTCCTCTCACACCAGTCACACCTATTTATCAGTCTAACCACTCTGCTCATCCTGGAGGACTAGTCTGTTACTTTTCCACTGATATACATATGGCTGTGCTACGATCTAGTCATGGCAAAATCCCTACAAGTCTGCTGGGCAAGTTTAAAGGTTTGTTGGTCCCTGCAACTCCTTTGGAGAAACAGATTCCTTTTTCTGTGAATAATAGTATACCTATTCCAATATTAATTGGAGCAAGGACACAGTCACAACCTTTGAATATATCAGAGTCAAGTGGGAAAGAAAATTTTGAAGATAAGCCTTGCAAAAATGATGGAGGAGGGAACTCGACAGCTGAGACATCAGCAGAAAAAGCAAAAGATGTCATGTCATCTGAAGGAACTACAAACACCAAAATACAGTATCTTTATGGTCATTCATATCCAAGTCTACGAGGTGGAACATATGTGACTTTCTGTTGTTTACAGAGGCCCCAGCCAATGTATGTGTTAGTAGGGAACAACAAAAAAGTGTCAATGTACTCCAACTGGCGGACAGCTCAGAAAGACCCAAATCCTTACGGGCTCACAACAAAAATGCTTCTCTCACTCTATGACTCACACTATGTTGGAAATCCTGTATTTGTGACAAGCAAAGAAACCTCACCCGCAAAGGGACTGGTCACTCATAGTAGTTACTGGACCTATAAACAAAAGCAGGTCCTGAATTTGGGACCGGTGTCAGGTCCTAATAAGATTCAGATTAAGGCTATTATAAATATGTCGAAGATTACTGAAGACAGACAGACAGATTCAAAAAGTAGTTTAAAACAAGTTGGACCCTCGGGAAAAGATAGACAGGGAAATATTATTGTTCTGAACAAGGAGGATTCTCAAGAGAAGATCATTAAAGGTGGCTTCAAGAGTTTGGACCCCTATGTATATGTGCGTGGTAGAGGCAGGGGAAAGTATGTTTGTCAGACTTGTGGAATTCGTTGCAAGAAACCCAGCATGTTGAAAAAACACATTAGAACCCATACAGACTTTCGCCCATATCATTGTCGGCATTGTCGATTCTCCTTCAAAACTAAAGGCAACTTAACGAAACACATGAAATCCAAATCTCATCAAAAGAGGTGTATTGAACTTGGGATTGTCCCTGTACCAACTGCTATAGATGATTCTCAGATTGACCAGTCTGCTCTAGCTGCCCAGTTTGCCATGACGAAGGATGCCAAAATAGCGGACCTTTTTGACAGTGTCTATGAGAACGAGGCAATGGAGGAAGATGTGGACAAAGATGGGGAAGAAGAAGAAGAAGAAATGGAGGAGGAGGAGGGAGAGGGGGAAGAAGAGGAAAGTAATGAAGAAGAGGATATAGATGAAGGAGAGGAGGAGGATCTTGCAAAGGCAAATGAGGAAGAAGTGGGAGTATCTAAATCCCTCACAGAACAATGTCTCAGTACAAGCAAGGAATCCAGTGTCAGGTAAGTTGAATTACATGTACATCCCTCCACCCCATGAGTACAGTTTAAGTGTCTGTCTGTCTGTCTGTCTGTGTATATGTTGCTGAAATATTCTTATTAGCAAAAGTGTATAATTTAGAGTCTGTTTCAAAATGTAACAAATTAAGATTTTTTTTAATTGGAGGTTTACCTTAACTATTGGTACTTACTGTTTGAGAGAACGACAAGATAACCAACATGTATATAAGTCAAAATGCATGTACATGTAGATAACAAAATGCAATGTAAGCAGTGTTTGAAGTACATATGTATATAATGTGTCTGATATGTAATCTACTGGTCACATGATATGTAATCTACTGGTCACAAGGGTTGCTGCTGTAATGAAACTTGGTTTTTCCTGTGGATATATTTGGCAACTGCAGTGGTCTCCCCAGACATTTTCGATAGCATCGGGGTAAGCGCATTAGGGTCATAAAATGTTTTAAAAGCGCGCTTTAACGTCATAAAAGTGAAACAAATTAATATCAATGAAATAAAAAAGAAGTGTATATAGTTACATAGCAGTCTTTATTTACCTAGGTTATAACAAGGATTAATGTCTATCTTATTTGTCTCTTAATTTAAATAAATGATATATGTCTTTTCTTCTTTTTGCCATATACAGTATACTGACTGCCACATCAAAATTAAAGTCCTTTAAGGATTGTCCTTCAGTACTGATTGTCATCAGGTAGTTCAGTACCCTCTGTGTCAACCTGTTCCTTAAAACACTGTTAGTTCTATTCATTGAGGAGAATGACCTTTCATAATCTGAAAAAAATGAAACATACAATTTGTTAATGGATGTACAAAAAAGAGACAAAACTACCTGAATCCAATTTAAGTGAATTACCTAGGACAAATTCTCCAAGAGTCAAGACAGTGATGTGTTTTCAAATAATCATCACAGAATAAGATAATACATATTCCTTTCCATTAAGAATATATCAAAGTGTTTGCTATTGTTTAATTTCTTCACTGAATCAATGTCAGAGAGCTTAAATATTGTTCAAAAGTTTAAATTAAATTAAAAATGACTTTACTGAATAATTAGTAAGCATATGGATGAAGCTATTTAAGTTATATTTATGAAGGAATACTTTTTATTTATATCTTTTCAAAAGAGGTAAAACTGGAAAATAAAGATTGTTCCGTTTATTATTTGGATAGACAGAAGAGAGAAATGAGAAATTAATAGGGCAGCACCCACTTAAGTTAAGGTTTACTGACCAAACTATATTTCTCTCGCTCAGAGTAAACTATGTAAACATAATAAGATCTCGTGAATAAAATGCCACTTTCATTCCTCATCTAAACTTAAAAAGAACAACAACAATTGCATCTACAACTACTGGTTACTACTATACAAAAAATACATTACAACACCCCCACCCCCCAGTAGATCTGAACCAAAATTTAGCAATATTGAAAACTTACCATCCGATCCAGCAATTTCCACCCAAGGGTATAACATCTTCCATTGATTGTTAAATCCTGTCGTTCATTTCTTGATCTCTTTCTTTGTGGAAATCATGCTGATGCTATCAGAATCGAAATCACTGCCACTATTGGTGACACCAATTTCTGATTTTCGTAACCAGGCCAACATGGGGCTAATCGGGCACTGGGTAATTTTACATTTCTTGGAAGGTGGTGGTGGTCATTTTTCACAAGAATTTTTAATGAATATATGTGTAACTGCTTTGGCTGGTGGTGAAAATGCCTGAAATATATATATATATATATATATATATATATATATATATATATATATATATATATATATATATATATATATATATATAGATAACACTGCCAGTAGACTCCATCATTGCTGGCCAATCACGTGACTATTTCTTGAATATCCAAATATCATAGCTATAATTGATCTCATTTATCAGTTTTAAATAAAGTAGTCACAGTTTGAATCAGTGACAAAGTGGGTGCATTTCCAAAACCAGAAAGAAAAGGGAAACACTTTAAATTGAAAAATGTGACATTTGTAAGATTTGAGCAAGAACATTGGGGACAATAATGTAGGATCTGTCCCATATCCCCGGGCAAAAAGGTTGCCTCCATTGATCGCAAGCAGTGAAGCTGGTCACCCTGTGAATTTCAACCTTGTGTAGAGATTTTTTGGTTTGGTGCTTTACAGCACAGCAACACAAGTAGGTTATTTAGTGCTGAGGCAATTGGAGTAAAGTGCCTTGCCCAAGGACACAATATGGTAGCTGACCCAGGCTGGTCTGATGGTAGGCTGAGTCTGATGGTAGGCTGGTCTGATGGTAGGCTGAGTCTGATGGTAGGCTGGTCTGATGGTAGGCTGAGTCTGATGGTAGGCTGAGTCTGACATGCTAACCACTGAGCCATCGTGACTCTGCCTTGTGTAGAGAATAACCAGGACATAATTTCAATTTTTTTGTTATTTTCTTTTTGTGTTTTGAAATTCTAATTTAGATTTATGTTTGTATATTTTCTAGCATCATTGTACACTCAGTGGGTACATCGAGTCCTCAAGTCACTTGCCCCAGCCAAATGAATAGAAACCTGTTCTTACAGACGCTTGGAATCGTTGCCAAACAGCTGGTCAATGGAGATGAGCATATACATGTACCAGTTAGTGTAACCAGACTGGTTCCCTGTTCACTGCAACAAGAAGTAAACACAGAATTTATAGGGGAGGCAGAGAAGCAGACTTCTCTAATTGCATCCAGGTGAGTGCACAAGGATTTTGGACAAACTGTTATATTTGATCCTTTTTTCCCATTGTTATCCAAACTGCATTTATTCGCTTAGTGATTCAAGTAAGCACATACCCAAACTGTGTAGTTTTTTATGACATCAGTCTGTACAAATTATAATTGTTTTTTTTACAGTGAGATTTTACTTGTCTAGACTTTGCACATTTTCATTCTTTAGAATCAGATTAAAATGATAACAAATGCTCAAAAAAAAAGCGTAGAAAACTTACAAATTCGACAGTCTATTGCTTATCAGAGCATTGCTGATGATTTTCACTCAGTGAAAATTGCTAAAGTTCTACTAGTAAATTGTAGGTAGGTAGGTATAGAGTTCAACGGCACATTAACACAATCCTGGCTATACAGTGCCGAGTAAGTGTAGGTATCCCCAAAAAGGGATATAAAATAAAGATAAGGGAAAAAAGAGTAAAATCCTTAAAAGGCAAAGTTGAATTTTTTGTATAAACCACAATTTTAAAAAGTCTAGGACACTATCAGTTAGAACATCATCATGGTACACAACCCAGGGCAAAATGGTTGCCTCCATTAGTTCCCTCTTACAACATGCAGGAGGGTGCATAGGGGGCTATTCTACATGCCTGAGCCTGAAGGAGGGTGCATAGGGGGCTATTCTACATGCCTGAGCCTGAAGGGGGTGCATAGGGGGCTATTCTACATGCCTGAGCCTGAAGGGGGGTGCATAGGGGGCTATTCTACATGCCTGAGCCTGAAGGGGGGTGCATAGGGGGCTATTCTACATGCCTGAGCCTGAAGGGGGGTGCATAGGGGGCTAATTTACATGCCTGAGCCTGAAGGGGGGCTAAAACTCAACTAGTACGCCATCTTAAGTAACTATAGTCATTAATTTGCAGGCCTACAGAAAATACTTTTTGTGGTGACAAGTACTTAATATATAATTTTAGCATGCTCTGTAATAATGGTTAAAGGAAGCCATTTTGTAAACTCAAAAAATGAAAAAATAAAATGAAATAAACACATACATGCAGAAGAACTTTACAACACGTGGAAACATTTTGATGAGAGCTGCACGTTTTGTCCTTCATGGTTATTTATCATTTGTTCTTTTATCAATATCTTGGATAATGCTAGTATTTATATTGATGATAAACCTTTTTTATATTTCAGTTTGAGTACAGTATATGGATTTGGTGGAGGAGAACTAAGCAAAGGTACGATACTTGAGGGTTCTGTATTGACAGCATGGGAGTGACTCGCTGTATACATGCATGTTTACGACATGTCTCTCTTTCTTCATCATCTTGTTTTTCCTCCCAAAAATGCTTTGTAACTGCAATATTTGCCACTTTTTGAAACACGGAACAGTGTTGGAATAATAAAAATCAGAAAATTGGCTTCAGGATTCATTTAGGAACCTTCAACTCTCAGATTCTTTTGTACTGAAATGCCGTCTTTAAATAATGTTACATAGGCAACCGCACAACACTTTTATCATAGCAACATTACTAAAGGCACACATTTTACTAAACAATACTAAAAATACTAATTTTACTAAACATTGTTAAAGATAATAATTTTATTACATGTGTAGTCAAATCACCACCTATAATTGTATGTGTAGTCAAATCTACACTGTATATGTATTCAGATCTATGCATAATTGTAAATGTAGTCAGATAATCTACACATATATTTGTACATGTCATCAGATGGATCTACACATATAATTGTATGTGTAGTCAAATCTACACTTATAATTTATCACATTGAAGACAAACTTAAGTGATTCAACCAACTGATTTCAGGAGTGCTGCTTACTTTTTGAGTAGGTATCAGTAATGACTCATGCTCTTGAGAGACAGTTATATTCTGTTAAAAGCAGAAAAAATGGAAATCATAGACGTGCAAACAGATGCACAGACACAAAAAAATAGTCAAGTGACATATTTGCATTTTTTCTGTCAAGCATAGCTCTGTGAATTAATGTTCAGTGATTAATTTTTCAGAAATTAAGTTCTACTTAATAATATGGACATATTATGGTGTGACAACCGTATATACTCACTTATAAGTCAACCGTATATACTCACTTATAAGTCAACCATATATACTCACTTATAAGTCAACCAGATATACTCACTTATAAGTCAACCGTATATACTCACTTATAAGTCAACCATATATACTCACTTAAAAGTCAACTGTATATACTCACTTATAAGTGAACCATATATACTCACTTAAAAGTCAACCATCTATACTCACTTATAGGTCAAGTCCAACTGCCAACAAAATGTGCCGGTAGATCGGGGTCTATGTTGTTTGTTCTACTGATTACTACTAACAAACTGAATAGACCCAGATCTGCCAGTGCATTATGCAACAGCAGATCTGGGTCTGTGTAGTTTGCAGTTGGACTTGACTTATAGGTGAGAATATATGGTATACAATAAATTAGATGATAAATTGATGGTACATCAAAAGATTTGTTTCAGCTGTGACATTTTAAAAAGCTCGATAACACTGTCAGAATAGAATGTCATTCACATGTTGTATAGTATGAATGTAGATCGGTCTAGCCAGGGCCAACTGACACAGTTTTCCTGTCAGATATTTTGATAAATAATTATTTACAAGCTTTCTTATAATTTTGATTAGCGTTCAAACCTTACATGTCACAGTATATTGCCAAACAATCTCCACATGGCTTACATAAACCAAATCAACAAGTGTATGTGTTTTATAATAGCCGTTTATCAAAATATGAAGAAGTTTTGGCATGAAGGTATGCCTTGCATTAGTTGGTAAAAAAACAAAAAGTACCAAAGTATTGTGTTAAAAGTCACTCTTTTCTCTGTATACATCGCAAGTGGATATCTAAGTGCGAGGATGGTTACTAAGAAACTGGCATGTGAATCAAAGGGTGCATGTGTATCTCCTGTTTGCCAAGGGTAAATTTGGATGATATATGACAGCGATGCAGTGCCTGATTCAGTACACGGGCTTACAATGACCCATGCTGTAGCTAGTTGAGGACATGTGTTACAGTGCCTGATTCAGTACAGGCTTAAAATTACCCATGCTGTAGCTATCTGAAGACATGATACAGTGCCTGATTCAGTACAGGCTTAAAATTACCCATGCTGTAGCTATCTGAAGACATGATTCAGTGCCTGATTCAGTACAGGCTTAAAATTACCCATGCTGTAGCTATCTGAAGACATGATACAGTGCCTGATTCAGTACAGGCTTAAAATTACCCATGCTGTAGCTATCTGAAGACATGCGATACAGTGCCTGATTCGGTACAGGCTTAAAATTACCCATGCTGTAGCTATATGAAGACATGATACGGTGCCTGATTCAGTACAGACTTAAAATTACCAATGCTGTAGCTATCTGAAGACATGTGATACAGTGCCTTATTCAGTACATGGGCTTAAAATTACCCGTGTTATAGCTAGCCGAGGACATGTGATATAGTGCCTGATTCTGTACGCAGGCTTAAAATTACCCGTGTTATAGCTAGACGAGTACATGTGATATAGTGCCTGATTCTGTACACAGGCTTAAAATTACCCGTGTTATAGCTAGCTGAGGACATGTGATACAGTGCCTGATTGAGTGCTGTCAGCACAGTGGAGCAAGGTCCCTTTGTGAAGGCTAACAATGTATGCATGGGCTTAAAATTACCCGAGTCTACTGGCTGATGCCATGCCATAGCTTCCTCAACATGTACAAGCTGAATAGGAGCTAGGTTTGTTTCACATGGCAGCTTTCATCTGAAATGAGTGTAACTTCTAAATGATTTTCATATGAAAGCGTGCAGTTTACATGACAAGAAATGGGTCATGTAGCTAACCTGGCTACAATCAACGACAGTATTTGACTATGAAATTGCTGCAGTAGACAGTCAACCACAGTATTTGACTATGAAATTGCTGCAGTAGACAATCAACAACAGTGTTTGACCATGAAATTTACAGCAGTAGACAGAACAGCTACGTTATTTCAGCCAATCAGCAAGGTTAATTGACAGGGTATTCCAGTTTGAAGCCCAAATATTTGTATAAATTTATGTACTGGTACTCCACATCTTACATCAATAGTATCATCAGTGAAATGTTCAAACTGTGATGTCTATGGGCTTAAGTGTTTGTATAGCGCTGTGTTGAATAATTTACCTATGTCTTGGATTAAAAAACTAATAAATATCAACAAGTTAGTTCCATGACTGTAGGCATGCAAGAATTGTTTTTTTACAATGGCTGTACTAACATACATTTACTCTGTTGGTCATTTACATCATGCCTAATTCATTATTAGTATCATGTTTCCTAACTGTAATGATACTATGTATACTACCACCCCTTTAATAACACAGTTTTGGTCAAAGACACCATTTAATTGCTAATTACTGTTCTATTTTTGTTTTAGTTCATGGCTGTTGAGTACAAATTCTAATATGGTTTACATCATAAAATTCCTTTTTTATGTGCTTTTTTGTGTGCTATTATGGCACAGCTGTTTCTTGGAACATATATGTACATCAGTATAAAGTGACTTCACTTAACAACACAGGTCACTTCTATGACATATATGTACATCAGTATAAAGTGACTTCACTTAACAACACAGGTCACTTCTATGACATATATGTACATCAGCATAAAGTGACTTCACTTAACAACACAGGTCACTTCTATGACATATATGTACATCAGTATAAAGTGACTTCACTTAACAACACAGGTCACTTCTATGACTTTCACAAGCAGCATTAAAAAAAGAGAACACTTTATATACCGTATATTCTCACTTAAAAGTTGAGTCCAGCTGCAAACAACAGAGACCCTGAACTGCTGTCCTATAATACACCGACATATCAGGCTATGTGTTGTTCTTTTCACTGATTCCTCCTAACAAACTGCATAGACGCAGATCTGCTGGCACATTATGTGATGGTAAATCTGGGTCTCTGCAGTTTACAGTTGGACTCAACTTATAAGCAAGTATATACAGTATGCCTTGAGGTAAATTTTTAGTCACTTTATTTTCATTGCCCAGAAGAAAAGAAGTTTTTGCAGGTTGTTTCCCGGTCAAGTGAATTAATACGCTATTCCAACCATTTCTTCCCCCAGCAAATCAGTCAAATACACCTTGGCATATTGGAAGGTACTGTACAGTACACTGAAAATGTATTGACCTAATTTTTACTCATGTATGTACAGCTGCCACTGGTTTGCATCCCACTGCAATGTGTAATATACAGATGTTACTGGTATAGTCAGGCGAAAGCTAAACTTTGCTGTGGGGTGTCAGATGTTGAGGGTAATTTATACCTGAGGAGTGTAGTACAACAAGTGCTAGAATTTCAAAAGCATATGTCACTGAAGTACACCCAGCACCACCCCACATCAGCACAAAACTGATGTAGACAATATGCTTTGTGTACTGCAGGCATGTGGAACATATGGCCCTTGGGCTGGATCTGGCCTGCACCCTGGTTTTATCCACTTATTTACATCATAGGGTGTGGCTTTAAAAAAATCACTCATCTGGCCTACTCCCTGGAGGAAGTTGCACATGCCTGGTGTACTGTATATTGCAGTGATCTGTACTGTTTTCCTGCTTGTGATCTTTAATCAGAACTTTGTTCATTCATATTTTGTTAAAGTTAAATAAGAAGAAAGCAATTAACAAATTACTTTTATGGAATTTATGCTTGGTTTATATAATCAATGCCCTTATATACAAAATGATTGAATACCACATACTGTATATGGCAATATATGTATCACATACTGTATATGGCAATATATGTATCACATACTGTATATGGCAATATATGTATCAGATACTGTATATGGCAATACATGTATCACATACTGTATATGGCAATATATGTATCAGATACTGTATATGGCAATATATGTATCACATTCTGTATATGCCAATATATTTATCACATACTGTATATGGCAATATATGTATCACATACTGTATATGGCAATATATCTATCACATACTGCATATGTGTTTTGTTCTGAGTCGGATGGAAAGAACAAGTTTGATATGGTGTAGGGATATGTCTAGGCCATCAGACATATTCATAAGCCATATCAAACGAGGGTTTTCCCCTGGCTCAGAATAAAACACGAATGTGTTTTTTATTTATTACATAACCCCTCTTTTACACTTTCTAAATATTTTTAGCTTTACTGTAGGAATGCAATTGAAAGCAAATTGGAATTTATAAAAGTTTGATTCCCTGTGTCAAAAAATATCTACTCGTGGACGTCAAAAATAAACCAAAGTAGTTCAAATCTGAGGGTGTGATACGAAAATACGGATTGAACAGTTGTATCAAACACCAAATTAATCATGTAAGATTAAATGGGTATGTAATAAATGGCAATATCACATACTGTATATGGCAATAAATATACTATATATGACAGTATCTCATACTGTATATGGCAATAAATATACTATATATGACAGTATCTCATACTGTATATGGCAATGATTTAATATCACATACTGTATATGGCAATAAATATACTACATATGACAGTATCTCATACTGTATATGGCAATGATTTAATATCACATACTGTATATGGCAATATGGCAATGACTTAATATTACATACTGTATATGGCAATGATTTAATATCACATACTGTATATGGCAGTATGGCAATGACTTAATATTACATACTGTATATGACAAGGATTTAATATCACATACTGTATATGACAATGATTTAATATCACATACTGTATATGGCAATGATTTAATATCACATACTGTATATGGCAGTATGGCAATGACTTAATATTACATACTGTATATGGCAATGATTTAATATCACATACTGTATATGGCAATGATTTAATATCACATACTGTATATGGCAGTATGGCAATGACTTAATATTACATACTGTATATGGCAATGACTTAATATTACATAATGTATATGGCAATAAATAAGAAACATTTTGATTTAAGTTTTTGTCAACCTTAATCTAATGAATTTTCATGATTTTCACCAAGCAAAGATTCTAAATATTTAATCTTGTAAAACAGAATAATATTGTTGTAAAAAATGTACATGCAAGACAGTAAAACATATGAAATTTTTAAATAGGGACATTCTCAACACAAATTTTGATTTTTAATTTTTTTCTTTTACTGTAGGTCTTTTGGGTGTATATTTTTGGGTAGGTAAAGAAATGGTTGCGCAATTAACTGAGTGTTGAATTCTACTTGCCTAGTGAGTGAGTTCTTCTACCTTGAGTGCTTCCCTTTGACCTTGTTCCACCTTGAGTTCTTCCCTTTGACCTTGTTCCACCTTGAGTGCTTCCCTTTGACCTTGTTCCACCTTGAGTGCTTCCCTTTGACCTTGTTCCACCTTGAGTGCTTCCCTTTAACCTTGTTCCACTTTTATTTGGGGATGACCACATGCCTAAGGTGATTATTGTGCTGGTGTGTGATAGGTAGGCAATAGGAGTTATTTATGCATGTGTATATATATATATATTTATATGCACAAAATACAATATGCTTTATCACTTTTCTAATGATTATTACAGAGGGATATGCAGAGAAGAAGAAAAAAGACAGTGAGACTGCCTGGAGTCTTCTAAACCTGTCAGAACAGAGCAAATCCACACAAGGTATGGTACATTATTTTTATATGCATTCACTGGTAATTAATGTAAACAGTAAGTTTATTTTTGATCTCACACCCAGGGGTGTCAAAGTATTGCATTCTTTGAATGATCTTGGCATCCAAATGTTACTGTTAGATGACTTTCATGATTTTCAATCTGATACGATATAATCAGACTCTGGTGACTTAAACATTTCAGTCGGAGAGAATTGATTTTTTTGTGGTTTATAGTTGGAGTAATTAAGTTGATATACAGACTGTTAATATTGTGGAACCAGGACAATTACCATATATACTCGCATATAATCCAATACCGACTGCAAACTGCATAGACCCAGATCTGCCATCACATAATGCGCCGGCAGATCTGGGTCTATGCAGTTTGTAAGGACTAATCAGTAGAACAAACAAAATAGACCCTGATCTGCGGGCGCATTATGTGACGGCAGATCAGGGTCTGTGTTGTTTGCATTTGGATCTGGCTTATACGCGAGTATATATGGTACTAAATGTATGATCTATCAATGATAAATACTATTGCTTAACACGGCTAGGCACTATGGATTAGGCTTGAGAATTCCAGCAACAGTGAATTTACTATGATATTTTTCACAAGGTAGCAATTTTCATGGATTTCATGGCTGCTACAAACCAAAAATGTAAAGACCTTGCAAAGAAAAATCCATCTTTAGAAACAATAAGACGCCTTCCTAAATCCATCAATTTAAATGCCAACAAAAATTCCAAAAATACAGTTGTTCACAAAACTATGAAATTCATGACCACAGAAATAAACAATTAAATGAATTCACAGTATTCACATTTTTTGTTCTATATACAGTACTCCCTTATTATAATGCACCTCAAAAAAAGACAGTCCCTTTTATAAGGTGGGTATGAATGTATATATATATAGACCTTGCCTATAAAGAGGTCCACTCATATGGCTCCCATTAACAGAGTTATAAGGAGGGAATACTGTATGTTTGAATCAAAGAGATGTTACCAAGACCTATTGGTATTGGTTTGGGTGAATGGAAATTTCAGATCATCCATGGTTAGATAATGTAGACACTATTATATTGAAAAGCATAATGGGAAATATCTTTGGTTATCGAAATAGAGCATTGTAAACACATTTCTCCACTCTGCCCTGCTTTGTTCAACCCAATGACAAAATTTTTGCCCCTAGGGTCAAGTCTCAGGGTAGGAAGAAGAGACTGGCCAATTTTAGTTGCATATTTCAATTTGTTTCTTATGCCCAGTAAGTGTGTATATGGTTATAGGTTGGGAATGTTGATCTCAGTAGTTTCCAACTTATGACCCAGCGACCAAGTCTCATGGGGCAGATATTCACCCTGAGACCAAGTCGTCCAGGGCATAAATTGACCCAAGAACCAAGTCTGTTGGGGCAGAAATTAACCCAAGGACCAAGTCTGTTGGGGCAGAAATTGACCCAAGGACAAAGTCTGTTGGATCAGAAATTGACACTGGCATCAATGTCAGTGGTATGTAAAAATTTGCCCAGTAAGTGTAGGTGTGGTTTTTGTGTTGGGATCTTAATGTTTGTATTAGTCTATATGTTAATGACCCAGGGGCTAAGTCCGTGGTAGGAAGGAAAGATCCCAGGGCATAAACCATGGGTTCCAGTCTAACATATGTTGACACTTGGGTCATTGATCACACTTGCCAACTCACACAAATGTGAGAGAAACAACTCAGGAGTTGTTTGAAATTTATGTAAAATTACCCCAACCCCTCTATATCTACCCCAAGGACTAAATCACTAAATCTGCACCCATAAGACTAGCATTAACCCAAGTTTTATGTGTCTCAGTTTAAAGGTGTAGCAGAAATTCAAGAACATTATGCTTTTGTACAAACAAATAGATGGAAGTACTGTATAATTTTGCTATTCTTTGAAAGCATGAGGATAACAAATAGATGAATGTACTGTATAATCCTGCTTTTCTTTGAAAGCATGTGGATAACAAATAGATGGATGTACTATATAATACTGCTATCCTCTGAAAGCATGTGGATAACAAATAGATGGATGTACTGTATAACACTGCTTTCTCTGAAAGTTTGTGGATAACAAATAGATGGATGTACTGTATAACACTGCTTTCTCTGAAAGCATGTGGATAACAAATAGATGGATGTACTGTGTAACACTGCTTTCTCTGAAAGCATGTGGATAACAAATAGATGGATGTACTGTATAACACTGCTTTCTTTGAAAGCATGGGAATAACAAATAGATGAATGTACTGTATAACCCTGCTATTCTTTGAAAGCATGTGGATAACAAATAGATGGATGTACTATATAACACTGCTATTCTTTGAAAGCATGGGAATAACAAATAGATGGATGTACTGTATAACACTACTATTCTTTGAAAGCATGGGGATAACAAATAGATGGATGTACTGTATAACACTGCTGTTCTTTGAAAGCATGGGGATAACAAATAGATGGATGTACTATATAACACTGCTATTCTTTGAAAGCATGGAGATAACAAATAGATGAATGTACTGTATAACCCTGTTATTCTTTGCAAGCATGGGGATAACAAATAGATGAATGTACTGTATAACCCTGTTATTCTTTGAAAGCATGAGGATAACGTGTATATTATTAATAATAATATAGCACAAATAGACTGAGTTTGTTTTAATTGCTTTGTGTTTTCAATTGGATGCACAAAAGTAAGTGATTATCTATTGGATTATTTTGGTTTGATGTATATAATTTAAAACATTGATACATTTTAATATTACAGTGTACTTTGTTCTGTGTTTTTCTGAAGTAGTATTGTCATTTTTTTTTTCCTAAAGTTTTCATTTGCGTGGAATTTCAGAAACACTTTATTAATAACTTGTAAATTATATGATCTGATGAAATGTTTCATGTTCAAGGTAAATCTTGATGGAATATACACACCACCACCCCACCTGTAAAAAATGTAGGGCAATAGTAAATCTTTACAAACTTGTGTCTATTTTCAGGTGGTGATGACAATCCAAAGTCAGCTGTACAGTTTGTTGATTTGACCAAGGGAGATTACTCCAATACAAACCCTGTAAGCATTGCACAGAATGTTTATATCATGGAAAGTAAATTAAATCAAACAAGAGATATAGAGGATTGATCAAAAAGCATAAGCTTCTTTCAAACTCTCTCATTAACAATAATATTTACTTTTATAATGTGGCTGATGTGATTAATGAAGGCATAATATTGCAAACATTGAAACGTGCTAATGAGGTAATAAATGAAAATTCTACATACAGTATTGTAATAATGTCAGACAGTAATTAGGTATTAAAACAAAATTGTACATACAATATTGTAAGAATGTCAGACAGTAATTAGGTATTAAAACAAAATTGTACATACAATATTGTAATAATGTCAGACAGTAATTAGGTATTAAAACAAAATTGTACATACAATATTGTAAGAATGTCAGACAGTAATTAGGTATTAAAACAAAATTGTACATACAATATTGTAATAATGTCAGATAGTAATTAGGTATTAAAACAAAATTGTACATACAATATTGTAATAATGTAGGATAGTAATTAGGTATTAAAACAAAATTGTACATACAATATTGTAAGAATGTCAGACAGTAATTAGGTATTAAAACAAAATTGTACACACAATATTGTAAGAATGTCAGACAGTAATTAGGCATTAAAACAAAATTGTTCATACATGCTTTTTTTCCTCTGGCCTGAGGATGTCGACATAAATGGGTCGGACTGTAGAGGGACAATCATGAATCTGAAAATAAGTATTACTAATCTGTAAACAGAAATAGAATCATGTCAGAATTAATGGAAAAACATGAATCTATTTTAGCTTTATTAATGAGTAAAGAGACAAAATCTCTTAAGGTTGAGGGAAAAAAACTAATGAATAAAAATCTGAAGAAAATAATGAAATGAAAGAGTAAAAGCAAAAGAGGGACTCTACAAATTATTTCTAAGAACTTTTGGGAGATATTACCACATACTTTGGAAAATATGTCTTCTCATTTCAGACAAGTCCTGACATAATAACAACTGATGCCACAGAGACTCCAAAAATTGGGTCCTATTCTGCAGACAATATCAAAAATACAGCTCTTTCCATGATAACGATCCCTCTAGGAGGATTTGTTCCTCCCATACGAGCCACACCTATTAACATCCAGTCTTCAGATCAGCTGAAGTCATTGTTAAAAAGTGGTCCAATAGTTGGTCAACTGATCAGGCAAGAAACTGGCAAACTTGATTTAACCAGTGAATCAAGTACTACGACTGTATTTATTCCATTTCAGTTTAGTCACCCATTCTCTGGTTCAGACATTATCATATCCCCAGTCAAGGTAGGTAACTCTCATGAGTTTGCAATTCTCTCCCCTGTCAAAAAGTCAGCTGGTACTGAGACTTTACTTGTATCTCATCAAAACATACCAGGCACATCTAATGAACCAGTTGTTATCTCACCAGTATGTATTACTCCTTCAAATTCAATAAAGTCACCTAGCAGTGATACATTAGTTACCTCCCTTCCATTCTATCAAGAGGAGGAAAACACACTAGTGCTGGCTTCACTGACTCCAGGAAGTAATGGGGATGGGAGTTTTCATGTTGTAAGAACTCAGCCAGCGAGTGTGTATGAAAGGTCTTCCTTGGAGAACAAATTAATTTCAAAAAATCAAAGCTCCACTGCAGTAGAGAAGCCTTCATTTGGTATGAGCATAGTCCTGCAAGATCACAAAGAAAGGACTTTAACAGGTCCCACCGAAAAGGAGCCTTTATGGTCACAGTTGGACTCTAGGGGACTAATTGGTCCAGAAAAATTGGTTTGTAGTATTTGTGGTAAAAGTTTCCCTGAAAAACAGCAGTTGATTTTACATTATAGTGCCCATATTATTGAAAAACCATTCAGATGTGGCATGTGTTCAGTTTCATTCAAAACTGAGAATCAACTTCAGAAACATTTGAGCTCTGAGCAACATTTGTCGAATGTGGAAAAAAACAATGAGGGCACTGATCTGTTGGCAGAGAATCCTCGCCCATTTCGCTGTGATCTTTGTCAAACAGCTTTTAGAATAAAAGGACATCTGGTGAAACATTTTAGATCCAAAGCTCATTTTACAAGTATTGAGAGCACCGGAAAGCTTACGGTTGGCTCTTATGAAAAAGTGGAAAAATTCCTGAATTATATCAACACTTCTGATCATGAAGAATTCTTGGAGGCGGTGAAAGTTGTCATTAGTGGAGACAGCAGTAAACTTAAGATTGAACATGGTGAAAAAGCTTTGGCTGATGATTTGATATTTAAAGATAGTGATTGTTTTCCAGATGCAGCATTTCAGGATGGAGGCAAAAGTCAAGGTCATAATGTTGTTATAGAAACTGAATCTATGGAAAATCCAAGTGTCATGGAGCAGATTTCACATGGACATTTTCAGAAACATGTAAAAGTGATATATGAGGTTCCAGCATTGGGTTCTGGTGAGAAGGTCCGTGTGGAATTAAATCCAGATTACATAGAACTTGGTGACATTGGCCATAATAATCGGGCAAATGTTTCAGATGATTCCTATAATGAAAGAGATATAGGTGATGTATCTGACAAAAGTCTTGAATCATCAGCAAATTGTGTCATTCATGTGACCACTGAGGAAAAATCTGCCATCTTTAATGTAGCAGGTACATCTTCAGCTAGCACTACTGAAGGGATGACAGCTCAAGGGGACACAACACAAAGGGCTGTCACTTCAGGGGGTCGAACTGTAGTTAATACCAGTCAAGGGGGCATAACAGTAGCAGTTTCCAAAGGGACCACAACTCCAGGAATTACCACTTCAGGGGTTTCTATGGCTACTGTTGTCCCACAGGTTGGTACAACAGTCAGCCAAGTTTTGTCAACAAGCACCAGAGCTAGCGAGGTCATGTCTGGGGTAGCCACTGTAACCAGAGCCACAATGAGTTTGGTGACTGAGGGGCCACATCTGTGTGGGATCTGTAGGCAGGGATTCAAGGACATTACCATGTTGAAGGTAAGAATTGAAAAAAATATATGTAAATTAGACAAATTAAGTACATTTTAGGTTGTCAGCATGTAGGTGTAGAAGAGATTAAGATGTGCATCTTGCATTTTATGTGTAGTTGTTATTAGCTCTTTCATTCACTATGTAATGAGATCACATGACCAGTCATTTGTATCCTTTCCAAGATGGCAGAACCTTTTTTAGACTCAGTATGGACAAGAGAGATATTTTCTCAAATTTGTCGAAACCAATAAAAAGTGTTAATTCTCACGTGGATTGAAATAATGATGGTACATTCTAATTTGATCCTTTGATGACATATATATATATATATATATATATATATATATATATATATATATATATATATATATAAATAAATTTAAATTTGTAAGCATTATTCATCACTGTTCTTTATAGCTCCCATATCTTTTTGCCATTCCCTGTGCTAGCACTGTTACATCATCACTGTTGATTGTGAAAGCTGCCTATCTTTTTGCCATTCCCTGTGCTAGCACTGTTACATCATCACTGTTGATTGTGAAAGCCGCCTATCTTTTTTCATCCACTGTGCTAGCACTGTTACATCATCACTGTTGATTGTGAAAGCCGCCTATCTTTTTTCATCCACTGTGCTAGCACTGTTACATCATCACTGTTGATTGTGAAAGCCGCCTATCTTTTTTCATCCACTGTGCTAGCACTGTTACATCATCACTGTTGATTGTGAAAGCCGCCTATCTTTTTTCATCCACTGTGGTAGCACTGTTACATCATCACTGTTGATTGTGAAAGCCGCCTATCTTTTTTCATCCACTGTGCTAGCACTGTTACATCATCACTGTTGATTGTGAAAGCTGCCTATCTTTTTTCATCCACTGTGCTAGCACTGTTACATCATCACTGTTGATTGTAAAAGCCGCCTATCTTTTTTCATCCACTGTGGTAGCACTGTTACATCATCACTGTTGATTGTAAAAGCCGCCTATCTTTTTTCATCCACTGTGGTAGCACTGTTACATCATCACTGTTGATTGTGAAAGCCGCCTATTTTTTTTCATCCACTGTGGTAGCACTGTTACATCATCACTGTTAATTGTGAAAGCTGCCTATCTTTTTTCATCCACTGTGGTACCACTGTTACATCATCACTATTGATTATGAAAGCCGCCTATCTTTTTCGTCCACTGAGGTACCACTGTTACATCATCACTGTTTATTGTGATAGCTGCCTATCTTTTTTCATCCACTGCAGTACCACTGTTGCATCATCACTGTTGATTGTGAATGCCTTGATCACTCATCAACATAGAGTATGATATTATCATTACATGTAGTCTAACTGGAACTAGAAACTGCCTCTTCAAAGAGACCACCTGGCTCAAAGGACCACCAACCCTATCTGTTACTGTAAATGCTGCAAAAGACCTGTGTTATAGGACCAACTGTCTTCAGAGACAGCATATTGGTTCCAGTAGGGATAGATTCCACTGAATGTTCTTTTAAATGCTTTATGGTTGTAATAATAATAATAATATTATTATTATTATTATTATTATTATTATTATTATTATTATTATTATTATTATTTATGGAAAGTTTACCAGTAAGTTTCATAATATTTGTGTGACTATGGTTCAGAAAATTTGTCATAGACAATGTAGGCAGCATTTGAAAAAAAAAATATTCCAGGCAGAATTTTCAATAATAGACCCATATAATGTGGAACTGTCTTTTTGAAAAGTAGAAGGAGTTAGATCAAGTTACTTAATTGGATCAAGGTCCATGTTGTTTGCAGATGGACCCATCTTATAAGCGAGTATATACAGTATTTTTATCCTCTTTGTTGTTATTTTTACACCAATTATACTGTGGGGTTCCTCCTGTATTATTATGCTGATGTACAGTTAAACACTAATACATACATGTCCTCCTGTATTATTGTATTGATGTACAGTTAAACACTAATACATACTTGTCCTCCAGCATTATTGTGCTGATGTGCCAATAAAAATGCTAATACATACACGTCCTCCTGCATTATTGTGCTGATGTGCTCTTAAACACTAATATATACATGTCTCAATGCATTATTGTACTGAAGTGTCATTAAATGCTGATACATACATGTCCTCCATTATTGTGCTGATGTGCTCTTAAACGCTAATACATACATGTCCTCCTGCATTATTGTGCTGATGTGCCATTAAATGCTGATACATACATGTCCTCCTTCATTATTGTGCTGATGTGCTCTTAAACGCTAATACATACATGTCCTCCTGCATTATTGTACTGATGTGCTCTTAAATGCTAATAGATACATGTCCTCCTGCATTATTGTGCTGATGTGCCATTAAATGCTGATACATACATGTCCTCCTTCATTATTGTGCTGATGTGCTCTTACACGCTAATACATACATGTCCTTCTGCATTATTGTGCTGATGTGCTTTTAAACGCTAATACATACATGTCCTCCTGCATTATTGTGCTGATGTGCTCTTACACGCTAATACATACATGTCCTCCTGCATTATTGTGCTGATGTGCTCTTAAGCATTATTGTTATGATGTGCTCTTAAACGCTAATACATAAATGTCCTCCTGCATTATTGTACTGAAGTGCCATTAAATGCTGATACATGCATGTCCTCCTGCATTATTGTACTGAAGTGCCATTAAATGCTGATACATACATGTCCTCCTGCATTATTATGATGATGTGCCATTAGATGCTGATACATACATGTCCTCCTGCATTATTGTGATGTGCCATTAAATGCTGATACATACATACATACATAATACCCTTCTGCATTATTTTGCTGAGGTGCTGTTTAACACTAATAAATACATATGTTCCAGTATTATTGTGCTCATGTGCCATTAAAACCTAATACATACATACATACATACATACATACATACATACATACATACATACATACATACATACATACATACATACATACATACATACATACATGCATGCATGCATGCATACATACATGCATACATGTTTCCATACATACATACATACATACATACATATATACATACATACATACATACATATATACATACATGTTTCCATACATACATACATACATACATACATACATACATACATGTTTCCATACATACATACATACATACATACATACATACATACATACATACATACATACATACATACATACATACACACACATACATACATACATGCATGTTTCCATACATACATACATGTTTCCATACATACATACATACATATATATATATATACATACATGTTTACATACATACATACATACATACATACATACATACATACATACATACATACATACATACATACATACATACATACATACATACATACATACATACCCTTTTGTATGAAGACATTATGATTGTTATTTATTTGCAATTCAGTCAGTAGTTAAATAAACTGGTGAGTGGACCTTTATTTACTGCTTGTTGACTTTTGTATTTTTAAACTCTGTACAAATTTGAATGTCTAACAAAAGTAGATAATTTCAGTCCCATGTAGTGTATGCGCTAAGGAATTATTGGAGAACATAATCATGGAGTTTTATGATGAAAAATGCAGTTGTAAAGAGTCTATCTTATTGGATATATCCAGATCATAGCAATCTGCGAATCCTGTAACATTTTATAACATAGCAATCTGTGAATCCTGTAACATTTTATAACATAGCAATCTGTGAATCCTGTAACATTTTATAACATAGCAATCTGTGAATCCTGTAACATTTTATAATGTCATGGACCCTAGCACTGATGCTGGATTCCTAATCAACAAGTCAAAAATCAGTGTTAAGCACTAAGACATCCTCATGATACTGGATGTCATAATCAACAAGTCAAAAATCAGTGTTAAGCACTAAGACATCCTCATGATACTGGATGTCATAATCAACAAGTCAAAAATCAGTGTTGAGCACTAAGACATCCTCATGATACTGGATGTCGTAAATCAACAAGTCAAAACTCAGTGTTAAGCACTAAGACATCCTCATGATACTGGATGTCGTAAATCAACAAGTCAAAACTCAGTGTTGAGCGCTAAGACATCCTCATGATGCTGGATGTCCTAAATCAACAAGTCAAAACTCAGTGTTGAGCACTAAGACATCCTCATGATACTGGATGTCATAATCAACAAGTCAAAAATCAGTGTTAAGCACTAAGACATCCTCATGATACTGGATGTCCTAAATCAACAAGTCAAAAATCAGTGTTGAGCACTAAGACATCCTCATGATACTGGATGTCGTAAATCAACAAGTCAAAACTCAGTGTTAAGCACTAAGACATCCTCATGATACTGGATGTCCTAAATCAACAAGTCAAAAATCAGCGTTGAGCACTAAGACATCCACAGTTATAAGATGGTAAGCAAGTTGATATGCAGGATGTGTACAATATTTGATAATAGCTTTTTACATTTACTTTGATATTCAGTATTTTCACATTGGATCATAATAATTATGATTGTAGAATCACCTCATAACCCATGCTGAGCTGCGACCATATGTGTGTGAATATTGTGATGCAGGTTTCACCAATGGACAGTCCCTAAAGATACATCTAAATACCCACACACAGGTAAGTACATCTCACCATCCACAAGCTACCCATTAAGACTGGCCAATTGAGTTAGAACTGATATTCATCATCTTCATCGTTATATTAAAAAATAATTGGTTTTCATTTGTTTAACAGAAAGCACAAAAAAGGACTTTTAATGGAATTAAATGTAAATTAAACACAAAGTGAATTGACCATGCTCAAGTTGTGCTAGTGTAGGGTGTTGCAGAGTGTAGTGTATTGATATGGTGTAATTCTGCCACAAGTTGAATTACAACTCCTAGGTGAGGATATGTTGCTAAATCTGACTCAATGTCTCGGGCACAAATTTGTGTTCCCCATTTCTAGTGTGTGGATTACTGTGTATATTTTCCTTTCCTTCACAGTAGGTAACAGTTCATTTCTAAGTCACATAAGGTTAAATACTGCTGCACAGTGTAGTATAGGCCTAACTACCACTGTAATACTTGCATATTCCATACTATTTTTGAGTGGAAAAAAGTGGCAATTGCACGTACACATACATGAAAGAAAAATTATCCTTACACTTTGTGTACAATCACTGATGTTTGTTGGTCCCTTAAGCACCTGATAAAATCCAATATTCAAACACAATCCTTTATCATATATAAGAGAGCACTTGAGCTGACCTACAGCTGACCTACAGCTCACACAATGTGGATTGACTATGCTACACTAGTGCTGGTGAAGAGTGATGTTGAGTGTAGTTCACGAACATATACTTGTGTAATTCAGGCAATTCCTGTATACTCAAACATCACTAAATGGGTGCTAATTCTACTTAAGATTTTTACATAAGAATGCATACACAGCATTGTTGGACAAGGTGTATCAGTGTCACTTTATCCAGGCATCAGTTTCACGTGGTATTGATGCCCTGGTGCATTTTTATACTTATCCTTTTTCCAGGATGCACCCAAAACAAATAACTCTGCTTTCTGCATCGTGTGTACCTTTTCTGAAAACATTCAATCCAGTTAGGTTCTTGAACAGCACAGAAGAAATAAATTTTCTGAGTAGAGAAATAAGATGTGCTCTCGTATCCTATCACATCTTATTCATGCGGAGTGATGGAAATAATTATGCACACCGAGGGATTTGTCAACTCCTCTGCTCCACAGTAATAAGTGTGAATTCTCATTAGCATACGAATCAAAATGCAGTTAGGAATCTGTGTAATTTAACTTAATTACCTGCCAAACATATTGTAGTTGCTTTATTCCTCAGAAATGACAGATATTGTACTAAACAATTTACTAAAGTGGTTATTTCTTAATAGATCTTAGAAAGTTTGCTCTCTTGCAAGATGCTCATCCATTTTACATCAGCTGATCAGGAGTGGGCACCACTCCCGAAAAGGATTAAGTAAAGCCAACATGCTGGATCAGTGCCTTCTATAGGGAAACTTTCAGTTGAATTGGAAAATTTCAAAGGTATTTTTTATATGTAAGAATAGTGATCATACATTTTTTTTTTATATCAATGTTTGCAGAATCCCACGGGTGTGTTGAAACCATTAATTACCTACCAGACATCTAGTAATTGCTTTATTCCTCAGAAATAACAGATATTTAACAACCTCATGATGATTCAGCAAACATTGATACCAGAAAAAACATGTATGATCTGTATATTATAGACCCAAACTGAGGTCTACCTGACCAGTTAGTGGATTAACTGAAGTGTTTGACTCTAGTCTTCAAAGGCCTCACAGGAGGTGATAATCTAGCTTGTCATAAATTTATTACAGGTTAATACCCACACCACAGTGGGTCACAAGCCTGACTTCATTTGTAACACCTGGATGTTATATTGAAGCAGGGTGTAATTAGGGGTGTAACAACTACACCAGTACAAGTGGAAGATGGTCAATACACTCTTTGCATACTGTATATTACATGTACAAGCACTGTTCTTTTTCTTTTTTCTACTCTTGATCATATGATACTGCCATCTTATTCTTTCTCAACTAAATTTATTAAAACAGAATTTAACAGATGCCTCAAGCTCCTGTGAGGGTTTATGTTTAAGTAGTTGACATGTTACCTTTTTCTGTCGAAGATTAAATGAACATAATTGTATGCAAACTTTTATTGTTTTAATAGAGGTAATATAATTCAGGGGTTTCAATAGAAGCTGGAAGATGGTGATTTTTTGCCATATATTTGTACAGGAATCACCACTGACAATTCCAGAATTTTTAAAAAGTTAATTTTAAATGTTTTATAATACATTGCTGTATTCCATTGGAGACGATTCATCCAATTTAGATTAGCATCTTCCTTTCAATACAGATCAGTCTAAGCCAAGAAGACACTTGCTTTTTCTGATTTGGCATCATTGACAGTGCTTGCATGACACACAGTTCAATCTATGACAGAGAGAACCGTAAATGTTCAGTCTCTTTCCTTTTATGTCCAGTTGATCATGATCAGGAGTGTTCGCTGACAACTGCATCTCACTTCCAGTGCTCTCAAGAGTGCAGATAACTACTATTCTCCATCTTAGTGAAAGTACACAATCTCCATACTTTTTCCCATGATGCACTGCACTGATATGAAGCTACCAACCAGTCACTGCAATCCGGGAGGGGTGGGTGGGAGTTTCCAAACTAGCCATTATGGTAATGTGCAAATGACATCATCAGCTAACCAATTGGGAGACACAGATTTTACTTGTTACCAGCCTATATTACCTTTGCTTGCCAATTTAGTCCAGGTACCAGCGAAGCAGAAGTGGTGATCATATGCTAATAATTAGCAATGAAAGGCACATTCTTGATTTTTGGCTAAATAAAATGGCTAAATAAAAAGTCAAAAAGTGGTTTCTTAACAAATTATCATCCAATTCTTTAGATGATGCAGGATGATTGAGATGGCATGAAACCATGACATAATACGATAGATTAGTGGACACTGACCAGAGATGATTGACATGTCAAACATTTTGCTTACAGTTTGACCTAAATACAACAAATAAAAGCACATAATAAACATAAAATACAACATCAATGCAACACACATATTGTGACATATTAAACATTTATTGAAAGTGAGTCAACTTCTTTCAGTTCTTGCAAAATGAATCTGTAATTTATAATTTGTAACATTTTCAGCATGTACTATTTATGATTTACAGTATTATAAAGTAGACCTTCAGTATCTTATGCCAAGGGCTTTGCCCACACCACATCTTCTTAAGTTGATTATTTTTATTGTTGATTTTAGTTTGGTTTTATTATAAAACTTCAAGTTTGCTTTTTTCTTCTTATTATTCTATCGGCTGGCAACTTGCATTTTCCCGGGGGGGGGGGGGGGTTCAATTTTTATATGACCACCATAAGGCATTTCCACAGAATAACTCGAGCTGTAAACCATCTATAGTTGTCAAACTTTGTGGATGGCTTGCACTTGGGGTAACGAAGAACCATAATGAATTTCTGGCTGAAAGATCAAGGTCACCATGACTGAAAGAAGAAAAATGGTTTCTGCACAATAACTCAGGTTCTTCACCATCTACAGTTACCAAGCTTTGTGGATAGCTTGCACTTGGTGTAAGGAAAAACCCTATTGATTTCTGCCTCAAAAGTTGAAAGGTCAAGGTCACTCTGAAAGAAGAAAAATGGTTTTTCCACAATAACTCGAGTTCTCCGTCTACAGTTGCCAAACGTTGTGGATTGCTTGCACGTAGGGTTATGCAGAACTATTAATTTCTGGTTCAAAAGCTGAATGGTCAAGGTCACTCTGAAAGAAGAAAAATGGTTCTGGCACAATAACTAGAGATCTTCACCATCTACAGTTACCAAACTTTGTTGATAGATTGCTCTTGGGGTAGCGAAGAACCCAATCATTTCCTGCTCAAAAGCTCAAAGGTCAAGGTCACTGACTGAGAGAAGAAAAATTGTTTCAGCAGAATAACAGGAGTTTTCCATCATCTACAGTTAACAAACTTTGTGGATAGCTTGTACTTGGGGTAAGGAAGAACCCGATTGATTTTGGAGTCCAAGGTCAAAGACCCATGACTGAAAGAATCAAAATGGTTTCTGCACAATAACATTAGTTGTACATGACCTTACTGAACCAAACTCTCTGGAGGCTTGCACTTGAGGTACGGAAGAAACTTACTGATTTTGAGGTCAAAAGGTCAAAGGTCAATTTCCATGTGACTGAAAGTTTTACCCCCAACCTCTCCCCCTCCTGCTACTTTATTTCTTATTGAAAGCCCGGCCAGTAATATGTCCTTCTGGAACATCATTTGCCTTGAAACACCTGCTGGTAATATGTCCTTCTGAAATATTGCCGTGAAACCTCTGTTGGTAATATGTCTTTCTGAAACATCATTTGTCTAACAATTGTATTGATAATCATTGAAACCCCAATCTGATAATATGTCCTTCTGAAACATCATTTGCCTAACAGTCATATTGATAATCATTTTAGGCATAGATATTGTGAGATTAACCAGTTATATAATTCATTGGGTTGGACATACCATGCTTGCTTTTGGAAGCCAACTTAGAGTATCCACATAGATTTTCATGACTAATAAATTTGAAAGCACAGTAACTATTCTGACCAGTTAAAAACAGTTTGTCATGAATACTAGTGAATGCTGTGTCACAAACATTATAAAACATTCATCACTTAAGGCATGATACGGGATTACTAAATTTGATTAAATATATCAAATGTATGGCTTCTTTTAATTTGTTTGTGATTTTCTCTTCTCTCTCTCTCTCTCTCTCTCTCTCTCTCTCTCTCTCTCTCACGCACACACACACATTCAGTCTCTCTTTCATGTTGCCTAATTATTTGCTGTCTTATCTGTCTCCTCTCATTAATGAAAACGGTTTGAATACTAAGAGGCAAACATTTAAAACATTTTGTTCATTTGATACATTTTGATACATTTTTAATAATCCTGATCAATCTTACATTCCAATCAAGGGACAATGCATCTTATGCCCAGAGCCAAGATCAAAATAATTGCTAATTATTTTCATTGTTTCATAATACCTAAATGTTTAACTTTGTTCTCATTCAAACATGTGTTACTTGCAACAGATCTTATTTTGTGATATGTGTATCTGCTGCTGTCCATTAACAGCAGGACAATGGTATTTGCAGCTCATTGAAATATTTTTTTCCCTATGGATAGCCTCATTTCCCTATTGATAGCCTCATTTCCCTATTGATAGCCTCATTTCCCTATTGATAGCCTCACTAATTTTATCTTGTCTTTGGGAATCTTACCCTCTTCCAGCTTTGACTAGAATTTACTTGGACATGTAATAGAACTCTGCATAGTCATGTGTTTAAATGTGACAATGGCTATCATACTTAAAACAAGAATAAACTGTTTATTCAGATGTGTTAATTGACAGTGGAATATTGTAGATCAGGAAGATCACAATCGTCAGGTAACTTCAATTTTCGTCGATCACTGGTATTGTAGTATGACTAGCACTGAATCTGCATATAAGCTACAGTATACATGAAAGTTAAAGGGAAGTCGATTAATTAGTTAGAAGTTGCAGTTAAATAAAAGATATAACACGAGAAACAGCCATTAAATCTTTATTTTGTAGAAAATTTAATATAGGAATAGAATTAGTATATTTCACATGAATGTCAAAAATCAAAAAAGGTAAACCCTCTAAAGTTGGTACCTCCAAATTTGAAACCCCTTAAATGCATCTGTTACAAGTGCCTCCAGAATTGAAATGGGCTAAAATGGGTGCCTAAATTAGAATAAAAATGGGTACATATAGTTTCACTACTACATTATAAAATGGGATCCATGACCATATCTGTGTTATAACAGGAATGGTGTTACAATGAAGGGCATTATAGTGAGGGAATGTTGTATGAAAAGTTACTATAACTATGTCTTTCTTTATAACAAAAATATTCTAATGTTCTAGTTTACATATTTGTATATATGTAAAATCTGACTTGAAATGTCATTGTTTTGGGAATTTTCCTTGTCCTTTAAGACCTGATTCTTGATACACATGTCACTTCTGTTATGTAATGTGGTGACCTTTATTAGGAGACAACCTGTCTTGACAAAGACCATGTTTTATTGACAAAGACCATGTTTTATTGACAGAATGTTGGTCTCAAACATGTTTTACTCTTTTATCATGCCCATATGTCTTAATCAGCTCTTTCTTTGCATGTTTTGGGCAAATTGTGATTGGGTAATATTGTCCTTTACAACTTTAATTCCACCTTCTTCAGTCACAATCGTGACAAAAAAATTATATCTGTATTGGAAAACATGGGTCAGGCTGAATTTATTGAGGCTATTAAGATTTTGGTTAAAAATTTAAATTGCTAGGTTTTGAAATCATTCATGAATTACTGTATGTACTAACTTATAACATGAGTCCAACTGCAAAAAACATAGACCCTGATCTGCCGTCACATAATGTGCCAGTAGATCAGGGTCTATGCTGTTTGTTCTACTGATAGCTCCTAACGCACTGCATAGACCCAAATCTGACCGGTGCATTATGCAGCTGGACTGGCCTTATAAGTGAGCATAGATGGTAAATGATTTAACATGATGATTTTACACTATTATTTTGATATGTCATGCATTTCTTTTGCCTTGTTTCTTTTCAGTGTAAATATGTGCACCATTCAAAATAAGAAAGTACTCATCGTATTCTTGTTTCCATTATTACTTTATCGTTGTTTTTATTGTTGGCTGTTCTTTTTTATCGTTGTTTTTATTGTTGGCTGTTCTTCTTTGTCTTGTTTTCATTGTAATATATTGGTTGTCTTTGAACTTTTATGGTTTTCTCTTGTTTGTGTTCACAGTCATCTTGTATGTTTAATAACTTTTAAAATGTGAACAGTATTATACTGTTAATATGTTATACTAGTATAGTTATCTCATATTGCATGTATGTGATAGACTGTTATTGTAACTTGTTTATAACTCATATATATTTTTTGTTATAAACTATAAACATAAGGCAGACCTTTCACATTTCAAGAATGTAAATTGTTAATAATAAGTTTTAGATGTGTATTGCATGAGAACAGCATCTTCTGTCAAAACCGTTTTCATACAGTTGTGTAGGACTTGGAATTACCCTTGATTTTAGGCATGTTTCATTAATTTTGCAAAATACTTTCATATCTCTTTCAAAAAAAGAATATATCTATACTCACTTAGAAGTTGAGTCCAACTACAAACAACATAGATCCTGATCTGCCATCCCATAATGCGCATAATGTGCCGTTAGATCAGGGTCTTAGTTTTTTGTTCTATGGATTACTCCTAAAACAACTGCATAGACCCAGATCTGCCAGTGCGTTATGTGATGGTAGATCTGGGTCTATGGAGTTTGCAGTTGGACCTGACTTACAAGTATAGATAGTACTATGTTTTGCTACAAGAAATATGACTAATTGAATTATCTACTTTCAGTTCATCATGAGTATTTCTTTCTATATTCACAGGAGAGTCCATATGTATGTGGACTGTGTGGGAACACATTTGCCAGTTTGGAACAACTCCGCAATCATTCACATGATCATATGCTCAACCTGAAACAGTTGACTTCTGACAAGGGGCAAAGTTCATCAGAAAGTTCAAAGATCAAAGGTCAAGATGAAAAGGGCAAAAAACAGAAAGAAGTAACTTCATGCTCCTGAATCAGTTCAGAGAGGCTGTTGAATAGGACTCCTGGTGAGCAAGACACAGTGTCCCATTATTATAATGCCCTTCAGTATACCACCATCCCTCTTATAGTGCAAGTATTGTCATGGATTCCACTTTACTATTCAAATTTTGTTTATTATTACTGAATTTATTTCACTTTATTTTATTTCTTGGTTCATGCGAACCAATTATAATATGGTTTCTCGTCATTTAATACTTTTTTGTTGTGTTTTAATTCACTGTCTGGACACAGTCTTCTTGGAATATCCCCCCATTATAAGTCTCCCTCAGTTGTAATGTAGGTAATTTGTATGGTTTCATAAACATCGTTATAAAGAGGGAACACTATCTAATTGAAGCTCCTTGATATCCAAGTGCGTTAGAGATCAGGTCTAAAGCCACGGTTGAATGATGTGAACAACAAATGCCTGACACAGTTATAATATTGAAGTGCAAGCAAGCAATTTACATCCTTGCACAAGGCGTTCAAATGCTATTGCCTGTATCACTTTCTTATCTTGACCGACTCTGGATTTTTGCTAAGGACGCACTCAACTCTCATTTTTGTGGATTTCAATTTTTGTGGATTTAAGGAGTAGAATTATTATTCATATCAACCAAAATAGAAATTACTCATTTATAAGTCAAGTCAAACTGCAAACTGGACAGACCCAGCTCTGCCATCGCACATTGCACCGGCAGATATGGGTCTATGCAGTTTGTTAGGAATAATCAGTAAAACAAACAACATAGACCCTGATCTGCCAGCGCCTTATGCGATGGCAGATCAGGGTCTGTGTTGTTTGCTGTTGGACTCGACTTATAAGCAAGTATATATGGTAGATTGTGTCTTGTCGAAGACTGGTAATTGGTTACAGTTACTCTAAGAAACCAACGATACCGCCCCAACACCATGCCAACAAATCCCTGTTGCCAGGAATTATTGGATGATTCTGATGACATGATAGACTCGTTTGCATCATTTACAGCAGTGTGATCCCAATCGTTTCGATTAAGTGTATGCCGTGCGTCAGTTCTAATGTTTGGCTAAAGTGGACTTGTTGGATATTATCAATCATGATGATTGAAGACAAGTATTGGCTGTATCGGTATTTTCTATTGTTATGTCCCAGAGTTGTGTCCCTTGCACAAAGGATACAGGAGCAAGGAAATACTATTTTATTCATCCAGTATATATGCATCATTAAAAAAAATTGCCTTTTAGTTTGAAGTTGGAAACTATAGAATATTTTGCACATTTTTATTTCTATCATTTTGAGTGAAATCCAGATATAACGTGCTGTAATTATTATTAAGGCTATGTTAGGAATACCTGATTGACAGAGTGGAACAGCCTATTACATTAGATAATGTTTTAAATCCTACATTTGTTTAAAATCCATGATGAGGTCAGATTATGTGTGTTCAAGTTTTCAAATGTATTGTTCTGTTTTCAAATGTACCATTCAATTACTGTATGATGATTGTTATCATGCACTGGGAACATTTGGCATGTGCGATTGCCCAGCCCGCATGATTTTCCACCTATTGATGGACATGTATGGCTTAGCTATTTATATCCTGAGTTCAGATTTATTACAAGTTTATTATTGCTGATATGTGTGTATATGTCATGTCTGAAAGTCAGTCAGTTAGTATGATTCAGCAGTAATCCAGATAAGTTACAAGTGTTATTGTAAAGATTCTAACTTGAAACATCTGAGCAATCTGCATTATATCTAAAACATGTCGACTTTATACATGTACATCTTCGTATACATGTAGCACCCTATCTTCCAAGATGAGCTAATTGGGTCCAAAACTTTCACTTGAGAAAAACTTAGAGAAAGAGAAATAGATGGAATTTTTTTTCTTGTTATTTTTTTATTCCAATTCATTCTCAGTTCATAACTTTTTAATTAATGTAAGGTTCAAAATGTCATGAATGCTTCCTGTAAATTCTAGACAAGCATATATATTTAATTTTTTGAATTAGTGAAAGCAGTATGCACTTATTTTTTATGTTTCTATCTTCAGTGAAATTTATTCCAATACAATTGTTTTGAAGATTTGATTGTTACACTTAGCACTCAATTTTAAAGGCATATTACATGAAGGCAACTTATAAAGAAAGAATTGATGGTATGAAGGTAACTTATAAAGAAAGAATTGATGGTATGAAGGCGACTCATAAAGAAAGGATGGATGGTATGAAAGCAGTATTGGAACAAAATAAATAGATCAATGATTGTACTACTTACCGTATATACTCGCGTATAAGCTGATACTAACTGCATAGACCCAGTCTATGGGTCTATGCAGTTTGTAAGTACTAATCAGTAAAACAAACAACATAGACCCTGATCCGTCTGCACATTATGCGATGGCAGATCGGGGTCTGTGTTGTTTGCATTTGAACCTGGATTATATGCGAGTATATGGTACCTCATTAGGGACAAAATTTGCGTCTGAAAAGTTTTTTTAAAATCTTACATTATTTTGTTTGCAACCTTATGTGCATTTTGTTTTAATATATATAAATAATGGAAGCCCTGAGTGCACTTATTTTCACTTATAATCCAGATTTCACAGTGCAGTAAAACAATAATTATCTGAATGCCAATTATTCTGATTATTTGTTCGTACAGACTACTTCCATGTCTCCATAATTGTCACTTACCATATGTACTCACTTATAAGTCAGATCCAACTGCAAAGAACATAGGCCCTGATCTGCCATCATATAATGTGCCAGTAGATCAGGGTCTATGTTGTATGTTTTGCTGATTAGTTCTAATAAACTCCATAGACCCAGATCTGCTGGTGCATTATGCAATGGCAGAACAGGGTCTATGCAGTTTGCAGCTTGAGCTGACTTGTAAGCAAGTAAAGACGGTATTATAACCTACATTTATTTATAAATGAAACTAACTTTCCAAAAGTTATGCCAACATAAAATGTGGAACAAAATTCAGAAACAAACACAATCGAATATAATCTCCTACAATTATAATTACAATGGTATTATGAATAACTGAATTATCTTTTTTTACAGTAAAAATGAATGTAAATAGGAGAGGGATAGAGAGGGTGAGATACAAAGAATGTTTATTCTTGCACCTGATTGTTACTAAGTGAATGCTGCTATGATAATATGTAATTTGTGTTGTGTTGTAATTTCATGCATTCTTGCTCGGCATTTGGTTATGCTGGTCTATTGAGGCATTTGGTTTTGCTGGTCTATTGATGCATAAGTTATTTCATTGGTTGCTTGTCTACTTTAGATATCTAAAAAGTACACTTGTCATCTTCTTAACCTGGATATTTTATCATAGTATGATGTACCATTGGTAAATTAGATTTTGAGGTAATAGCATGCAGCACTCCCTCATTATAAAGACCATCATTATAACACAGTTACTGTTATAAAGTGAGTATCGTCATGGATTCCATTTCATTAACTAGTACTAAAATTACATGTATCATGTACTTCATTATAAGGTAGTATACTCTATGACTGTCTTGGACCGTATTATAATGAGGGAGTACTGTATTATGTACATCATTGTAAGGTTGTCCGACTATAAGTTAGTATAATCTATGACTGCTGTGGATAGCATTATAATGAGGGAGTACTGTATTATGTACTTCATTGTAAGGTGGTCCGTCTATAAGTTAGTATAATCTATGACTGCTGTGGATAGCATTATAATGAGGGAGTACTGTATTATGTACTTCATTGTAAGGTGGTCCAGCTATAAGTTAGTATAATCTATGACTGTCTTGGACAATGTTATAATGAGGGAGTACTGTATTATGTACTTCATTGTAAGGTGGTCTGACTATAAGGTAGTATACTCTGTGACTGCTGTGGATAGCATTATAATGAGGGAGTACTGTATTATGTACTTTATTGTAAGGTACTCTGACAATAAGGTAGCATACTCTATGGCTGTCATATATGGTGCTATAATGAGGGAGTACTGTATTATGTACTTCATTGTAAGGTGGTCCGACTATAAGGTAGTATAATCTATGACTGATGTGGATAGCATTATAATGAGGGAGTACTGTATTATGTACTTCATTATAAGGTACTCTGACAATAGGGTAGCATACTCTATGGCTGTCATGTATGGTGTTATAATGAGGGAATATTGAACTAATGGCAGTATCTTGACTATAGTCAAAGCTGTTAAATGTATTCATGAATGAGGGGCTTTGTATTTGCAGATTTGAGGATGAGAATGATTGTTTTACTGTTGTAAGCCTAGTTCCATTCAGCAGTACTTTTGAAGAACCATTAAAATTTATATTTTCTTCAGTAAAACAATTAATAACATTTTCCAATCCTTCAATATAAGACTGTTGTCCCCATTCTAGCACAGGTTAGAAAATGTTGTCAAGAAATTGTTGAAAATTTATTGCTGAACAGCTCAATGGCACTACATGACATGGAGCCTTTTTTATGTCACAGTGGTGCCAGAGTTTTAGACAGTTTATCATTGATTTGACTGCTTCTAATTTTGATGAATTCTTTACAGCACACCTTCAATATAGTATGCTTCATTATAATACATTTCCTGTTATAATGTGGGTATTGTCATGGATAATATTTTATTATGTAATACTCAATTGTATTACATACCCATTTTATTATGTAATACTAAATTGTATTGCATACTCATTTAATTATGTAATACAAAATTGTGTTACATACCCATTTAATATGTAATACAAAATTGTGTTACATACCCATTTAATATGTAATACTAAATTGTGTTACATACCCATTTAATTATGTAATACTCAATTGTATTACATACCCATTTTATTATGTAATACCAAATTGTATTACATACCCATTTTATTATGTAATACCAAATTGTATTACATACCCATTTAATTATGTAATACCAAATTGTATTATATACCCATTTTATTATGTAATACCAAATTGTATTACATACCCATTTAATTATGTAATACCAATTGTATTACATACCCATTTTATTATGTAATACTAAATTGTATTACATACCCATTTTATTATGTAATACCAAATTGTATTACATACCCATTTTATTATGTTATACCAAATTGTATTACATACCCATTTAATTATGTAATACCAAATTGTATTACATACCCATTTAATTTTACATGGTTGGTTTAGCATTCGATACAGATGTTCAGTCTCTATTTACATATCACATATCGTATATACTGGCATATAAGCCAAGTTCAAATGCATAATGCGCTGACAGATCAGGGTCTATGTTGTTTGTTCAACTGATTAGTCCCTTCAAACTGAATAGACCAATTATGTGATGGCAGATCTGGGTCTGTGCAGTTTACAGTTGGTATCGGCTTATACGCGAGTATATACGGTACTCATATTGCAACTATTTCTATGTCTTCTTTAATGTCTGCATGTCGATATTTTCGGACACAGTAAATCAAACTTTTATCAAACCCAATTCATTTCAGTTTCATTCATACTGTAAAGCTAATAATATTTTAAAGAGCATTAAGAAGGGATATATAGTAAATACATAACCGCATTTGTGTTTTGTTCGGAGTTAGGGGAAAGAACTTGTTCAATATGGCTTAAAAATACATCTTAGACTAACGGCCTGGATGTATCTCCATTCCATATCAAACTCATTCTTTCTGCTGACTCAGAACAAAACATGTATGTAGTTTTGTGTATATATGTATAATGTACTTCATTATAAGGTGTTCTCACTATAAGGTGACATACTTCATGGTTTCCATGGACAGCATTATAATGAGGGAGTACTGTATATTGATATATATATATAATAGAATACACAATCAGGTTCTGACTTTTTTTAGGCTTTTTTTCATGCCTGTCACAAATGTGGAATTGTCATATAGTATGACCCTTGTCCATCTGTCCATCCACCTTTCTGTCACACCTTGGTTAAGTTTGGCATATAGGTTAGGAATTAATATACATGTATTTCCAAATAGGGATGGCAGGGAGTTCATTTTCTAAGAACACATTTCTAGTTAATCTTATGACAATGTGTGGTTTCATTTATGGTAATTTCACCTCTCTATTGAATTAAATTGATTACAGTTACATGTACTGTACAGAGCTCTAACTAAGATGCTAATGAATTGAGTATTTTCCCTGGTTTGGAACTAATTACGTTTCTTGAAGTGCCAGTTGGGCATTTTGTAAAGACAGTGCTACAAGACTCCTTGTTTACCAGCCTGAGTCTTTGTTGTCACGACATTCATCCTGCATATGACAATGCAATAAATGGCTTGATGACAAAGACTTTTCCAGGTGTATTTGATTCATTAATTTAATAGTGCTGGTTTTTTTTAGAGTGCTTTGACCATAATTGAGTAGATCTGCTACCATTTTAAACATGCTTGGAACTTTGTAATGATTAAACAGGATGTAATGGATCTGTTGAATCAAATGTGCCTGAGTGTACTTAAGTGCAGTCTGTTCTGTGTTCATAATAAGTGCAAGATATTCTGAAGACGTTGGACTAAGTGCTTAAAATTAAAATATTTTACATATTTGGAATTCATTAAAATTGTCATGCTCACATCAAGCATTTGTAGATGTGAAAGACGCAAACCTTATTTAAAGCTGTGCTAATCATTCCTTGCCTTGCTCTAATAGTGAATTTACACATCTTGTTTTTTTATCCACTTGTGGTGTCAACATTTCGAGATTTAAAAAAATGCTTTGGGGCACTTTTTATATAAATGAAACTTCTTTAAACCAGTGGTGAGCCCATCTTTAAATTGACTTCCTCTGTAAACTGACTAAATAATTTGGTTCCAGTAGGGTTGTTTAATACTAATCAAACTCTGTTTTTAGCTTCCTCTATACAACAGTCAAAAGTTTTGCCCTTACACTGTTTGGTGTTGGAATGTTTTACTTTACATTTTACTGAGTATATGTGAGTTTGTATTATATGTATGTAGAGAGAGAGAGAAGATGCTCAATTATGATTCATACATTGTTCATATGTTGTTCGTTAAGGCACACATTAGAATTTAGCAGACTGGGATCCATATTTTCTAAACTTTTTGAGTAAAAAACTCAAGCTTAAAGTACCAGAATTTGGACAGTCCATAACTTGAATTACAATAAAGTTAGAATGACAGAACTTTCAGATTTTTCTTATCTACAGTCAATCTACTAGACAGCCAAATTTGCATGAGATACGAGTACCCTAGGTATTGTACCAAAATTGGAGATTATGATGTTGGTTGGATGGTTGGTTGTGTTATTGACACTTTAATACATTATTGGCTGTATCATGCTGATGCAATGGGAATTAAGTGCCTTTCCCAAGGACACAGAGGCTGCTGACACGGCTGGTCTGGGCAGGATCAAACCTGCAATGCAAGGGTTGCATGTTCAGTATTCTACCAACAGAACTACCATGGCTTCCTTGCAAGTGTTGGGCTTGAGCTTGAACTTCTTACACAGAAAGTTTTAAGAATATTGGACCTTTTATGATACCTTTGATATTTCAAGGTTGCTATCAACAACCATGAACAATTTACCTATGTATAACTTGTACTGTATATACTTGAGTATAAGTCAGATCCAACTTAAGACAGCATAGACCTAGATGTGTCATCGCATAGTGCACTGGCAGATCTTGATCTGTGCAGTTTGTCAGGACTAATCAGTGCAACAAACAGAATAGACCCTGATCTGCCATGGCATAATGCAGAAGCAGATCAGGATCTGTGTTGTTTGTAGCTGGGTCTGACATATATGCTAGTACAGTGAAACCCCTCAAAACCAAAAACCCTTAAAACCAAATTTAATTTTCAGTTTTGAAAGATTTTCAATTTACTGATCGTTTCACAGATGTGAAAAAATATGTCTTTTATAAGCACTTATGTGACAAAAGAGAGAGAGTGAATGTAATTATGAGAACAAATGTGTGTGTGTGTGTGTGTGTGTGTGTGTGTGTGTGTGTACACACAAATTAAGAAAACTTTGGTTTTTTAACATTTAATGAAAAATGAGCTGAACAACATATGTTCCTTTCAAAAATCACATTCGGTCACAATAAATACAGTTGTTACACGTAGAAATACAGTCCTTGTCTCAAGAAAAATTTAAGGAACAAGATAACTTTACTATAAGGCCATTAGAATTATGAATGATATTCCCTAATGTTTAAATACTCCATATAAATCATAATGTTCCTATGTCAAATTCTTCTCCTAGTTTCTTCAACGTAGGTTTTGGCACAGTTTGATACTCTTTGGTCAGACTAATTTTATTCTGTAAGGATAGTTCAATACTACGATGTTTAGCTGATCGTTCTGGCATCTTGACATGTGATTGAAGACAAATGACACTCATGGCTACTTAAATGCATGCATGAAATGATTTTACTCCTTGGAAAATCAGTTGAGTGAATGTGACTTTTAGAATACTGTTTTGTTGGTCTCCGTTGGCACAGCATCAAAATTGAGGCTGCATGCCTGGCCAATAAAGTCCAGGTATTTAATTTTTTTTTTAAATGTTTATAGATCATTCATATAAATGGTGCTAAGACTTCAGATTGGCCTGTTGTTGGACCAGATCTGTGTTGGCGCACATGTCAAGTATTGTTTTAATCTTATGTGCCCTTCAGACATTTTCTCACCAATAAGCCTACTACAGTATTTCCTTACTGTAAATAATCTGGTCCAGCATGTGTCAAGAATTTAGCAGCTAAAATACATTTCCAACTTTGATGTGAGTTATGCTTGTAAGTTGGGGTTTTTTTAGAGTAAAATTGAAATTTGGGATTGAAATTTGATAAGGTTTTCAGAGTAGAGGGGTTATGGTTTACTGCAAAAAAGGATGATATTAACAAAGAAAAAATTCAGCCCCCACCCCCACTCCAATTGATCTTTTGGGGATTCCAGTATACTGAGGGTTCAGTTTTGATTGGTTTCACTGTATATATATGGTACTCAGTTGCAAACAGCCTAGACCCAGATCTGCCATCAGATAAATATTTATGCTTTTTGCTTAAATCCTACGGAGAAAAAACAATGTAGCCCTTAATCTGCCAGCACATTATGTAAAGATGAATGGCCTCAGACCACAGTTATTTTCCTTCAATGTTATGTATAACCATTCATTATTGTTCATTTGTAACTATAATTGATAGAACTTCATAACTTTTGGCACACACAAACTCACCTTAGTACATGAACTCTTGAAAGCTTCATCACAATAAACAGACTGACTCAAGGAAAGTAACAAACAAGTGCCTGAACGACGTGCAATTAATTCACACTTTATATATCACTGTGTTCATTGCAGAGCAAGAAAATTTAACAGTCTATACAATTGTGTAAACTTTGAAGTTGACCCTTTTATTATCAACATAGCTTGTAACATTTCAGAATATGTCAGCTGTAAAACACACTATCGAGCTTGGTACTATTTTGGGGGAATATCTTCCTGATTTAGGTCAGCCTCAAGGGGAGTTAATTGTGGTCTGAGGCCATAAATTACTTCCCTTTTTTGAAAATCCTTTAGACTTGTATAGTAAATGACAGTTTTTGAAGTGTATATCATGTGATGGATAGATGAAGCACTCCCTCACTATAAGGCCCTTCGTTATAACAGTTCTTGTTATAAGGTGAGTATGGTCATGGATTCCATGTCATTAAGTAGTAGCAAAATTACTTGTCTAATGTACTTCATTATAAGGTGGTCTCACTATAAGGTGGTATACTCTGTGGCTTCCATTGATAGTGTTACAATGAGGGAGTACTGTAGATAGATAGATGGATGGATGGATAGATGGATAGATAGATGTTTGAAATTTTTAATAGAATTATAAATATTTGTTGTGGAAAGAAACTATATGAAATATCAAATATCCACAAGCCTCCATTATGAGAAGTCAAGTTTATCACATAGAGTGTTGGATAATTCCCATGAAACTTTTATCCCAAATTTACTGAAGTCTAAACCTTTGGATAAGCTCTGATATATGAATTACTCAAATCTAGCAAAATTCTCAATTTTTGCATCCTTTTCAAAGTACCAATTATTATAGAAGTCTATTGGATTTTTTAATGTGGGAACTTACGTGTGGTCACTAACTGTACAAGATGAGAAAAATTCTCTCTTTTGACTTCCTGTGATCAGTTCATTGCAGTGTGCTGTATTTTCTAGAGCTGAGAGCCCTGCTTCCAGGGTCTCTAATCTCAGAACCCTTGGATTTCAGATTTTGATCTCATCATTTATCCATTTTAAAAATTCGAAGTTTTTAGAGGCTCCTGGTCATGAAATTTGTTTTCAGAGAGAGAAAGCTTCAGTGTTACACATAGGATCCCAAGGGCAGGGGACACTTTGCCCCTCACCCTCTAAATTTGGGCAACACACAACAATTTAGAGGGACAAATGAAAATAATAGTGCATTATAATGTACTAATAGTGGTATAAAAATGAGATAATCTTGTTTGCTTCAACAGTTTTGCCACCTTAACTTTGTGGTCTGCACTGTACTATCATATTTTCCTTGCACACTTACATTATTGCAATAAAAGTTGTATCATATGCTCTAGTAAACATTAACATGTTTGAATATCTGGTTAATCTGAAATGAGCTGCACCATGGAATTTTCAGTTCCGGATCTTGCTCTCAATTAATTTTAGTGTACACTCATTATCTTCCAGCATTTATTTTAATAAATACCTATGTTTTCTGAATTACTTTTCTTTCCAAACTATCAAATAATTAATTAAATGACAACTTCTGTATTTGCATAAATTTAGTCTCTTTTGTCATTAGTTCAACCGCAAAATAAATTAAATCGTCCTGGCCGTAGGGGGTGACTTTAACTTCTAAAATATGTTACACTACATTGCCATCTTACAGTTTTATCACCTTTGGCGACTTTGGCCCATGCTAGTGAAAAAAGAGAAATGGATGGAAATCCAATAATGAAACACAGTAGGTGTATTTTTCAAATTATTTTCTGATGCAAAACTGAGCCCAGCCGGGCACACATGGTCAGAATTTGGGGGACATATGACAAAAAATTGCAGGAAACCCACGAGCCCATGCTCAATGTGTAACACCGAAGCTATGAAGAACTAGCAATGTGATTGACTGTTACATTCAGGTCATTGCTTCAGGCACCAATAAAAATAATTTTGCAGTTTACAAACATTCAGTTTTTTAGAGATGTAACTAATTAGGGATGTAGTCACTATTTCTTGCATACTTAAAATATATATTATGGAATACAGCGACTATACTTGCTTCACTGTGTTTAATCTCACTCTTATAAGAAATAGGTTTAACATTTCCAGTGTCTGTAGAATTATCATTTGATGATTTTGTATTAAATTATTTTAAATTGTATAGCATACTTCAGGGTACTGTTTTAGTTGAGAAATGGTGCTTCAGTGGTAGAGGCATATAGCGTCACCATTTGTTGATCTGTCCGTCACACTGTGGTTAAGGTTTGCATTTATGTCATTTCAGGCTTTGTGTTTGGGTGTCCATGTTCCATGAATACATTTTTAAAATTTGTTTTTGTTATTATTTATTGAAATAAGCAACCAATCAGATTTCATTAATGGTGCCAATTAAATTTCAAAAAAGGTGCCAATTGAAGTAATCCAACACCTAATTGGTCAATTGAAAGTGCTTTTAATTGTCTTTTAAACCTGTAGGGCACTCTTAGTGTGTGTGTGTGTGTGTGTGTGTGTGTGTGTGCATGTGTGTGTGTGTGTGTGTGTGATATAAGATTTTGCTGTGCTATATTCTTGAAACACTGTTGTTTTTTTATGTAAATATTAATATCTATATGTATATATGCACATTATTCATAAAGTCTTACTGTTGCAGCCATTTCTTGTTAACATTTGTTATTTGTTGTTGATGTTTGTCACATTCATGATACAAATAAAGAATAATCAATACATGTTTTGAAATTATCATTTTAAGTCCTCTATCCAGCATGTCCATAAGCCTTTGAGACAGTGTAATTTCAGTGGTCCAGAACTTGTATATAAACAGCTCAGTCTGTACCCATCAATTATTGATAAATCAAGTTCATGCTGATAACTGTCTTTTCCAGACAATAGTCATTGGTCCACTTTTTTCCTCATCGACCCTTAGCATATTTAGTTTCCAAAAATAGTTTTGAATAACTGCCCTCTTGCAGTTGAAAGTGTTACTTTCTGTAGCAAACTAAATCAATTGACCAATGAGAGAGCTTGTTACACATCAAATGACCAATGAGAGAGCTCATTACACATGTTGGGTATTCAATATGATGACTTCCTTGATGTCCACATGCCTTGACTCAGAATAAAAACTTGTGTGTGCACGGTTTAAATTGGAGAAACTGACATATGGCATGTATTGTTGTCAGTAGAGTCCTCAGTTATTATTCCCAACTATCTTCTTGGGAAGATATAATGTTCAATTTGATTGGATGAGTTTATTTCATCTACATCCAATCAGATAGCAGAGTGGTAGATACTGTTTAATTTTTGCTACATGTGTCAAGGGTTGATGTAGAACAAAGTGGATCAGGGGCCCTTGTCTAGTGAAGATGGCTGATGATGAGCCCATCCTAACATTTTTGAAATTTGTTTATAATTTGTTTAATATGTGAAAGCTTTTTAGTTCGTCATACTAAAAGGCCAAGTGAGCTTATGGTATGGTCCTTCAGTTTGTGTGTCATTCATCAGCAATTACAATTTTTAAATTGTTCTCAAAAACCACAGCACCAATTTCAACCATTCTTGGCCGAGAGCATCCTGGCATGGAGGTGATTAAAGTTTGTACAAAAACTGTCAATTCTCAGATAAATATGGCCGCCATTACTAAAAATATAAACAATCTTTACACAACTCCTTCTCTAAAAGCACTGAACAAAATTTGGCTAAATTTGACAGAAACATTCTGGCAAAAAGACCTTTCAACTTTGCACAAAACATATCATTTTGCCATTCAATATGGCTGCCAGCGATAAAACTAGACAAACCTTGAAATATCAGAAAGCACCATATTAACCCAGATTTCTTGGCCAACTGCTCTTGCATTTGGTGTTTAGTTGGTTGTCAGCCAGATGAGAGGTCTCAGGGTGGCTTTGGTCTCTTGTTCGTTTATGAGACTACACCGCTCCCCCCCCCCCCCCCTCAAATTTTAACAAAGTTTAGAAGATAGGCCTCTGGGTTTATTATGTGAAAAATACTATTAATTATTACACTCTCTAGGGTTAAGGTCATTTCAGCTTATGATATTGCCCAGCATCTGTCAGGCATTACCACTTATCTTACTCAGACAATTTCTCTTCATCACTTATTTCTTTTTTTAAATTTATTTACTTAGCACAGATAGGACAGAGAAACACTGTGTTTATGTCAGTTCCCATTCATGCTAAAGCTGAGTTATAACAATTGTGCCTCTTTTGTTCATTATAATCACAATGGTGGTCAGCTTGAAAAGTTAAGTACTTATCTACATGTATTTCATTCTCCTACAATTTCTCCATGGACCATATATATATATATATATATATAGATATATGAGATCTGGAAAATTTGTGAACTGTTCTTGGGCATATCTACATTTTTTCTTTTATTCAACTTTTAAAGTCATTCTATAGCTATGGAATTACAATATGCTTAAAATCTTGCACAATCCTGTTTTTAACACAACAAGAGTCCTTAGATGGGGCTGATGCTCTACTGGGCGAAAAGAATTTGCAGCAAACCAAGATAATATCATTTCTTCCTTTTAACAATGTCTACCATCTTGAATGATGAAAACGTGGTTTTGCATCATTTCATTCACCCTGCAAGATGGTGGCCAGGTAAACAATTGCTTAGAAGTACTTTGTCAAAATCAGTGAATATCATATGATTATTCATTCATCTATGATTTATTCATCATGGATATTGTTCATCTAAGTACTTAAATGCTTTTGATAAATCCTCAATGTGACTGATGCTGTTAAAAATTTTATTATTATTTATAATTACTTATCAGAGTTCTGCATACAAATAAAATGGTGGTAAATCTAACAATGTCAAAACTGTAGAAAATTTTCAATGGATCCAGTCTATCTGAGTTCTCTGGATTCACCCATGAGGATATTCATGATGTGGAAGTAAATTCATACAGAAAGGTAATCCCAGATTTTATCCAATCAAGACAGTATCCATATCCATGTGAGGTACAACTCATCACTGAAGCAGATGTTTGAACCTAGGACCAATTTCCAACTCCACAAATACTCATAGCAACATGGGTATGTGTCCAAAATCACTGCTTCACATGAAACTAAAGTTAAATGTAATGTATTCCCTTCAACAAATACCATTTTATCTCGGGGCAGTGGATGCTTGACTTGGACTTGTAATGGATTTCTTCAACGGTGTTAAGACGTAAATAATAGATCTGACATCAGCAACCTCCACTCCTATCAGTGCCTGTCAGGCGAAGCCATAAAAACAAACTCCCTTGCTCAAGTAGACACAAACTACACATGGCCTAATTACTTAACACCCACCTCTCCCTAGCCCTGGTCGACCCAGATACACTTCATCAAATTGTAGAAGACAACGCCACTAATCAAGACAATGAAAATCAAAGTCCAGGCAGGCACAAGACACAAAGTGCCTAATATATAACACCTCAAACACCTGCCTGTCTCAAAGCCCAGGTAGACCCAGATATACTTCACCAAAGTGTAGAAGACAATGAAACTAATCATGATGAGACTTCTTTCAAACACAATGCAAGTCACAGTTCACAGTGCCATGGAAAACTTTGTTCAAAGTGACTTGATAGCTATGATCAGGGATCTTAATCTGTATGTGTATGTATATGTCATGTATATATATATATATATATATATATATATATATATATATATATATATATATATATATATACGAAGAAATAATATTAATTGCAATTCTCTCTCTCTCTCTCTCAATATATATATATATATATATATATATATATATATATATATATATATATATATATATATATATATATATATATTCAAGGCAATCCTGAAAATAGTTTAGGAGGAGTAGCGATAACAGACTTGTGCTAACGGACGGATGAACATGGGACGACGGATAAGCGCTATTTTCATTTAGGACCAAGTAGACATGATAAGGAGTTTTTTTTAGTGAAAACCTGATGTTGATATGCCCATCCATTCAGGAGAAGCAGTGATAACAAGATTTTCAAGATGGCGGCCATTTTTGACGTCAGAGTGGCACGATTTTCATTTGGGACCAACTAGAAATCATAAGTATTCTGGTGAAAACCGCATGTTGATATGACCATCGATTTCGGCGGAGTAGCGATAACAAGATTTTCAAGATGGCTGCCATTGCGGCATTACTGGACGTTAGATTCGCCCCATTCTCATTTAGGACCAACTAGACATCATAAGAAGTCTTTTAGTGAACACCCCACGTCAATATAACTTTCTGTTCAGGAGGAGTAGCGATACTAAGATTTTCAAGATGGCTGCCATGGTGGCCATATTGGACTTCAAATTGGCAACTTTTTCATTTAGGACCAAGTAACATCATAAGAAGTCTTTTAGTGAAAATACAATGTTGATATGATCATCCATTCAGTAGAAGTAGCGATAACATTATTTTCAAGATGGCTGCCATGGCAATTAATGAACAACGGAAGTTTAATAATTAGACAATGAATAATTGATAATTTCAGATTTCAGATCACGGTTTGGGAAAGGTGTCATTTATATTACACGAAGCCATCTGAATTGATGCGTCGTAAGCCCCAATTGTAGTCCAGCAATTAACAGCAGAAGTTTGATAACTGATTGATAATTGTCCGTAAAAACTTAATTAAATTGATTTCTGAAATGAAGACCTAAAATGGTCAGCGATGTTAGGAGAGGACTATAATTTAAAGCAACCCATAAAGTTCTATGACTTTTAATTCATTCTATTTACAGTTATAGAATATCAACGTTTTCTGGTTAAAAACTTGAACGTGAGTTCCGGGTTCAAAGGTTAATAGAATATACGGTCTGCTTTTATTTAGTCCTTGTAAGATAATAAGTAATTATGTAAGACCGGTGGATTTTTTTTTTTATTATTTTTTTTTTAGCGAAAGAAACTTGATTTAGGCATGGTGGCATTTACAATGTTCATCATTTATTATTAGATTCGTGTTAGAGAACCATACTATATTATCTACCTTCTCTTTTCAGTTAATAAAGGTGGAACAGGTAGTCCTCAGTTGTAATTCTGGGCTTTATTCTGTACAAATGAGAACCTGAGAACAATATACCAATTAAGAGAACACAATGGATGCCTTCTGTTGGCAGGTCTTACAAAAACGTGTTTGTGTGTGTGGAGAGAGAGAGAGAGAGAGAGAGAGAGAGAGAGAGAGAGAGAGAGAGAGAGAGAGAGAGAGAGAGAGAGAGAGAGAGAGAATCGATTGAGACAGGGGCCACAATGTTAAACATGAGCATTATGTAGGAAAATTAAATTAATGTTATCATCTCTTGCAATGGAAGTCTGGCGATCAATAGCAAACTGCGTTTATTTCCAGTAGTAACTATTGGTGCTAAGCTTCTTGGAAAGTGAAAACATCGTGCTGTGGAATAGTCGTAAGCTGAGCTCTTTTATAATCTGTAATTCCGCAGGCAAGAACTTTGGTCACTCTACCAGCGGGTCCTCAAGGAATCAATGTCAAATTTGTCTGGTTGTGGATCTAACTAATTTTTTTAGTTACCTTATTTTCTCGGAGAAAAGGAGCATCGTTTTGACTGACACATTTGGTTGATATTTTCGCTCAAGGGACTGGGATCAAGTGCAGCTTGGACTTTTTTTCAAGTAGGATCGGACTGTCAGATATACATTAATGACGTGGTATTGGATGATGACGCTAGAAAAAATTATTCTAACCTCTTCAGCCTTAGTTTTGACCCTCGTACTTTTCTTCAGAACGACTACATGCTTCAACGGAGAAAATGTAAGTGTTGTAGTTATCCTTTATTGTCAATAACCAGCTTAACTTCTTTGCAAATTTATCTGTTGGTACTGTAAAGATGGCCCCATACGGGCTTCGGGATGTAGAAATGCCCGATGTGACCTCCTCCATGTTGTAAAAAACAACCAATAGAGGCTGGAGCCGAGTTGGTTCAGTGGTTGGTTGATCACAATCGCAACAGATAGGGTTCGAATCTTACCATTGGATCAGCCTGTATCGGTTACAGTGGTGTGTCTTTAGGAAAGGCACTTTATTCCAATTGCCGCGGCACTAAATGACCTACTTGTGTTGATGTGCTGTAAAAGACCAATGAAACCCAACAAAACTGTTAAGATGGTTTATACTGCACGAAGAGTAAGCATAATTACATGTTTATGATACAGATTAGATAATATTTTATTCGTCCGCTACTGAGATTCGAACCCGGGCCCGCGAGTTACGGCTCCCATCGCCTTGCCTGCGCGCACGAAAACCGTACCCTCTCGATTAAACGCTCATCCCGATATAAGATGGAACCTCGTTATAGACATAGGTATTCGTGCACAGAAGATACGCTCACATGGCGATCCAGCAATTAACTCTCATTCATATACACAATCAGTCCGGATTCACCGAAATCAAGGCAAGTATATATTTGTAACTGTCTATGATAATTCCATTCCTAATCCATATTCACCAACTGAATGATACATAAAGACACAAATTGATGTGTGGTCCAAAGCATTGTAGGATTATATTACACGGGAGGGAGGGTGTGCATGCTCTCACTATCCAAGTAATAGCATGGATGTTTCGACAGTCGGGGTTAGGGATTCAAGCTTTTTCTCAAACGGGATTATATTTTTTTATAACCAAAATTCTGTATTGGTTCCTTTTTATGTGTCTGGCAGAGAACACAAATTGAAAGTAGAACATCTTTTCGACAGGTAAATTGAAGCCAGAAATGAAAGAAGATAAGACACGTATGGTGGAACTGTATTCCCCTATTAATATTCCTCAGCGGCCTCGTTCACACATTACTGACTGGGGGTATTCCCAATTAAATTAAAGCGCCTGTCTGTAATGGTGTGTCAAAATCTGTCTGGAACGGAGTAGGGCCCCCACTCCCACCCCGATATTACATACAAGAGCTTGCATTTGTAAGGTTAATCATGGTCTTTGTCACTAATAGGGTTTGTGGAAAGATGCATTCTCATTTGCAATCCTATATTGATCCATAGTTGGACATGTATCAAGAGTATGTACCGCATTATTCAATTAACGATTACGCTGTTACGACATTATTATATTCGTCATTACGTTCGGCTCTACACATATTAGATTTACTATATCATACTGTAAGACTGATAGCATTCCACCAATTGTAATTTGGTTAAATAGCCTGTAATAAGAAACGAAGATAAAACCAGTCAAGCATTAGCAATTTCTAACGTTAGGAGCTGTCTAAGCATATGACAACAGCTGCTTTCAAGTTTTATCAAAATGCACTTCGTTTAAGGAAACCATCAACAGTATCATTGTCACTGCAATTAGTATACGTGACTGGCCCAGAAAGTTAGGATTTTTTTTAAAATAATTTATTTCAAAAGCTTTATATTTGTGATCTATATTTACGTCAGCAAATTGTACGCTCCGTCAACATAGGTTAAGTCTATTTCTTTGAACAGTTAATTATGACCTGACATTGACAGCCACATTCTTTGAACAGCTAATTATGACCTGACATTGACAGCCACATTCTTTGAACAGCTAATTATGACCTGACATTGACAGCCACATTCTTTGAACAGCTGATTATGACCTGACATTGACAGCCACATTCTTTGAACAGCTAATTATGACCTGACATTGACAGCCACATTCTTTGTTCCATGGTCAAGAGGGTACACAAGTACTTGCTGCATGTGATCTCGTGTTAGGTCAGGTCCAAATGCAAACAACATAGACCCTGTTTGGTGCGACGGCAGATCAGGGTCTATGTTCTTTGTTCTACTGATTATTCATAACAAACTGCATATAGCTAGATATACCGGCTCGTTATGCAACGGCACACCTGGCTCTATGCAATTTGCAATTGGATCGGACGTGTACGTAAGTACATACGGTACATCAAAACTTATTCAAACGTTGGAATGCACGTTCCAGTTTTTCGTGTTTAAAAAGTATTTCCTGAAGATATATGGTATATAATTTATCTACTTAGCAATTGATCAAGTAAGAAAAACGATGAAACACGTATTGATGAGTGCAAACGTTAGCCAGAGCACTCGTGAAAAACTTGAAACTCTGCGGATCAAATTCTCCCACTTGTTCCTGCAAACGTTTGCGCATGAGCAGACCATATACAGTACAATCCATATAAACCAGAACAGTGTCACATGTTAGTCTCATCTATAAACCGTCATCACCATGGATTCAGCACCATCTGACTTGCATGGTTGTGAATAGTTTTTCTTATATTCAACAGCAATGTCAATCCAATGCGCATGTCTGCACATCCCTGATGAAGTACCCTGATGAACAAGTGTTCAATGAGGGACCTTACTGCAAATGTGCAGGATGCACTTCGTCGTGGCAGGAAGACAGACAATCACTTACTTGGCCACATTATGAACGAGGTATCAGTGTTACAAAAATACATTTATAAGGGACTGGCCATTTAATTGTCGTGTGTGTGTGTGTGTGGATGAGTTAGTTGGTTGGTTTGGGGGAGGCTGTGAACTGCATTTCTTTTTTCAAAGCAAATTCCGGTCCCCAAATAGCTTGTAAAAATGCTATTGCTGTTATTTGTAGACAGAAAGATCTTATTCTATCCATCATATTAGTTGGGGAATTTTTTTTATCTTGAAATAAAAGAAGAAAAAAATCCTAGTTGGAAAGAAAATTGCATCCCTCCCCTCCCCCTCTAAGCAAAATAAGTAGTCCGTCTCTTATATCCCAATATATCCAAATTCTTAAGTGTGTTTTGAACTTTATTATCTCATAATGCTGCATATGTCGAATATTCGAGATATTTTGGAGACTTTTAGGTTTTCTTGGAGTTCCGTATAAATTGTAATGAGAATATTCAAACTCTTTATTAAAGAGGGCACTTCATAGATTTTAATGAATTGAAGTGGTTAAAATAAACTAAATTCTTCCAAATTATAAGAAATAAACTTTTGTCAACAGGCCGAAACATGGACAAAGTACATGTAGGTGGACCTTGTTACGTATCATGTTTTTGTTCTAGTCAGAAAATAACCTGGATCCAGCAAATTAAGTACAAACTAGTATCCATTTTTTTTTTTTTTGGGGGGGGGTATTATTTTTATTTATATTATTATTATTATTATTATTATTATTATTATTATTATTATTATTATTATTATTATTATTATTGGGGTTGTTGTTCTTCTTCTTCTTTTAAGGAATGGAGATAATTCACAGGAACCTCAGCATGGTTTTTCATTTGTGTAGACAGAAAAATATGAAGGGAATGCGACCATGTCAAAAAATATAGACAACAACGTATGATCTGGATATGGGGGTGGATGTGCAATTCCGTCAAAATATGTACCAAAAATATCAAAACGGGGGTGAGACCGAATGTTAGCGCGATACTGTCTCCAGTTTCATTTTATACTTTCTATTTAAGTACAGGTTAGACAAAACTTAGTGAGATACGACTGCACCGTCGAGACCTCTCCTAGCTATACATACGCACATGTGAATAGATGAACATAAAGGACCGACCAATGGAGTAATTTTCAAAGATGTAAAAAAATATTTAAAAAAAAAAAAGGGAAAAATCCATTGTCTTTATTGATTTATTTTTTATACAATGTTATAAACTGTTATGGATGAGATTTACTGGTAACATCTCTCTCTCTCTCTCTCTCTCTCTCTCTCTCTCTCTCTCTCTCTCTCTCTCTCTCTCTCTCTCTCTCATCCCAAACTCTTATCAATCTCATAAAGGGCGTGACTTTCTTTTTCCGTGATCCATGATAAATATTATTGGCATGCCAGCACACGGAGCGGCATTTCTGAACATGAATATACGATTGAGGCGCCCATGGGTTATTTTAACGTGCTAGACAAAGATTAGTATGCATTTTGTAATAAAATAGAATCTAAATTTCATCGTTCTAAAAGTACACAAAATAAATCAGTGAATGGAGTGGCACGTCTGGACGAGCTAGCGTATTTTACAACAAGTTTTGCTTGATAAAATCACTCATCTAGCATCGTTATTATTTGAGCAGTGCACTTGGACTCTTTCAATCATCACATACTCACAGGCTGGATATTATCGTCTCGGTTCCCTTCAGAGTAGTCAATTTCCCCAATTATCTAAATTAAGAACGACACTATTCGTGTTCTAGATGGGAACGCTGCCTTCTTTATAAAAAAACTTGTCTATAACGTTGTACGTTACAGTTTTATATCTTATGCTCCACAAAGCGATTTTAATAATAGACGAAATCACATATATAAAGCCGGAAGTCCGTAATTGCTAGGGTTATGGACTTTTGATAACGCCTGTTATTGTTCTGTGTTCCACTCCAGCCGACAAAACCGTTCAGTATCGATTCTGCATCCCAATAATTCCCGACAGAGACTGCCAGTTAGACGAATTAGCTGTTACCATGGAAACAGAAGCTGATGGCTGGAGCCCGCACGTGAGGGAGGTTCGCTGCGCTTGCCCTGGAAATATGTATGAACTGATTGGCTGGTGGCGACACAAGACACACCTATCCAGCAATATGACTGGTCTCTGGATCTATGAATATTACTGCGACAAGGTGAGACAAAGCAGGAAGCAAACAATTCACAACTGACCTCTCGAATATGGGGAGACTATTCCAAGAGCTAATTTGCATAGCTATTTTGAAATCAGCGCCCCCCTCCACACACACACACACACACACACACACACACACACAAAACAAAACAACAATCAAAGTGACTGATAAAATACATTTAAGTTGTGAAAATTTCATTCAGCAAGTCTAGAGTTATAAAGAGTTGAAATTAAATATGTCATATAAGCAACTCATTCGCTACTTCGAGATCAAACCTACGGAACATATATCATATTTCAGTCTCGCAGAAATAGCCGAGGCGGTCTGAATGATAGCCACGTGGTGCCACTGGCAATCTTATTCGGACCACCTCTGCGATACAAAAATAGGCCTCTAACGTATATTGGCACAGGAATTTATTGAAACATCACACATTTTGTTCGCCAGATATTTCTTCACAGGCAAGGAACCGCAATTTATTCGTACCACCTTGGCTATTTCTACGATTAGACTGACTGTAGGATTGACCGAGGAGTTACGAATAGTTCGATGCATTCGCAGCTTCTCTGTCAATCCTTGTTTCGTAAATAGTCGAGGTGATCCAAACCGCAGCTATCGGCATACATTCGAGGTATGATCCGTAGGACGGACCTCGAAGTTGCGAATGTCGCAATCTATACCAGTAAGAATGCAATTAGTTAAACATTTAAACTTAGCAGGGTGATCAGATGATTGGAATGTTTATCACGCGATAATTGATTGACAAACGCCGCGCCCAGACGAGAGATAATCTTGATGGAAAATTCAGAGTATTAGAGGTAATACAATACTCTTTGTGTTGTCCCTATCTATTATAAACTCCCTTGTCCCTTGTACATGTTGCGAAACCGCTTCATCCATATATATTTCAGTCACCACATACCATACTGCCGACAAAGAAATAACTGGATATTTAATAAAACATAATTATAAATACCTATATTCATGAAACCAAATAGAAATGGTGTCGCCTTTTGTTCTCTTCGTGTTCTTTCTGTGGTTGGATATCAATTGACAAGACCTTCTTCCTGGTTTCTATAATGACCTGTAGGCCTGGTTCAGCTGTCATAAAACATTACTCAATAGTTCGAGTAATAGCTGTTTCTCCAGACTTCAAAGTCTTACTCTAAATCGATAAATGCAGCGTTCTGATTGGTCAGAATATTTTCGAGTAAGATTTGGGCCGTCTATGGGCAACCTATTCTGGGATTTCGACCAAACACCAAGAACACTTTCTCATATGTTCTCAGTCGTTCCTAACTGTGCTTGCCTAAACAATTCGAGTTGATCTCAGAACAAAAACAAAACAAAACAAATTTTTTTAAAAATTCAAAGATTCACCATTGCTTCGCATAGAAACTGTATTATTATACCATCTCTGTTCCTGTCAACTCCCGCCTCAGAGGTGGTATGGTTCGCAACATGAGAACGATATTATTGAAGGTTCTTGAACACGGTTCTTGGCGTTAGGGCGAAAAGAATCACAAGAACCTTATTTTCTGTCTCGCCAAAGACACCCTGTGAGTCAAGTAAAGTTTTATGACAGAGGGGCTTGACCTAGATATCATTGCCTCAACTTGAGTACGCACTCATCTCAAAATTTTGCCCCTCTGTAAAATCATATTTAAGGTCAAGATCTTGGTGCTAAGCCCGAAATAACCAACTTGCTTCAAGACAAATGTTTAATTGCACTAAATTTATAGCAGTTTACACACTGTCAAAATGCAAAATTTGAGTGTTTACTCAAAGTTTAGACGTTTTATGAAAGTGTGACATGGAGATCATAAAATTCGAAGCTTAGGTTTGAGTGGAAGTGTCCACTCTCAACCAATTAAAGGTAACCTTTCTAAAGTTAAGTGTACACTCTCAGCCAATTAAAGGTAAACTTTCTAAAGTAAAGTGTCCACTCTCAGCCAATTAAAGGTAACCTTTCTAAATTAAAGTTATTTATGATTTGTTAATACCAACCTAAAGTTCAAACTCAAAATGAAGCGCTTTATGATCTGCAAGCCAAATTATTTTTGTTCTCCATTAAGCTGCTCACTTAATCTCAAAAAACAAGTCTTGTTCATCGAAACAACATCTTGTCATCTGTTTAGAAAAAATATCTTCTTTTTTATTTTGTTGCCAATTTTCTAAATTTGTGCATATTCTGGTAAATGTTATCCTGGTACCCACGAGCAGAATGAATAACACAGATTCTGTTTTTATTCCCCAGGGGAAAGTGGGGAAGGGGAAACAGGTTCTATTTATATACCCCAGGGGGAAGTGGGGGGAGGGAAGGTCCTATTTTTTATTCCCAATAGGGAAGTGTGGTGGAGAGGGGACGAATCATATATTTATTCCCGGGGTGGGGTACATGAATTATTCCAAGATAACATGTTCTTAACATTCTCGCCAACAGGGAGAGAGAAAAAATCGGTTTCTGATTTCTTTGAATCTTCTCACATGTACAAATCCTAAAGATGGAGGTGGGTTTGAATAAGATCAATATGGCCTCTCTCTCTCTCTCTCTGTTATTATATTTATCTTCTTGATCTATATACATCTTCAAGTATAATGAGGTGACTATTCATAATTACCTAACAGTATAAATATTTTGAATGATTGATTGTACTCTTCGTAGCACGGAGGAAATAATAATATCATTCAATAAATCTATCTATTATTTCGAAACTGGACTTTCATGGTCTCAATGCTTTCAAAGCAAGAATCCCTTGAAGGGACTTACGCTCAACTGGTCGAAAAGAATTTCCAGGCATTCAAGATAAGATAATTTCTACCTTTTAAATATCGAGAGTTGAAACCATCTCTGATATTCTTGAGCAATAACAAGATTTTCAAATTAGCTGCTGTGGTGCACATATTGGATGGCAGCTTGGTACCATTTTCATTTACGACAAATCAAACATCATTAGAAGTCTTTTGGTGAAAACCGGATGTCATAATGATCATTTATTCAGGGGGAGTAGTGACAAGAAGATTTTTAAGACAGTCGTCGTGGCAGCCATATTGGATGTACGACTGGCACCATTTTCATTTAGGACCAACTAAGTATCATAAGAAGTCTATTGGTGAAAATCTCACGTTGATATAGCTATCCATTTGGGAGGAGTAGAGATAACAATATATTCAAGATAGCCACCATAGTGGCCATATTGAAGGTTAGTCAGTTTCATCAAGGACTAACTAGATACCATAAGAACTCTTCTGATGCAAATCCTATGTAAAAATGACTTTCCAGTTAAGTGGAGTAGCGAAAACAAGATTTTCAAGATGGCCACATGTTAGATGTCAGATCAGCGCCACTTTAATTTAGGATCAACAAAATATTGTAAGAAGACTTTTAGTGAAAACCACATGCTGACTTGACCATTCACTCAGGATAAGGAGTGATATCAAAATTTTCAAGCTGGCCACTGTGGCAGCCATATTAGAAATCAGATCGGCACCATTTTTATTTAGGACAAACTAGACATCACAAGAAGTCTTTTGGTGAAAACACCATGTGAATATGACTTTCCACTCAGGATGAGGAGTGATAACAATATTTTCAATATGGCCGCTCTGGCAACCATATTGGACCTCACGTCGGCACCCTTTTCATTTAGAATCAACTAGACGTCATACGAAGTCTTTTGGTAAAAACCCCATGTCAGTATCACTTTCCGTTAAGGAGGAGTAACGACAACAAGATTTCAAGATGGCTGCTGGGGCGCCATATTGGACGTTAGATTGGCAGCATTTACATTTGGACCAACTAGACATCATAATAAGTCTTTTGGTGAAAACCCCATGTTGAAATGACCATCCATTCAGGAGGAGTAGCGATAACAATATTTTCAAGATTGCCGCTGTGGTGGACATATTGGGTATATGAGCAGTACCATTTTCATGTAGGACCAACTAGACCGTGGGACGAATGTGTGTGTAAAGTTTCATGGCAATCCTCCAAGTAGTTTAGGAGCAGTAACGATAACAACTTGGTCATATACCATTCCATAAGCTCTTCAGTAGAGCAAAAAAAAATATTTTAAAAAATCAAGCTAACTCCCTGGACGGTTTACAGGAAACTGTCGATCCTATTCTTACAAACCAGTAAGAGTTCTATGCTAACAACTGGAGGGACAAGGACTCTGAAGCTGAGGCAAAACTCCTCCATGTCAACTTTGTTGGACTCCGCCAATTGGAACATCGCTCGACAATTTCTGTCAAGTACAGAAATGACATCGGAGGTAGTTGTAGGAATACACATACATTTTTGATGGATCTGGTAATTCGCCTCTGGCGGATTGCACCACGTATGATACGACAGAAAAGGCCAACGATGTTTTGATTGTGACTTTGTATCCTTTCGCCGCCATATTGTGCCGTGTTAACAAAAGTAGTTCCGAATATAGTTGTAAATGAAGGCGACATTCGCAACTTCGAGGTCAATCTTACAGATCATACCTCGAATGTATGTCGTTAGTTGCCATTCGGACCACTTCGACTATTTACGAAACAAGGATTGACTGAGAAGCTACGAATGATCGAACTATTTTTTGCATTCGTATCTTCTCGGTCAATCCTACAGTCAATCCAATCGTAGAAATAGCCTCGAACTGGATTCTGTATCTATACAAGTGCAGGTCACTTAGGAATTTAGATACAGAAAGTCTGCATAAAACTTGAAGTATCGAACAAGTCTAGTTTAGGATTTTAGTATTTTACATGGGCTAAATTACCTGCCAATTTCTAAAAGTAGTTACGGAATTTTCTTGGAAACAAATGATGACAAACAAACATGTTTAACAAATTCAACAATAAAACATATTCACGGCCGGAACGGGGCTCGAACTCGGATCTCCCAATACTAACTGGGCGTTCTACTAAGTACGCTCTCTGTGCCGATACCCACACGGTCTCCTGCTACAAACCGATTCAGGAAGCTTTCAAGACACTTTCTGTATCTTTTCTACCATTTTCAACAGCTATTACATGCAGGATATTTGTTTGTATCGAGGGAATAACGGATATATATATATATATATATATATATATATATATATATATATATATATATATATATATATATATATATGAGTTATTCACTCGGAACAAGCAAATTTTCTTGTAATTTTATGCTCATATGTATTGGCAAGGTAAAGTTTTAACAGACTGAAGTAGCAGATTTCTAACGGTATCCCGCGCGAAAATGTCAGCTGTTTACCGTTTATGTTTTGCTGTATTTTGTGTATCCCCGCACAGAAAATATGAGTTGTAACATACTTTCGCTTTTTTATTCAAGGTAAAAAAGCACATTTTTAAAAAAAAAAGTATATTGTGAGATTCGAACCTGATACTACTGCATCACAGGTTGCCTTGCTTACCACTGGACGAAGCAACTGACAGCATTGCAGATGAAATTCTTTAGTCATAGTGTTATCGATGTCTGTTGACTGGAGTGACTACATATAAAGCTGATAATTCACTTACTATAATCAGTTATCTTGGAAAATTACACTGATTCACTGACTAGCATAAAAAAGGAAATACTTGGCAATCGTTTGTTTCACCGGACATTTTAATTTTTTTTTTTAATTTTTTTTTTTCCAGCCATACTGTGAAACAGACAAGTCTCTGTGTGCCAAGATCTACATGGATAAAGAACATGAAATGACATTGGGATACCATTTTCACTGCGCATGCCCTAGAGGATACAAGTGCCCCAGTGAAATTGACTATGAAGAACAAGTGGATTACAGCAACGATTCCAGGGGAGTTTACGTCCCTCGGTACTGTCAGACAGTGTTCAAGAGCGGAAGGACTTAGCAACTCTTTTTGGGAAATATAGTACACACAAAAAATAATTAAATTTGATTTTTCAGAAGCTCTAAAGATAGTATCTTGCAAGATATTGTGACATTACAGTGATATCGCAAATGGATAAGCAGATTTTTGAATTTCCTATTAATTCAATGTTCCTGTGAATCAAGGCTACAACACACACATTTCTGTTAATCCCTTTCATGCGCTTGCATACACAAATATTAGCCCCAATTGCAATTCAAGAAATTTAAGAAAGAGACATCCTCATTTTATAACTTGAATTATATTGTATATTTTCTGTTATTGTTTTCTTTACTTCTTTTAATTGAAATTACTATAGTTATAATTAATGTATTAATTACAATAATTACAGGAAGGCAACATTTCCTACAGAAACCTGACCTATGTTAACGGGAAATAATGCACAGTACCTAAATACCATTTATCTTCGAAATCTACCCTCATTGTCAAAAAAAAATCCATGTCTTAATGTTTATTATTATTTATATTATCACAAATCATAGCAGAAAGATATGACAACTTTGTGTTGCCTCTGGTCCTGTCAGAAACAAAATTGAGTTTTTTTTTTTTCTACAAGGAACGTTTCTATGGCGAGTGGACGTGTAGATAGCCGTCGCGAAGCGTATACACAATTACCATTTAAAAACTGCGCTTACTTTTTAAAACAGTAGTCCAGTCTTCGTAAATAGTATTGTGATACAATCGACAATCAGTCTCATCTACAAGGTGTACCAGTCATCATACGTAATACCATTCCAGTACATTGATATAGTTATGCCACGGTTTATAGATGGATAATTACAGTTAAGGGAATATACAAGTCATTTTTCATAATTTTACCTAATCCAACCAAATGGGTTACCTATATTCTATCTCCTTTTTATTCTTGATTTCAAAACAAAAATATAAGATTTGTCTTCCTAATATTCACAAACAGTTGAAATTTACAGAAATTTGTGAAATAAATTGAGTCATATTATATGTCACGAACTGCTTGCAGCGAGTGTTATATTGCATTATTCAACTAGTTTCATAAATATCATGTAAAATAGACACGAGTTGGATATTCTGTTAACCAGATAACGTTAAGAACTTGGTTTTACTCCATGACGCTACCATGTGGCGTTGTCAAGTGTTGTGCCACAGCGTGTAAAACGATTATTTTCGTTTACGTAACGGCATGTCGCTAATATTGGCGAACGTTCCGTGGTACAAAGTACCGTATATACGCAAGTATATAATGCGCCGGCAGATCAGGGTTAATGTTCTTTGTTTTACTCATTAGTCCTAACAAACTATATAGAGAAAGATCTATCAGTACATAATGGGTTAGTCGTATGCGTGAGTATAGACTGTATTGAAGAACATGCATCAGTAGAAAGAAAAATAGGCTTTCAGTCCCTGTCTATATCGGTAATTTATGTGCTATATTTTCTCAGTATGACTGGTTGAATATGACAAATTTTGCTTGACTTTTATAGAACCGGCTGCCAGCTTGTCCTCAACGCAGATAAACATATTTTTACTATGGCTTAAAATTGTCTGCCATCGATATTACTAAAAAAAAGTGTATACCAATAGTGTTTGTTAAAATGTGATTCTTTTATGGTAATATACTAACAGTGTTTGTTAAAATGTGCTTTTTTATGGTAATATACTAACAGTGTATGTTGAAATGTGATTCTCTTATGAAATATGAATGTATCTGTTGTGGGCTTTTTCTGTGTACATTGTTCTTGTGTACAATGTTTTTGTGATACAAATGTTTTTTTTTTTATATGCAGCACTTTTTCCCCGCATATCATTCAACTGCTTTTTTTCAGAGTCGCTATTTGAAGAACTTAGGACAAGGTTTCCTGCAAGTAAAGAAAATTAATGCATCTTATGTTTTTCTTAAAAAAATTTACGCCCAACATTCTAATACGTATGCGCATGTAACGCGCCTTTTGATTGGATGAAAATCAACATTTTCAGCAATAAAATCCACGATGTATTGTCAGAAACTTTTGAAGCTACTGTCACGTCATGACTTTCCATATAATGTCATGCCATTTAGAATTAGGGATTTTGTAGAATCAACGCCTTACTTCCCGACTCGAAATAACATTACTATTACATTATTCCGTCATCCATATGACGTCACCTGTTACCTAAGTGTATCGTAGCGCTATGAACTCTGGGAGATATTCGACGTAAAATGAAGTGGTTGCGACTTCTGTTTCTTATTAAATAATGAGAAAGAAAACTGTTTATACAGTTTTAATAACCACAATAACATTCCTACCAAAGAAATTGATAGTCAACGAAAAGTATACGAAACCTTGAGGAAATCATTACAAATGTACGCCCCGTCATAAATCGGCCGCGCATGTCTTGTATAGTTATAACCGATGCAGTGTCAATAATTGTGTTAAATTTAAATAAAGTTCACTCACCAACATACATGTTCTTTTTTGTATATTTGATAATAGGAGTTTATGACCTTCAACCTGTGCATTTTTGATGAGTTTTATTTTTATCCTTATTCATCTGTTATTTTGTGGACAATTGGTGACAGGGTACTTTTCCCCCATACTTTTGTATGTAATGACCCCTACTTGGGGATAGCTACTCAGTTAAAGTAGCGTAAGAAATTGTACGCCAACCTATAATTTTTAAGTGATTTTGGCTCGCTTGGACTCTTAGCGATGTAAAAAATATCGTTTTTATTTTAAAAAGAGTTAAATACCCTAATATTTCACATGTGATCATCTTTAAATTTTGCGTCTAATATTTTGTACAAAACTGCAGTCCATAGTGTTTTAAAATGGGCATACTAATGTGATGTAGGAAATCTCATTAAAATTGAGATCTACTTATAAGTAGATGTGACAGGCACCCAGTTATTAAAGGTTCATCTTTGTTTCACATTCCCACTTATTTTTAGTAAGTTATCACGTAAAGCGCTGCATTTCATATTAGGGAGAGTTATCGTTATGAACCTTATGTTCCGAATGACACTTTTCACTTTCATTAATGTGAAAGCTGTGATATGATTGGTAAATTGAAAGGTCAACAGAGCATTATCTCGTATCGGTGTCTGTCAGATCTCCTTTATTTCTGAGATCTCAGTTTTAATCAGACTGGTGGTTTACGATTTGTGGGTCAACATTTAGCAACAATTTCCATTTTTTTTTAAAGTACAGGCAGTACCATTTGTGAGAATCTACGACCTAAAACCAGTTTAATAGGATGTGAATACATGCGCATGCGTGTACCGCTCTTAAAATCTGCATTCCAATATTAAAGGCTACTGAAGAAAAGAGATACGTCAGCTACGAGTCAGTATCATCTTAATGACATACATACATTCACATGCATGTAGATAATACACACAAAAAACAAAACAAAAAAGAACCAACTAAAAATGGATGCTGTTGCACGTGCACAGTAAGGTAAGCACGCGTTTAATGTTGTTAAATCGATATAAGATTTACCATTAGGAGTTACATGATCAAATAATGCAACACTTTATTATTATTCTATTATATTAGAGAACTTTATGATGGCAACTGTATATAAGTTTATTCAAAAAGTGATTAAAATAAAAAGGAAATATTCATAACCCAACATATATTAATACACACACACACACACACACACACACACACACACACACGAGGTGAAATTTGTATAACGTCTGCCAACCAAACAGGAGTCCCGTGGCTTATGAAGAATTAAATGATATTATACACTGTGCCCATACGCTTTTAATTTACACATGTGCAACAAAACAGATTCTTAATAACAGGTACACGCACAATCAAAGAATATAAAATACGTTAAAATATTGACATTCTCTGCCAGATCTAGTAAGAGTAAACGGGAAAGACTGAATGAATAAAATATAGATGTTTCATTCCATAAACAGCTAGACGGGATGAAGTAATCATCAAAACAATAAACTGCAATCACTGTTAATTCCAGTGGTTTGATTGCTTTCTTGAACGGTAAAACTCCAGTTTATAAAATGTCTAAATTTCAGATTTTGTTTTAAAAGTAAGTCACATACATACCTAACTTCATATCTACCTTCATACATACATACATACATACATACATACATACATACATACATACATACATACATACATACATACATACATACACACACATACATACATACATACATACATACATACATACATACATACATACATACATACATACATACATACATACATACACACACACACACACATACATACATACATACATACATACATACATACATACATACATACATACATACATACATACATACATACATACATACATACATACATACATACATACATACATACATACATACATACATACATTCGGACACCAGCCAAGCAGGAGCACCACAAAAAATGAGAAATTACGGTTTAGTATTGTTTTTATTTTGAATTACATATGCGGGGCACCATAATCTTTTCAGTGCTTAGAGCCTCTAAAGGTCTTAATCCGGCCCTGCATACATACATACATACATACATACATACATACATACATACATACATACATACATACATACATACATACATACATACATACATACATACATACATACATACATGCATGCATGCATGCATACATACATACATACGTTAGGATTGCTTGGCTCTCAAAATTTCATATTAAATTTATTTAACAACATGAATGGAATGACATTTTATATGTGTGTATGTATGTATGTATGTATGTATGTATGTATGTATGTATGTATGTATGTATGTATGTATGTATGTATGTATGTATGTATGTATGTATGTATGTATGTATACTTTTTCTCTTTTCAAATTCTTTCTGAAAAATAGAACAGCGACACACACACACACACACTAAAACTACAGAGATTCAATATACACAGGATCCGAGTCATCTGACCAATTCACACTCTAGGCAGAATTTTGATTAGTTATCTGAGGCAATCACATAAATAGCGTACAGAACTGAAAGCTGTGGCTGGCTAGAGGGAAAGTTGATATCCTTTAGTGGGTTACTCATTCTACAGCGTGGTGAGATCTACCGCTGGTTCACTATTGACTTGTGGAGAGCAGACATTAGTGTGATATACAAGTATGCCCATCTGGCCAACTGCAACAAGTCCATAGTTATCTACCTCCCCACTATCCCTCCCAAGTCTATCGCTTAACTAGTTTAAAGTAATCACTGAATGGATGCCTCTTTCTCCCGAATGAGCCCCACATCCAGTGCATGTACTCGTATCGCATTTCTATCAATTCCCGTAAAACGTCAGAGACTGGTCTTTATTTGGGTACTGAAGAACACAAGAAATGGTGATGAAATACGCAGAAAAGGTGTATCATTCCGGAATCTGAGAACTTCTAGAATTTATGGATTAATACGTAAATTCTATCCTAAACTAGGATCAAGTGGTACCTTACATGTTCTCAGTGTTAATCCATCAAGGTGAGTGGTGAAATTCATAAATTTAATTGGAAACATGAGTGATGACGAAAAAGAGCCTGTCGAGTGCGCTGTGTGTAATAAATTCGAGGCCCAAGCATGGCGTAAAACTCTATGTAGAAACTGTTTCCATACTCTCTCGGAACATTCCACAGAAACCGGGTCGCCTGCAGACGTAAAGAAAGAGAAGGATGCTGGTAAAGAGAGGGCTAGAACTCCGGATAAGGGAGAGAAAGTAACCGGGAAGGAAAATAAACCGATCGGAAAAGATACGGGTAAGAAAGAGATTAAAAAATCCCTTAGTATAGAAAAGATAGACAAATTAGGCGAAAATGGGACTGGAGATAAGACTATTCAGGACTATTCAAAATCAAAGCAACCTCTTGGTTCTAATAAAGATATATCGGGCAAATTTAGGGATGAGAAGGAAACCACAGTTTCATCAAATGCTGCTAACTCAAAAGGTAAAGACACTCCTGGAAAAACAGAAATATTAAGCTCAAAAGTGGAAAGTAAAAATGAAATAGCTGAAAGAAAAGACAAGATTCTAAATAAATTTGGATTGAAATCAGTGAAGGATGAAAGTAAGACTACTAGTTTGAAATCCAAATTTGAATCTACGTCGTCTCCAATGCCGGCGATTGCTGCTGCAACACCTGGCGAGTTCGACCGCAAAAATAAAACAGATAACGGATTAAAGGGAAATAAAAAGGAGACACAGTCCGCAGTGTGCGATAAAAAAGATAACAAAACAGAACGAAAGTCTGCAACAGGAGATAAAACATTAGAAAGTAAGCCTTTGCTAAAAACAACAGAATCCAAAGGTGAAAGTAAAGTCGAAAGTAAGTCTTTGAAAATTGATAAAAAGACCGAAGAAAAACCAAAAGTGGGTGGTAAATCTGATAAAACAGTAGAGTCAGAAATATCGTCTGTACCTAAAAGCTTAAAATCTCCCGAAAATTCTCCATCAGTGGATTTAGGAGACAAGAAACCCGATTGGAGAAGTGCTTTAAAGAAGAAGAAGGAAGAGAAAGAAACGGAAACATCTCGTCAGTCCCCACCAATTGGCACCACTGATAAAACCCAGTCTTATAAACATGCTTTGAAATCAAAAGTTGATGAAGGTTATAAAGGTGACAGCTCAAGCACCACATCTCCGTCTTTTGAAAAGTCTGATTTGAAACCTTCCTGGAAAGCTACTAAACAAAGCGAATCAAAATCGCCAACAAAGTCCCCATCAATTGAAAACATGGACAAAGCCCCTGACTGGAAATCGGCTCTCAAAAGTAAAGAATCGGAAAGTGATAAAAGAATTGGATCTCAATCAAGCGACACCGCCGTAAAAAGTAACAAAACAAGTATAAAAGACGACAAGAAGGAAATGCAGCTTCAAAATAAATTAGAAGATAAGCAGAAGTCCGATAGTGAGAAAACAAAAGAAAAATTTGACGCAAAAACCAAAATAAGTGAGAAAATTGGCAACGAACCTGAGTGGAAAAGGGGTTTAAAAAGACGAAGCGATGATAAAGATGCTCGAACCTCGGTGCCAACGACACCTAATGACACGGTAGATAAAAAGCCTGACTGGCGATCTGCCTTGAAAAAGGGTGCTGACAAAAAAGACACTAAAGTGGAGACGCAAGAATCGGAAGTGAGGAAAAAGTCGGAAGAATCCAGTGATAACAAATCCTCACAAGATGAAATTCAAGTCAATAAAAATAAACAAGGAGTTTCTAAATTGGGTAGTAAACTAGAAATTGAGGAAATATCACAAACAGAAGCAGATAGTCTCACTTCTAAAACGAAAACGCCAGGTCCGACGGCAGCGGACGAAGGCACAGGTATATCGTCTAACCTAGATGCCTCATCACTGCATCTCGACATTAAATTATTTTCGGCAATTGATGCTGCAACACCTGGAGAGTCGGACACAAGCATTGTGGGCGGCGCCATAGAAACACAGAGCCCGGATGTAACATTTTGTGCTGTGCTATTAGACACACCAGATCAATCGCTGGGAGCTTCCACACAGATATTCACCAACAGCAAGGTAGCTGCAGCTGAAGCAGCGGCAATATTCGTGAGCTCAGACACCAAGAATACAGGCAGGACAGATACCTGTCGTAGTGGGCTATCATTACCACTTCAAAGTCCGGTTACTGATCTAGATAAAAAAAAGTCCAAGGAAAGTTTAAAACCAGAAAATGTTGCCGTGCATAAATCACAGTCTAATGCTGGACAGCTCCTGTCTCCCGGGCAGCGCTCACCAGTGGACATCAATCGAGATTTTGAAAAATTGAAAGAAGACCTTCTCGCTATGGCGGACAAATGTCGCCATTTGGAGCAAGAGAACCAGTCTTTGAGAAAAGGTGTCCGCCATGAGGTGTCGAACGAAGATTTGGCAAAACAAAAACAAGAGCTGGACGAATCCATCAAGGCGCTTCAGGAGCAGCTTAGGTCCATGGAGAATCGATGTGTCAAGTTGGAGACAGACAACAATACCCTAATTGGTAGTATTAGGGCTGACCAGGAGAAGTCTAGAGAACAGTCACCTTCACGTCACTCAGCAGATTTCCAGAACCTGTTGGCTGAACGTGAAAGAATGTGCTGCGAGCTGATCGAGGAAAATAGCGAGTTAAAACAAGAGATTCAAGATGTAAAAGTAGAAATGGACGAAATGTATGATACCTTTAGAGATCAAGAAGTAGAGGAATTCAGAGAGCTGCAGAAGGAACTTGAAATAACTGCCAAGAACTGTCGCATTCTCCAGTTTAAATTGAGAAAAGCCGAGAGAAGAAATGAACAAATAGAGAGCGATCGTCTACAGTATGAAGAAAGATTACGTAAACTGCAAAGTCAGTTCGAGAGTGAAGACGCGCGCGCGCACATACAGACTTTGGAGGAAGAGCTGAAGATGGCGAAAGATGTGTCCGTCCGTCTGCATGATGAGCTGGATATGGTGGAAGATAAACGGACGAAGATAGAGGAGGAGAACAGACACCTGACAGATCTTCTGGAACAAGCGGACAGGAAACAGTTTCGACTGGAAATGGAAGTGGACAAGCTTCGTGATCAGGTGAGTCAAATAGTCAGTCAAAACTAAGAGGCCGTTTATGTTTAAAAATATCTACTGTTTTAAAAAAAACAGTTCTGTGATTTCCCTGAACCCGTGTATGATAGATAGTAATGACAACTTACCCTTAGGGACCAATCATTTAATTTTCTTTTTGGGGGTGGGTGGGTGGGATTTTCTTTCGAACCAGGATATTTTTTGATTTTTTTATCTTTTACCTCAAGATAATTTTATTTCTTCAAGTAATATAATAGATATAATTATTATTAATATTAATTATATATATATATATATATATATATATATATATATATATATATATATATATATATATATATATATATATATATGTCAGAGTAAGAATATTTTTGTTAAAGTTATTTGGGGACCGGAATTTTTTTAAAAAGTGGTCGGTCGGTTCTTTAGCATACATCATCATACTCTGGGATGTAAAATTTACAGTATCCAGGAAGTGGTTGCCAAAGTTTGCAGCTAAGTTATTTTTTTATGCGATTCCGCTGAGTTTAATATTGCTTCCGAAAAATCACCAATCACATACGAAAGAAAATAATCAGACAGTAATTTTATATTTCTGTCTAAAACTGGATATTTGTCAAAACACTAAATGACCTACTTGTGTTGAATCAAACCTACCGTATATACTCCCCTATAATCCGAGTCCAAATGCAAACAACATAGACCCTGATCTGCCGTCGCATAATGCGCCGGCAGATTAGGGTCTATGTTGTTTTGTTCTACTGATTAGTCCTTACAAACTGCATAGACCCAGATCTGCCGGCGCATTATGCTCCGGCAGATCTGGGTCTATGCAGTTTGCAATTGGTATCAGTTTATATGCGAGTATATACGGTATAGCAGTATGTTTAAGTCTCGTTTAAAAAATAGCTATTATATCTCTATATCTGCTTTTTATACTTTAACGCTTACCCACAAGAAAATTCCATGAAATAGCGATTCAGTGAATAATTGGTTCAGAGGCCAGCGGAGCCGCCATTTGCTGATATTCGGATAATGTTGCTAGCTCTGCCATTAAAATGGGCCTTTGGTCACCCTGAGGCTGTTTATGTACGAATGGACCTATATCCGTACTTGACTAGCTACTCAGTTGTTGTCCGGTACCATTGATCATACTTGACACTTCATAAAACCTGTATTCACATTTAAGGTTTATGTCCAGTTTATGGACATTAGCGCCATCTATTTTGGCCATATGACTTCAAACGAGTACATCAGAAACTCTGCATTATATTAATTCTAACTGATACGAGCACCTAGATTATATTACTGTAATTACAAAAATAGTAAAAATATTGAATCAATTGTTACTAGAACAATCAATTTAATTTTATAGCTTCCACAACTAAAAAAACAAATAGTGTAGTCTAGCTTCTCGTGTAAGTCGGAATAAATTACAATGTATATTTTGTGCTGTGCTGACTTGAAGTCATATGGATGGTCCAAAAACTCTGTGTAATGACCACAGAGGGGATATAAACCTTGGTAATGGATGTAGCGTTGTATCCAACACAATTTGCAATTGGTCAATCAAGCTGATCGCCTTGGTAAAACACAGCGCCTGTCAGAACTGATAGAACTTTTCTCCCTTCCAGCATAATTAGTTTGGTTTGGTGTTTTAAGGCACATCAGCACTTGAAGGTTATATCGTTCAGGATAGAGAAGAGTAAAGTACCTTGACCTCAGAAACACCTCAGTAACGTATCCAGGTTGATCAGATAGATGGAATCGAACCTGCATCCTTCTGGTCACGAAGAAAACGCTGTTTTTAAACAGCTAGAAATACAATGCCGTTAAAATGACGGGTAGATACTTTTAAAAATTGTTGTTATGTTGTTTTGTTGTTGTTTTTATTAGGTTTTTTTTTTTCTTTTTTCTCTCGGTTTTTTTGGAGATGTCTGCTTGGAAGAATCAGTGGAACTTTTTATTTTGTTTTGCTTGTCTATATTGGCCCCGAGGAAAAATATATAATTTAAGAATTGCGATTTTGACCATTCTTAAACTAATAAACGTTCATAATGTTTACATGTGAAGAAAAAGCTTGTCAAAAGGTCGGGATTATGAAGACATATTATTATCATTATTATTATTATTATTATTATTATTATTATTATCTCAGGCTGTACAATTTTAGTTTATTTTTTCCAATGAAGTTGGAAAAGCCGCTGTGGCTCTGTGGTTAAGGTGTTTTTCTTACCTCCGTTTAAGAGAGGATCAGGCTGTTTCACAAGCTGAAACTATTTCGGATTTTGTGTGCCCTTTTCAGTAACTGTCTGTTCTTTTCGTTGAGCCTAAAGCTTTTTTTCATTCAGATTTTATTATAATTCTTCCTAATGAAACCAATCAGAACACTAGGGCTTTTCTGTGAACAGAATATTACTTTGCATTATCCAGCCAACATTGGCCATTATGTCTCGAAAACATGGACAAAAACTTGTTGTGCTGCTTTGTGTACGGGCACCTGTCTACATTAAATTGTTTATTTGATTAAATAATACATTATGTTGGATATACAGGACTATATGTGACAAGATTTGACGTGTCATTGTTATTTTAATGCCTTTGACCATCACCTGATACAGTGTACGATACACCTTGATGCCTTCCATGGATTATGCTCTTCGTCTACTGAAAACCACGTACGTTTCGCATGAGATTTCAATTCGCATGGGGTCTTAAACGCAAATTGAATCTCGTGATTGGTTTTGTTTGATTTTTTTAAAATGAAAATGCAGTCCATTGCCTGGCGATAGCGAATTCTTGCATTCACAAATTAGATCCATGTTCATGAAGAAGACTTACTTTCATGATAAGACCCATGCTCGCGAATAAGACTTACATTCAAGAATAAGATCAACGTTCCTGAATAAGACCTATGTTAGTAAAAAAATAAGTCTCCGCCAAATATAAGTGATTTACCGCAGGTAACATAAATGATTGCTCACAGTCAGTATTTATTTATTATTTTTAAGAGTAAGATTAATTTTTATGACCAGGTATGACTATTATTTTTTAGTTTACTTTAACTTGATTCGTATTATTATGTATCCAGTGTCCTGAAATAATTAAAACAAGTATTTATTTTTCTAATTGTATTTATCTTGACTTATCTAATAAATAATAATATTTAAATTTCTAAAATTCTATCAACTAGGTCTGAAGCGATCATTGTTGGCGGTACGATACTTCAGTATATATATATATATATATATATATATATATATATATATATATATATATATATATATATATATATATAATTCGCATGTATGATGTATACTTGAAGATATAAAAAGGTAGAGGGAATGCAGTACTGTCCTGTCAGTTGAGAAAAATGCTAAAAGGGGGGGAGGGGACATCTCACCTTGTCCGCGTGGGTTCGTGGCAAAGCTTGCCAGTAGCTTCCCGTGGGACAGTGGTTCTTCATCCACCAGATATACTGGCTGCCATGTAGAGCCTATCATGTGCTGAAAATGGCATAAAACACACGACCCCCCCCCCCCCCCCGAAAAAAACACAACAGCAACAAACAAACAAACAACAACAGATTATGTCATTCGGTTTAAATCTGGCTTCCCGTCATTTTAACGTCATTATATATTTTTAGTTGTTTGTCGTAAAATTGTCTGTGGTCACCTGTGAACGTGCAAGAAATTATCTTGACTATTTTTTATAATAAATAAACAAACCTTACTTGACTTAGGGGAAAATGCAAATTTTCAATAAGACACATTGTTGGCGGCAAAAAGTACTTTTGTGTATTTCGAATATAAAATACATATAATTAAACAGAGAGAGAGAGAGAGAGAGAGAAGGGTTGGGGGGTTGGGTGTGACATTATCTTTTCCATAAGAAAACAACAAATCGTATGGCATTCGATATTACATGTGGCTTCCCATCATTTTAATGGCATTGTATTTTTAGTTCCTTAAAATACAGTGTTTTTCTTATGTGCGGTTGAGAGAGGATCAGACTGTCGCACCAGCTTGCCTCTTTCAGCTATTTTGTATTTTGTATGCACTTTTTCATTAACTGTGTACTCTATTCGTTGACCTTAAAGCTACTTTTCGTACAGATTTTATCATTTTTATTCTAATGAGAGCAATCAGAACAACATGGCATTTCTGTGAGCAGAATATTACTTTGAATGATCCAGCCAACATTGGTCATTATGCTTCGAAAACATAGTCAATAAGCTGTTGTGCTTCATCGTGCATACGGGCACCTGTCTACACCAAAACGTTCATTTGATTAAATAATAAATTATGTTTGATAGGCAGAGCTCTGTGTAGCAAGATTTGAAGTGTAATTGTTCTTTGTAAGCCTGTGACCTTCATCCGATACAGTATACGGTATACCTCTGTGCCTCCAATGGACTATTCTCTTCGTCTACTCTAAACGTTTCGCATGAGATTTACATTCTAGTAACGTTTCGAGGGGTCTTAAACGCAAATTGAATCTCGCGATTGTTTTTTGCTAGGTGATTTTCAAAATGAGCATGTAGCCCAATGCCTGCCGATGGCGAATTATTGCATTCACGAAGAAGACCACGTTAAGAAATGAGACTTACCTTCAGGAAAAAGACCAATTTTCGCAAATAAGACCTGCGTTCAAAAATAAGACCTATGTTCGCGAATACGATCTATCTTCGTAAATAAGACAATGTTAGAAGAAAAAAAATAAGTCTTCGCAAAATATGAGTGATTTACCGTAGGTAACAGAAATCATTGTTCAGAGTCAGTATTTGTTTTTAAGCGCAAGTCCAATTTTAGGACGAGGTATGCATTATTTTTTGGATTTCTACAACTTGATTCGTATTATTCTGTACCCGGTGTCTTGCGAAAAATAAAACAAATACTTATTTTTGCACATTTTATAGATTTTCACTTATCTACTTAATAGTAATATTTACATTTCTAAAATTCTGTCAAGTTGGTCTGAACCTATCATCTTTTGAACAGGTATGAAATTATCTTTACTTTTTCTTAAAACACAAAATACATATAATACACATGTATAGATAAAGATAGAGCTAGCTAGATATGGGGGGGGGGGGGGCATTACATTATCATGACGATTGAGAACAATGCTGAAACGATGGCACTCGCCCAATCCTGCCAGTTACATATGGGAGACATCCGGCACGAGGCATGATGTTAGCATTGACTACCACATTTGTCTGCGCGGAGAGCAAGGCAAACATGTACACTGTACATAGAGCATGGAAATCTTACCGATTGGTACATGGAGTAGTGTTCAGGTGATGGTCCAGTAAATCTCATTGGAAAATGACATAGAAGCATACATTTTCAGGTCGATAAAAAAGAACATGGAAGTCGTTGATTGCAGAACCAGAACTTAACTTTCTTTTAATGAGGACATAACTGACATATGAGGATCGTAAAGAAACTGAACTTACACAAATATGAATGTTGTACAGATCAGTATAAAAATATTTTAAAAAATGTAACATAAATTTAGCCTCGACAATGGAAAGTGTAATGAATGTAACCAGTAATGAGATTAAGCTAATCAAGCTCTTCATCAGAGGAAGAAACCTTATGTCCACACACACACACACACACACACACACACACATATATATATATATATATATATATATATATATATATATATATATATATACATACACACACACACACACACACACACACACATATATATATATATATATATATATATATATATATATATATATATATATATATATATATATATATATATATATATATATATATATATATATATAACAGGGTTCGAAATTAGCTAGCCGGAGACTAGTAAATTTTGTATCGGACTAGTGGGTTTTTATAATTTCAGTAGTCCAATGGCTAGTATAGTTTCAGTTGCATCCACTGAGAGTTTGTGGGAAGCACTAGTGATTCAGCAGGCCTAGGACATGTCTAGGTCTACTAGTCCTTCTGGCTACAAAGATCGTTATGTTAAAATCTAAGCATGTGTGTATATATATATATATATATATACATATATATATATATATATATATATATATATATATATATATATATATATATATATATATATACATGAAAGGGCACCAATCATTGGAAAATCATAGTATTACCAATTTTTCTCTTGATATAGATACGTTTTAGTTCCTGTCAGAGTTACCTTCCCTGAATAAAGATGTCTGCCATCGTTGGGCCACCTTCTGTTACATAATTTACAAAAATAGTGATTTGTTGCATATATTACAAGCGTAAGCATTCAAAAAAGTTTGCCTAACTTATAGTACATAACGCAGTCTGCAATTCAACCATATGTTATGATATTAATTTGGCTTAGTAAGGAAGGTACTATAAATTTGATGAGTTTCGTACCAGTGATCGCAGTGTGTACCTGATATCAAAAGAGATCTGGTGAAATTATGCTCAGGGGAAGACTACATTCTGGTGGAAATTGTATACACTCCGTTGCTGGGTTTTGCACAACATAAAACTGATGTCGAGCCTGGGCCTGCGAATCCGCAATGTAGCACATAGTCCGAGTTCGTATTTTGGATTCGAGTCCATATAGTAGTACATACCTTGAAACAAATGCATCTTAACTGTTGAAACCCTTCTAAAACAATCTGAAGACTGTGATTAAGCGTCTTAAAAGTCATTTGGATAAGCTCTTCATTCAGAACAAAAAGGCAGTCAATTAAAAGTGAACAGGAGGTAGACCCAAATATTAATTACGAGCAGATAGGCAGGGAAGGTACGGTCACAGAAATACGATTCGTCCTGCATATTGGTTAAAACTGTAAACAAAAATCATGCAATTTTGAAGACACACAACGAATATTGAAATCGTTTAATTTTTCACGCATTCACATTCTCCATGCATACGTTAATGGAAAGATGACCCAAAAGTTAGGGGATAGTTATTTCAAGGGAAGTAACTATGTAAGCCCATGACTTAATATGGGTAGCAAAATGGAATTTTCACGCGCATGACCCTAAACTTGTAACACGACAGATTGTAAATCGATGATACATTTTGATAATACATTTTTATGTACCACATCACATAAGAATACCCTATCCAATTCAGAGACAGGGCAAACTTAGAATACCCTATACAATCCAGAGACAGGGCAAACTTAGAATACCATATCCAAACCAGAGACAATGCAAACTTAGAATACCCTATTCAATCAAGAGACAGGGCAAACGTAGAATACTGTATACAATCTAGAGACAGGGCAAACTTAGACTACCCTATCCACTCCAGAGACAGGGCAAACTTAGAATACCCTATCCAATCCAGAGACCAGGCAAACTTAGTGATAGTGATTTTGAACCCTTTGCCGTGAACTTAAACATTTACAAAGGACCTTGAATTTAGTATGTTTCACATCCTCGTTAGACGCTAAATATTAAAACGCACAAGAAAGAGGTTTGCAAAACGGAAACTATTAACTAAGAAGTTAGACTTAAAAACTAAGAAGTTAGAAGTCAGAACGAAGAATTGAAAAGTCAAAGTTAAGACCTAAGAGGTAGAAGTTATGAACTTAGAGCTCAAAGCTTAGAACTAAAAATTCAAAAGTAAAAACTAAGATGATATAGATCAGAACTTATAAGTCCTTTCATAGCTTTCACACAATGGCTTGTTTTTCAACTGTGTGCTGTGCACGAATAAACACAACATACAGTTCCGATCCAATACGTGGTATTCAGCGCAGAAATAATAAGACAATTACTAGAGGCTACATTTCGAGTGTATTCATCAGCTTTCCATTGCTGGCAATTATTGGCAGTGGTATGGAACACGTTAATGTGTAATGACATCACATGTGGAGAAATTGGCACGACGTTCATGTGCCAGCAACATGTGGACTGTATTTTCGATCAAAGAGTTCGTGGTGCCCAGTAAACATGACCAACGTATATTCTTGTTTTGTCAAGTGGAAATGAGTAGGAGTAGAGATCTACGTCATTTGTGTTGGAATCCATCAAACATCTCTTTTTTAAATCGTTATTATAATACGAATTAAGGGGAATTCCAGGCACGTGTTAGTGTTTGCTTGCATTATGTTACACCATATACATTGTTCATACTCTTTAAAGCATCTTCATCAAAGGTTCACCACCTACTTGTCTTTCTTTTCATTCCTACATCTTTATCTAGGTTACTGCATCTTTAGAATATATATATATATATATATATATATATATATATATATATATATATATATATATATATATATATATATATATATATATATATATCACTTGAATGTAATCCTAAAAAGTCCAGGGTAGTTATCTTCCATTGGCTCAATTCAGTCCTGTAATCATAAAAAGTCCAGGGTAGTTATCTTCCATGGGCTTAATTCAGTCCTGTAATCATAAAAAGTCCAGGGTAGTTATCTTCCATGGGCTTCATTCAGTCCTGTAATCATAAAAAGTCCAGGGTGGTTATCTTCCATGGACTTCGTTCAGTCCTGTAATCATAAAAAGTCCAGGGTAGTTATCTTCCATGGGCTTCATTCAGTCCTGTAATCATAAAAAGTCCAGGGTAGTTATCTTCCATGGGCTTCATTCAGTCCTGTAATCATAAAAAGTCCAGGGTAGTTATCTTCCATGGGCTTCATTCAGTCCTGTAATCATAAAAAGTCCAGGGTAGTTATCTTCCATGGACTTAATTCAGTCCTGTAATCATAAAAAGTCCAGGGTAGTTATCTTCCATGGGCTTCATTCAGTCCTGTAATCATAAAAAGTCCAGGGCTTCCATGGACTTAATTCAGTCCTGGAGATCATTAAATCCTCTGAGTTTGAGATTTTATTTCGGCCAGTCAACAAATAGTTTTACTTTGTAACTCCACTTTTGATTAGCTGAAAGTGAAATCTGAATCTCAAACTCAGACCCGGAGATTTATGCTCTCCAGGCCATACATTTTATGCTCTCCAGGCCATACATTTTATGCTCTCCAGGCCATACATCTTATGCTCTCCAGGCCATACATTTTATGCTCTCCAGGCCATACATTTTATGCTCTACAGGCCATACATTTTATGCTCTCCAGGCCATAAATTTTATGCTCTCCAGGTCATACATTTTATGCACTCCAGGCCATACATTTTATGCTCTCCAGGCCATACGTTTTATGCTCTCCTCGCCATACATTTTATACTCTCCAGGCCATACATTTTTTGCTCTACAGGCCATACATTTTATGCTCTCCAGGCCATACATTTTTTGCTCTCCAGGTCATACATTTATGCTCTCCAGGCCATACATTTTATGCTCTCCAGGCCATACATTTTATGCTCTACAGGCCATACATTTTATACTCTCCAGGCCATACATTTTATGCTCTACAGGCCATACATTTTATGCTCTCCTGGCCATACATTTTATGCTCTCTATGCCATAGATTTTATGCTCTACAGGCCATACATTTTATGCTCACCAGGCCATACATTTTATGCTCTCCAGGCCATACATTTTATGCTTAGCTTTTTTTATAATATGATTCGTACTTCTTACCTTACGTTATGGAGTAAAATGTTTTGTTTTCTCGTCAACCAAACAGTTGCCTACAGTAAGCGAAACAACCTAAAACTTTAGACGTGTTTTTACTTTTGATTGTGCTATGACCTTGAACTCGTTTCACTTGGATCATTTGTCAGCCGTTTTGCGACCATGTAAGTGGTCGTTTGACGTCATTCGGCTTACCAAAGTGTAACCAAGGTTTATACTCTATTCAACAGAAGCAAGATGTCGGACACAAGCGGCCGCCATATTTAACCATAGTTTATGTACGGAAGCAAGATGGCGGACAAGATGTGTCCCTCTTTGTAACTATTCTACCAGTTTTTCCCGTAAACAAGACTATTGTTCTGGTTCACTAACTCATCGGTGACCACAGACAATTTTACGACAAGCCATTGGGGCTAAAACGTGAAAACGCTTCGCGATCTCGAAGCTTGATTACGCGAACTAGGGACAGCCAACTCAAAATATACATTGCAATCACAGGATCTCTGGAACTCTCGTAATCGGGCTCATCATTACGCACAATCTAGTTCTCCACTTCGGGAAATCAAAACTCCCAATTCGAGTAATCGAACTACCTGGCAAGCCAACAAGGCCATAACATGAATACATTTCGCGTTCTCGAAGCTCGAGAGAGGCAATTGGTAAAGTGGTTTGAATCACATGATCACGTATTCGAGGAATACAGGTTCTCGAGGCTTGAATACGCGATCTCGAAACAGCAAATAGGAAAGTTGGTTTTAATCACATGATCTCTCTAAATCAGGGGTGTAAAACTCATTTGCTATGGCGGGCCAGATTTGATGTAAATAATAATAAATAATAATAAATAATGAGTCTGGCTTGATACCCCTGCTTTAAATGTCGCATATATGAGACGCAATATTCGAAAAAGCGAATGGCATTTCTAATACGCGCTAAGGAGAGAAATCCTGTAATAAAACTATTTCTCTGATTGACTCTCTCGAGAACTTGTTTTCGAGCTACGAGAATGCGCATTCATGTTGTGTCGAATACATGATCATGTGACTCAAACGAATTTCCCAATTGGCTCTCTCGAGATCGCGTAATTGAATTCAAGTACGCACATTCGTGTTCAGAGAACGCGAAATGTTTTAATGTAATGGCCCTGTTGGTTTGCCAGGCAGTTCGATTACGCGAAATGAGAGTTTCGATATCGCATAATGGACAAATCGTTTTAGCGCAATAATGAGCTAATTTTAGTGCATTGCATCGCAAAGCGTTTCCTGGCTATGGCCCCAATGGATTGCCATACACGTTTGGCTGGGGGCCAAATCAGAGCCTTGTTCAGCCATCGCAAGCCCATTTTTGCTAGCCAAGGGTCGTCGATCCACTTTTCTCGACATCTAGCCATGGCATCTTTAGTTAGAGGAAGCAATGTTTTAAAACAGCGCCCTCTTGTAGATAAACTAGTACCTGCCCATAGCAAGCGAAATCAATTGACCAATGAGAGAGCTCATTAAATGACCTATTATTCAACTAGACAATGTCCACGATGTCCACGATGTCCACAGGCATTGACTCGAAATTCAAAGTTGTATGAAATGTTTTAATTGGGTGATTATTATGACTCTTGACATGTACCTAACAATGCAAAGACTATCACAGACTTAAGAGATCCTGCTTACGGTCAAGCCTGCTATAGCAGTCACCGGCATACAACAGCCACCTGAAGATCAGGTACAATTGGTTTCATTTTATATAAAATAATAGTGATGAATCTGTATGAAAGAACCGAAACCGTTAAAGGACCATTTCTGCACGTCCCCAAATTTGCATTTATACACGTTATAAAGGCCCATTTATGCAGGTTCCCAGGGTGGCATTTATACACAAGTTTTATCGCTACAAGTCAGTAGATTCCTCAGTCTGGTTGAAATGAAATCTCCATCATAACGGACTTCGATACGAGGTAATGTTCTGTTGACTTTTCGATTCACCAGCAGATAACGGTTTTCACATTATGAAAGTGAAAAACGTCATTCGGAACATATCGTTTCTAACGGTTTCTAACGGTAACTCTCCCTAACACGAAATGCAGCGATTTATCTAATGGATTACTAAAAGAAAGGGGACCAGAAATTCCGAATGTCATGCCTGTCAGAACTCCTTTATATAAGTAGATCTAGATTTTGAGCAGACTGCTGGATTCACCGAAACACAAAATATAGAAAAAAGAAATATACACCAATTACGTTGATAGCAAGTTTATTTTGCACAACTAATGGCGAAAAGGGTTTTAACTGTTAATTGATGACTATCAGATACTATTAATAACAAAGTATGATCAAAATGTAATTAGCTGATTAACATCTGGTATTAATTACGAAAGATAAAGAATCACTATGACAGTAATATTATTTTGGGTTGCTCTACCTAAGTAATTAATCCCATACCAAATTATCCAACCGCAATGTTCAACACTGTATAGCAAACAATGGCAGTAACCATGTGGGCGAGATGTACATGAAACGTGAAAAAGAGAATGCGAGGCAAAACCGATTCCTTCAATCATCTGCTGGCCCACAGTCAGTGTTAGGAGATAGGATAGTAATTTACATTACTATAAATAGACTGCACAGAGGTAGATAAGTAAAACAGACAAGTACATGTTAGAAGTGTGGCAAAAGACTTAGAAATCAGGCTGTTTTACACCGCCAAACAGCCACTTGCATATTCCTCTGAACCCATCTATTTGCATACTTATCTATTTATCAATCTATCTATTTTTACACAAATTCCTTTGTTTCTAAATAACCTACTTGTTCTGCTGTGCCGTAAAACACCAAACCACACCAAACCAAACTATCCATGTAAGTATATATATATATACTTACATGGATAGTTTGGTTTGGTGTGGTTCAGTGAAAATGTTTCTAAGCACTCGTCCCTGGAACGAGTGAGTTGCAACAGATATTCGTATGCCACCGTTTTACTCAACACAAGACACTTAAAAAAATTCACAGGCATCCGACGCAAACTTGATACTAAAATTGGTCCAAGCCAAGAAAATATTATGTTCGGAGTTAAAACGTTGAGTTTACAACCATTCTAGTACATGCCCCCTTATATAAATATATAATCATAGACATGGTTTGTAACTCGAGCAATTGCAGTTTCACACCTATTCATCGATTTCTTCATGGTTTTCGTGCTTACAATGACACTTTTCAGAAATCTGGATGTCATTTTAATATTCAGAAATTTTACTTTTGAACGAGCTACCACACATCTTTATGAGTTAGACATGTTGGGCGTTAAGAGTCAGAAAATGTCAAAATTGTGTGGTTTTCATCTGGTCAAACTGTTATGTTTGACCTGTGTAAAAAACAAAAAAAAAAGTCAGCTTCCTTTGCGAAATGTTTTGGACTGACAACAATTATACGTTACAGGTAAAAGTAGAAATGGATGGATGCTAGATATTAAGCAATGTTGAACTTTCGTGCTTGCTAAGTGTAGACAATGCGCACATATATATTCTCCAGATGGGAATCTGCATCTGTTCGGCCCAGAGTCATCCTCGGCACAACCAATTTGTACCCGGTCAGTCCCGTTCTTTTAAATTCTTTGATAATTTGATTTACTATTCTGTTGGGAGGGGGGGGGGGAGGAAGGAGGGGGGAGAGAACGTTACTCGTTTATTGATGCCTTGATTTTGGGGGGTTTTTTGGGTGGTTTTTTTTTTGGTTGGTTGTTTTTTTCGGATGTTACTTTTGGTCTATAATGCATATTTTGTATCCCATGCATCAAACGCTGTAAAAGATAAGTTATACTGGTCAGTTTTATGTCCATCATTTTTAATACGCTCTTAAACGTCCATTTAGTGTCTTTTTCTAATGACCACATCTCTTACACTTTATTTTGACCAATAGAGTATAATCAGGCTTAGTGCAATATAAGAATCCTAAACTTTTTTCTTTTTTGTTGTTTTTGTTTTTTTATGACCAAACATTTTCCGGAGCAAAATACGTAAATTAGTATATATATATATATATATATATATATATATATATATATATATATGCTGCAGTGGAAATGTACCTCCGAACCTCCATCCCTACATCCATCTATCCATCCATCCATCATTTAAGTTTGATCAACCCATCAATCATATAATCAGTCAATCAATCATACAGCCATGGGCATTTATTAGCATAAATTGGTTTACTTGCCTTTTCTGCAGAACTAGCAGAATTATTTTAAAAAAACAGTCTGATATGAACCAAATTCCATTGCAAGCAAACCGTTATATCAAGGCGACTAGGGTGAGTATAACGTGAACAACCTGTAGGCACACAAGCTTTACCAACAGGTGCCTGAAGTTGTTAACAGTGATTTAAGTGTTTTCCATGTGCTGATGGTTTCAGGCATTACCATTTATTTTGGAGCAGCTTAGAAATAAAGCTTGTGGAAAGTCGTTTTAGAGTGGCAGACATAGAACCTGCCAAACATACGTCAGAGAGAGAAAGAGAGAGATTGGGATCCACTACAATTCTTTGTTTTGAACATATTTTTTCTCTATTTATTAATCATTATTGAATGTGCTCATTCACAAACCCACCCTCAATTCACACAAGGTATCAATCAATCTATCTTTCTACCTACCTACCTACCTACCTACCTATCTATCTATCTATCTATACACTTGTCTATCTATCTACCTCTGTCTGTCTGTCTGTCTGTCTGTCTGTCAATCTATCTATCTTATTTATGAAGGCTCTACCTGGGCAATGCAGGGTTTAATTCACATATTTGCACTAGGAAGGAAGATACCAACTCGGAGAAGGGGATATAAGCATGTAATAGGAACCAGTAGGTTATTTTGTAATTTAAACTGTCCTTGCACTCTCTAATAAATTTATATTAATTATTGGTAAAGTGCAGTAAAACACTGCATTGCAAATAAAGGAAAAACATAAATCTGAGTATATTTGAAATCCTACAGTTTCATCATTATGTATTGATTAACTGGGAAAAACCAGCTGCCTCAATTGAGGACGAAACAAGTAACTTAACACTGTATATGTAGGAGGTGTGTAACTTGCGTGGTATTACATACTGTTTCGCTGTAAAGTGTCAGAGACTGTGATCCTTGTTTTACGTCCTTCATTTTTATATATGTATAAGCCTTTCCATCATTTTTCTGTTGGTGAAACTTCTGTATTTATCACCAAGATTGTCTGAATTCTTTAGTTCAGTTTTGCTGAGCTACCGATGTCATAAAAGTCAATATTGCGATGAGACTACTGATGTCATAAATATCAATATTGCGAGGAGACTACTGATGTCATAAACGTCAATATTACGAGGAGACTACTGATGTCATAACGTAAATATTACGCGGAGACTACTGATGTCATAAACGTCAATATTACGAGGAGACTACTGATGTCATAAACGTCAATATTGCGAAAAGACTACTGTCACAAACGTCACTATTGCGAGGAGACTACTGATATCATAAGCGTCATATTGCGAGGAAACTACTTAGATAACAAATCCATAGCTAAAGCCAGAAAGACAAACGTATTAATTGTCAAATAAAACACAAGTCTTGTTTGCATCAAAGCTGTCTAATGACTCGTATGGCTTTTCTCAGAATGGAATTTTTTTATTTATTTATTTATTTATTTATTTATTTATTTATCAGATTGCAGAATTGAAGCTAGAGCTTTCAAAGCCTTCTGGAAACGCTTCAGAAGAGGATACCAAAACTACAAGAAAGGTGAGAATCACGTATTCATCCGATATCAGTTTGTGTGGTTTTTTTCAAGATCCAAATAATCTGAGTCGTCTAATTAAGATCCATATATGCTTCCTGAGTACTACTGTATTGTCTGCTGTATAGGTAATAGTGGACATTTATTTTTATAGTCAGTTTAACACAGGGTATTAGGTATTAATTTGTAATCCTGGATGGATCAACCCTATTGGAGAGGGTTTTTTTTTTCTTTTCTTAATCGAAATAATTTCTGTGTCCTGCGTCCTGCGGGTGAAAACGGATATGACATTAAAATAGCTGCAAAATACTGAGAATATCTCATAGGCAAATAGATTAGTAGTAGATGGCCAGGAAAGTACCCCGGCCTTGAGAATATCTCATAGGCAAATAGATTAGTAGTGGATGGCCAGGAAAGTATCTCGGCCTTGAGAATATCTCATAGGCAAATAGATTAGTAGTAGATGGCCAGGAAAGTATCCCGGCCTTGAGAATATCTCATAGGCAAATAGATTAGTAGTGGATGGCCAGGAAAGTATCTCGGCCTTGAGAATATCTCATAGGCAAATAGATTAGTAGTAGATGGCCAGGAAAGTATCTCGGCCTTGAGAATATCTCATAGGCAAATAGATTAGTAGTAGATGGCCAGGAAAGTATCCCGGCCTTGAGAATATCTCATAGGCAAATAGATTAGTAGTAGATGGCCAGGAAAGTATCTCGGCCTTGAGAATATCTCATAGGCAAATAGATTAGTAGTAGATGGCCAGGAAAGTATCTCGGCCTTGAGAATATCTCATAGGCAAATAGATTAGTAGTAGATGGCCAGGAAAGTATCTCGGCCTTGAGAATATCTCATAGGCAAATAGATTAGTAGTAGATGGCCAGGAAAGTATCTCGGCCTTGAGAATATCTCATAGGCAAATAGATTAGTATGGCAAGGACATTATCCTGGCCTTAGATTTGAAAAAGTAAACTGCGAGCAAAATTTGATTGATCTATTTCTTGACTTGTCCCACATCTGGTGTTTAATTTAAGTAAACTGATTGCAATTGAACATTAACGCTACGTTGATTTTGCTACAGAGGTCGGACATAAGTATTAGAAGTCGTGTCCGAATAAACCCAATGCTAATTAATATTAAAACTTTTGTCCAAGTAATTAAAACCCGCAGTTCTGCCAGCAATTTAAATCTTTTATATAAATCCCTATAACATTTCTATATTGTTATAGCTATAGTTTTTCGATATAATTCTTTCCAAAGTCCCTATAATTTCCCTTTCTTGTGGAAGATGCACATGCCAATTTTCTTAAAAGTCTTTTTTTTTTCAGAAAAAAAAGGTTTTAAAAAGTGCATATAATGAATCATCATGATGAAAATGCCCAGTATGTGTTTGTTCCTAATAATATATAATAGATGTTCAAATTATTATTTCGGTGTTTTATGTTCTTAACATTGGTAAATTAGTGTTCCAGTACCTTCATATGTGGTATTCAATTGGGAATATTAGTACGTCAGTATCCTTATCTTTTTTTAAAACTTTATTTAAAAAAATCGCCGTCTTTTCCTATATTTTTGAGACCCAATACCTACAAAATCCTTATAATGTTTAAAATAAATAGCTGGGAGGCCTGAATCCCCGTTTCATACAAATTTCGAACGGTCATTCGGACATGACCTCTGATGCGAGTGTCTCTAGGGCGAAGATCGATATGGCCTTTAGAATCTGATTTTAACTGGATGATAATTTAAGTTAAAGAGTTTCACAAAATCGTCTACACACACACACACACACACACACACACATATATATATATATATATATATATATATATATATATATATACATACATACATACATACATGCATACATACATACATACATACATACATACATACATACATAAGTTAGTGGATTATTCAATTAGCACTAAACAGTTATTAAGAGGATCGGAAGACTTACTTTTTCTGATTTTTAGAGCAGAAGAACTTATGTGATGGCCTGTTCTCAATCGTCCGTCGTCCGTCCATCCGTCCGTCCGTTAGCACAAGTTTGTTATCGCTACTTCTCTTAAAATATTTGGAGTATTGCCATGAAACTTTACACACACATTCATAACATGATCTAGTTGGTCCTAAATGAAAATGGTGCTTCTCGGGGATCCAATATGGCCTCCATGGCAGCCAGCTTGAACATATTGTTATCGCTACTCGTCCTGAACGAAAACTTATATTGACATGGGGTTTTCACCAAAAGACTTCTTATGATATCTAGTTGGCCCTAAATGAAATGGTGCCGATCTAATACCAGTATGGCCGCCTTAGTTGCTATCTTGAAAATCTTGCTGTCGCTGCTTTTCCTGAACAGAAAGTCATATTGACATGGAGTTTTCACCTGAAGACTTCTTATGGTGTCTTGTTGGTTCCAAATAAAAATGGTGCTGATCTGACCTTAATATGGCTACCACACCGGCCATCTTGAAAATCGTGTTATTGCTACTTCTTCTTTATGGATGGTCATATCGACATGGGTTTTACCAGAAGACTTTTTGTGATATTTAGTGGGACCTAAATGAAATTGGTGGCCATCAAACATACAATATGGTCGCCATTGCTGCTATCTTAAAAAATCTTGTTATCGCTACTCCTCATCAACGGAAAGTCATATTGACATGGAGTTTCAACCTGAAGACTTATTATGATGTCTAAATAAAAATGGAAAAATTGTGCTGATCTGACCTCCAATATGGCCACTACATCGGCCGTCTTGAAAATGTTTTGTTGCTACTCCCCTGGAATTGATGATCTTATTCACATGGAGTTTTCACCAGAAGACTTCTAATGACGTCTAGCTGGTCATAAATGAAATTAGTACCGATCTTAAATCTAATATGACCGCCACAGCGGCTAATTTTAAAATCTTTTTATTGCTCCAAATATCAGAGATGATATCCACACTCAGCAGTTGTAAAGAAGAAATGGTCTTATATTGAATTCCCAAAAATTATCTTTGGCCAGTAGAGCGTCAGTTCCTTAGAGGGACTCTTTTTTTTTTCTTTTTTTTTTCTGAATTTTTGTGTGTCTTAGTTGTAAATTTTTGCCATATTCCTCACTCTTTTGTTTGCAGCGTATTGGAGTTAGGGTACTAATAGACTCACCATGATGACGTAATCAGATACCCCTCATAGTAGATCACAGTGCGCAAGTGTTGGTCCCTGGTTGCTCAGGAGATGATCTCATTTCCATGGGGATGACCGGAAAGCTGTTAAGTCTTCAGAAGGTTCCGGGTCAGATGATGACACCTAGCTTGCTTAATTACATTCAAGGCAGACTGACGTCACCACATCATCGATAACATAGAGCAATCAAGAAACTAACAACGCATGTTAACATTCACTCACTAACGTTCGCGGGTGCATTTTCTTAGGTTTGTGCTTTCAGAGTGGTAAAAATATTTACGAAGTTTTCATAATGGTTTGTTGTTCTTTTCGGCTTCATATATTACTTAAAGGCTGACAAACTAAGATTTAATTATAAATATATATAACATAAATTGTTCGTTAAAAGACACTTTATGTTTAAGTGACACTACACTAAAAGACACTCTATGTGAAAGTAACAATACATTAAAAGACACCATATGTGAAAGTGACACTACACTAAAAGACACTCTATGTGAAAACGACACTACACTTAAAGACACTCTATGTGAAAGTTTCACTACACTGAAATACACGCTATGTGAAAGTGACACTACACTAAAAGACACTATGTGAAAGTTTCACTACACTAAAAGACACTCTATGTGAAAGTGACACTACACTAAAAGACAGTATGTAAATGTAACACTGCTCTAAAAGACACTGTATAAAAGGTAAATTTGCAGCAGTGGTATCCAGGACATATTGTCTGTACTGTGACTAATTCTAATGACAATTACATTTTCGGCTTTTTTGACAACATTTTCCATAGTGTTTTAGAGTTTTTTTAAAAAGGATTTGTGGGTCTTGATGGTATCTTTACCGTCGCATATATCCTTTTTTTTTTTTTTTTTTTTTTTGTGATGACTTGCTCCGCTTAACTCGATACGTCACAGTAAAGCTTGCAATAACATCCACAGATTCTGCAGTGCAAAACTGTTATCCCCTAAATAAACGCACAGACTTGACACTTAAAAAACGTCGTATGCTTTCGTTTAACATTGTCGTGGAATTGCACTTCTTATGTCTCAATATGTAGCGAAGTTTACTAACAAGTTGTCCAAATCAGTTTCGATAAGTTCATATAGAGAGCTAACAGTTATGTAAACGTTCTTTAAATAAGTGTACACGAAAGAATTGTGTTTTCATCTTTAAAAATTATAAAAGAATAAGATAATTACTGAAGTCTCTTCTAGACAACATCAATTAAACTTCGTAAAATACAACAGAGTCATTATTTTGGATGTGAATCTGCTTCTCGACGCTTAAAAACTCTAACGCTAACAGGGTTTTTGTGTCCATCTTATAACTATAGCATTATTTTCTAATGGATCTAAATAAATATTTTGTAAATCACAAGCTTCCGTGTTGCCATGCAACTTAATAAAATAAATATAATTTCAAAGAGTGTATGCTAGCATGAGTTTCTAATAAAAATAATCACTCTGTATTTTACATTGGTAGATACTAGAACGAGTTTATGACTACTAAAATGACTAAAAAGTCATTTTCATAATTTTGTGTTCTATATATTTATTGGGAAATGTCTTGGATATCTTTTTTTTAATAATGGCTCGAAATTTAAAATGTCTAAAATTGAATATGTTTATTTTTGCTATCAATTTGATGATGACCGGGAGTTTATCGTAAGTAAGTCCGTTGTCGTACTGCCTAAGCATTACAGAGACAAAAATTAGAATGATTTATTTAGTACAAAAAATGCTGTATATCTGAAACTGAACTACTGTTTGATACGCCAATCATCACTTCCGGGACAGAAGCATGCCAGGACAGCAATCTCCACGCACTAACACCAACGCTTGCGCACTCTGCTCTCAGTCTGCATTTGACTTGTTTTCTTCTTTTACGTCGGCTTTCATATACTTCTAAAAGACTTTTTTGTTTCTAAGACAAATTTTAAAATATTTTTTAAAAAAATTGGTCAACACGTAAAGCACAGAAGGATCTGCTTATTTATTGTTTCCATTTATTTATTCTTTCTATCCTTAAAAGAATGTTAAATATTCTGATCATTCATTTTTTTATTTTCGTTCTTTTATTTTGCTTTAAATCTGTCTTTCTTGTGGTTTTTGTAGTTGTTGTTGTTTGTTTTGTTTTTTTTTTTTTGCATCATTATGTTTCATTTACGTTTCTTTTGTGTATTTCATGTTTTGTATTTTTTCTTGTCATTTGTCCTTAAAGTTTATGTACGTTTCCTTTGTGTGTTTTAGCAACTTTTAGCTCTTTTTAATGCGAAATTGTAACAAACAAAGTATTTGCGCCTATTTCAATGACGTATAGGGCACATTAAAGTCGTATTTTCGCGCGCGGATACATTTGTAATGAATTTGCACAACTTCCAGAGGAATAAACTCCAATTACTTTGTGAAATCGTCTTGTAAATTTAAGAACAGTTTTCTATACAAAACTGCATATTTTTGATAAACTGTATAAAAGAAAACGAAGTTCACTAAATCAACAGATATGCAACCAAACATACACCGGTTGCATTCTGCGAGATGGGTAATGTTGCCCACTGTCCCCCTAACCTCTATGATGTGAAAGATATTTGATTTTTCCTTCTCCCAAACCTTCATTGCTGCCTCTATCTATCTATCTATCTATCTATCTATCTATCTATCTATCTATCTATCTATCTATCTATCTATCTATCTGTCTGTCTGTCTGTCTATCTATCTATCTATCTATCTATCTATCTATCTATCTATCTATCTATCTATCTATCTATCTATCTATCTATCTATCTATCTATCTATCTTTCTTTCTTTCTTTCTTTCTTTCTTATGTCTGCCAGGGATTATTGGAAATCGCGAGAAGACTCAAGAAACGAATAGTATTCAAGGTCATGATTTTCGTTTTTAAGAAAATGGGAAAAATCTTGAAAACTTCGCAATTAAAATTGTATCTGCATACTTCTTTTTTTTAAAAAACAACTGACCTTTTTTCTTCTGCTTCTATACTCGCCTATAAAAGTAATGACATGGGGAGCAAAAGGCGATACTTATTTGGATAATATTTAGAAAATGAATTACAGATCCTGCAGAAAGAGATGTTAGAATGTCAGTAGTAATGTATTAATGTTCATGCTATCAAAGTGTCCTAAAATGTATAGTTTTATTATTGGGCTATTTCTGTGCGAAATGTGCAGAATTAGTGTGCGCTTTTTATTTTTTTATTTTCTTTAAGGACAGCAGTTTTGATGGCAAGTATTTTCTAAGGCTTGCCGCCATTTACAGAGCAAAACATGACATCGCTAGTTCGAATGGAAATTCATAGTCATTAGGGACAGGTTTCTTTATAATTTATTGTGTATTTTTTTCCTCCATGCCACTTAATTATTGCTTAACCTTCGACCTGCCTGACATTTCCTAAGTTATTTTTATATAGCACCTAATACTACGGTTATGTTCTTCCGCATCACGTGTCACAGCTCTTTATGTCCTATATTCAGTAATTATTTACTACATTCTACCGGTTTCTGCCACAGAAATAGCAAAATGTACCAACACAAAAAAGGCAAATGAATTCGAAGACTGAGGAAATTTGGTCTGTGGAAAACCATAATATCCTGGCTTGTCGTTAATTTTGATCATGACTACCTTAGGTGGAATATTCTGGGACCAGATCCAATCTAAATAAAATCGAGATCTCTGAGATAACGGAGATCTTGCAGGCACCAATAAAAGTTTATGTTCTGGTGGCCTGTCGAATTCCTTTTCCGCTTATTTATAGCAGCCAAGCAGAAAAAGACTTGCATTTCTTGCCAGGGGGAGTTATCGCTTGTAATTATATGTTTCGAATGTCGCTTTCCACTTTCAGCAGAAGCAAAGCTCAATTTGATTTGTTAATATAAATGTAAACAGAACATGACCTCGTATAGGCGCCGGTCAGATTTACTTATTGCTAAGTACATCTCAATTTTAATCCGATTGGAACAAGATCTGTATAGCCATCCAAAAAAATATGGTATATACTGGCTGATTCCATATATTGCTTTGGATAATAATAATTAAATTAAAAAAAAAAAAATAGCACAACTAAAGTGCTAGCCTCTAGAACAAAATCTTGTGGAGATTATTTTCCTCGGAAGATCAAGGATATTGAAGTGAAACCTCTGTGGTAATCATCGATCAATCAGTCAATCAATTTATCTATCTATCTATTTATCTATGTACCTATTTATTTTTCTATCCGTCCGTCCATCATCCATCTATCTATCTATCTATCTATCTATCTATCTATCTATCTATCTATCTATCTATCTATCTATCTATCTATCGATCGATCGATCGATCGATCGATCGATCAATCGATCATCCGAGGTGATCAAACATGTAAGTCTATCATTTGAATTATTATTATGGCATAGTCAAACAGAGACGTAGGTAGAGAAGTTATGCATCCTTGTGCGGTAACCATCTATGTATCAATCGATCAATATATCTATTGCTCGACCTAGGCGATCTAGCATTTTGGCCTCTCATTAGAATATTTATTACGCCTAAGAGAAATATCATTGTGCATACTTGAAATTTACAAGATAGCCATCCATATAAAGCACTCTAGATGCATGCACAGCAAAATCTATTTCTCCATTTCACCAAGCCTAGTGAACCTTGCCGTCAGAGGAGTTTAAACCACATTGGTCACTTTGGTCGACCAGTCTTTCTCTCTCTCTCTCTCTCTCTCTCTCTCTCTCTCTCTCTCTCTCTCTCTCTCTATCTCTCTCTGATTATGTATGTCCTCTCTGTTCTTTATATTTTCCGATCTTTCATTATTTTGTTTATTTCCTTTCATTCCTTCTTTCTTACCATTATCCCAGTCTTTTCTTTCTTTCTTCCTCTCTTTCTTTTTTTATTTCTTTCTTCCTTCATTTTTTCTTTTTTTTTGTTCCTTATTTTTTTATGTCTGGAAGGCTGGCCGGCCATCTTATCCTCATCAGTTTCCTCAGGGAGTCTATATGAAACTGGTTAATCTTCTTGGCATGGCGTCTGTACACCGTCCAGGTTTCGCATGCATACAGCCGGGTCGGCAACACAATGGCTTTGAAGACATTCAGGGTTTTTGCAGACTGATGCCTCTGCGCTCACACATTTGCACGTAGTATGCCAAAGATCACACTTGCTTTAGCAATTCTGGCGTTGGGTTCTTCATCGATGTGGATTGCACGTGACAGTGTACTGTCGAGATAGGTGAACTTGTCCACTGCGAGGAGGGTTTGGCCATTTACTGTGATGGTAGGCTATACGTAAGGCTTTCCTGGTACAGGTTGGTGCATCACCTCTGTCTTCTTGACACTGATTGTGAGACCGAAATTGTCACAAGCTAAAGAGATATGTTCCATACTCTGTTGCATGTCAGACTCATAGTTGGCATTCAGGGAACAGTCGTCAGCAAATAGGAGACCACGAACAGTCACTTTCTGTAACTTCGTCTTCGCCTGTAGTCTGCTCAGATTGAAGATCTTGCCATCAGTCCGGTATCGGAAGTCGATCCTAGTGTCATAGTTACGAAAGGCATCAGTAAGCAAGGCAGAGAACATCATACTGAAGAGGACTGATGCCAACATACAGCCTTGCTTGACTCCATCGTCGTCCACGACACGAGCGAGCATGTCATAATGGAAATGCCGAACCATTAGGATGAATTTATTTTGGCAACCAAATTTTGCCATTATCTTCCAGAGGCCCACACGACTGACTGTGTCAAAGGCTTTTGTCAGGTCGACGAATGTGGTATACAGGTTCTAATGCTGTTCCTGGCATTTCTCCCGGAGTTGACGAGCTGCAAACACCATGTCTTTGGTTCCTCGTCCTTTCCTAAAGTCACACTGACTCACAAGCAGAAGCCCTTAATCGATGTGATGCACAAGGCGATTCATCAGAATTCAGGAGAGGATTTTGCCGGCTATGGACAGCAAGGAGTTACCATGTGTGATCATGTGTGGTCATCAAATGTTATGTATACAACTTGAAACAGAAACTCAAAAAAGTAATCACCAGGAGCTGTAAAGGAGAGGATGGACAAATATAAACGATCTTTATAACAGATTACTGTAAAAATAATAATATATCTCTTATTTTAAACGCTTCATAAACAAATTTAGCTAGTGAACATATTGTTTTCTTATTACTAGAAGTTTACAATTAAATGTACGTATGCATGGTTGGTTTGTTCCAGAAGTACGTTTTAATTACGTTACCACGTAAGTTAGCATATACTGGACACACTAAAAGAATATTCATCTACAATATCATTGTTGTCACATAACATACAATATATCTTTCACTTCTGTTGATTCTATTGTATCCATATATCCTAGTTTCATTTCTCAAATTAACAGAAGTATCTCTGATTTCCGAAAACCTATGGATCAGCCATGTTGTTAATGGTGTTGGGGTTTGGGATGGGGGTGTTAAAGGCTTGAATTGTCCTACTTACTGTTGCTTCTCTTTAAATCAGGATAAAAAGGAATAATGTAATATAAGATGATAAGTAAAAGCATTGTTCAAAACATATTAAAATAGCACTCCTTATTACAACAGCCGACAAATTAATTGGTTGACATTAAGTTATTAATCAGTCATTTGAATCAAGTACTTTAATTAATCGACAGAGATAATTCAATCAAAACATTTTTACTTGATGGTAACATATGTTTTCCGAATTGCAAATATTCCTCTACTGATTTAACATGGACTAGAACAATATTTAGGGAGGAGGGAGAGTGGGATCCAGGAATCCATATGTCGGGAGGGGTTAGAAGGATATGTGTGCGTGGGCATTGCAGGTGCAACAGTCTCACAAAAAATCAGATATATAAGAACATATTGACTCTGGGGGCATTCCCTTCCCCGAGTTCCTGAATCAAGCAAAAACAAATAGAGATATGATTATTTTTAAAATTACTAATGGATTAGTTATAAGTCAACATAATTATAAGTTTGTCACTATTATTCACACTGAAGTGGAATTTGTTTCTTTTAAAACGGTGCCTGTTTTGTAGTTTTTTTCTTCAACTTTGTATCCCTCAAAACATAGTCGCATCTTTTAAAATTAACGATTAGTGGTATAGACGTCATTGCTGTTGATAACCACACATTAAATTTCATATCTTTTTGCATACTTTATTTTTAAAAGTTGGCGGCACTCATCGTCTATATTTAAAATGATTTTTTGATTCGCCTTAAATGCCGTAGGATTATGTTGGCTGCGTTCCAAAACCCATACTAACATGTTTCAGTTGGCGTTATTAAGGTTATCTGGCTGTATGTGATATAATCACGTTTCTTATTAGTTATGCAGTATTGAATCTATGTATATGTAAAAGGCATGCACCAGATACCAAAATTCTCGATTTCTTTGTCTTTCTTTGGAGCTACGGTGGCCTTGCCGCAGACGTGATCAGACGGCTGCGGGTTCGAATCCTACTATCGGATTAATCTGGATCGGCTGCCGTACTATACCCCTGGGCAAGGCGCTTTATTCTTCTTGTCTCTGCACGATATCACCTGTATGTGTTGGTGAACTTCAAAACACCAAACAAGCAAACAAACAATCAAACTGTATTTTCCTGTGTAGGGTCGATAATGACTTTTGCAAGAAGTAGTTTCCACCGCCCGTGACATCAGAGGTATATGATAATGTACATATTATTAAGAATTATTATGGTAATTTCCAGTTCACAAATTGGCAAACTATACTTCGAGAAAATTTTGGAAAAGGGCGTTCACTTCTAAAATAAAGCGACTGAGACAGAACTGATTACTTATCAAATTCTTATTATAATCTTGGTGACTTTACCCCACCTCCCCTTCCCCCCACCACCACCGCCTGTTTTATTTTTTCTTGTGGCTGTATATAGACATGTGTATAGGAAAAAATAACTGCATTTAGCATATATCTCCATTTGCTTCTGCAGTGTTTTATACTTGCGGCCAGGAACGTCAATGAGAATCTAGGATTGTCGTTGTTGCTGTTGTTGGTGGTGGTTGTGTGGATCTTGAAACTCGAACAAAATACATATCTGCCGTTTGGGTTCAAACCCACGACCGACGGCTTCACTGCTGATCTGTTTCATTCAAGCCTCGAATCAAGCTGTTTGATGGGATCCAGTCGGCATAGGTGATTACACCTACCATGGCAAAAATTAATGTACTGTGTATGTGGCCACAGTTGCTACACAGAGTCGGTTCGTTTTATACTTGTTTATCAGCAGGCTCAAAACGAACAAAGAATGTGGCTGTATTTTTTTAAAAATCCACAGAAGTGTAATGAACACTCTGAACAAACTGTTATTTTTTGTTCGCATTTAATGTTCTTTCCAACAATGCGTGCACGTTCTTTTCCATGGTAACCTGCCAATTGCTTGACTATTCAGGTGGATGTATTTTTGTGATGGTATTTGAGATTTATAAATACAATTTACAGTCTTGTTTGTTGTGTTGAATCTTTTATATCTTGCATAACTTTAAGCCCTAATAATAATACTAGAAGTGTTTTAATACTAGAACTGTTTGTGAAGCAATCTGAAAAGGCGTCTGATTATAGTTTGTAGATCCATGTAAAAATAAAAATTTAATCGTTGCGCAATGATTGAACGATAAATTCAAATGTAATTAGTAGGCTCGGGAAGATAAAGATATTTGTTTTTCTGGCGTTAAAACTTCAACACATTTATATAACAGATTCATGCCCAGCCTATGATCAAACGGATGTTCTGTGGATATGATTAATGTAATGCTATGTTCCTATTAGTGATAGCCAAAATTGCCAATGGCTACAAAATTTCCCAGATGACTACTAAATGTCCCAGATGGCTATAACATTTTATCAAATAAACAATTTTGGCTACTACTTTTTCCTTCTTTGTTATTTGTAACAACACGATGTGCGATGGTTCCACGTAAAATGTAATTATTGACAAAATTTTAGCTACTAAAGGAAATTATTTTAGTGGGACACTAGGCAATGAAGCAAAACCGCAGTATAACTCACACAAGAACAAATTAAACAGCAAAATCAATTAATTAACATTTTTACATCATATGTCACCACTATCAAATGTCTTTATTAATACTGGATTGTCCCGTGAATGAAACAAAATGTCGATAGAGAACAATACAAATTACCAACAAATCTTCGCGATGCTTTATAGTAAAATTTGAACCAACAAGTACCGTATATACTAGCGTATAAGCTAATACCAACTGTAAACTACATAGACCAAGATCTGCCTGCGCATTATGCGACGGCAGATCTGGGTCTGTGCAGTTTGTATGGACTAATCAGTAGAACAAACAACATGGACCCTGATCTACCGGTGCATTACGCGACAGCAGATCAGGATCTATGTTATTTGCATTTGGACTCGACTTATACGCGAGTGTAAACGGTTGCAATTATTATTATTATTATTATTATTATTATTATTATTATTATTATTATCTCCACTGATGCAGTAGTCTGCCGTTCGCGCTGGCATGTGTGTTATCAACCATACATATGTATATGCAAAATTCCAACGTGCCACTAAAATAGTCGTCTGCTTAACATTTATATTCTGTTACAGTAACCCTGCACTTTGTACAATTAGAGTCTGTTTCGTGACGTAAACAAATACAGCTACGTAGAAGGGGTTCTCCAGGGGGGATAGCCGATTAAATTTAGGCGGAGTTCAATATGTTGCGTTGATAGGAAACAATCTTCGAGTTATAGTCAGACGAGTGATCTCCCCTTAAAAAGTGCGTAATCGTGAGTAACTGACAGGTTTTCTCAAGTCCATTTTGTCTCGCCTGGGACGAATATCTCAAAAAGGTAGGACATAGTGGTTCACTGTTCGTCTGATTGTTTGTCTGGCGTCAACTTCTGTTGAATTAATTTTTTTATTTATATATATTTTTAAGACCAAAATCTCTCGATGGAAACAGTGGATCATCATGCAAGTTCGATTCACCGTGGGCTAAGAATGAATGCGCGGGAAAAATAAAAATAAAGTAAAAGGTCTCAAGGGGTGGGGTGGGGGTTAGGGTGGGGTGGGAGTGGGGTGGTTGAAGTTGTTTTAAGGTGGGACAATATCAATGATTAAAGTATTTGGATCTGGCTTTATCTCCTGTTTTGATGGGAAAAAATAGTCATCGAACATTGCATATGTGTTCACCGTGGGACATGGAATATATTCAGGGAATTGTGAGTAAGAAAGTCAGATGTCAAGGTCACAATAGTAAATTTATGAGCTTTTGGAATTCGTGCTTCCATCATACTTTGCAAAGATGTTCATCGGTGTACAAAGACATCCATGTGCATAGCAGAGCAGAAGTTCAAAAGGTCAAGGTCAATGGTAAAATTTTGTAAGAGTTGTATTGTTTTATATTTCTTTTTAGCAAGGTGTTGTATCTTTTGTTCCATAGATGGATTATTATCAGATTTATGCCCAAATGTTAATAAGAATAGATAAAACATACCTAGGGATGGCTTGGTCTAAAGGGCAAAGTCTGAATGACATCTGGGTTTGTACGGTAATGTTTTATCAAGGCTACATCGACTTACGTCGTGACATAGGCATTACAAATATCCACGTGAAATCCACATGAATTCTCTCTCTCTCTCTCTCTCTCTCTCTCTCTCTCTCTCACTATCTCTCTCTCTCTCTCTCTCTCTCTCTCTCTCTCTCTCTCTCTCTCTCTCTCTCTCTCTCTCTCAATTGGGTTCACATAGATTGTTACATTTTTAGGACGTTTTTTTTTCTTCCATCTAATTTCTATGCCAGCTCTTTATGAATACCCCATTTACACTGCTTTTAAAGATACAATGACGCGTAAATAAATAGAAATAAGAAAAAGACACGAAAAAAAAAGTTTTCCTATACCCCCCCCCCCATAAAACTCTGCATATTAATGGTCAGACTCGAATAAAGTAGACTTAGTTGAGAGGTGATCTAATTTCAGAAGATAAATGTGCTTTTTCTCTATATTAAAATGGTTTATATCTATATCTATATATATATATATATATATATATATATATATATATATATATATATATATATTGAGAGAGAGAGTTTTAAGCGATTGAAAACAAATTTCAAAATATTCAAAGAAAAAGAAGATGAGATAGAAAAAGTATAAGAGCCTCTTCATAAAATTAATTCTAATTTTACTCTTCAGCTGTGTCAGTTTATACTAGAAAAATGGAAGAAATGTTTGCATGATGCGAATAAGATTGAGGATGTTGCATGAGTTACTTCCCCTAGATCGCGAAAATACTGTGGTAGGAGGTCTATTTATTGTGAAATACACGTTATTTAATTTTTATTCTAGTCCGTGAATTAGTGGATTTATATTTAATTATCAGTTTTTATTTTTCATTCAAGAACTTTTTTAAAAATAGACATTGATAACATTATGACCAAAGAATGTATGCAAATGTTGTCAATTGTTTGGTGCAGTGATAGCACGTCTACCTGTCAGGCTGGAGGACCACGTCCGAATCCCACAATGAACTTATTTTTTTTCCCCCAAGTATGTGCTCTTTTATTCTTGAATTATGAAAGAGAATTATGTTATTACTCATATTTTCTGTGCGAATGTACACAATACACAGCAGAACATAAACGATAGTAGCTGACATTACCGTATGAAATCTGCTACTTCAGTCTGAATTATACACTTTAGCTAGCCAGCACGTTTGAGCACAAAATTAACAAAATATTGATTGTTCTGAGTGAGTGACGGATATATTTAATGTTGTGGGTGAAAAATTATACTATTTCCACTCGAGGCTTAATCACTCGTGAAAGTACTGAGTTTTTTCACTCGATGAAATATACCAGTTATTTACTTGATACAAACGGATATCCTCTATGTAAATATTGAAATTCATGAAATTCTGCAATAATAATAATAATAATAATAATAATAATAATAATAAGAAGAAGAAGAAGAACAACAACAACAACAACAATAATAACAATAACAACAACAACAACAACAACAACAAATTTATAAATAATAGAAACCATTTTGTCTTCTCCTGTTCTAGCTAATTATTATGACAACATTATTAATATTATTTAGGATTTACCGTTTATTTTGTTAAGTTCTGTGAAATAAGAAACGTTAAAAAAAGGCCGTGTAAACTGTATGATCCGCGAAGGCTCATACTAAAGTTTGCACAGCGCTTTTTCGGTTCATATTTCAATGAACTTTAAAAAAAAAAAAAAATAATAATCCTTATATTTAAATTTGACACCTATACACGATAGAATAACTGAAATTCTGTCAATATTTTCATTCTAAGTACCATTTTCCGCGTGCATGAATACATAAAAAATAATGATCAATATCCGTAATTTGCATACAACCAATCCGAAAACGGCCAGCAGTTTTCTGGCAACTAGGCACACATTGACCCCTAGTCGTTAAAATCATCATACCTACAGCCTTTATCTGATAATTAAGTCAGTTTTTAAAAAAAATTAAATTCATGGCGGATTAAAAGTGCAAGATAATTTTCTATTTTATTTAATTCGTGTGCACATATTTACTAATGTCGAAATTAGGGAGTAGCGCCAACCACAGTTAGCGAATAACTTCCGCTCCTAAAAGTCAGTTTGTTTTTCTTTCTTACGTTTTCACTATATACGGTTAATGAAAATTATATAAGCCTATGCCTAACAGGAAAACTTTTTACAGATAGAGAGAGAGAGTGGGGGGGGGGGGGGGGAGGGATATAATTCGCCAATGTGTATTGACCTCAGATCAAAGCACGAAATGCTCAGTATAAAATAAGCAAAGGGCCCTTTTTCACTAAAAGAACTCGATGAAACATTGCATGTTGCTCTTCTATATTTGAGTATATTAAACTTGAACTGATTATCCATTTAGTTCATTTGATAAAATGTTAGTTTTCCATATATCTTCTTTTGAAAAAAATAAAATAAAATAATGTGCTTGTCCAAAACGTGTTCTATATATCTATATATACCAAACGGCCCCACCCCCTCCGCCAACTTCTGCCCAACAAGTCATTGTATCATATAGGATATTTATTTATTTTTCCGAGTAATATTTGAATTCAATTAAGGACATGCAGTTAGTATATGCACCGTACATTTTACTTCGTTTATTAAAATCCATATGTTTACTTTATACGACAGTCATTGAAGAATCTGAGTACATCCACACCCATTGCCATACAACATGTATTGCCAGTCAGAAAGACGATGAGAGTATGTTTTCTTGAGGCAATCACTTTTCCTTTCAAACAATTTTATTTCCATATCCCTTCTTTATTCCACACTAGTTAATGTGTATTCTTCTTTAAAGAGCTGATATAAAATCTCAGTTTCTCACAGTAAACACCGTTGACTTTTCTTTAACCGTATTCCCATGTTCTTGCTAGTAATAAGTTAAACAGCTGATGAAAGTTACATTGAGGTAGATTATACCGTGATTTTCTAATAAAAAAAGGTAATTTAATTTTGAAAACATCCAACTGGCTTGCGCTTTTGTTTTGATGACGCTTGTCGCACTCGCTCGAGTTGTTGGCCTTGGGGATTTGTTTGTTTGTTGGTTTGGCGCTTTATGGCACAGCTACACAAGTAGGTTATTTAGTGCCGAAGCAATTGGAGTAAAGTGCCTTGCCCAAGGACACACCACGGTAGCTGACCCAGGCTGGTCCGATGGTAGGATTCGAACCCACACCCTTTCGGCCGTGAGTCCGGCACGCTAACCACTGAGCCACCGCGGCTCTGTTGACCAAGAGAGTACTATCTAGTTATTATGATAATAAGTCAAACAGTTGATGAAAGTTACATTGAGGAAATAACCTCAGACCGTTTCTATTATTTTTACTTTTAGTTCCAATTTAAAGCGTTACCTTTGATTACTACCGTTCGTCAAACTCGTCTATATTGGTAGGTAATAGCTGATAACAGACCTCTCTAAAAGGCGAAGAAGGGGGATTACTGGTGATTACTATCAATTAAGAATACTTCTTTTTCTTAAAAAAAAAGAACGAAGAAGAAGCAAAAGTGAGTGACAAGATGGAATGACAAATCGAATTACCGCCTAGAATTCAGACCGATTAAGCAAATCTATTTCAAATCAACTATGAAAATGAGAGAGAGAGAGAGAGAGAGAGAGAGAGAGAGAGAGAGAGAGAGAGAGAGAGAGAGAGAGAGAGAGAGAGAGAGAGAGAGATTGACAGGCTGCAAATTTCGAGATAAATAACCATGACTAGACTTACGTTTTAAAAGATATAATCAGGCTAGACTTCAACATTTCGATTTATCCAATTAAGTTTTGATTCCTACTCTTTATCAGAGTTTATGGACCTTGACTTCCTTCCCCAAACACTCCTAACACTTCTCAATGAATCACAACACAGCTTCAGCTGATTTTTGTATCGCCCAAGTTTTCGATCAACAAGAACATCTTCCACTTTTTAAGATATGCTTCTTTTGTCATTATCTAAAGCAGGCATGGATGATTTATTGAATATTTGTTATAGTTAGTTCATTAAATAGATGTTTAGATATAATCCTGGGAAAAGTAATATCATTGTATTTAATGAATTAGTTTCGATTTATAGAAGAAGATACAGATCTTGGTTTCCAGGCCATGGATGAAATCCAGCAGATCGATGTATGCAAACACGTAGGTTTAAATATCTAAAATATGAAAAAGCTAATGAAAATATCAAAGAAGCAAAACACAAACTTACAAGTTAATTGTTTAGCTTTTTTTATCTTGCAGTAAACGATGATGGAATTAATCTGTTGTCCGATAGAATATAGTGAACAATAGTGTCTCACTCAATACTACGTGCAATATATGGTTGAGAGACATGGTTTAAATTTATTAACGTTATAGAGCGGTCCCCGTTTTTGTTTAAAACACATACCGGGTATCTCCAGGTATTCAAGAAAAGATGTAGCGTTAGTTTTGCTGGGCATGAATCCTACTGAGGTATATATTTGTTACGGTTGATTAAGTACCATTTGCCAAAATCTAAATACAAACAAATAGGCTTTGTCTCAGAAATATATAGGCTTTGTCTCAGGCTTTGTCTCAGAAATATATAGGCTTTTCTCAGGCTTTGTCTCAGAAATATATAGGCTTTTCTCAGGCTTTTCTCAGAAATATATAGCTCAGAAATATATAGGCTTTTCTCAGGCTTTTCTCAGAAATATATAGGCTTTGTCTCAGAAATATATAGGCTTTGTCTCAGAAATATATAGGCTTCTGGGAAAATACTATTTAAAAGAATATCTAAATTAGTATAATATGCACGAGACCTAATGGAAAAGCTGACGTGGAAACACCTAGTTAAAGGAAATATCGATTTGTTTTATGTAAACTCACTGAAATCAAGATTACTGCAAGATGCATCTTTATGCAGGTTTTCACGATTGATACTAAATGACTATTTGGCTCCTTCAATGATCTGGGAAGCGGGCAGAATATTTCCCAACTTTTTAAAAAACTGTACAGTTGTAGCTAACGTTATTTCTCGACTTTTGTAAAGCTTGTGCCACCGATGTGCTAAGTCTACTGCATGTGTTGTACAATATTTTATATCTGAATGTAGTTTTTAAACTCCTGAACGAGAGATATTTTGGAGTTATGTTGTTGACAAGTTTGGGGTCCAAGTGTACGTGTATCTTGACTCGCTGTCTACTACTGATTTTGTGAATATTCGTCAAGGAATGGTTTCCCCAGAGTTACTGAACCTGTTACAAAATATCCAAATTATGTATCTACTTTATATGCATCAACACAGTTACATATATGAGGAAATAGGAAAAAAAAAATATATATATATATATACACACACACGCACATACATACATACATACATGCAAATATTTCAGATCTTACACTGAGAGATGATAGTGACTCTCATTGATGCCGTTCGTACATAACCACGGTTCAGGAAACGGGTGGGGGGGGGGGGACGAGGGGACCGAGTGGTGTAAGGCGCTCGCCTTTACCGATCACTGCGATATCACCTTTGTCCGCGTGGGTTCGAGTCTTGGGCTCGGCTAATGCGGTTATGTGTGAAAGCTTGCCAGTCGCTTCCCGTGGGTATTTGGTTCTTCCCGGGATTTTTCCCTGGTTCTTCCTCCACCAGATATACTGGCCGCCATGTATAGCCTATCATGTGCTGAAAAATGGCGTTAAACCCATAAAACCAAACCAAACCAATCAGGAAACTGGGACGGGTGAGTAGCAAGAGTTACTCGTCCCTGTCCTCGTACTTATAGAAATATCTGCTTGCATCTACCCTTTGGGATGACAATATATCAATAAAGCTTCAGCCTTGAAAATACCGGTGGTCTGGGGCAACTGTAACATTGCCTGACAAGATGTAAAATCACAAAAATTTTGACATTTCCTGTCTCATCTCATAGGTCTGATCATAAAAAGGTGTGATAGTTCATTGAAATGGAATCTTTCTCCACATCAAAATGACGACCAAATTACTGAATAGTGTCACTATAAATGCGAGGTGTGAAACTGCAACATAATATGTTCATAATATTTACCCATTTTAGTATCTATCTTACATCTGGTATTTGTGTAAAAAAACAAAAAAAAAAAAACAAAAAAAAACAAAAAAAAAAAACAACAAAAAACAAACAAACAAATGAAGTCGTTTCTAGACTGACAACAAGTAGGTAAATTAGGCAAGGTTATTTATAATTGACGCATGCCAAATGTTAAGCGATGTTGAACTTTGGCGCTTGTTAAGGGTAGAAAATGCATTCAAATTTATTCTCAGCGTGTGAATCTTCATCTACTCGGCCCAGTGACGAGTACGTAGTAAAAGTTTACTCGGCCGAGTCAATTTTTACACGGTCAGGACGAGAGAACGATTGGTTTTCTGAGCCTTGATAACGCATATTCACGTGTCACAGTAATGCAGAATCATAACAAAAGGTACGATGTATAATATTATTTAAATATTTTATTTCCTTTCTTAATGTCATCCATTCCTTTGTTTACTTTTTTGTACCACTTTATATGATCGGTTACATATATTCTTCGTTCACCGGACGACTTAAAGATATCGATCTATCAGTCTCTGCATATTATTGAAATTTTTGATCGATCGTACATCTTTATGTTTTCAAAGTTTTTTTTTATGTTTACTTAAGTATCATCATTCACAGCATTTTTTGTTTTGTACACTGTACACAGGAACTGCAATTTCCGAAACACTCTTCTCGTAGCCGATGCAAAACAAACATTAGCTTGCAATTTGTTTTCCCATGATTCTCTGCGAACAGCCCGAAAAGTAGTACCACTGGGCGGGGCCAAATTAAATGAGTTACATGTAAACCAACGAAATTAAAAAGGCTTTGTCCAGTCAGTTTGTTAGAAATCGTTTTGAAAAAAGAAAGAAAGAAAAAATGATTATGATTTGAAGACAAAAAGATGGCGTGAACGTTTAATTATGTATAGGACTCTCGCGAGAGTTGAGATATCTACACAGTTTACTAGTTCTAGAACTGATGCAAGAAACGCAAATTACTCGATTATGTTAGCTCATTCGTTTGTCTTAACTAGAACAGGGTATGCAGATAAGCACATCACATCTGAGTATAATATACAAAATAATATGCCATTAGTCCAATAATATTGGTGCAGACTGAGCTTACGTTTAGTCAAAAGCCATAGTGGGCTATTATGAAAGAAATGTGCAAAAATTGACTACAGCATGACAAGTGGCACACGTGTAGGTTAGGTCATGAGCAACATTTTCAGGTATGGTGCCATCTAAAAATCGACCTATGCGCATGCCCGATTTGATTCCTAACGTACGATGGTATACACGCGTATATAAAACTAGAATGGAGGTTACATATTTGGTCAAATGGTTAAAATTTCATTCAGCATGTATTTAATCTGACTGTCGACTCAGAAAAAAAAATATTTTACATGCTCATTTTGGTCAAATTATTACAAATAATCTGGAGTTTTAAAAAAAATGGATGGCATAAAAGAGTGACTGGAATGTCAGACTGACATGATCAATATGACATAACTTCAAACTAGGAAGATTTATCACGGTGTAATCTGACAAGGAATTTGAACAAGAATGTCTTCAGCTTCCTTACGAGAAAGCAGACGACGAGGGTGGCGCACTAATAATTATAGTAGCAGACACTGGTCAGTCTCATTTCTGTGTTGAGCAAAACAAAAGTTAATGCAGACTCCTGATTTTCGTTGATGGTTTATATATATTGCGTACTTTTGTTGTATTTCGCTTATTTGATGGTGAAAAAAAGACTTAACGTCTAAAATTTGCTGTTGTAATGAGTGATTTCCCCCCCCCCCCCATGATTTAGTCTGTATATGGAGGGTGGGGTTGGGTGGAAGGGTATGGGGATATGAGAAGCATACTTAAATGCATATTTTTATTCTAAGGTTATTTCAATGATCTGATTTGTTTTCCTGTCTGAAAATATTAGGGATTTTAGATGTATTAAATTTGTCTGTTTTCTGATGTAATTTTATGTTTACAATTACAACAGGTTGCAGAAATGTTAAAACAGTTTCGATTTGCTGGACTTTCTAAGTATTTTACATATAAAGAAATGTTAAAACAGTTTCAATTTCCTGGCTTTTCTAACTTTTTACATATAAAGAATTAACTCCCCCATTTGGCTGAGAAACTGTGATATGTCAGGAAGAAGAACCATTACAATGCGCTGCCAGTTCAAAAAGGAGTTATAAAGGTGAAGGTTGTGTCCAATTCACACTGTTGCATGGCCCCAATGGCGAAAAAGACACATTACAGTTACAGCTATGCAATCAATGTTTGTGTGCGTCCAAAGGAAGTTTCAAATAAATTCAAAGCTGTGAAACCACGTGACAAATTATTTCGTATAGCAGGTGTAAGTGTTACGACTCTATGGTCTAAGAAAAATGTAACAGAAAGAAAGTGAAACCAACAAATCAAGTAAAAATCAACAAGCAATTTATTACTAGATAATTAAAATGAAAAATCAAAAAGTCACTTACAGTAATGTGTTTTGAAATCCTAATAATCCAATAAGAATGATTGTTCTAATCACAAGTCCTAAATATAGAATGTTCCGAATTCACGGCTGTGTCCTTGAATGTTATGATGTGCTAATGGTCTCCAAAGTCCTGATGTACTAGAAATCTTGATGTGCTGATGTCAAAATGAAGTATTCCAAAATCTCTGAATAAGTTCACTTAAATTCCAAAATCATCAATTAAAAATCTACAATCCAAAAGTTTATGAGCACTGTTATAATCCAGTGAATATTTAAAATAATTCCTCTCTTAGAATTTGGAATGAATTTTCACAACTGTAATAGCTCTTTACAAGACTGATGGTAATGTCAAAACTGAATAAATGTCCACCAAACATGGCATATATAAAGATTGGTCACATGACAGAATGTTCTAGAATATGAGTCATCTTAATGTAATTTTACTTGTAAACAAAATTCAACCTTGACCTTCAAATTGAGAAAACATATTGATCAAAACAACCTAATTCAAGGACACTAGTTAAGCATGTTTTTCCTGATAACCATTAAGATTTAAGCAAATATTAAATTGAAGAAACATTTATAATTTCCTAAAATATCTACAATACTATATAAACATCATACATAACACCTCCCCTCATAAAGAAAAAGAAAGATTTATATGATAAAGCTTTCTTTTGAATATACATCTAATACTATAATAACCAAAATTACATAAGAACATGTTTTATGATACTGGATTTTATTACATCAAGCAATATTACATTTCTAGGCACGTGAGAGTGCATCTGCAATCACATTGTCTTTTCCCCTGATGTGTTTGATGTCAATGTTATATTCTTGCAATATCAAACTCCATCTCAACAATCTCCGATTTTTATCTTTTATTTTGTTGATGAAAGTAAGGGGATTGTGATCACTGTACACAATAATTGGAGAAAGAGCTGAGGTAACATACACTTCAAAATGCTGTAAAGCCAATATCAAAGCCAAACATTCCTTCTCAATTGTGGAATAATTTTTCTGGTGCTTGTTTAGTTTTTTAGAAAAATAACACACAGGGTGATCCACACCACTTTTGTCTTCCTGAATCAATACTCCACCAACCCCTACATCACTTGCATCAACAGATAATTTAAATGATTGGCTAAAATTTGGTGCAGAAAGAACTGGTGCATTCTTAAGCATGGCCTTTAACTTGTCAAAAGATTCCTGACACTTGTCAGACCAATAAAATTTGGCTTTCTTACTCAATAAACTTGTCAAAGGTTCAGCAATTTTGGAAAAATTGGAACAAAATTTCCGATAATATCCAGCCATACATAGAAATCGCATCAGTTGCTTTTTACAAATTGGAACTTGAAATTCAGAGATAGCTTTGACCTTAGCTTCTATAGGTTTAACTTGACCTTGTCCCACAATATGTCCTAAAAATATGACACAAGCATGGCAAAACTCACTTTTGCTCAAATTAATTGTCAGATTCGCATCACTGAGTCGATCGAAGAATTTTCGAATGGTTTCCAAATGATCTTCCCAGGTGTTGTTGTAGATAATGACGTCATCGATATAAGCGTCACAATTATCAAGACCAAATGTTATCATGTTCATCAGACGTTGAAACGTTGCAGGCGAATTTTTCATTCCAAACGGCATAACTTTATATTGATAAAGTCCATCTGGAGTTGCAAATGCTGAAATTTCTTTTGCCCTTTCCGTCAGTGGAATTTGCCAGAATCCTTTTAAAAGGTCAAACTTGGTGACATATTCCGTATTTCCAATTTTATCAATGCAATCGTCCATTCTTGGGATTGGAAATGAATCAGTTTTGGTGACACTGTTGACTTTTCTATAGTCAGTACACATACGGAATGTATTATCTGGCTTGGGAACAAGAATACATGGTGAACTCCAGTTACTTTTACTTGGTTCTATGAAATCATTCTCCAGTAAATACTGAATTTCTTTCTTCAGATAGTTCTGTTTGAGAGGATTCATCCTATAAGGATGCTGTTTCACAGGCGCAGAATCTACAATGTCAACGTCATGATAAATTTTACTTGTTCGTGTTGGAACATCAGGAAACAAGTGCTCATAGTCATGTAATAGCTGTTTTAGTTCATTTCTTTCCTGTTGTTGTAGATGTGAAAGTTTCTGGTCTAGGTTGTTCAATATTTCTGAATTCCGAAGATTGGTTATACCAGAGTCACTATAGTCTGATCGTACTCCATCGTTGATATCTTCACTGTGTGGGACAGGTACAACTAAATTAACTGAATAATTAGCTGGGCTATCTCTGTCAAAATATTCCTTTAACATATTTATATGACAAAGTTGTTTCTGTTTCCGTCTCCCAGGAGTGTTAATGATATAATTTAAGTCATTTACTTTCTTTTCAACGGTACAAGGACCATAAAATTTAGCCTGAAGAGGATTCTGAGGTATGGGAAAGAGAGCCAGAACTTTGTCACCAGGTTTAAAACTCCTTTCCTGTGAATTTCTGTCATACCTTAATTTCATTTTTGACTGGGTAGTGTGAAGATTAGTTCTTGCTACATCACAAGCCTTTGACAACTTGTATTTGAAATCAGAGACATAATCAAGAAGATTAATCTTTGAGTCTTCATTTGAAAGAAGTTTCTCTTTCAATAATTTCAATGGTCCACGGACAGTATGACCAAAAACTAGTTCAAAGGGACTAAAACCCAACGACTCTTGAACTGATTCCCTAACAGCAAACAACAACAAATGAACACCCTCATCCCAATCCTTTTCTGTATCAAAGCAATATGATCGAATCATATTCTTCAAAGTTTGATGAAATCTTTCCAAAGCACCTTGACTTTCAGGGTGATAGGCAGAAGATTTAAACTGTTGGATGCCTAATTCATGCATAACTTGTTGGAAAATTCCAGACATAAAATTTGACCCTTGATCTGACTGGACAGATTTGGGAAGGCCAACAAGTGTAAAAAACTTCACCAAAGCTTTCACAATAGTTTTAGTTTTTTTATATTTCTCAGAGGAATTGCCTCTGGAAATCTTGTAGATGCACACATGATGGTCAACAAGTATTGGTTGCCTGACTTGGTTTTAGGTAAAGGACCAACACAGTCTACTATTATTCAACTAAATGGTTCATCAAATGCAGGAAGAGGTTGCAGATGAGCCTTAGGTATCTTCTGATTGGGTTTTCCTACCATTTGACAAGTGTGACAAGATCTGCAGTATTTAGAAACATCACTTTTGAGTTTCGGCCAATAAAAATGATTCAAGATCTTGTGATAAGTCTTACGGACTCCTAAATGACCAGCCAAAGGAGTTTCATGGGCTAAATTAAGAATTTCCTGTCGATATGACTTAGGTACAATTTGATAGCTCACTGACCACTCGTCACCAGCGGGTACATCAGGTGGTCTCCATTTCCTCATAAGAACCCCATTTTTCACAAAGTAACACACTGGAACTTGTGTGGTTTCAGTTTCACTAATAGCCCTCTGAAACAAACAAGATATCTCGGGATCTTGCTCCTGTTCAACGACAAGGGATTGTCGTTTGTCATCCTGATTAGAACAAAGAGAATGAGTTGCCAAAAGAGGATCACTGTGATCAATACCATTTGATTGATCAATACCTGAGGAAAAAGTGACCTCATCAAAAGACTGACCAATACATGTGTCAGCTAAAGGAATAATATCCTGATCAACATCGCTCTCAAGAGCTCTTTTTGCCATAGCTCTAGTAACTGCACAAGCAGGGTACAAATCAGGGATTTCAGTTTCGACAGGATCAACTTTCTGATCCAAACAAGGCTTGTCAGTTACAAGTGGATTAACCACAACCTTATCTCCAGCTAGGTCATTGCCTAGTAATAAATGAACACCCTCTATGGGTAAAGAAGTCACTGCCCCAACAGTCACAGGTCCAGAAACTAAGTCTGATGCCAAATTTACACAATGGAGAGGAACATTTACAAAGCCGCACTCTACTCCCTGAACAAGAACACTTTCACTTGAAGAAGACTCCTCAGACAAAGGCAAAGTACCTGATAATAAAAGACTCTGAGAAGCTCCAGTGTCCCTTAATATTTTAATTGGGATAGGTTTGGCAGAATCACCAATAAGTGATATAGAACCTTCTGACATGAATGGTTCATAAGCCTCTAAAATAGAATCAGACTGGGGTTTGTTTGACCCAACAAATGTATTGCTTTCAATACAAGACCGTGACCTTGACCTCGTAGAAATAAGAGCATTTGGAAAAGCTCTGTCTTTACTCTGTTGCTTATTTTTCAACTTGAAGCAATCAGAAATAATGTGCCCTTTCGTTTTACAATAAGTGCACGTAGGAAGAGATAAGGATTTCTGATCAGTCTTATCAGATGTTTGATTCCTAACAGTTGTGCTGTTGTGAAATTTGGAAGTACTCGAATGAGATTGAAATGGTTTTTTACCAGAAAACTGCTGAGAGGACGCCTTATTGCCAAATGAAATTTTGTGAGTCAAGGAATAATCATCAGCCATACGAGCAGCATTTTCCAAAGTTTCCACATTCTGCTCGTCAAGATAGGTTTTAACATCACTATGGATGCACCTTTTGAACTCTTCAATTAACTTTCTCATGCATTCTATCCCCTCCTGGATAGGTTTTGAAATGAAATTCTGAACATTAGATGCCATTGTAAATGCTTGTTGGTTTCACACACAAAAAATTTCTCTATATAAAAAATCTTTGCCAAAGACAAAAAAAATTCAGAGACAAAATCAATATGAATTTCAAAGATAAATTTAATATCTCTAATATGCTTTAAAGAAATTCAATCCCGGAACGTCGAGCCCCCAATTTCTGTTACGACTCTATGGTCTAAGAAAAATGTAACAGAAAGAAAGTGAAACCAACAAATAAAATAAAAATCAACAAGCAATTTATTACTAGATAATTAAAATGAAAAATCAAAAAGTCACTTACAGTAATGTGTTTTGAAATCCTAATAATCCAATAAGAATGATTGTTCTAATCACAAGTCCTAAATATAGAATGTTCCGAATTCACGGCTGTGTCCTTGAATGTTATGATGTGCTAATGGTCTCCAAAGTCCTGATGTACTAGAAATCTTGATGTGCTGATGTCAAAATGAAGTATTCCAAAATCTCTGAATAAGTTCACTTAAATTCCAAAATCATCAATTAAAAATCTACAATCCAAAAGTTTATGAGCACTGTTATAATCCAATGAATATTTAAAATAATTCCTCTCTTAGAATTTGGAATGAATTTTCACAACTGTAATAGCTCTTTACAAGACTGATGGTAATGTCAAAACTGAATAAATGTCCACCAAACATGGCATATATAAAGATTGGTCACATGACAGAATGTTCTAGAATATGAGTCATCTTAATGTAATTTTACTTGTAAACAAAATTCAACCTTGACCTTCAAATTGAGAAAACATATTGATCAAAACAACCTAATTCAAGGACACTAGTTAAGCATGTTTTTCCTGATAACCATTAAGATTTAAGCAAATATTAAAGTGAAGAAACATTTATAATTTCCTAAAATATCTACAATACTATATAAACATCATACATAACATAAGAAAGAAATGTTGTCTAAATCTGATGCTTCCCATCTTTTCAAAGAAGAAAGCTATATTTTTCAGCATTGCATTCTTCAAATATGCACCAAACAATTGATTTAATTACTTTCATTGACACGGACAAAATAATTATCTGTGAATACATCTAAGATGATTAATAATGAAAAGATGTTTTCACCATAGATTTTCCCTTTGATGCTATTCAAGGAATTACTTCCCCTTGATGCTATCCAAGGAATTCCTTGCCCATGATGCTATTCAAGGAATTACTGCACTTATTAAGATCTTATATATTTTCTTCATATTTCTAAATTTTGCACGAAATGCATGTGCATTAGTTATAAGTATGCACCAAGATTATCTTACTCGTATTAGGCACTAATTTGGACACTATATATGCAAAAATCAGGATAGGTCATGTTGCATTTTCTGGAGACAAAAAAGTTGCATTTGAATAAACTGAGTGGAATTTAAAGTGCAAATGACCTTTCAGAAAGAGGCCGAATCATACCTAATTGCTTTGTCATGATACGCAAAAGCGATAAAAGGATGAACTAAATAAACATTTTATTTTTTGTTTAGGCTTTAATGCTGCTTTCTATTGAATGCAAATAACAGTCTTCACTGATTAGCACGAATAGTCTTAATTTGTGTTAGGATACGCAAGAGAACAATTTAAGTGCGGATATACATTACTCATATTTGACGACGATCTTGACAGGGCTTTGTGAGCAGTTGGACGTTTTGACAGCGATGAAAACGCTTTGCATCTTACTAAAACTGCTCAAATTATACTTAGAGTATAACTAATTTTGAGAGAGACAGGGGTTACTCGTTAGATGGAATAATTTATTTTCGGGTGCTAGGAGCAATTTTTTTAACAGACTCTCTTGGCACTAGTAAAATGAGTTTAGTAGATCCCAATATAATGGGAAAGAGGCTACCTTCTGCACTATCTCATATAATTTTTTGAGATTCCGTAAAACAAAAGAGAGACGCTGTTCCAATGTCTAGCACTATGCGTCAAAGTCTGTTTTCTTAGTGATTCCAATACCCATTTAAGCATACTTGACGACGGACGCGAAAACTAGAAAAGATCTGGTCCACAAATTGCACCAGATTGGTCTATCCATTTCATATGATGGGGTTTTGTGCTTGTCCTCAGAATTAGAATCAACTGTATGTGACAGATATGAACAAGACGGAATAGTGTCGCCACCCCAGCTTACAAGGGTGTATTCATCACTGTTGCTGTCCACAACATTGAGCACAACCCTAGTGCAAAAACGGAATCTGGCTCATTCCATGCAATAGCAATATCACTCGTGCAGTATTCAAGGAGAGATCACAAATGGCAAGAAAGTGATTGGTTGGCCATTAGTTTCGATACCAGCTTCTCTTCTACCACTGCCATACACACAGCTCCAATATTTTATGCTGAATGTCAAAGAATCGTGAGTGTGAAGATATGACTTTGAGATGGTGACAGGGAATCTGGTATCAGATGCATTGGCACAAAATACAGCAGACTTGAGATTGTTAGACTTTTTTCTTCAATTGAAATTCTTTCCGACGACGCAAACATTTCACGAGTTGCCTATCGTGTAAAGCGGGTGCAGACATGTTCTCTTATGGAACTAACAAAAACTGCATTGCTGTCTTTATTTACAGAAACTTCTAATTCGACAACTTAGATGGACGAATGGAAGTAGTACAGTGGGCTGTAGATAAATTAAATCCTGGACAAGTCTCTGTCATTACTGTAGACCAGTCCCTGTTTGCTATAGCGAAGCAAATTCAGTAGAACTGGCTAGCTACACACGGGTAAGACAAATTTGTTTCTGTTCTTGGTCCCCTACATAAAGAAATGGCAATATTAAAGCTTCTTGTTGATTGGGTTGAAGGAATTGGCTGTACTGAACCGTTTGTGCAGATTATATTGCTACATCAGGTAGGGTTGAGTCGTTGGTTAAAGACTCACATGACACAAGAACCAGCCAGCCAAGCTTATGAATTATCGGCTGTACATTCTACAAAGCTTTTACGGCATATACTGAGTTACACCCACGTGAGGATTAAAGAAGGGACTTTGAAAAATGCTGTAAAGTCATGTCAGATAAGAATCCCATTTGTTGTTTTTTTTTTGGACATCGACTCTCGAATTGGAACTTTTGTGTCTGCTCTTTGTCGGAACAATTTGTGAATTAAACTTTGAACTCTATCTCGATTCACTCAAAGAATTAGCTACATGGTTCTTTTGCTTTTGGACGATAATCATTATGCCAGGTGGACCTCTGTCCATATTGGAGATATGATCCTTTTATCTGACAAGTACCCAGACACTGAATCTGAATTCAAGAAAGGGTAGTTCACTGAGTGCAAGACGACACGACACGACCCTTCTCTGCTATAGTTCTTGATCATGCCCAAGAACAAGGAGAACGCCATGATAAAGGGAGTAGGAAGCGCTGTCGGTCTTACTGAAAATCCGTCAGCTGTTCGCCTAAAGATGATAGCGGAACCAGAAATAACACTGGCTGTCATAGAATTTGAAGATGTTATTCACAGAATTACAGAAGACAGTGCAAAGCTCAATGACCAACAACATTCTCATAGCTGTCTTTGAGGACGTCGGGAATCCATTCATAGATGAGAGCTATATTATTATTATTTCTATTGCGTCAAGAGTGTTATGATGATCATGAAATTAGGGAGAGACTTGTTTCAATATTTTGCACCTGAAAGGCTTATTTCTTGTAGCAGATATACATGTGAACCTCTCAGGACAATTGCAAATTACCTCCGTAACGAGCGATTGCACACTATTTTCGAGACTTTATGTTGCCTGTCAATCACGCAGTGGAGACATGGATGACAAATTTTTGAGAATGAAATTCAGAAGTTACCCGTTTCTTAGTCAGATGCAGGAAACCTTCGCCTTAATTCATCGGAGCCGTGATAGCTCAGTTGCTAGAGCGTCGGGTTCGTAATCCAAGGGTTGCGGGTTCAAGACCAGCCCGGGTCGGCTGCCACGGCGTGTCCTTGGGAAAGGTACTTTGCTCCCATTTCCTGGGCATGATAAAGCCAATAATTTGCTAAAAGTGCCGTTAAAACCAACAAAAACGATCAAACTTAATTCATGGCATTTATAACGAAAATAAATAACGAAGTCGCGAATGCACAGCAGATTGAGATGTCACATGGCACCTTATCTGGAAATGTTTGACTTGACCATATCTATAAGTCTGCCAGGTTTCGTGCTGTAGTCAAGATGTGCAAATTGTGTATGTTATGCAGACGGACTAATTGAATAGACTACAGAGATAAGGTACACAACTCTGTCGGACAAGTTCATGTCAGAGAGTTGTCTATCTTTTTCTGATGCGAATGCCGCAGTGTTACAAGTGCGATGATGATTCGAATACCCATTTTTGCTATTCACAAATATTTTAAACATAAAAACAACATCTTAAATTTAAAGTTACACAAGGTGCGTGAGCAAAGACAGCATTCTAAATATAAGACAATTTTCTTTGTTTCATATATGGATCCATTTCCTTTGCTTGGTGAACTTGATAGGAAGACGCCGTATTGTCGGACTCATCCTACGGCTATCAAACTTTATTTAACGTCATTTCATTTAACGTCTGTATACATTTTGTCAAACTGAACCGACCATGGAAGCGAGATACAGTAGCTTAGTGGTTAGCTTGCCGGACTCGCGACCGAAAGGGAGTGGGTTCAGATCCTACCATCGGATGAGGCCGGTTTAGCCACTGTGGTGTGTCCACAGCAAGGCACTATACTTGAATTGCCTTGGTACTAAATAAGCTACCGTATGTACTCGCGTATAAATAGATACCAACTGCAAACTGCATAGACCCAGATCTGCCGTCGCATAATGCGCCGGCAGATCTGGTTCTATGCAGTTTGTAAGGACTAATCAGTAGAACAAACAACATAGACCCTGATCTGCCGGCGCATTATGCGAAAGCAGATCAGGGATATGCTGTTTACATTTGGAGCCAGATTATACGCGAGTATATACGGTACTTGTACTGTTGTGCCGTAAAACAACAAACCAAACCAAAACTAGACACCAGCTCAACATAACAGTCATCGAGTTAGTACTTCAGCTAGGAATTCCAATAAGAACATTAGTACTGCATGTGTAAATATTCATTCGACCTAAGTTAAGTAACATTTCAATAAAGTTAAAAACTACCAGTATATATATATATATATAAATATATATATATATATATATATATATATATATATATATATATATATATATATATATATATATATATGGAACCTAACAACACAAATCAAGCTAAGATCTTTATCCAATGAATTTATTACTTCTAAGAGGGAAACTAAATGAAGAAAAAAATACAGGGTAAAGTGTTTGTAACAATAATTTCTGAGGCAATGCAGAAAGGAATATATTATCAGCCAATGACAAAGGAGCAGATTCAGAGGCAGAGTTAGGGAGTTCGACTGGGAAAAAAAGGGGGGGGGGGACTTTCCAGTAAAGTATTATCTACTTTTTAATGTTAAAAGCAGCGAAATGTGTTCATTTTAAGTAAAACTATGCACCCGATTTTAGACTGGAATCTCCTTTAAAAAATAATCCTGGATCTGGCCTTGAATGCCTATCATAACACCACCGATGCAAAAATTCAAAGAGCTATCTTAGATTCATTAATATAAGTACCTGTCCTGTAGGGGATAGAGAGCAAGTTAAAAAGTAAATCTAATTGCAATGGAATAAATAGAATCCTGTGTAAAAAAAAACAAGTACCGTATATACTCACATACAATATAGATCCAACTGCAAATTGCAAAGACAAATAACTGCCGTTGCATAATGCACCTGCAGATCTGGGTTTATACAGTTTTTTAGAACAAACAACATATATCCTGATCTGCTCGTGCATTATGAGATGGGATAGCAGGTTCCATACTGTTTGCAGTTGGATTATATTTATACGTGAGTATATACGGTACACATTCAATTGTTTTCAATTGTCTCTTTTGTATGTATTTTTCCGATTAAGTTCGAAGATACGACGAGGAAAAAGTGAAACCTAAATATTACATTGAACAGCTTTTAACAGTATGAAGTGTTATTTTTAATATAGTCAAAGTTTAAAAGGAGATATATTTTGTTCACATGGTGGGTGCGTTTTGCTCTTTAGTGACGGAAACGTTTTCACAATACAACTCTGCAAATGTAAAGCTTTGTGCTTTGATCTTTACCAGGAGACTGTATAATACTAATAATAATAATAATAATAATGATAATAATAAAATTTTAAAAAATAAAAGATCACAACCACAAATTACAATGCAGCCTAACTTGATGAAAGGGTGTCGATTATGTTTTACATGCCCAGCCACCCACCCCAGCTGCAATGTGGATTTGAAGGTATACAAATCAGTTTCCTTCAGAAATGAACATATGTCTTTTTTGCTTTATACAAGTAGCAGATTTAAAAAGAAACTAGACTGAAGTATACTCATAAAAAAGCATGCATCATTCAGACAAACAGAGAATATTCCTTCAAGTATAAGAATGACATTACAAGTGGCAGGGTAGTTTGTTGTTATTTATAAAACACTGTACGCAAAAGTCACAGATTCCAGCAGAGTATGAAAGGTAAACCCCTGAGACCCTGAGAATAAAGGCTGTTTTTACAGATATTGTAAAACCGGGAGACCCAGAATAAAGCCTGTATTGACAGGTACCATAAACCCCTGAGACCCAGAATAAAGGCTGTATTGACAGGTATTGTAAACCCCGGAGACCCAGAATAAAGGCTGTTTTGACAGGTATTGTAAACCCGAGAGACCCAGAATAAAGACTGTATTGACAGGTACTTATACACTAATTAATTCTTAGATATTTCTGCTATTGGCTCTGATTTACAGTTTATTGGTTATGACCACACAGATTATCTCATAAAAGGTAAAAAAAGAAAAGAAAACGAGAGTATCAATATAAATGCGCGGTTCGTTCTTTAAAAGCGCTATGTTTGCAGTTAAATTCGGCACATGCAGTTTTATATGTGCAGAATTTTTAAATTGCTTTTTTGAGTGTAATTTGACAGAGACATAATGTTTCGGATAAAATTATCGGATACAATTTGATTTTTGCAGTGTTGATAAACGTCACGATAGGAAGCATTCCTAACTTCCTCGGCCCATTCCAGTAATCATAGAGTGATCTCAGACGTCAATCGTATGCTATGCTAAGAACTACTTTCAAAAAAAAAAACTTGTATTCTATAGATTGGTCTATATGGCAAACATCATGGTTACTCTTTTGGCGTCTGTTATGAACATGTTTGATGTTTGGTCTGGGCTACGACGTTAAAGTTTCGGTCATTAGTGCGTGTTTCATTTTTAAGGATGACTATTTCATCCTGACAATTACTTTAATACAAATTAGTATTCGATGGGTCTATAGTAAGTAGCATACTTACACCCAATTACAATTTACGTCGATTTGCTGTTAATCAATGCGTCAATCGTCATTCAAGCCTCATTTTGAGACCAGGATGTTCCAAATCATGTAGAACAAGCCGCATAATTCCCCTCCAAAGATTTTACAACTCAATTTTAAATAAAAACTGCATAACTTCGGTTTTAAAAAAGGAATGTTTATAAGGCATTGTAACAAATTTAGGTGTCACGAAAACTGACTCGTTGTACAGCAATAGACATCTAAATTGGACGTTAACATTCACTAACTAGCACCATAACTTGTTTAAAGAAGAGACTTGTATCATACGACACATGGCGCCGTTTCCATTAGCAAGTAACATAATTATCGTGAAAAACGCTTTCTAGTGTCCTTTGATAAACTGTTATGTACACGACCGTACCAACCTTAAGTACTAACAAAAACCCCACCCCTTTGCACTTTACCTACACATTAGACAAAGAGAAATGCACAAGCTTCGAAATCAGAAAGGCCCCGTATTTTTTTAAGTATATTGCATTTCAGGATGAAAAATTACACACATGTAGGTCAAAAGTTAAATGAAAGTGCTCAAAATATGTTTATTAGAAAGGTAATCCAATAATGCGGGCAGCGACTAGCCTGTGGTGGAGACGTATCATTATTATATTCAAAGATATCACCATTTTGGCAAACATCCCCTATAGAGCGTCGAAAGTGTACGTGATAAAACATCATTGGAACTTCGAAATGGTCTTATCATTTTCTGGAGAAGAACAAAGGTCTTGCGATATATTTTCATTTTCAGATAAAGTTTCAAAGCACAAATACAAATCGCATTTATTACCATTTGTTTTTATCTTTGTGGTGGATTTTATTTTTTTTAATTTTGAATTGGCTGTTGTCTCTAAATCCTTTTTTTTTTTTTTTTTTTTTTTTTTTGTTGCGAAGAATTGTATACCTTCATTGAGTTTACGAAATGTTGAGATGTAATAGGTACAACGCTCGGAGCAAGCTCAACTTGGTGGCAATTGTGCATACTGACATCGTGTGATGTCATGGAGATGTGACGAATTGCGGCACGTGCATTTATTTATGTAATGTGAGTGTTATTATATACATTGGAATATTTATTGTTGAATATTTATTGTTGTTATTACCGAATAAGAAAAAGGGTGCAAATCTTTTGGATTTGGAATTAGGCTTTTTATAAATAAAGTAAGTAATGCATGATGGGTCTTTGGAATAGTACTCGTGTTTCTTCCTTTTCTCCGTAATGGCGCATGCGTAATATATCGGAAGATGATGGCGACAACTGCAGGGCGCTTAGGCGGATATTGTTTTGAAACTGCCCGAGATATATCCCAGCAGATATTGTGCTGTACATGTGCGCGTTATCTAAAGAGCTCGCTAATATATAATATGTAAAACACAGGGAGCGAGTGGAGCTAGCTGTCACAAATGCAGGAGTGTACTGGGTAAGCAACTCGGCCCTGGACTTATCTGCCGGGACAGTCCCGGGGTTTTGCTCACACCAGTAAAACACCGGTAAAAACGGATTTTTTGCGGCGGCCCACCGGGATTTGTCCCGGTATGCCCAATGGCCAGTACACCACTGCACAAATATAATGACTGACATCGCCGGCATCACGACGAGATGTGTCACATTACGCTGTACGTGCACGTTCATGGCCTGTGCAAAGTGAGTATTATTGCGCCAGCGGTATTTTTCAGGTTTTATTTTAAAATAAAATTATAAAATCTTTTTAATCAAAATAGGTGAATAAGTTTAAGGTTTATGTCCCCTTGATGGTCATTACACCATGTATTTTGGTCATATGACTTCCAATGAGCACAGCAGAAACTATACATTTTAATTAATTTTAACTGATAGGAGGAGTACCTAGATAACAGTATTGTAATTTCAAATAGGTAAAAATATTTAATCAAATGCCACTTAAACAAGCAATTTATTTTTTTGTCAGTTTTAAACAAGCAATTTATTTTTTGTTAGTTTCTAAAACTTCACCAGCAAATGACAAGGTCGAAAATAATTCAAAACTATTTTGACAGAACTCCAATACATATATATGAGAGCACATGCACAGGTGACTTCACACCATAGTGTTCATCTATTCGAACCTATTGTGTATTGTGGTCACTGATGTTATAGATGAGTAACCTCAACTTAACAACTACATGTTTAGTGGGAAAATTGAAAAACAAATATTTTGATCTTTTAGTCTTAGTCAGTTATTGGTGAAGTTTAAAAAAACAAAAAAACAACATCGTTTGTTCTAGTGGCAGTTCATTAATTATATATTCCTATTTGTAATTACAACAATGTTATCTAGGTACTCCTATCCAGTGGCGGTGTGAGGGTTTGAGGCGCCCGGGTGCAATGATATTTGATGGCGCCCCTACCGAGGCGTCCGGAGCCAATGCTCTTTAGTGGCGCCCCTACTTTGCCACAGAGAACAGTTTTTATATCAGTTGCCCCCCCCCCCCCATCTAAGCCCTGAAACCGGAGGCTTAGATGGCAGGGGAGAGGGGAGGGGCAACAAAAATCCCGACTGCGCCCCCCCCCCTCGTCTGGCGACTGGGGGCAATTGCCCCCACCCCACCCCTACGCACCGCCACTGTTCCTATCAGTTATAATTAATTACAATGTATAGTCTCTGCTGTGCTCATTGGAAGTCATATGGCCAAAATACATGGTGTAATGACCAAGAAGGGCACATACACCTTAATGACCGAGTAAATATATTATGATGGACCTTACGATGCAACATCGTGTCTCTTGTTTCTTTCTGCAGAACACGAAAAATATTGACGGTGACTACAGAGCACTTTCGATGACTTTGCAAGGGTGTAGCTTTCAATTACTTTGCTTTGTGTGTAGGCGTTATCTCAAAAAGAGATTGCTTCGCGAGAGACGTGTTGCGTATAGCGCTATTTTTGCAGAGCCGGTTTTTGTATATGCAACACAAAAGATGTATCGTTGCATGGATTATTTCTTGATTTAAATAAATAAATAAATAAATGTCCATTATATTGTCTATCACAAATTGCTATACGTTTGTTCCAAGCTGATGATAAACTGTTTTCGAAGCAAGTATGTACTTTTGAGTCGTTGCAATTAGAGATTGGAATCAGACTACTTCATTAAAAAAAGCTTGGCTTTCTTCACTAGAACCCCCTCTCCTCCCCCCCATTCTGTCCTTATTTCACCTGCATGCAAACCTCCTGGCTATTTATATTTTTCATTTTTTTCTATCATCCATTATTGAAAATCTAGATATTTCTACACGTTACCATATGAACTCGTTACGCTCTCTATAAACAAGTTAAATCTCTAGAGTGCGTCGTTCTGATCGATTTAACTAAATTTAAGTAATTCCAAAGTCTGCTGCTAATGTTCTTTATTACCTGAACAACATTTACTTTCTCTAAATAAAGTGCAGATCTACTTTTCTGTGTTTCAGGAGGCATCTACGGTGACCCGACAAAGCAGTCAAGAATCGGACCTACAACAACTAAAGAAAGACCTGTACGACAGCTTGGAGCGCGAGCGAGACGTTAAAGATCAGTTTCAATTTGCACTAGAGGAAGCCAAAATGTTCCGTAAAAAATTGGCAGATCTTGAAGAAGAAAATGACAACCTTAGCCGTCAGCTGAAACGATTATCTACACAAAAGGCTAACAAAGACAAGAACGAGTCTGAAAACGGAACCGATGTTGAGGATGGTGAAATGTTTGAGTCTAAGGTTGAGTTGAAACTACAGTTTGAGATGGCGGAGCAAGAACTTGCTGTGGCTAAGAGGAAAATTTCAGATATGGAAAGTGAGAACGAAAGTCTAGTTAACACCGTATCCAGTTTAAAACAAGAACTAAAACTGAAAGAGGAAGCACTACAAATTAAACCAAAACCTTCATCACCAAACTCTTACTACGAGGATAAGCTTCAAGAAAAGGATCGAGAGTTGGATGTTCTTCGATGGAAAGGCATCGAAAAGGAGCGAGACATTGAGCGTTTGCACATGCAGATGAGCGCCATTCAGACAAGAAAGGGTGATCTGAAAAAAAGTAAATCCTTAGATTACGAGTACACGCATATGGTTGACCTCAAACGCCAGCTAGAGCTAACCCAGCAGGAATCTATGGTATTAAGGGACCGAGTGATGTTAATGGAAAGGGAGAATGAAAGCCTTACAATGGAAGTACATAAACTTAGCTTGGAGCGCTCTGAGAAAACACATATACTACAAGGCCTTGCGGTGGCATATGTTGAAACCGAAGACGATGTACAACTTCATGATAAAATCAGCAACTTAGAGCGGGAGAGAGAGGGTTATATTGAAAAACTTGCCGACCTGGCAGAAAAATTCACTTCATTAACCGAGGAACATGACAGAAGTAAAATTAAACCAGCTTCAACAAGTGTAATAGAGTACCTTGATTTCATTTCTACGCATAATGCAGAAGAACGGGAGCCAGAAGGGGTAGTCTGTGAAAGCATAGCTGCACGTAAATTAGAAAAATCACATGATTCGGAGGAGACTGTAGATACGGGGGCAAAATCACGTGATCCAGAACAGCTGCTCAACCTAATTGATGAACGGTTCTTATTCCTACTACAGCAGGTGATTTCGGCGCGGCGGCCAGATAACATGGAGGAAAGTCACGAGCCGCGCGTCTCTACGGAGACGGAGGCTGCTGAAATCTCGGGTTCTGTAAATGATCTCGAACAGGTCACGGATATACCTCTCAAGGCTGAGACATCTTTCGATACATATAGTGATTTCAGTAAAATTCAGCTGATTGAAAAAATTCTGGATATGGAAGAGGAAATAGGTAAGTTTGTTTTTAATTTTCTCTCTTGATTACTCTTAAAGGCATACAATATTTAGTCTAAAATTGTTTTTAAATTCGCAATTGGGAATAAGTAGACATGCAAATATATTTCTAATTTTACTTTGTACTTTGATATACATGTTTATTTTCGAATAGCTGTGATTGGTACAACTTTCTCTGGCGAAAGCTCAATACATTTGCTTTTATCAGGTTTAATCTATGTAAGTGAACTATGCAATGCATTCTGATAGTTAGGGTTCATGAATTTCATTGCAGGTTACAGGTTTCTTTGTATCAGAGTACGATATGAGGTGATTCTCTGCCATCATATAAAATGTTGATACTATCCAGTATTACTGGAAATGCACGTAATCATGAGAGAGAGAGAGAGAGAGAGAGAGAGAGAGAATGTACATGTCCGTGTGTCACGATGCTATTTTTTCTGTTATATACCACACAGTTCATAACTCTGATAATTGATTTCCGTCATTTATAAGCATGCAAATACCATGACAACCAGCATAATTTCATAACTCGTTTTCTGACCCAAATTCTGTATTATTTTGGTAGACCTTTAAATGGGTATTTTATTTTATAGTCACTAAATTCACTAACAAACCTTAAACTATTTGCTCGCTTACATACCGAGTCATGGACTATGATTCATTAAACAATATAGCCACTGTTCTGTGTTGGACCACAATGCAGCTTTATTTTAGTGATTTAGTGAATTGAATTGGAGACTTGCATTATAACTAACACAAAACAAGACAGATATGTACATGTGTGGCATTGTGTTGCACAGAGAGAGAGAGAGAGAGAGAGAGAGAGAGAGAGAGAGAGAGAAAGAGAGAGATTATGGTACGATGAGACATGTACACCGAAGATATTATAGCCTTGCTTTTGTTTCTTCTAATTTGCTTGTAATTGGTAATTAATTAAGTAAGTAAGTAATTAATTTATTCGTTTATTTATTTATTGAAATACATTGTATTTTGTTTCCTAGAACGCAACTTACAATCTGAGACGCCAATTTTTTTTTTTTTTTTAAACAAAACAAACGAACAAAGAACATATTAGTGGTTGGTCGGTGTGTAGATTTACAATACTAGTATGTGTTTGACAAAATAATGCGTAATATGAATGTGTTTGACAAAATAATGCGTAATATGAATGTGTTTTACTTTTTCCTTTACATGCGCGGAACTTATCTGATCTTTTCATTCACTGACCGAAAATCGATCATCACCTAGTATTTAAACTTGAAAGGGAAAGTCCATACCGCATTTTATGCATTGCATATTGTATGTAGGAGATATATTTGATATAATCTCGACACCAGAATGGAGAATAGTTTTCTTTTTTCAATGAAATATATCGCTTGAAAGTACCGTATTATGTCTGTCTGATTGATTGATTTGTTGAATTAACGACGTGTGCGGCCATTCGGCCATGTACGTCGATTTTTTTATGTCTGTCACTGTCGGCCGCCATTATATACTTTCCTTGACATCACAGGGTCGGTTTGTTTGCAATAGCTACATGTATTACGCAGATGAAAAGCGTGATTATAGTACTTCAATGCCGAATATAAGAAAATATTTCCTTAATAGTAAGACATTTCCGATACTGAAGGTAAATTTTGTGTGGTTTTGTGGGTTTGACGCCATTTTGCAGCACATGACACGATGTACATGGTGGAGGAAGAACCCGGGAAAACCGCGTGGAAAACCACCGATCCACGAGAAGCTACTGGCAAGCTTTGTCACATACCCACGTTGGCTGAACCGAGACTCAAACCCACACGGACAGAGGCGACATGTCAGTTATCTGTAAAGACGAACGCCTTACACCACTCGGCCACTCGCGGCCCCGTGCTGAAAGTAAAACAGGATTCAATACTTTTAATTTTCGGCCTATATAAAGCATGATGAATCTGTTTTCAAGTAATGGCTCAAACGATCACAGCATCGTCGTTTTATTTTCACTCGAGTCGAAAATCGTTAGGAATTTGAATCTTCGTCGTGAAACAAAAGGCGCGGTTGCATTAAAAGCATATATAACTCGAGTTACAGTGTGGTTACATTTTTTATTTTATAAAACATATTTCACTCGAACAACATTCTTAGCTGTTGTATATATAGCACTGCAATGAACACAAACTGACCTCGTGATGCAACAAACCTTTTGGAATCCCTCTGATGGTTTCATATCATTCATACGTTTTAACTCTGCAATATGGCGGTGCCGACCAAACGGTTAATATGCTAGATTTTCAAAAGTTTGAACTCAAATATTTTCCATAAGCATGAGTTTTTAAAAAATTTTTTTATGAAGTTAATAACTGTCAAATAATAAACAGTGACAATTTTCAGGGACTTTCTTGTTAGGCCAATAGTAGTACAGCCGTTCGTATAATTGAAGTTAAAACTCCGGAAACTTTTGTTTTCTCCAGCACTATACAGCTTCTGTGCGATGATGTATCTTATATGTAATTAAACGGGATCATCTACTTACTGTACATGAACAATTTCTAAATGACTCTAAAGTATCATGGTGGATCCAGATTTAATTGACATTAGGAACAGATTGAAATTGATTATGTTTGAGTCACTGACCTTGTACGTATACAACGTGCAACAAAATTTGCGTATTAAGTGGGAAAACGAACACAACCATATTAAACTACAATAGACAACCATATTAAACTAAAGCAGACAATCATATTAAATATCTGTTCAAATTTAATATGATTGTTTCTTTGCAAAGAATTATCATTATATAATTAGTTTCATGATTCTTACCAACATTTTCACCAAAGTTTTCATGATATTTAAATTGTCCTGAGATTTAGTTTTGCATATAGTGGTGGTGGTGGTAAGTCGCGTTGTTATGGGAGTCCAGATTCCCCCCTGAGTAACATACGTATTTACATTTATTTTTAAAAATTTCTACCTTTTTTAAAGGTTATTTTTAAAAACATTTTCTCGTGGATATTGTTACCTAGTAAGTGATGAAAATGTAATGTATCATCATTATCAGAGCATTACTCAAAGGTCTTTTTTTCGGGGGGGGGGGTAAGGGAGAGATAAATTTCGCTCAAAAACGTACAGACTATATTCGTGGACGTTCTCGTTCGAAATGACCCGTACGCTTGGAATTTGCCAATGAAATCGTCTGCCAATTTTGAAAAGGTCCTGATTGTTCTGCGATATTTGTTCTCATTCACTCTTGCATCTGATGTCGTCTGAGAATTCAGCCCAGGAACAAACGGTCGCGAACAATGCTCTTCTCATTACAGTGGAGAAATACACAGAGATAATTTTTTACGTGTCAAACAAGAACAATATCGCCCAAAGGCGCTTAAACATTCTGTTTCTGCGATATAAGTTTCATGTGAAATAAATATTTTTTGACTCTGTATAAAGGAAAAGCTGATGTGAATCAGTGGATACCGTACCGGATTCTGAACTGGAATGGTACGGATTCAAATCCTACCTAGACCATGCCGGGTCGGCCGCCGTGGTGTTGTCCCTGGGGCACAGCAATAAAACAAAACTGCTTCTGCATATATAAACCATATGCTATATTGTGTAGATATTGACAACAATGTTCTTAATTTTATTTTACTAATATTGAATGGAGCACCAAAAAGTGCAAACTCCAAGACCAGTTAATTGAATTGTTCAGAAAAGAAACAAGTAGACAACCATTCGCAGATTGTACTCGGCTAAAAATGGTGCACTCTAGTTCTCTAGCTACCCCTCCAGTATCAAAACTCGTTCATATTAGAAAACATTTGTATCCTTGCGGATCAGCTGCCAGACTTTAGAATCTGAGATAAGTAGATATAAAAATAAGACTTTTAAGTCAGGCATGGCCCATTTTGTGAAAGTCCCGTACAGGACGAAGTACACTTTCTGTTTTCCTGTCCAATATATCAGTCATCGGACACATTGTCTGTTTTCGTGTCCAATATATCAGTCATCGGACACACATTGTCTATCTGTTAGGACTAGGAGCATTAAATATAAATGGCAATCATGAAGATGTCTTGATACAAATGCTAGATCCGTCCCTATTGTGTGTCAATATATTTGCAACATACATAGTGGATTGCCCTAAAGTCAGAAAAACCAATCTGTCCTCCTTGCAACTATACCTTGATATTTATTTCTTTATGAAACATCATTGATTCATTACGACGCATGTACTACTTACATGTAGATCATAATGTAATTCACATATCACTGGGCGTAATGTTAAGAAATCCACAATTTTCTTGTGACTTTCCTTTGATTTTGTAGTTGTACGCTGTCTATTTATTCAGATGTTTTGTACTATAAAATGTTTTATTTCATTGAATTGTGATAATGTACCATTAAACACCAACCAACCAAACAAACAAACTGTACGATGGCCCGTGTCCCAGATACTCAACGTCAGCAACCACACATAAGCCTTCACTTGTACTAAATAAACAAACAAATATATATATATATATATATATATATATATATATATATATATATATATATATATATATATATATATATATGATTGCGTACCAAATCATACTCGCAATTTGGAATGGGGTGGTACATAGCTCTAGATAAGAGTACATCAATAAACAGTTTCTCCAAGCAGACTAAAACTTACCAATCTACTGAATGAACTAAAGGGAAAAGCAAACGACACCCTCCCCCAGGGCCGGATTAAGACCTTTAGAGGCCCTAAGCACTTAAAAGATTATGGTGCCCCCCCCCCCCATTTAATTAAAAAAAACACCGTAATTTCTCTCTTTTTTTTCTTTTTTTTTTGTTTTGGTGCTCCTGCTTTGCTGGTGCCCTAAGCACGTGATTAGTCTGCTTATATGCCCGCCACACTGCCCCACACTTCCTTTGAAAGATCTATAATGAATAGCAAAGACTGGAATCAATCATCGATCGCATTACGCTGTGGATGCAAAGCTATCGCCTACTTTACTAATTCCCAAATAACCATTCTGGGTTTTACTTTATTTCCACATTGATCTTGTCTATAGTGTTCTGACCAATTTTTCTCTCGAGGCAAAGGAATAACTTCCTTGCGCTGGCAAGCGAGTGTTTCCTTGTTAAGATCGTAAAGCTGTTGTCTTCAACCCGACCCTGACCCACAAAACCTCAAAAGGAACACCTAAACCAGGGGTAGGCATCCGATTAACTTAAAGAGCCAAACTATGTCACAGTTAGGAGCAAGAGATCAACAAAGAGCCAGTATAAGAAAGCCCATTTGTAACTGACAGTATTCAATTTAACATTATTGATATAAAAAAAACATGTTGATTAATAATATGAGAAGAAAAGAAAGCGACAAAAAGACCGAATTTACGTAATTAAGCATTTTTTATTTTTTTAAATTAACTTGAATTTTTAATGGAAAATATGTGTATTTTAGGCTTGACAAAAGAGCCATATTTTGTTCCGTACTGAGCCACATTTGGCTCGCGAGCCACAGGTTGCCGACCCCTGACCTAAACCAATGATAACTAAAGCGATCGATGAACTGAACATCTTCTGGAATTGCCATAGATCTGGCACCTGTTTTTCTTATCTAGTGCCCTAATCACTGACCATTAAAATACACGTCCTTTTAGCCTAAGAGTGCTTTCGCAGTAATAAGTAGTTTTGTTTATGTTTTGTTGTTACAAAAACCATTTTTTCCAAGTCCAGCAATAGTATATTTCAGTCTGTCTCGAACTGCAAGCCGATATGTACAACTATTTAAACCAATTCATTGATATTTGGTTAACTGTTTTTGTATTTTGTCCCGTTATAAGGGGGTGTATATTGCAAGCTAAATGCACAATTATTTAGAACAATAAAAATAAAAAAATGAAACAAATTTAGTTTATTTTAAAACCAGAGTTTTATATTAATATGTCAGGTTTTTAATTATTGTGCATTTCGCAGAGAAAATCCGGGTGTATCAGAGAAAACCATACTTTTCAAAGAACAACCCACGATGATAGAAGAAAATCCATTTTTTTAATATACATTTTGTGCATTTGGCGTATAATAACTTGGATTTGCTCCAGCTATGCTATGTTTTACACAGAAACATGGGAGTACTCAAGACAAACCTGATTTCTCTATTGATATTTCATGTTTTTGATAGAAAATCCTTTTTTTCGCAGATATCATAAGTTTTATGGTAGAAATTTGTTTTTCTTTTCTTACCCTTGGCAGTAGTTGAAATATTGGGTAAATTGCGAAAAACCTGAGTATTTTTTAACCGTTTGCAAAAAAATCACAAAAATCAGCCTTTTTTCTTGATATTATAAATTTTGAAAGAAGAACTTGATTTTTCTCTCATAAACCAGATTATTTTTTCTCTAAACATGTGATATCATATTTGACAAAATACTTGTGATATCACAGGTTTATCCGGGCCAGTTGCTAAACCTGGTATCTTTCACAGGGATTGGCCAATTTGCGAGGGTAGGTAGATGTGCTCGCTTCAGTTTGATTGGAGAAGAAAATACCCTAGGGCGGCAGTCGATCGTTAAAGTTTCCTTCTCACAAGGAAATTAGCTGTGTGACTCACCAGAAGAATCATAAAAACCATGCCCTGTTCATTAGCATATCGCATCATATAAAAACAAAGTATTTTATGTTGACACTTATCAGTGTGATTTACTGTTAATTTGTTAGTGCATACCGAAAATATCACGAACAGTGGTTGAAAAATGTTTATGTTATGACAATTTTTATTTGTATATGATATACACTGACAATCATATATGTGGCGCATATTAGGCCCGAATGTCCGACAAGCTGCCAGTGCGCCTGTAAATCACGTGATGCTCACACCTTTGCCAGCGATAGCGTTGGTCAGCGGTCCATAGGTCTCAGCACGTGCAAAGGTTTGAGTGACATCTGGAAATATGTTAATTCTTTGATCAAGTGACCCAATCACAGTAATAAAAAAATGCTGATGAAAGTGTGGCCCAAGGTCATAGATCTCTGGTTTTTATCTAAAGCTAAAACCCTGAAGCAAATATTGTTTTAACCCTTGATTGGCAAGAAGTTATCATATGCCAGAAACTCGGCGTTGGCACCAGGTCTCACTTTCTCTAAACATTGGATATTTTCGTACATACTTACATTTTCAAATTTTACAAGTTAAGCGACAAAATTTCACTGCATCAAAGCTAAAATTGAGGAATTAGTGAATTACAGAGTTTCCACATCGTAAAATTCCGTCGACTTCTATATTAATTGAAATCTCCCGTAAAAAAAACTGTATAGAAATTATACATAGATTTAATTACTTTCTGTCCTAATATATTCAGCCATTCTCGTCACTGGTATTGATCTCAGTCGAGATAAAAACGTAAAACTAGAGTATCACGCCTTTAATGTCAACCATAAATTACACAGCGACCCATTTAACTGTTTCAAACTGTATGATGCCTAGTAAAACTATATAAGAGTATCACGCCTTTAATGACAAACATAAATTACACAGCGACCCATTTAACTGTTTCAAACTGTATGATGCCTAGTTTCAAATGGCTGCTTATAATGGCTTTGTTATGCCCCCCGACTATTTTGCTTAATATATGTATATATATATATATATATATATATATATATATATATATATATATATATATATATATATATATATGTTTTAAAGTTATGAAAACATTAATGATTACTTCTGTATGATGAAGATCGCTTAAAAAATATGAGTATCTGAGATTTTTGGATTTAAGAACTCATTTATTGCTACATACCATATTCTTGTAAAATTTATCGCAAGTTATACAACTTAATATACTTAATATATATATAAAATAAAAATGAAAATTGTACTGAAACAAAATGTGAAGTTGAGAAACTACTCAACCTGATTTCTTAAACCAACATTGGTACGTGGTAGTTGTCCTGACCATAATATTCTACCCAATTTTATTCTCTCTCTCTCTCTCTCTCTCTCTCTCTCTCTCTCTCTCTCTCTCTCTCTCTCTCTCTCCAATATTCTATCCCAAAATGCAAGTCATGCACAGACGAGTGATAGGAGATACTTCCGCCAATCACGGTACTCATATTGATAAACCAGGTATTGTATTATGAACCTGTGACATCATAACTTAGTTTATGAAACCGGGTTTTCAATCAGAAACCTGTGATATTGATTGACATTACGTGTTTCATCAAAGAAACTAAGTTTTTTCTGAGAAAAAAAAACGTTGTTTATGTCATGTAACTTGGGATAGCAAAAGAAAAACTAGGTTTGTCTCCGCTGACAATCTAGTTTTTTCATTTGAAAATCTATGGTATGAAAAGATAAACGAGGTATGTATGCTTATTATTCATTTGGCTTGAAAACACCTAGATATGATCTCGAGATACAAGGTTTTTGGTATTTCGTAAGATATATTAGGTTTTACAAATCAAAACTTTTTTTCTGTTCTCTAAATATTCTGTTTTTTCATGGGCAAACCATTTATTTCTCTAATATTCTAAGATTTGTTCAAAACCTGGTATATAAAAAAGAAAAGTCAGAGTTTTCTTCACCAAATGCACAATAATTACAAAAACCGAGTATATATATATATATATATATAAATCTGGTTTAACGATTGGTAAAACCAGGTTTTTCTCAGACAGGGTTTCTAATTATTGTGCATTAGGCGTGTCAGACTTGTTCAATTCTCAAACTAAATCTTACACAGTTTCTAATTATTGTATTGCCGGACTAAAGGTGGTGTATATTTCTGATTTATATCTTTATTTTTCCAATTTGTTGACGTACCTCTTTGTTTGTGAAATATATATATCGTATAGTATGATTAGTAGAAGACTGAGTCATAATGAGCACTAAATAGTCTTGTATTAGTATGACCTCATTATTATACCTAGCATTAAATCATGAATTAAATCAGAAGCTATTTAAGAACATAGGTTACCTATAAATTGTGTATACAATCACATGAGAAATGACTAATTAGCAGCTATTGAAGAACATAACATACCTGTAAATTGTGTATACAATCACATGAGAAATGACTAATTAGAAGCTATTGCAGAACATAGCATATCTGTAAATTGTGTATACAATCACATGCAAAATGACAAATAAGAAGTTATTGAAGAACATAACATACCTGTAAATTGTGTATACAATCACATGAGAAATGACAAATTAGCAGCTATTGAAGAACATAGGTTACCTGTAAATTGTGTATACAATCACATGAGAAATGACTAATCAGCAGCTATTTAAGAACATAGGTTACCTGTAGATTGTGTATACAATCACATGCAAAATGACAAATAAGAAGCTATTGAAGAACATAGCTTACCTGTAAATTGTGTACATAATCACATGCAAAATGACAAATCAGCAGCTATTGAAGAACATAGGTGACCTGTAAATTGCGTACACAATCACATATAGAATGACAAATCTTGAAAAGATCGGTTCGACTACAGAGAGATATCAAAACTTTACTTCAGATATATGCAAGACCAAACTGCCAGCACAAACTTAAATTAATTATGTAATCCCATATATATATATATATATATATATATATATAGAGAGAGAGAGAGAGAGAGAGAGAGAGAGAGAGAGAGAGAGAGAAACTCCAGTTTCTGATTTTCATTTCTTTTTTCATTCTTCTGTATAGTTTACCTTTCTTTGACAGACACCTCCCTTTAACAATCAAAGTTTATCAATCAGAAATACAAATAAATTGATCCATCAGGAATACAAATAAATTGATCAATCAGGAATATAAATAAATTGATCAATCAGGAATACAAATAAATTGGTCAATCAGGAATACAAATAAATTGATCAATCAGGAATACAAATAAATTGATCAATCAGGAATACAAATAAATTGATCAATCAGGAATACAAATAAATTGGTCAATCAGGAATACAAATAAATTGATCAGTCAGGAATGCAAATAAATTGATCAGTCAGGAATACAAATAAATTGATCCATCAGGAATATAAATAAATTGATCAATCAGGAATACAAATAAATTGATCAATCAGGAATGCAAATAAATTGATCAATCAGGAATGCAAATAAATTGATCAATTAGGAATACAAATATCATATATGTACATATAGACCACGATTAAACAGGTTTATGCTACATTGTGCAATAAATGATTGCAAGTTTCCCAAATTCCGACTTTATCTCATGACTTTTATGTTTCCACCTATCCTTGCCAGATATTTTTCCATCCAATTTCCACCTATCGTTGCCAGATATTTTTTCATCCAATTCCCACCTATCGTTGCCAGATATTTTTCCATCCAATTTCCACCTATCGTTGCCAGATATTTTTCCATCAAATTCCCACCATGATTACCTTGAGATACTTTTTGCTCTATATCGCTTGTAAAGTATTTTATTCATGAATTCAATCGATACTTCTTATGATAACAATGTTGTAGACGCCCGTATCTTTTAATGAAGCGGAACTTTATTTAAGGTTTGTAAAAGTCCATTTGAGTCATATTATTCCAACGCCTGACTCATGCAGTACATAATCGTTTTGTAGTACGGTTGTTGAGCCTTTGCCCTCTGTGATCGCTCGAAGCACACCCTACAATCAAAACATAATGAAAGACAGTATTGCGATTTTTTAAAATTATTTTTGTAGACTTTGAAAAGTTTCTGCCTAAACATTCAAACAAAATTTGACAAATATTATGAATTTAAAGGCAGAAAATGCTCTCTAGTAATTGATTTAAAGAAGTAAGTATTTAAGGTAAGAGTGGTCCTTTCTGATTATTATCTCTTTATCTCTGGCTAAATTGTGTTGTAGAAAGTCTTCAATTTATTGGAAATAAATGTGTGACTTTAGCTTGATCGCTTATGATCGATATATGCTGTAGTCAGGCAATATTATCATGCTGCAGTCAGGCAATAGTATCATGCTGTAGTCAGGCAATATTATCATGCTGTAGTCAGGCAATATTATCATGCTGTAGTCAGGCAATATTATCATGCTGTAGTCAGGCAATATTATCATGCTGCAGTCAGGCAATAGTATCATGCTGCAGTCAGGCAATAGTATCATGCTGCAGTCAGGCAATATTATCATGCTGTAGTCAGGCAATATTATCATGCTGTAGTCAGGCAATATTATCATGCTGCAGTCAGGCAATAGTATCATGCTGTAGTCAGGCAATATTATCATGCTGTAGTCAGGCAATAGTATCATGCTGCAGTCAGGCAATATTATCATGCTGTAGTCAGGCAATATTATCATGCTGTAGTCAGGCAATATTATCATGCTGTAGTCAGGCAATATTATCATGCTGTAGTCAGGCAATATTATCATGCTGCAGTCAGGCAATATTATCATGCTGCAGTCAGGCAATAGTATCATGCGGCAGTCAGGCAATAGTATCATGCTGTAGTCAGGCAATAGTATCATGCTGCAGTCAGGCAATATTATCATGCTGCAGTCAGGCAATATTATCATGATGTTGTCAGGCAATAGTATTAAGCTGTAGTCAGACAATATTATCATGATGTTGTCAGGCAATAGTATCATGCTGCAGTCAGGCAATAGTACCATAATGTTGTCAGGCAATAGTATCATGCTGCAGTCAGGCAATAGTATCATGATGTTGTCAGGCAATATTATCATGCTGCAGTCAGGCAATATTATCATGCCATAGTCAGACAATATTATCATGATGTTGTCAGGCAATAGTATCATGCTGCAGTCAGGCAATATTATCATGATGTTGTCAGGCAATATTATCATGCTGTAGTCAGGCAATAGTATCATGCTGTAGTCAGACAATATTATCATGATGTTGTCAGGCAATATTATCATGATGTTGTCAGGCAATAGTATCTTCTGTAGTCAGGCAATATTATCATGATGTTGTCAGGCAATATTATCATGAAGTTGTCCGGCAATATTATCATGCTGTAGTCAGGCAATAGTATCTTCTGTAGTCAGGCAATATTATCATGATGTTGTCAGGCAATATTATCATGATGTTGTCAGGTAATAATATCGTGCTGTAGTCAGGCAATATTATCATGATGTTGTCAGGCAATATTATCATGATGTTGTCAGGCAATATTATCATGATGTTATCAGGCAATATTATCATCTTGTAGTCAGGTAATATTATCACATATGAAAATTTCTCCAGACTGTTTAAAAGTGCATTACGAAAATCCGTTCATCATGACTTGAGTCATCTGTGACTAATTTGAAACGACAATTTCGACTGTCTGTACTACTCAAATACTAAGTGAACAATCTTAGCTCCTCTTATGTATTTCATAGTCTATTTGAGAAGTGATTCATCAAAGTTACTTGAGGCTTGACAAGTGGAAACACTCGGAGAAATAGATGAAAAGTAACCACTTAGTAGCTAATTTTTCTTGGCTTTTATGCATCTAAGAATATGTAGGTGCGTGAAATTTTCTCGAAAAGCAAAGACGATGAATCATTCATATATATATATATATATATATATATATATATATATATATATATATATATATATATATTTATATATATATATATATTTTGTATATAAGGACCCACTATATATATATATTATATATATATATATATATATATATATATATATATATATATATATATATATATATATATATATATCCACCCATCCATACATACATGAACATGCACGCACATGCATGGATCCGTACAGACATGCGGATATACATGCATTAGAAGAAAAATTTGTTTGTCTGTTTGCTTGGTTGTTTTTGTGCTTTGTATAAATTTATAATTGAGCAATGAGTTCGCTCCCTAGCTTAGTTATATATTAGGACCCACTAAAGTTACTAAATTTGCTAAATGAGTCTTTTCTACTATGTTGCATGAAATATCAGTCAATTAGTGGAAGATGTTATGCCAGATATAATTCAACTTCAAACCTGACATTATTTAATTCTAATTAGGAAATATAAAAATTTGCAGTCAACATCTTTTACGATAAAAAGCCGGTTCAGAAATAGCAATTGCGGAGTGAAATCCATATTCGTATACATTCTTATTAAACGACCTGTGTATTTTCCTGATATTGAAGAAAACTGCGAAACTAATCAAAGTTTACGGAACATTTATTAGATAAAACATGTCTTTGACCATACACAGTGTCAAACATATCCATGATATTACAGTGTCTGTAAATGAAGAAAGAGAGGTATTGATTCCGCCTCATTTACATCACAATCTTTGCATAAGAACAAAACTGTACTGTCGAGGAGTGTATGGCGTGTTTTTCATTTGCTTCTTGCATCCAAATCTGCCAGGTACGTATTATACAGCTAGACTCAGTCTGTAATTATCTATCTTCATTAACGTCATCACCACTTACTTTGTTCATCAACATTGTTTACGGGGGGGGGGGATCTAAAACTTCTTCTTCTTAACTGGGTTACTCAATGACCAAATATCGTGCCAAACAATCGAATGTCAACGAAGCTTACGCTTTTTACAATTTTCTTGCTGATCTGTTATAAGATAGCTCTCCATACAAATTATATGGCATCTGTGTCTTCTGTATGAAGAGTTACTTCTAACAAACCAATCAGATAATGTTCCGTTTCCGTCATGACGCTCTAAAAGTCTGAACATTATGCCGTCCAAAAACAAACGTGAAGTCTAATTGAGCAGACGATAAACATTAAAATAGGATTGGAATCAGGACAAGAAATGAAGTGGAACAGACTGTAACTTTTGATTTTTAGCTCTACTGGTTGTAGACCAGAAGAGTTTATGGGATGGTCTGTTGTCCGTCGTCCGTCGTCCGTCCGTCAGTCCGTTAGCACACGTTTGTTATCGCTATTCCTCCTAAACTAATTGGTGGATTACCATGAAACTTTATACACACATTCATCCTAAGGTCTGATTGGTCCTAAATGAAAATGATGCCGCTTGGACGTCCAATATGGCCGCCACAGTGGCCAATCTTGAAAATCTTGTTATCGCTACTCCTCCTGAATGGATGGTCATATCAACTCGAGGCTTTCACTAAAAGACTTCTTTTGATGTCTAGTTGGTCCAAAATGAAAACAGTGCCGATCTGGTGTCCAAGATTGCCACCACAGCGGCCATCTTGAAACTTTTATTATCTCTACTCCTCCTGAACGAAAAGTAATATTGCCATGGGATTATCGACAGAAGACGTCTTATGATGTCTAGTCGGGTCTAAATGAAAATGGTGCCGATCTGATGTCCATCTTGAAAATCTTGTTCTCCGGAATGTATGGTCGTATAGACATGGGGATTTTACTAAACGACTTCTTATGATGTCCTAAATGAAAATCGTGCCAGTCAGACATTCTTTATGCCTGCCACGTTGGCCATCTTGAAAATCTTGATATATCACTACTTCTCCTAGATGGCTGGTCATAATGACATTGCGCTTTACCCAAAAGACTTATTATGATGTTTATTTGGTACTAAATGGAAATGGTGCCAATCTAACATCCAATATGGCCAACATGATACCCGTCCTGAAAATCTTGTCATCGTTACTCCTCCAAAACGGAAAGTCATATCAACATAGGCTTTCCATCAGAAGACTTCTTATGATGTGTTGTTGGTACTGAATGAAAATGGTGCCAATCTGACAGCCACCATATCCACCACAGCAGCTGATTTGAAAATCTTGTTATCGCTGAAGAATATCAGAGATGGTTGAAGCAGTTAAAAGGAAGAACTGGTCTTATCTTGAATTCCTGGATATTCTTTTCAACCAGTAGAGTGTCAGTCGTTTCGATGATTGCGTTACTTTACCATTGAATGCACACATGTTTGTCAGCCAATATATATGTTAATTTCGGCGAATGTGCGTCATTTATAGGAGAAGTGAGTTTGAATTCCCGTCATTCGATTGTCCCGGACATATTTGTTGAGTATCACTTAAGGCGATTGATATCGTTCGATTCAAGAGACCGATTGTTTTATGTCCATGGTTCGGAAATCGCAGTCAACTTTTGTTCTGTTGTTAAACTAGATTACACCTTTGAGATTTTCAAGGTCCATCTACATATTTGTAATAATCAGGTCTTTCTTTGCTTCTTTCGGACTTTTCAACACTACGTTGGCTATATCATACAGAGGGTATGGGAGCTAAATGCCTTTCCCAAGGTCTCACCGAGGCAGCCTACCCGGATTGGCCTGACCTGGTATCGAACCGACACTCTTCCAACTTAGCTACCGCAAGAATCAGACAGTTAAAAAATTTCAAGGATCCGAAAACTGGATACCATTCAATAATTATTGCTATTTCCGTTATTTCAACAGTCTTATCTCTGTAGGCATGGAAAAAGCAGACTGATTGTGCTGACGTTATATCTGCAATTACACAAATATAACTTCTGTATTATCAAAAAGAAAGTAGAAGGTTATCTGGTTGTGGGTTTCCTCGCTAGCTCCCATTATAGACCAACAATTAATTCCCTGTTTATAGAGATGCGTATGGATTTGGTTTGCCTTGCATCAAACAATCTAGTTAGAAGCAAAGTTTATGGATATATTACCAGATGTGTAAACATCTTGAAAAATGAGGAAACTGAGAAATCAGAATATTGATAAAACAGACGATATATTAGGGATGCTGCCTTATGTGAATAGAGACATCGGTGACGATAGTCTGATATAATATAAACCTCTATGCGATGTTTTAAGTTTGTTATCATTTTCACTTCTTGTTATGTAGTTTCTTCCTGTTTGCGGTGATTTTTCAACCAATCATATTGTGTACATACGACACAAAGAATTAGCTATTGTATCCAAACATCTACATGTCTTAATAATCTCAAAAATATTACAGTTACATATGAAATAAAATGTTATATATATTTGTACATGTACTTTAATATCCCACATGCGCATTTTACTGTTATGCCCAAAACTGTACGTACGTAAGTCATCGCAGTTTAATGAAGAGGTTTCATGGGACAATGTTCTACACTAATTGCGTGACGTTCCAAATAATAATAATAATCATTGTCGTCGTCGTCGTCATCATCATCATCATCATCATCTTCTTCTTCTTCTTCTTCATCATCACCATCATCATCATCATCATAAAGGAATCATTGGTTGAACAGTTCATCAACTTTATGACTGTTTGTATGTTTATACCTGCTTTAGTGTTCAGATATGTAGAAAAATCGGTATCATCACATGTAAAAAATATGGAAATAAAATTTATATACATATAAACAATACGTACAGTAAGAGGGATCAATGCTAAATTCACAATTTATTAAATTTGTCGACAAAATGTCTATTTTATAAAAATCATCAATTAAAGTATGCTTATTAACGTTAAATGTTAGCTTGGTAACACTTTCATCTACATCAGACCCATCAAGACAGTAATTTAAAATTTCTGGTTAAAGACCACTTCTAGGTTCCTATTGAGAATTGTTATACCTGATTACATATCAGGCGCCCACCACTGAGCAGTTTGCATCCCATCAATTTAGAAGCGTTGTGTACATTTTGAGATTCGAACTATCGGTAGTTTGAAAATTATGTAAGAAGACCCGAAGCTCGTTATAAAAAAAATTTAGAACACACAAGTTTCGACTCAACCAAGAATTCTCAGAGAAAAAATTAAACTATAAGAGAACCAGCATTTTATCTTATCAATATAAACAATCGGAACAAGCTCTGTCTTAACCGCTAAGACGCGAAAAAAAAAGCAACATCCAATGATGCTCCGATTGCTTTGTATTGCGTCTCAGATAGACATGTCGGTTGGTTGGTTTTTAACGGCACCTTCAATACATTATAGGCTATATCATGCCGAGGAAATGAAAGCTAAGTGTCTTTCCCAAGGACACACCGAGCTAGTCTGGGCAGGCATCGAAACCGCTACCCTTGGATTTTAGTCATCTCCAATGTCTAAAAATACATCGTGGCATTTCTTTTTTAATATTTTTCGTTTTTTTTTTTTTTTTTTATTAGGTTAGAAGAGTTATAGCATTCATAGCCATTGAAAAAAAATGAGAGGCAATATCGTCGACACTTATTTTTGAGTTTGATCACCTTACTGACATATGATTTTTGATTAAACTGAAAACTGAATCTATTTGGATTGCAAAATGGCCACGCATACCTATCTCTTTTCCCGGAGGTCGTGACAAATAGAAGCTTGATATTTTGGTCAATAGTTCTCACTGTTCCTCAAGGCCGTAGCAAATAGAAGCAATAGTTCTTGCTGTTCCTCAAGGCCGTAGCAAATAGAAGCAATAGTTCTTGCTGTTCCTCAAGGCCGTAGCAAATAGAAGCAATTGTTCTTGCTGTTCCTCAAGGCCGTAGCAAATAGAAGCAATAGTTCTTGCTGTTCATCAAGGCCGTAGCAAATAGAAGCAATAGTTCTTGCTGGTCGTCAAGGCCGTTGCAAATAGAAGCAATAGTTCTTGCTGTTCCTCAAGGCCGTAGCAAATAGAAGCAATAGTTCTTGCTGTTCATCAAGGCCGTAGCAAATAAAAGCAATAGTTCTTGCTGTTCATCAAGGCCATAGCAAATAGAAGCAATAGTTCTTGCTGGTCGTCAAGGCCGTTGCAAATAAAATCAATAGTTCTCATTGTTCCACAAGGCCGTAGCAAATAGAAGCAATAGTTCTTGCATATCTCTAATGTTCTCCAATGTCGTGGCAGATGCAACCTGATCTGTTGGTCAATAGTTTTCTCTGTTCGCCAAGGCCATCATATAGGACAAAAGTCAATAAGTTGGGAATTTTAACGAGGCAGATAGAACGAAGCAATGTACTGCAATATCTATTTTGTATAAGTACCTCATATTCATAAGTGTTAAGTCAAATTAAAAAAATCATTTCAAGTGAGAGATCTTTCCTAATATTGGCAGATTTAAAATTAGAAATGGAATGTGTATTCAATCCACGGCATGGGAATAAATGACATAATGGCATATTATGCTTTGGCCTAATTCTTTATATAAATGATGACTGAATGTTTTTCCTAGACAGGAGGACCTCTTTGGGAAACACTGTTTTATCTACGAAAAGGATATATATATATATATATATATATATATATATATATATATATATATATATATATATATATATATAGATGTATATATTTTATATTTATATATGACTGACACTATTTTGTACAATAAAAGATAAGAAGCTCTTAATGATTAAATTGTAATGAATAGAAATAATTTGTTAATATCGTAACATCCAGAAGCGTATACGGTAGGTAAGTATTCAGACTCTTTTTTGTTCCAAATTAACGTATCATTCTCAGATTGCATAAGCAATTCGTATATAACATTGTTTTGCGCGCTGCAGGAAACAAGACACGAGCAATATTCTGGGCATTTTACTTTTTCACTGAGGTAAATGACTTCTCCTTGAAAGAGATAACAAGCTTTAATTTTGCGGCATCCTCACCGAGTATAACATTTCATTTTTTAAACATGATAAATGAAGCCTGTCAGATACCTGGATCAGTGGAATTTATTTCGTATTTTTAGTTAATGAGGTTTCCCATATCCTGCTTATTGGCAAGGAGCACATGTATCTTTTGACTTTTTATGCGCCCGCCATATGTTAGTATGCTGTCCGACCGTCTGCTACAAATTTCGTTTTCGCACAATGACTCAAGTTGTCACCAATCTACTGTTACCAAATCTTGTGAATGGCTTGCACTTTTGGTAAAGTATAATTCTATTCATTTCGGGCTCAAAAGTTCAAAGGTCAAGGCACTGACTGAAAGAACAAAAATAGTTTTCGCATAATAACTTGAGTTGTCTAAGATCTACAGCTTCCACACTTTGTGCAAAGCATGCACATGAAGAAAAGCAGAATCCTATCGATTTCAGGGTCAAAAGGTCAAAGTCACTGTAACTGAAAGAAGAAAAATGGTTTCTGCACAATAACTCGAGTTCTTCAGCATCTTCAGTAATCACACTTTGTAGATAGCTTGCACTTTGTGGTACGAAGAAAGCTTTTTGGTTTTGGGGTCAAAAGGCCAAATGTCAAGGTCACTGCGACCGAAAGGCAAACACCGGGTTGTGCTCAACAACATTAGTTGTACATCACATACCTGGACCAAACTTTGTGATTGGCTTGCAATTGGTGCAAGAAAAAGTCTATTTATTTTGGAGACAAAAGGTCAAAGGTTAAGGTCACTGTGACTGAAAGAAGAAAAATTATTTTTGCATAACAACTTTAGTTTTAAGCCAAAGTTTGTGAAGGGCTTGTATTTAAGGTATGAAAGAAGCCTATTGATCCTGGGGTCAAAGGCCAATTTCATTGTGCCTGAGACAAGAGTCCCTTGAAGGGACTGACGATCTACTGGGCGAAAAGAATTTCCAGGAATCATTTCTATCTTTTATCTGTCGAGTGTTGAAATCATCTCTGATATTCTTCAGCTATAACGAGATTTTCAAAGTAGCTGCTGTGGTACACATATTGGATGTCATCTTGACACCATTTTCATTTCGGACAAAGTAGACACCATTAGTCGTCTTTTGGTAAAAATAACCCATGTCATAATGATCATCCATTCATGGGGAGTAGTGACAACAACATTTTTCAGCAGTCATCATGGCAGCCATACGACTGGCACCATTTTCATTTAGGACTTGGTGAAACCCTTTGTCATAATGATCATGCATTCAGGGGGAGTAGTGACAAGAAGATTTTTAAGACAGTTGTTACAGCCGTATTGGAAGCATGACTGGCGCCATTTTCGTTTAGGGCTAACTACATATTATAAGAAATCTATTGGTGAAAACCCCATGTTTATATAGCCATCCATTTGGACAAGAGTAGAGATAACAATATTTTTAAGATATGACTTTCCATTAAGAAAGAGTAGCAATCACAGGATTTTCAAGATGGCTGCTGTGGCGGCCGTATTGGATGTCAGATTGGCACCGTTTTCATTTAAGACCAACCGGACATCATAAGAAGTCTTCTGGTGAAAACCCCACGTCAATATGCCTTTCTGTTCAAGTAGAGTTGTGATAACAAGATCTTTAGGATGGCTGCCATGGTGGCCATATTGAATGTCAGATCAGCACCATTTTTATTTAGAACGACCTAGACATCATAAGAAGTCTTTAAGTGACCATCCATTCAGGAGTGACCATCCATTCAGATGGAGTAGCGATAACAATAATTTCAATATGGTTACCGTGGTGGTCAGTTTTGACGTCAGATCGGCACAATTGTTATTTAGGACCAACTAGACACCATAAGAAGCCTTTTAGTGAAAACCCCATGTTGATATGACCATCCATGTGGGAGGAGTAGCGATAACAAGATTTTCAAGATGGCTGCCTTGACGAACATATTAGACGTCAAAATCAGCACTATTTTCATTTAGATCCAACTAGGCATCATAAGAAGTCTTTTAGCGAAAACCCCATGCTAATATGACCATCCATGTAGGAGAAATAGCGATCACAAGATTTTAAAGATGCCCACCATGGCGGCCATATTGGATGTCCAAGCAGCACCATTTTTATTTAGGACCAACCAGACCATGGGATGAATGTGTGTATAAAGTTTCAAGGCAATCGTCCAAGTAGTTTAAGAGGAGTAGCAATAACAAACTTGTGCTAACGGACGGACGGACGACTGACAACAGATCATTCCATAAGCTCTTCTGGTCTATGACCAGTAGAGCTAATAAAATTGATTTTGCAGAATAACTTCTGTAACTATAGTATGTTCCTTGATCAAACGTTGTGGATGGCTTGCATTTAGGGTCAGAGGTCACTGTCATGGTAAGTTTAACAAGAACATAATGGTTTCTGCACGTTAAATTTAGTGTGCTAAGTGCATGCATAGGGGACTATTAAACACAGGACGGGCGTATAATGCGCCGTTTACGGTACAGTTGTTGAAAATAGCTTTACACTACGTTCTATATAAATAATGGATGAATGAAGTTTGCACTCATTTATCTATCCTTCTTCCTTTTTATTCGCTTATCTGCTCACTTTTGTCGGCCCAGTTTAGTCTACATTTATGCGTGAAAACATCTGGTCTGGATTTCAGCAACTGAACGTTTGTCTGGACCCAAGTCTATAATCCAGGAGTCTGATTGAATTTATTTTTGTCGGATTTCAGTTTTACGAATCAAATGTTGCAAGTCTATATCTAAAGTTTGAGACATTTTGTGTTAGATCTTTGCTTCTTGTAAAGTTTGTAAGAAAAAAAATCCGATGTATATATTTACTGAAGGAGATGCTTTACACTTTTTGACTGCGATATTTAACTTTATTTTCACAAATCACAAGTTGACATATACTTCTTCACTTTAACCTTTGTTTAATAGAGCGAAAATGTTTATTTATTTTTTAGTTTTTTCTTCTTGTAAAGATTGGGTCGAATCTTTTAATTTTGGCTTTCCAACAAATCTTGGAACGTGTATGTGATAAAATAAAGATTGTCCCGGTACATTTGGGTTTCGGATTACAGTCTTCGGCGTGATATATTCAGTTTTCGATTTACTGAACACTAATAAAAGAGGTATTTTTCATTGTTATGTATGATGTTTATATAATATTATAAATATTTTAGGAAATTATAAATGTTTCTTCACTTTAATATTTGCTTAAATCTTAATGTTATCAGGAAAAACATCTTTAACTAGTGTCCTTGAATTAGGTTGTTTTGATCAATATGTTTTCTCAATTTGAAGGTCAAGGTTGATTTTTGTTTACAAGTAAAAATTCCATTAAGATGACTCATGTTCTAGAACATTCTGTCATGTGACCAGTCTTTATATATGCCATGTTTGGTGGACATTTATTCAGTTTTGACATTACCATCAGTCTTGTAAAGAGCTATTACAGTTGTGAAAATTCATTACAAATTCTAAGAGAGGAAATTATTTTAAATATTCATTGGATTATAACAGTGCTCATAAACTTTTGGATTTGGGATTTTTAATTAATGATTTTGGAATTTAAGTGAACTTATTCAGAGATTTTGGAATACTTCATTTTGACATCAGCACATCAAGATTTCTAGTACATCAGGACTTTGGAGACCATTAGCACATCATAACATTCAAGGACACAGCCGTGAATTCGGAACATTCTATATTTAGGACTTGTGATTAGAACAATCATTCTTATTGGATTATTAGGATTTCAAAACACATTACTGTAAGTGACTTTTTGATTTTTCATTTTAATTATCTAGTAATAAATTGCTTGTTGATTTTTACTTGATTTGTTGGTTTCACTTTCTTTCTGTTACATTTTTCTTAGACCATAGAGTCGTAACATCATAAGCAAGTGATATGGTGTTCAACTATATCTACTTAATCATTATAGAATCAAAACTATGTTTACTAAACTTTATTGCTACGATTTTAGACCTGACAATATTCCTTTGCTCATAGACCGTTCTTTTGGAACATATTGTCTCAATTTTAGGCCGTCCCCCAAAATTGTTCCTATTACCCGATTGGGTTCCATGATGGAAGAAAACGGATACATTAGAAAGTGTACTTTCACCCAATTCATCCTGCATAATTAGAATTTATAGTATACATTTCTTCTAGCAAAAGACACCTGTTACACATCGAATTCATCCCACATGAGAAGGTTTGAATGTCCCCGTTATATTCTATATATTGTTTGACTTATGTCGTTCCGTGGCATAAATCGTCCCGTCACGAATTTCATTTTTGCTCAGTAACCTTTGAATGACTTAATGGAGCGAAACCAAATTTGTCCCACGGCTTGGAATCAATGACACGCTGTCAAGGTCAAATGCAATGTTTATTTCTTATTCCGTCACATTTGTGAATAAGTTTTAGTCAGTCTTTAACTTAGAACATTCCACTTGTATCATGCATTTCGTTCCTATAATTTGATTGACTTCATGGATTGAAATCGAATTTCTTCTGAGAAGATATATATGAAGATCTGAGTCAAGTTTGATTTTTACATTTTTTTATCAAAATTTTAATGACTTGTGACCCTAGTTTGAATTAGAAGTTGCCCCCGGATTATAAATTTCATTTTCGTTTGTTTGCTTTCGAGGGACTGCACGGAAATAAAGCAGATTTGTAATGGGACCAACTATGAAGAAGACCTTAGTTAAGCTCTATTGTCACCTCTTTCCGTCAGAACAAGATGCGACGGAAAACAGCTAAGCCAAGCAGGAACCATAACTCAACATAATTTTGGCGGAAAGAGTATGTATATAGTAGTGATGTACGGTACATCAGCACAAATGTGGCTACTTTAGTTGGCACTACATGGCCAATGCCTGGCTTAGCTGGTTTCCCTCGCATTTTGCTCTCTCTCTCTCTCTCTCTCTCTCTCTCTCTCTCTCTCTCTCTCTCTCTCTCTATATATATATATATATATATATATATATATATATATATATATGAATAGGGTGTAACAGCGTAACAGCATAAGCATAAAAATATAGCCCCGATTAACGTTTGGCAGTAAAAGTGATAAAGGTAAAAAAAAAACTTGTTTAAATCTTTATGAAGATAACTACTTTGGTTTAAAAGTAAATTTGTGCTATAAGATAACTACTTTGGACTAAAAGTAAATATGTACTTTAAGATAACTACTTTGGACTAAAAGTAAATATGTACTTTAAGATAACTACTTTGGACTAAAAGTAAATATGTACTTTAAGATAACTACTTTGGACTAAAAGTAAATATGTACTATAAGATAACTACTTTGGACTAAAAGTAAATATGTACTTTAAGATAACTACTTTGGACTAAAAGTAAATATGTACTATAAGATAACTACTTTGGACTAAAAGTAAATTTGTGCTATAAGATAACTACTTTGGTTTAAAAGTAAATATGTACTATAAGATAACTACTTTAGACTAAAAGTAAATATGTACTATAAGATAACTACTTTGGACTAAAAGTAAATATGTACTATAAGATAAATGATGAAAGGTAAGGACAGTGTACAATATTCTTTAATAAGGTATATAGAAGAAAATTAATATTGATAAAATGCTTTAGAAAAAAGGTAAATTTAAAACAAAATATAAACCGCATTGGTGATAAAGATTTTCTCAGGTGGAACATCATTGAAAAGCGTCTTCGTCGAGTTGGTTTTAAATATTTTATATGTGTACTTTTATCTGTAATTTTATATACATTTTACAGAATTATCAAATCTTTACTTTTTACATTTTATCTTGTTGTACTTAATGTTTACATTTATTTTGAAGGGTTTATCTTCCTAAATTTTTGTGCAATTCATTTTTACATTTATCGAACCCTTTAGCTGGCACTACACAGTCACTTTTGAGCTCAGGCGCTGTACACCGCTACTACATACGTACATAATTTTCGGCGAGTTGACAAAAAATAAGTGGGCACTGGCAAGGTATGTAGATTAGATGAGGATCATTCTTCAGGAGGTAAGCATGGATTAGGTATGTTTGTCACATATGCAAGCGACACTATGCCATCCCATCTCTGGATTTATTTTATATAAGGGATGCCACTGTTCTATAATGGATTTGAAGTCCCGAGGCTTGTTCGCTTAGTTTTCATTCCAAGTATATTTCGCCAAGAAGATAAAGCATCCCGATTACTGTAATACTTACAGTCGCTATATGGACTCTTCCATTAAGAAATGGGTGACTGCGGATCAACTTTTACTGCTTTATCGCTCCCTCATTAATCTTAATACCATCATGACTTGGCAATCAACATGACCTGGCAACCAACATGACCTGGCAACCAAAATGGCTTGGCAACCAACATGACCTGGCAACCAACATGGCCTGGCAACCAACATGACCTGGCAACCAACATGGCCTGGCAACCAACATGACTTGGCAACCAATATGGCCATATACTTTTTCTTTCTATATTTTATAAACAGGTCATATATCTGCAAAACCTCACATCTTGATCGATTTTTTTTGTTCTTTCCTTTTTTTTCTTCTCAATAATATACTATATTGGTCGGAACATCCGTGTAGTCCTAGTTTTAGGTCGAACATTTTTTTTTCTGGCAGCATATCCTCGGATTACTTGATAGATTATCTAGTTTCATTAAAACAAATTAGCGATTCGGTGCTCTGAATTTCACCTCAACCTGCAGGGTTGAATTTACTGGCTCCTTTGGAAACAAATCCGTTATCAATAAAACTTTTTCAAGAAGGAAAATTGTACGATTTTATATTTTCTTTCAGACAGTTTTCGAAGGTCCACACCATAGCTTATCATTCTTTTTTTTAAAAAAAACATTTAGAGCTAATCAAAGCCTTTTGCGACACGATGTATGGCGTGAAGTTTCCAAAAGCGCGTGACTTTATGAATAATTACAAAATAAACATTTATATTCCTTCTGATAATTTATATTCTATTCGAAAAGGGTGTAGGAAATGCTATTCAAAGGGTGTATGAACTGCCATACAAAGGGTGTAGGAAATGCCATACAAAGGGCGTAGGAAATGCTATTCAAAGGGTGTATGAACTGCCATACAAAGGGTGTATGAACTGCCATACAAAGGGTGTAGGAAATGCTATTCAAAGGGTGTATGAACTGCCATACAAAGGGTGTAGGAAATGCTATTCAAAGGGTGTATGAACTGCCATACAAAGGGTGTAGGAAATGCTATTCAAAGGGTGTATGAACTGCCATACAAAGGGTGTAGGAAATGCAATACAAAATGTATAGGAAATGCTACACAAAGTTTGTGGGAAATGCTATACAAAGTGCGATTAAGGCATGTAGAATTTATGATTCAATGCATTTAACTCTTGGTCAGGTACGTTTTGCATCTTAATTACAACTGATAGGAAGAGAGTTGTTGAAGCCAGTTAATATGCTGTGTATCTCTTCCTTATGTATAGGCGAAAAATTCTTGCCGTATGCAAATAGTTTAATTGGATACTGCTCCATTTTACCCCGCCTATAGCTGTCAAACACTTTGACATGATGTGTACAATTATGAGATATAACGGTATATTTAATTCCTTTTGGACCATGGTATGTCTTGTGTGGGTGCTATTTAAAAGATTTATATACACAGTATTTGCAAGCCAGATAAAAGACTAAGTAATATTTTCATCTCCCCTTGTCTATGATAACGTTATGCACTTTCTCTTAACTTTTAGACATATTTTGTTTGTCTTAATTTTTAGAAACATTTTGTTTGCCTTTATTTTTAGACACGTTTTGTTTGTCTACATTTTGTTTGTCCTAATGTTTAGACACATTGTGTTTGTCTTAATTTTTATACACATTTTGTTTGTCTTCATTTTTAGACACATTTTGTTTGTCGTAAGTTTTAGACACATTTTGTTTGTCTTAATTTTTAGACACATTTTGTTTGTCGTAATTTGTAAACACATTTTGTTTGTCTTAATTTGTAAACACATTTTGTTTGTCTTAATTTTTAGACACATTTTGTTTGTCTTAATTTTTAGACACATTTGTTCTTATTCTTTGTTCAGTATTTAATAATTCAAACATTTTCGGCGGGGGTGGTCTTTCTTTTAACCTGGTAGATTTTTGGCGGTACCAATATAAGACGACGTCATCCTAAAAAATAAATTTCAGCGGAAGTTGGAAAGTCCATTATGAAATTTGTTAAAGATACGTCAATATAACACGCGACTAATGTTATGGATCCGTATTCTCGTTCAGCAATTTGTAAGTCCTTGCATAGGTACATAAGTTACGTTGTTATGTTCATAAAAACAAACTGGAACTATGACATTTACTTTTCCAAAACAACTTTGCATTTTACCCTATCTGTCTACGTAAATGATACAACAAATATTATCCCAGGTTTCATCTCAGAATCTGTCGACGTAAATGATAAAACAAATATGGTCCCAGGTTTTATCTCCCTATCTGTCCAGGTTTTATCTTCCTATCTGTCTATGTAAATGATACAATAACTATGGTCCAAGGTTTTATCTTTATCTGTCTACGTAAATGATACAATAAATATGGTCCCAGGTTTTATCTTCCTATCTGTCTACGTAAATGATACAATATATAGGGTCCCGGGTTTTATCTTCCTATCTGTCTACGTAAATGATACAATAAATATGGTCCCAGGTTTTATCTCCCCATCTGTCTACGTAAATGATACTACCTATCTACCTATAGTCCCAGGTGTTATCTCCCCATCTATCTACGTAAATTATATAACAAATATGGTCCCAGGTTTTATCTCCCTATCTACGTAAATGATACAACAAACATGGTCCCGGGTTTTACCTTCCTATATTCATGCATCGTAAAGTAAGATGACAACGTAGAACTGGATGTTTGACTTGTGTTCAGGGTGAAGTTCTGTCATGTAAATGAGAGTGCAACATTTGCATATTTTCAAGGATTCAAAACATATAAATCGTACTACATATCCTGTAAATATGCTGGGTTAGTTTATATCAAGGTTTCTAGTTGTTTCATGGATTTGTTTTTAAAAATTGTTTATTTTTACCTTCTTGTAACATAAAATTTGATGCCCTACACGTTCGATGTCTCTTAAAGCAATCAGGTTATCTTGATCCAAGATTGGCTAGTACTGGAAAAAACTTCTTTCGATTGGCTTGCACTGGAAAAAGCTTCTTTCGATTGGCTTGTACTGGAAAATGCTTCTTTCGATTGGCTTGTACTGGAAATAGCTTCTTTCGATTGGGTTGTACTGGAAAAAGCTGTTTCGATTGGTTTGTACTGGAAAAAAGCTGTTTCGATTGGCTTGTACTGGAAGGAACTGTTTATATCATAGATAAGTTCAAGACAATTTGAATATAGTAACTCTTTCCCAAACCTTGCTTCCAATATATTACACCTGCTGATCGATACCTTTTGCATCTTGTTCTCTTCCTCGTGCATTTGCCAGAAATTCTGGTTGTATAAATGCATTTTAGTTATATCCTGGCCTATGATTCACCTCGACTTTTAGATTTCAACATCGTGGGATGATATACAAGACATGTGAAGAATACCTCAACGGTTGATCCACTATGCAAGATATGTGAAGAATATCTCAACGGTTGATCCACTATGCGAGACATGAAGAAATCTCATAGGTTCATCCGCTATGCAAGACATGTGAAGAATATCTCAAAGGTTCATCCACTATGTAAGACATGTGAATAATATCTCAACGGTTGATCCACAGTTAACATTCAGCATCTGAAGCATAGTATATATTTGGCCGGTTCAAGTGTTTAATACTGTTATATGGGGGGAAGGGTTAAAAATGGCCACATGTATCAGCATAGGCTTTTGTCGTGTTTGTTTTCTCTCTTTTCTGTCTTATGTTGTCGCGCTTCGCCTTTGTTGATAATGTGACAACTGACCTACTTCCATAGCGTGGACAGACAAAGCTCGAGTACTACTGATTTGTCGAACATGACTTTTAGATGTTTATATTTGTAATTGTGGTTTGCCATCGATCCTAGGCTTCCAGGCAGCATGATATAGTGAAGGTTGAAGTCATCTACATCAGAAGCAACCAGGTGGACGTTGGTTGTACTGGTATATTCTAAAGTAGTCAAATAGTCAGTGGCACTTAAAAGTCACGAGATATATTGCCTTCACTAACTACTTGGGATTGAATGCCGAACTTGTAACTCTGCAAAACAGAGTAAGTAAGTATTCAGAGATTGCAATTTCTTTGTGTTACTCCCCCCTCAACATCTGGTATACCTTGTCGATGCTCAGAGGCCCTTATGAGATTTAACCGGTTTCGACAACTCGGCACTATATGAAAAATATGGGAGTCATTTGTGAACATTTAGGAAGCACCATTAAATGAAAGAGTGGTATTTCTGCACCAAAGTATGATTTTTACTCATCATCAAACTCATTATGGCTACGGTCGCACTTGTATCATTTTTCGTCAACTATGATACAGTTAATTGATTGTACCCAGCGTCTGGGTTCCTACCCCCACCCCCAGTCCCCACCCTTCTAACAAAATGTAGAGGGTCGTCAATAAAAGCAGAATTATGTACCAAAACTCCCCTGCTGATTCTCCGTCGTTACATTGAAGTGTCTGTTTGCTAGTCATGAACATTTTCATCTAGGAAAAAAAGATGTTTTTGAGATATTTGTATGTCGCAGATAGCCGTCACAAATGATACTACAGCAACTTCGATGGCTCATAATCTCGAATCCCCCCCCCCAATTTTTAATTATATCACTCCTCACCCCCTCAATCTGACACCTCCCCGGCCCAAGACAGTGACGCAGGAGTCAGATCAAAAGTAGGTTGAATATATCATATACCATTCAGCTATTACCTGCATATTCCATGTTTGGTCATAATAATATTTGATACTTTGACTAATTTAAAGAGGAAGGAGTGAAAATTAAGACCCATCTTTCAGAGGTTTACCATATGGCCAAAGGTATCTACCAAGTTCATGTAATTCCACCCAGTGATTGAGGAAATGTGGTAAAGGACAGACAGACGGACGGATAGATTAAGAGTACCACTTCATCCCCACGTTTGACGCTACAGCGTCGGATAATACTTTCTGAATGATTTGGAAAACATGCGATTCTCAAAATCGTCCCCAGGTGGATAAATATTACTCGTACGTGCCTTCTGTATAAAAATATATTTATAGAAGAAAGGATTGTAGCACACGGATATAATCCATTTACTTTATTAGGTTTTTTAAAAAAAAGTAATCTATTTTATCCAATAAAGACCAAATAATATTTCCAGTGGCCTTTTTCTTCATTTTGTAGCTTAGAACGCTCGTGATTGATGTTTTACGGTGACGTTAATGGTTGTAAATCCGATACGTGATTGATGTTTTACGGTGACGTTAATGGTTGTAAATCCGATACGTGATTGATGTTTTACGGTGACGTTAATGGTTGTAAATCCGATATAGCTACATATAAACGTTTCATTAACACATGGTATTGCATGTAGGTTTCGCATGTGGCATACATGTCTTCTTGACTACAGGCGACATTATGTTCTTTTTTTATTTCCTTCTTCGAAAAACGGATCAAATAGATATGTAGTCAGTAGTTGTTACTACCATCGAGTACAGACATTCATCTTTTCCTCGTTGACGAACAATTTTGAGACAGACTGTGCAAGACTATTTTAATATAAATGTGTTCTGTTGAGTCTTATAAAGTATTCCATCTTACTAATCAAGAGCAAAGACTGCGGCATATGGAATTCACTTGAAGGTTGTTTCTCGTGACGAAAAAGCAGATGCATTTCGGTACTGGTAGATATATTCTGTTATTTCCAACAAGGACCATTCATTTTCGAATACATGTTACACCACTATCTTATGTGACATATGCTAAATGTAGAAATTTTAGAAAATGGACTTTTGTATGTTATTTTTTTATATATTTTTTCTTTTTGCTGGTACAGTACAAATCACTCTTCTGCAGTCACATGAGACCAATTTCCTTGCATAGAATTCGTGAAGTATGAAGCACATGGCACCGACGTGAAAGCAAATGCTAGACATGTGATCATACCAATGAAGATCGTAAACAGAATTGGTTGTTTCTCTGAAACTGCAGACTTCTTGTATGCTTATTACCTCTCCCGAATTATAAGGTATTATTTTCCTTAAATCAAAAACTCCAGCTCTTTCATGAGCCTTTTGAAATTCAGTTACTTGAAATGCTTTACATACTCCAATTTGTTTGAAGATATAATTGTACCTATGTATTAGAGGTGTATTTTGCCAGCAGTGAGCCTTTTGAAGCCGCAGTTGTTGCACACATTTGTTTTCTATATATAAAGCAAGTTTACAGCAAGGTGTTACACTTTGATATTATCTGAACTGAAGAAATTGTATATGATGACAGTTAATTTATGGTATCTCTTGTTGCAAAGCTGCCAGATATACCATTCGATATGTGGAAGTCATGCAGAATATGTGATCGTAATTAAGTCAGATGATACCTTACATTCCTACACGGCATTTATTTATTTATTAATTTATTTATTTAGTCATGTCAGCATGAGATCCCTGTATCAAGTACATGGCTACAATATGTGCTAATGATCTGTAAATGAGAAATGATCCAGGTATCTTTTGCGGACCAAATGGAAGCAGGTTTATTTCAGATAAATTTGCAATACTTCGACTCAGTATGAAAATGTTGCATTGCTTTCTTTATATGGCATCTCATCGAATTCAAGCACGTAAGTTCCCAGAATTCATAAGTCTATGCTGAACACGTGACACAGTATCCCTGATTAAAGTAATTGGAAATGAGGCCGAGTAGATTAATATGCGGCAATAATTTATAGCATGCATGTAATAATCTAAAGATGTAATAGTCTGGTCAAAACATTTGCATGAATGTTATACACGCTATAAATCGAGACAGCGTTGTATCAAATTTTCACCGTTTACATGACGTTGTATCAAATTGTCACCGTTTACATGACGTTGTTTGAAGTAATATATGAGTGGATAGGTTCCCCTTTGCTGCTTTCCAAAATAAGTCATATATACGTGTGAGTTCCAAGATGAAGTGGTGTTAATTGCATTAAGCTTTAGGGTAGGAAGATAAGATTATTGTAGGATTTGGAAGGACACTGCTGCCCCTTGTCCCTCCTGCTGGAGGGCGGTTTTTCACATGGTTTTGGTATCAGTTCCTTGCACTTATCGTCCTTAAATGATTGCAGGATGGGAGCAATTTAAGTTTGACAAAAATTACAATTGAAGCAAGTATAAATCTTTTAGTTTAGAGATGCATGCCTTGAATTTATATGTACAGACATGAGACAAGTTAGTACAAGGCCATTCCACTGAAAATATATGACTGATGTTCAAGATGGTTTTATATATACTTTGCAAACATTGCTCCACGATAACAACACACCAATACTGAGTTGGCTTTACGGTTACAAGGGTTGGTTTATGGTATTATGTTTGCTTCCAAATCAGAAAACATATTAAATATATATGTTATATACTTCAGTATTATTTAGTGGTATATGAGTTTTTAGATTGTAGATACTGAGTGATAACTACATGTGCCAAAATTATTGGATTATGACAGATTTTATATCTGATGTAGCTCAAGGTATTGGAAAGGTTATCAGTATCCATCATTTATGCAAGGGTGGAGTCAAATGCAAAAGTTCGTAATTTTTCATGGGCTTGATCTTACACTGAAAACCTCAACTTAATTCTCATCCGAATTATACTGATTGTTTCTGTATGTATGTATGTATGTATGTATGTATGTATGTATGTATGTATGTATACATATATACATCTGTTTTATATATATATATACATATATATATATATATATATATATATATATATATATATATATATATATATATATATATATATATATATATATAATCCCCTTTAGAGGTTTCTTCGCTCTCTGCGTGTTCTAATATTTTCTGAGATTACATTATTTTTAGAATTAAAATGAAAACGTTTAAGTAACAGTAGAAAGTAGAACAATGTTGGTAACGTTTCTTGCAGGCCTACTATGATAAGTGTTTAGTGGAAACATGGTACATTTGACAGGGTATTCTAAATTTTCTTTTGAAATATAATACAATTTCATTTAACCTTTAAAAAAATCTTTGCTCTTCAATACTATTAATTTTTTTTCAAGATTTAATCTTGAAACTTAAACAATAATTTTTTCATCATGTCTTTGTTAAAATGGAATATTTGGGGATCATTTCTCTATATTGTACACATTGTTTTGGTACCCTAGCATGGTATGAATGAAATGTTCTAGAAGCGATGTATGTAAGAAACATTATCGTGGACAGTGGATAAATTGCATTCCAGGGGAAGGGTTTCAACTAATTTGGGGGAACTTGTAGGCCGATCCTTTTTGCGTACAAATGACGGTAAAATATGTTAAAACAATCCCTACGTGATACGATTTATATATGCACTAATAAAAATAATATTTATGTAATTTGCCCAATTTAAAATATATAATACGTGTGTTGCCGGTATTTACTGCTGTTCTATCGTTATGCAATATTTCAACAGATTCTGAAACTGACAGTTTTATCATAAATCGGCTAAAAAGTTTTTATCATAGCTATAAATATTGCTAATTAGAAAACTAATTAGAGAAGCAAAGAGTGTGGATTTTATATTCGATGTGCGTCGGATCTGATTTCTCTTCTTTATTATCTGGGTCCCCGGGCGTCCGAGTGGTCTAAGGCGCTTGCATTTACAGATCACTCACACATCTCACCACTGGGTTCGAGTCTTGTCTCGGGGTATGTGAGAAAGCTTGCCAGTAGCTTCCGGTGGTTCTGTGGTTCTTCCCGGGATTTTCCCGGGTTCGTCCTTCACCAAATATACTGGCCACTATGTATAGCCTATTATGTGCTGAAAAATGGCGTTAAACCCACAACAGCAACTTCTTTATTATCTGCCCTGTATTTACTACGGAAGAGGGGGAGATTATAGCTACCACTATGTCTATCTCTCCATGAACATTTTCATTTCCAAAAGCATGTGAAGCAACTTGCGTAGAGGTGCTTTTTGATGCTTAGGATTTTCCGCATTTAATATTTTTTACTTATGTTACCATGGAGACAAAGTGTGCCGTAAGTAGTATATTAATTGTGAGTGCTGGATCAACATAACTTTCCAACATTTAAATCAACTTTACTTAACAGATCCATATATCTTTACCCAATCACCATTTTGGAGGACTATGCACTGAAGCCTGGTGTGAGTAGTTCCATAATCTTACATAATGTAGGACAACCTTAGGAATCGTTACCAGAAATTGAACTACAATATAGGAATCATAAAGAAATTTACAGTCGGAATAACTCGTAAACTATCGCTTTGATTTTGCTCAAATTTATCTTTGTTCTTTCTTTTACTTTGAGTAACCAGTATGTAAAATTTGACAAATTTTGATAAATTAGTAAAGATTGTCTTTTGTAAATGAGTGGGGGGAGGGGGGCTTAGAGCACATTTCAGAAAGGTCTTTAGTGTACTAGCATAAGTAGTATACAAACAGAGATATTGGACCATAGGTACCGTATATACTCGCGTATAATTCGATACCAACTGCAAACTGCATAGACCCAGATCTGCCGTCGCATAATGCGCCGGCAGATCTGGGTCTATGCAGTTTGTAAGGACTAATCAGTAGAACAAACAAGATAGACCCTGATATGCCGGCGCGTTATGCTACGGCAGATCAGGGTCTATGTTGTTTGCATTTGGACCCTGATTATATACGGTACTTTCAGTGAGAATCTACATAAGCGGGGGACTGTGAGGGGTGGGGGCGGGGGTGGGGGTGTCATCTATAGATAACTCTAATATGTATTACCTATTGTAACAATATATTTAGATATATCAACTGTTGGATTGTGAAATCGCACCATTATATCTGCGTTAAGTTTAGTCCCTCCCACGCAAACAACATAAATGCACTGCCCATGAGTGATATATGATGATATTAATAGAAAGGAGTTTGCTCAGATCAAACCATACCAGACATGACTATTATAAGGCTAAATCTGACTAACACATGCAGTTCTGAAATCAAGCAACTGGCCTTAAGGTAATAACACTAGTTACCTTCGGATTTAACTGTTGCAAAGTCCCGGTGTGTGTACAACACATTTCCAAACAGCACAAGGTACATCACGCTTTAAGACCAACTGGTCAGTCGCTATTGTGAGCCCTTGTTTTCGAAGCCTAATTTTTCTTGTATTTTTTTTATTTTTTTTTTTTATTTTTTTTTTCAGAGAGTTCTTGTGCGCGGGACAATGTAATCGTTTCATGCTAGATGCTAAATGTAGTATTGAGAATTTTCTGTCTATTTTTCTAACTTATTAACAGACAATCTCAAGACATGTCTTCTAACTTACCATCACCCTACTGAAAACTACCTTGTTACTATCTCTTACAATAGCTGGTTTATAATCTCCTCGAGAAATTCAGCAGGTGTCATCAATGCAATATCAATGCAATAAATGCTTCTTTTTTTATTTAACCTTGAAGAAGCTGGCGTCCCAGCGAAAGTTTTTGTGTTGCTGAATATTTAGTTGTTGTTGTTTGTTATTTATTGTTCTCGTCTCGTCGTCGTTGCAGTGGTTGTTGTTATTACGGAAAATCCGTTTACTCAATGATTTTCTTTTCTTTATCGAATTACATCAGCCTATATTTGTATACATCGACTTTCAGGGCACTGCGTTAGATAAAAATCCCCGTTTCATGAAGAATTCCAAAAATTATTTTATTTCTGTTTCATTTATTATCCTCAGTGTTACAAATTTGCGATATTATTTTCCCTAAAATGCACCAATCTGACAGCACTCTGGTTTCCCTCTGTACTCCTGGATTAAGCACAGCATTTGCGAAACAAGATATAAATTACCAGAAAAAAAATCCACGAACTTTCAGATTTCAGTTCTTTAGGTTGATAAGTGTGTTCCTTTGATAACTATCGTGGGGCTTTTAAAGCAATTTTGAAATTATCTGTTAGTTGAAGCTTGCAGGGATAATTAATTGTCTGGGGACTGGAAAAGTTAAGCTTAGCTACTAAACTGAACGTAGTCCATCGTACAAAATGATGCAAGAATTCTGGAGTGATAAATCCGCGCAATAACCAGAATATCAGCTGTTCTCAGCGTTCTTACACACCGAGACAGGCTAATTGATGAACATATTTTATTCCGAACTTCAAAACTCAAAATAACTTTGCTTTGTCTCTTGATTATAAGGTACCAGAGAGCCAGGAAGCAATGATAATGGGTGGATAGACATGTTGTTACGATTCGGTTTTTAAAAATAATACGATAAACCTCGGCCATTCTCTATTTGTATGAAATATCATTTTTATTCCATAGAAAACAGTAAAAGTCTAATATATATATATATATATATATATATATATATATATATATATATATATATATATATATATATATATATACACATATATATACATATATATATACATATATATACTTATAAATATATATATATATATATATATATATATATATATATATATATATATATATATATATATATATATATATATATGCACGCAATCGCTAGCAATAGATCCCGCATAATAACAACATTTTAAGCTTTGAAATGTTACATGGCTACTGCTAGTTTGGTTTTCAACATAATTGGATATATTCTCATCTTATATTTAATATTCTGCGACGAAGCAAAGCACGATTTGTATTATGTTTTGGGTTTATCAACTTCATGTAACTATTAATCATCATCTACCTCAGACATACTCGGTTTTTACTGACCGAAGATTTCCGTCATCACTAAAACAATGATAACATCATTAATGTTTCTATCATCAATTAATGAAACCGAAGAGTTCCAAGTGAGGTGAGATAAAAGATGGGTTGAGTATCTCGAACTTCCGTCCAGAAATTAAATGAAGTATGAATATGAATATGTTAAGTCTTAAATGCTTACAAATTTAATATTGCAAATAAATACATTTTCACTTTTTTAAAATCACTTCATCGAAGCTGTAAACCTATTGTCAAACATGGACGATGGCAGAACACGTGACCAGTAAAGTCTCTTAAGAGATTGCAGCTCTTAAATGAACGTTGTGTCCTATACCGTCAAAAGTCAATAATATTGTAATTATGTTTCTTTTAAAGAGATGTGTATCATACAGTTACAAAGAGATGTGTATTATACAGTTACAGAGAGATGTGTATTATACAGTTACAAAGAGATGTGTATTATACAGTTACTAAGAGATGTGTATTATACAGTTACAACGAGATGTGTATTATACAGTTACAACGAGATGTGTATTATACAGTTACAACGAAATGTGTATTATACAGATACAAAGAGATGTGTATTATACAGTTACTAAGAGATGTGTATTATACAGTTACAAAGAGATGTGTATTATACAGTTACAAAGAGATGTGTATTATACAGTTACAAAGAGATGTGTATTATACAGTTACAAGGAGATGTGTATTATACAGTTACAAAGAGATGTGTATTATACAGTTACAAAGAGATGTGTATTATACAGTTACAAAGAGATGTGTATTATACAGTTACATAAAATAGTAGCTTCTAATTATTACTCCCATCACAGCAAATACTGATGGACATCTTGTTATCTGACGTAACAATATGTTCATTTAAAAAATTAGTCTTTGTAAAACTCAATTATTTCTTTGACAGACTTGACAATGGATATTTCTATTTCCCTAAACCGTTTTGTTTTATTTCATACATACAATATCAAACACCTCCTAATATTGTAATACAAATATAAAGAAAGAGAGGTAAATAAAAGGAATGGTAGACGTCTCATAAACACGATACATAATCTTATAATGGTCAAGTCACTTAAATAGTTACTTCTTATATTCAGTCAGTCATTTTGTAAATATGTTTTGTTCCTTCAACTCATTTTTTTTTTCATCCATCAGTTGGCACGTAGAGATAAATTGCACCGCGTTCATATTTTATCCCTGGAAATTCTATTTCATAGTTTTTATTTATCAGAGTTTCAAAAATGTTTCTGAAGAGGAAATCTAAATGTTATGTAAGACATTTTCAAATAATAGCACTTTTGATCTATGAATAAACAATTTAGATGGCCAGTAACTGTATGATGGACTCAGGACAAAATTATTTCCCTTCATATTCTCTACGGTTGCTTGTCAGCACTGATCTTTCATTTGTGTCAATATCCAAATAAATCATTTGTTAGTCAAAAGTATTTTCCTGGACTAACTTACAGTGCAGTTCTTGTCTTAGCTTATCAGGCATTGTTTGTAGAGGCTGGACTGTAGACAAAGCAAAGTGCCACGAGTCACAGATTTCACTTAGTGCAGCATCAATGCGTGATTATTCTCTGTACAGTTACACAATTAAACACAGAGAACCACACCGCAATCCTCATATTCTAAAGAAGAAACTTTTCCAAGCATCACCATCAAAAGGAGAGAGGAAAACAATACTCTAAAACTTGATGATAGGACTACATTCGCGGGTACTGACCCGGAAGTAATATTTGTGAGTCTGCGTGGGGGAAAAAGAAATGCATACCTAGCAATAAAAACCACCAAATGTATATGTATGTTCTTTTTTTATCCAGTAAGTAACTTTCATAGCTGATTTTACTAGAAAACTGTCTTATCCAATGAGTCTTTACCTAACAAGTTCATAGCAGTCAGCGAAGAAAAACAGCAAACCGGTTCCCCGCTTGACAGGATCTTTCTCTTCTGAGATACGTAGAATATAAGTGAAATTAAATGTTTTCGTGTTGCACAAATACGCTATGGTTGTTTATTTTAAGCACTAACTGTAAATATTGTTTTATTTATTGCCACGTAGAACATAATGAATATAAGTATTACATATATATTATTATCACGGTAACGCGATTTTGATTGCTAAATCACGTCGAGTTATCAGCATTAGAAACTCCGGATCATTACAAGACGCGAAGCGTTGAGTCTTGATCCGGACTTTTTATGCTGACAACGGGACGTGATCTAGCAATAATAATCGCATTACTGTGATAATGATATTTTTGTTATATACCTATACATTTTCAGATAATTGAATAAAGTCACTATATGTAGCTGAAAAACACAAGAAATTGCTAAACATTTCAACCTCTTTAATATGAACTTCATCTTAAAGCATAAACCGAATTACTTTTTGAAAAGCTGACATGTGCACGAATATTAGTTTTGTGAATGAAGCTTGTGAAACAACGCTCACTCAGTTTGACTACCATCACTGTCAATAACACAAATTCTTCGACGCTTGGGGGCAGCAGACTCATATATGTGATTTAGTTATTGTGCAATTCTCAAATTTCGCATCACGGAAGATTTCACCAGCTGAATGACTCTGGAAGTTTCTTTCGGAGGCCAGGTTGATAGCAGTTGATCTATTTCTGGTAATGGTGGTGGGGGTGGGGGTGGGGGGGGGGGCATTGTGAGAGGCTCCGATGGGGACTTGACATGGGAATGACAACATTGTTGATACTTGATGATACAGATTTGTTGCAGAGAATGCTACTCATTTTATAATTTCAAATTAATCCATTATGTGGGAAACTCACTAACGTTACCAATTATGAACTTCCGTAAATGGGTTGTACTGTCCAACTGTAATGGTTTGGTACGCGATTTGCGAATGTGATCTTGTTTTAGACCAACCTTTTGGCTATATTTTACTACTTCAAAATAAACGAATAAATGTTTTTTTTTTATTGTTGTAGAGACAAAAAAATGGTTTAGACCTTTCAGATATTTTGCATATAACGCAAGATTGCTTAACTGACGTCGCTGTGAGAGCTTTGTTTACTGCTAGTGTTGGCATTCCGTCGCTAGGGGCGCTGCTATTGTCACCAGAAACCTCGAGGATAAAGTAGTTCCAAACTCGTTTGAGAGTATGGTAATACGGATTTAGAAAACGATAGTATCGTTTTACTGTTTGTAGGAAATGACGGTAAAATGCTGGCTTTTTCTTAGGTAGAGAATTTATCGAGGGATTACAAATATAATACTTACACAGTCAGGTTAAAGTGATGATGATGTCATTTTTGTTTCTGAATATTCGTATTTGAACCATATATTCGCAAAATCTTTTGAAAGAATATAAGCAATTTTTGTTTATATCGAAGCGTGGAACTATGAGCTGTCATGATGCAACAATGATAGTTGTTTTACCAAAAATAATATCGTATTAGATGGTTGTCTATGGTAAAGCACTAACTAGTTTCGGGGTTTCCCCCTGATACTTATGAGTACCAAATATTAAAATAACTAACCGTTTTCATGTGGTTTTGATTTCTCGTGTTAGAATATGATGTGATATATATTGCCTGAAAAAAAAAGAAGAAGCACGCCACTGCCTGCAAAATGTGATTACACCCTAGAGAAAGACCATAGTTTCACAGTGCCACAAACACACATTAAAACTCTAATAACCAGTGGCTTTCATTTTATTGATAAAAGTGAAACTCCTTACCAGAGAATACGAACTCTAGGTAATTTACAAACGAAAGGCGTTAAACAGGTGTATATTGAAAAACATTTCCCGCAGAGCACCATGTGCAAAGCGTCCATGAATAGAATTTACTGATGAAGGATGTCTAACAATTTCTGAAGGTTTCTGACAGGAACCTGGTGCAATTCTCCTCTACATCTGATAAAATATATTCAATGTCGGAGATGATTGGAAGTTTTTAGTTTGTTACTTTGTTTTTACTTACTATTCCCTGGGTGATCTTCCAGAATGATCGTTTTGTGCAGATATGGCCAGTATTCGAGGTCGCGATTATCTGTAGTCATGCAACTCTATATTAAATATTAATACAATATGAGAGAGAGAGAGAGAGAGAGAGAGAGAGAGAGAAAGAAAGAGAATGCTTTTGGAAAAAGCTGTTGAATAGAATTTCTTATTTCCTGTAATTTGGTTATTTTACGCAGAAGGATTGACTGTCAAAACTGGTAGGGTTTGAATGGAGACATTTTGTACTTTATGTAAAAAAAACGTCCATAAGGTATTATGTTATGATGTTGTTCGTTCGTCTGTGCCGTTACCAATTTTGTTTGCGCATAATAATATTTTGTTGTCCCCCATCTACAGTTGCCAAACTTTATGGACGGCTTGCACTTGGGGTAAGAAAGAACCCTATTGATTTCGGTCTCGAAAGCTCAAAAGTCAAGGTCACTGTAACTGTAAAAGGAAAAATGGTTTCCACACAGTAACTCTTGTGGTAAGGAAGAACCCTATCGATTTCGGGGTCCAAAAATTAAAAAGGTCTACGTTATTCTGACTGAAAGAAGAAAAATCGTTTCCACAGAATAACTGTAGTTTTCCATCATCTACGGTTACAAAACCTTGTGGACGGCTTTCATTTGGTATAAGGAAGAATTCTATAGATTTTGGAGTCAAAAAGTCAAAGGTCAAGGGCACTGTATCTGAAATAATCAAATAGTTTCTGCACAATAACATTAGTTCTACAGGACATACCTCAACCAATCTTTGTGGATGGCTTGGACTTGGGGTAAAGAAGAAGGCTGTTGATTTGGAGGTCAAAATGCCAAAGGTCAAGGTCACTAACTGAAAGAAGAAAACTGGTTTGCGCAAAATAACAGTTGTTCTACATCACAGACCTAGACCAAACTTTGTTACTGTCTTGCGCTTAGGGAAAGGAAAAAGTTTATCGATTTTGGGGTCAAAGGGGTAAGTGTCAAGGTCGCCCTGATTGAAAGAAGAAAAAATAGTTTGTGCGTAAAGATATTATATATCTACAAATATCACTATTAAACATGGAGAGGGCTCTGTATAATGTGGCATTAACGGCACTCTTGTTTACTTTTCTTGAAGATGAACTTGTATTTAATTATCTGATCCCTTTTTTAGAGGTATTATATGGGCTTTATTATAATTTCATTAGTCAAAGACATTATACACTTTGTAAATGCTGTTCGATCCGGGTTTATGCCGAGATTATATCATTTTTTTATAAGGAGGTTGATAATTTAAATTTTTTTCCTACACGTTTCGTAACAAGAGATGGGGTGACGAGTGGAATAAAAATAGAAAAAATGCGAAATTATGTCGCTTATTTAATTTCAGAGGTAAAGTTTTATTACATAAGTCTCTATTTAAGGTAATATGAGATCATTTCCAGCGGTAACGTTGATAGAATTTTCCAGTATCCAGCGTTTTACTTCGAGTCAAAGTTCAGTCCTTCATTTTTAACTCTACGGTCATAGACCAGAAGAGCTTATGGGATGATCTGTTGTCCGTCGTCCATCGTCCGTCGTCTGTGGTGCCAATCTGATTTCCAACATCTTGAAAATCTTGCTATAGCTACTCCTTCTGAACGGATGGTCATATCAACATATGATTTTAAGTAAAAGACTTCGTATGATGTCTTGTTGCTCCTGAATGAAAATGGAGCCGATCTGATGTCCAATATGGCCGCCACAGTGGCCATATTGAAAATCTTGTTATCGCTACTTCTCCTGAACGAAAAGTGATATTGCCATGGGGTTTTCACCAGAAGACTTCTCACGATGTGTATTTGCTCCAAAATGAAAATGGTGTCGATCTGATGTCCAATATGACCACAACAGCGGCCATCTTGAACATCTTGTTATCACTTTTTTCTCCTGAATGAATGGTCATATTAGCATGGGGATTTCACTCAAAGACTTCGTATGATGTATAGTTGGTCTTAAATGAAAATGGTTGTCATCACTACTTCTCCTAGATGGCTGGTCTTATCGACATAGTGCTTTCACCAAAAGACTTCTTATGATGTCTAATTGGTACTAACTAAAAATGGTGCCAATCTGATATCGAATATGGTCACCGCGGCATCCATCTTGAAAATCTTGTTATCGTTGCTTCTCCATAACAGAAAGTCATATCAGCATCGGATTTCCACCACAAGACTTCTTATGATGCCTTGTTGGTCCTAAATGAAAATGGTACCAAGTGGACATCCAATATGTGGGTTAGATTTCGAACCGTGAGAGTTAGTTACCTTGTGTTAACTGGGAGCAGGGGAAGGTGTTATCATTATTTCCCCCTTTTTATTGATAGAAACAAGTGCCTGTGAATGCAACGATTAATTGTTGTTTTTTTGTTTGTTTTTTGGGGTTTTTTTTACATTGAGTTAAAACTCCGCTATACGATATGTGACGTACCATATGAAAATAGTCCACCATCTGGATGATTATGTTTGTGTACTCAACCATACCGCATTTTTCACTTTACTGATCTTTTTGTTGTTATTGTTGTTTGACGAGGAACTGTATAGTTCAAGTCAGTAAAGATATATTTCTATTCTGTTCTCTAATTTTCTATTGTTTTCTTTCTAAACTTCCAATTTCGTTTTAGAAAAAAAAAGTGAGAATTGCACTTACTTGTTCCCGGATCATTTCTGTTGAGATATGGCATAGCCTAATTACGTTTATAAATTCATCCGCACTGAAGCGTTTATCTTCTATCTGTTATCTTGCAACATTTTTGGAGCCTGTTCATCGAGAAATGCAGACATACTCGTATCTTGAGTTTGGCACATGGGTTCATTCTAGAATATATAGAATCTGCAAGTGGTTGATATGTTCTAACTTCATGCAATAAATCCAATTCAAAGCAAATAAATCTGATTACGGTTTAACTTGTAGTTCCTAGACGCGTAGATAGGGTGGTAATGACATCATTCATCTTGTACTCTTGAGGTCAAAGGTTTTGTAATGATTAATTTCTCGGTAATTTTTTATATAATCACTCTTCTGTTATAAAAGCTTTAGACCACTCCCAATTATCGTCAAGATCGTACGATATTGGGTTTCAAGCAAGCGACGTTTTGTCTATTATTTTCTCATAGGAATGACATAGGACATATCCGTTTGCCGAGCAAATATAACTGGGAAGCATAAGGTTTAATTAGTCTTGTTTAATCAGACTCTCACGCTGCTCTATGACATCTCCGCTATTAGAGAGTCTGGTAACAAACTGATTTGTAATAGCTCTACTGGTCATAGATCAGAAGAGCTTATGGGATGGTCTGTTTTCCGTCGTCCGTCCGTCCGTTAGCACAAGTTTGTTATCGCTACTCCTCCTAAACTACTTGGAGGATTGCCACGAAACTCTACACACATATTCACCTCATGGTTCAGTTGGTCCTAGATGAAAATGGTGTCGCTCAAACATCCAATATGGCCGCCACAGTGGCCATCTTGAAAAAATCTTGTTATCGCTAGTTCGCTACTCCTCCTGAATGAATGGTCATATCAACATGGAGTTTCCACTAAAAGACTTCTTATGATGACTAGTTGGTCCTAAATGAAAATGGTGCAGATCTGATGTCCAATATGGCCCCCACGTCAGCCAGATTGAAAATCTTTTTTATCGCCAGTCCTCCTGAATGGATGGTCATATCAAAATGGGTTTTCACTGATAGACTTCTTATGATATCGAGTTTGTTGCAAATGAAAATGGCGCAGATCTTACATCCATGATGGCCGCCACGACAGCCATCTTGAAAAAAATCTTGTTATCGCGACTCCCTCTGAATGGATGGTCATATCAACATGGAGTTTTCACTAAAAGACTTCTTATGATGTCTCGTTGGTTCGAAATGAAAATGGTGCAGATCTGACATCCAATATTGCCGCCATGGCAATCATCTTGAAAATCCTGTTATTGTTACTCCTCCTGAATAGATGGTCATATCAACATGAGGTTTTCACTGAAAGACTTCTTATGATGTCTGCTTAGTCCTAAATGAAAATGGTGCCAGAAAATATGTCAATCTGAAGTCCAGTATGATTACCACGGAAGCCATCTTGAAAATCTTGTTATCGATACTCCTCTTACATAGATGGTCATGTCAGCATGGGGTTTTCACTTAAAGACTTCTTATGATGTCTAGTTGGTCCTAGATGAAAATGGTGCAGATCTGACATTCAATATGGCCGCCACAGCAGTCATCTTGAAAATCTTGTTATCGCTACTTCTGCTAAATATATGGTCATATCAATATGGGGTTTTCACTAAAAGACTTCTTATGATGTCTACTTGGTTCTAAATTAAAATGGCGCCAATCTGAAGTCCAATATGACCACCATGGCAGACATCTTGAAAATCTTATCATCGCTACTCCTTCTGAACAGAAAGTTATATTCACGTGGGGTTTTCACTCAGATACTTCATATGGTGTCTAGTTGGTCTTAAATGAGAATAGGGCAGATCTGACTTCCAATATGGCCGCCACGGCAGCCATTTTGAAAATCGTGTTATCGCGACTCCTTCTGAATGGATGGGCATATCAACATCGACTTTTCACTAAAAGACTCCTTATCATGTATACTTGGTACAAATTAAAATGGTGCTGGTCTGTAGTCCGATATCCGACCGTTCGTCCGTCCGTTGGTACAAGTTTGTTATCGCTACTCCTCCTAAACTACTTGGATTGCCTTGAAACTATATATATATATATATATATATATATATATATATATATATATATATATATATATATACATACATACATCCATACATATACATATGTACACATGCACATATAGATTAAGATCCCTGATCATAACTATCAAGTCACTTAGAACATAATTTTTCATGGCACTGTGAACTGTGACTTGCATTGTGTTTGAAAAGAAGTCTCATCTTGATTAGTTTCATTGTCTTCTACACTTTGATTATTATATATATCTGGGTCTACCTGGGCGTGAAGAGAGGAAGTGTTAGATGTGTTGCATATTTAGGCACTGTGTGGCTTGTGCCTGCCTGGACTTTTATTTTTATTATCTTGATTAGTGACATTGTCTTCTACAATTTGATGAAGTGTATCTGGGACTACCAGAGCTATTGAGAGGGATGTGTTAAGTAATTAGGCCATGTGTAGCTTGTGTCTACTTGAGCCAAGGAGTTTGTTTTTATGGCTTTGCTTGACAGGCACAGATAAGAGCGGAGGTTATGGTCAAAGTTTAGGATGGCTCTGGTGACACAGTGATGACGTTAGATCTATTGTTTATGTTTTAACACAGTTCAAGAAATTCATTATAAATCCAAGCCAAGTATCCACTGCCCTGAAATATAATGGTATTTGTTGATGAGAATACAGTACATTTAACTTTATTTTCACGTGAAGTACTTATTTTGGACACATGCTATGGGTATTTATAGAGCTGAAAATTAGTCCTAGGTTCATTCATCTGCTTCAGTGATGAATTGTTCCTGACATTAAAAGGAATACTGTCTTGACTTTCGTTGATGTGGATAAAATCGGGGATTACCTTTCTGTAAGAGTTTACTTCCACATCATGAGTATCCTCTTGGGTGAATCCAGAGAACTCAAATAGACTGGATGCATTGAAAGTTATCTACGGTATTTACATTGTTAGATTTACCACCATTTTATTTGTATGCAGAACTCTGATAAGTATTTTTTAAAAATAATAAAATTTTTAACAGCATCAGTCACAATAATGATTTATTAAAAGCATTTAAGCACTTAGATGAACAATATACATGATTACAAGAATACAAGATGAATGAATAATCATATGATATTCACTGATTTTGACAAAGTACTTTTAAGCAATTGTTTACCTGGCCACCATCTTGCAGCATGAATGAAATGATGCGAAACCACATCTTTTCATCATTCAGAATGGTAGACATTGTTAAAAGAAAGAAATGGTCTTATCTTGATTTGCTAGGGACTCTTGTTTGTAACGCCAGAACGAGGCTTTCCCTACAAATGGAAAAGTGATTTCATTGGTTGACGAGATTATGTGAATTCTTACGTTCTTGTGCTGCTAAGATGACGTCACATTTCAAGTACACGTGGAAATTTAAATTGGCTGTTTAAGACACGCCACCTGCATCGGCAGTGGTGTTTCAATATATCCTGTTGAACTTTCAAATTAATTTTGGTTTGAATGATTGCAGAAAATATGTATAGAAAAATGTTAAGACATGGAGAGTTGTCTGAGTAAATTCGATTCTACAAAGTTTTATCCGAAGAGTAGCAGAGATCAATGAAACATTCCCAGACCCTCATATGGCGAAGATCTCACAGAGTCTGGTTGAATGAGATTAAAGGTTGAATGAGATTAAAGGTTTCATTAACAAGTTTTTTTTTTCTTCTTCTGTTTGTATGCGACAAACTAAGCCGTAAAAGGTATGCCTTAGACCATTTAGCATTACATAGCTGAAATTAGACGATACCGACGACTTGAAACATTCTACAGTTGTGCCATTGCAAACAATGAAATAGAAATCTGCCCTATGATGTCACGCGTGTAAGTAAACTCTATAGGCGCATTGTATGATGGGATTAAATAGAGGCATGGGCGGGGGGGGTGGGGTGCAGGGGGGGGGGGGGGTAAGGTAAACTAAGCCAGAGTCTGATTGTGAGATTGTCGAATCAATAAACGAGAATACAAAGTTTGGGATGTTCAAAACTGAAACAAACTGTCTAACATCTAATATTCTATTTCTAATACTGTTAAATGTACACAATAATGTTCGCATTCCTGCTGAATAAACTCGTACAAAAATGGTACTCAACCTTTCACATGATGGACCATGCAGAAAGTGTTTTGATTTGTCCTTTTCCAAAAGCATCGCCATTAGAAACGTGTCTTATACTTTATTAACGAAATCATCTGACATCAGACGAAACATCCAAAACTTATCTTACTGTCTATATTTTCAGTTGAGAGAAAATAAAATAATATTGATCAAAGTCCGACTTCGTAAATGTACAACACGCGGTTAATTCAATGTTTCTAACAAGCTTTCATTACACTATATGGGCTCAATATGCGGAGTATAGATGTTGAATACAAAATATCTCAAACAGTAATTAAGTTAGGTTTTTTTTGTATTATTGTCTGTGTAGGTTGAGTTGTTTTGCATTATTGCCTTGGTAGGTTGAGTCTTTTTTAGCATTATTGCCTGGGCAGGTTGGTTTTTTTTTTTAGCATTATTGCCTGGGCAGGTTGGGGTTTTTTTTAGTATTATTACCTGGGCAGGTTTAGTTTGTTTGCATTATTGCCTGGGTAGGTTCATTCTTTTGGCATTATTTCGCAGGTTCAGTTTTTTTTTTTAAATTGCATTATTGCCTAGGTAGGTTGAGTTTTGTTTGCATTATTGCCTAGGTAGGTTGAGTTTTTTTTGCATTATTGCCTAGGTAGATTGAGTGTTTTTTTGCATTATTGCCTAGGTAGATTGAGGTTTTTTTTTGCATTATTGCCTAGGTAGATTGAGTTTTTTTTTGCATTATTGCCTTACCTAGGTTGAGTTTTTTTTGCATTATTGCCTAGGTAGATTGAGGTTTTTTTTGCATTATTGCCTAGGTAGATTGAGTTTCTTTTGCATTATTGCCTAGGTAGATTGAGGTTTTTTTTGCATTATTGCCTAGGTAGATTGAGTTTTTTTTGCATTATTGCCTAGGCGGGTTGAGTTTTTTTTTTTTTTTTTTTTTTTGCATTATTGCCCAGGTAGGTTGAGTTGTTTGCATTATTGCCTAGGTAGGTTGAATTTTTTTGTATTCTTGCCTAGGCTGGTTCAGTTTTTGTGTGTTATTGTTTAGATAGGTTCAGCTTGGTTTTGCATTACTGCCTAGGTAGGTTGAGTGTCACACTCATTTACATCCGTCAACACTTTCGGGTCATTATTGTTAACGGACCTTGCTTTTGAACCGTTATCTTACATTTAATATACATTTTACAGAATTTTAACAACTTTATCTTTTATCTTGTAATACTTTATATTTACATTCATTTGGAAGGGTGTATCTTCATAAACTTTTTGCAATTCTTTATATTTACATTTTTTCTTCTTCTCTTTTTACCTTGTAGTACCTTCGTCTTTATGTTTGAAACTTGGAAGGGTCGATCTTTCTAAATTTTTTGGGCAGTTCTTTATATTTATAGTTTTAGAGCTTTACTTTCAATCAGCACCATATAGCCATTATTGTGCTGACGTGCAACTAAACCCTAATACATACATACATACATACTGTCACGCCACAACCCCCGTTTGTACATGGGTGACGTCATTGTCCAGTAGGGCTACTGACCCGCAGTGCTTATGTTAGATGCTGCTCGTGTTCATTTTGTGTCTACAATGGCTGGATGGCCATAATCGCTATGTTTTGAAAGTGTGTGACTTTAGTCATTAAAGTGTGTATTGAAATACAAGGTAACGCAGTACAGGTTAGATACGGCCTAGTCTGAATGTAATTAAATACAAAGGTAACGCAATACAGGTTAGATACGGCCTTGTCGGAATGTAATTAAATACAAGGTAACGCAATACAGGTTAGATACGGCCTACTCGGAATGTAATTAAATACAAGGTAACGCAATACAGGTTAGATACGGCCTAGTCGGAATGTAATTAAATACAATGTAACGCAATACAGGTTAGATACGGCCTAGTCGGAATGTAATTAAATACAATGTAACGCAATACAGGTTAGATACGGCCTAGTCGGAATGTAATTAAATACAAGGTAACGCAATACAGGTTAGATACGGCCTAGTCGGAATGTAATTAAATACAAGGTAACGCAATACAGGTTAGATACGGCCTAGTCGTAATGTAATTAAATACAAGGTAACGCAATACAGGTTAGATACGGCCTAGTCGGAATGTAATTAAAGAAGGAAATTTTGGTAGTACTGGAATAAAGGCTAAGTTGATCTTGGAGAAGACACATTATGCAGTAAGAAACGAAGAAGACAAGAAAATATGTATTCCAATCTTGGAGAAGACACATTATGCAGTAAGAAACGAAGAAGACAAGAAAATATGTATTCCAATCGCAAAAGAGAACAGTATGGTGATATAAAACCATTTAGTAATTTAACTTTCTAGTAAATGGTGTGTAGGTGTTGAGAAGGTACGTTTGTATCGGTGGGCATGGGGAAGCTGTCAAGGCAGAGCGTTGTGTTTTCAGACACTATTATCACCCGTTCAAGATTGGTTTGTTTGTTTTTATAAAGCGTTTGCACGATTGAATAATGAAAGGAGTCAGTTAGGTTTATTTATTTTTGTATTTGTCTGAACAGAAAGCCTTGTCATTTTTCATTGATGGTATGCAGAGCGTTCGTTGATTGATATTCCCCTTCTCACGATTCTACCAAATGAAAATGAAGCCATGTTGTGCTTTCACTTCCATATTTATCTCAAAAAAATGAGGGATGGGTTGAAGCAATCAAATTATTTTTCAGCCATACTCTTTATCTAACCTTTCGACACAATAACATTACATGCAAATGTTGGCAGCCATTTATCGTAGCTTCGATCAAAAAGTGCCCTTTAAAAGCCAAGGGTGATACGGCATTTGGTCCTTTAAAAGCCATGGGTGATACGGCTATTGGTCCTTTAAAAGCCATAGTTGATACGGCATTTGGTCCTTTAAAAGCCAAGGGTGATACGGCATTTGGTTGTTTAAAAACCAAGAATGATACGGCATTTGGTCCTTTAAAAGCCAAGGGTGATACGGCATTTGGTCCTTTAAAAGCCAAGGGTGATACGGCATTTAGTCCTTTAAAAGCCACGGGTGATACGCCATTTGGTCCTTTAAAAGCCATGGGTAATACGGCATTTGGTCCTTTAAAAGACATGGGTGATACGACATTTGGTCCTTTAAAAGCCAAGGGTGATACGGCATTCGGTCCTTTAAGTTATATACTATATATCCACGACTGAGATGGTTTCATTCTACATACACAAACCAACGTTACTACAGCGCATTGTATTTTTATTTAATTCATACAAACATTTCCCCACAAAAATCACCGTAAAAATGTACCTTCGTCTACAAATCTTTGCCAGTCTCTCTCTCTCTCTCTCTCTCTCTCTCTCTCTCTCTCTCTCTCTCTCTCTCTCTCTCTCTCTCTCTCTCTCTCTGTGTTCTTTTCTTGCAAAGTTCTATTGTGTTTGGTCATCTCAAAATATCAGATAAAAAAGCCAATAAGTAACATGCCATGTTAATGCTGTTTGTTTCCCAATCACGGCATACTGGTTCAGTCCCTTCCTAAATGCATGATATTGCAGCCACGCTTAACCAATCAAGTGCCTTTGCCGACCACATGCGACTGAATTAAAAACTTGTGTGCCGGAAATGAAAAACAAATGTGGTTGAAGTTTAGAATATAGACCGAAACGTTTTTGAACCAATTGAATTCTTTTAATATGCATATAGTCCTTTTACATAGACAATTGTAGGATATTTTGCCTATTCATTTTTCAGTCTGTTTACTCGGACATTTTTGCCCCATAAATAAGGCACCTTGTAGGCAGTTTTATGTGATAACATATTCTAAATCAAACCATACCTGTATCGAGCAACATTATGGCAATGGAAATGCTTTAGAAGGTTTCAACGTGGCTTGTATTAACTTCCACTGCAAGATGTGTTGATAGAACCCAGTTACCTGTTCCACCGTGATTTTATGCAATGGGGAATTTTTCTTTCTTTCTTCTCCATATGACAGATATTTTGTCTTAAAACTTCTTAAGAAAAAACCTATTAGAATCTATTGGTAAAAAATGTGTAAGCTTCTGCCCTAGCTTAATCCCGGCTTTTGATTTCATTATATACATATGATGAGCTAAATGGTGGAATAATCAGTAACGCAGGCTGTTGGAACTGCATTTACTTACCAAATGTTATTGTGTCTTGTGTTAATTAATTATCTACGAAGTTAAGACAGCATGCAATTATGATGACACATATTTATGTCACGCTTTGTCGAACAGATTACTTCAAGGCGGATCCTTAATATTTCACTATTTACTCGATCCGGGCAATAACACCGAGGTCGATCATCCTCTAGAAAACGATAGAACACTTAAATTACAGTTGGTTTTCTAAATCTAAACTAATACGAAGTTTTGCCTACGTCAACCACGTTGAACTTAATGTACAGCCTCGGACAAGGTAAAACATTGGAAGCTTTTAAAAATAATATAGCCGAGAGACATGCGCAGTCACAAAAGTTTTAGTAGATCAGTAAATATCGCATTTTAACTCCAAACTATTCTTTTCTGATAATATTTTTTCTAAGATGGATATGTCATCTACGAGGTCGAGTTCATTCTGACACCGGAGTAATATATATATACATATATATATATATATATATATATATATATATATATATATATATATATATATATATATATATATATATATAATAGACCCCTTCATAGACATGTAGATATTTCTTGCTATTTTGTTCTTTTCCTTTAGTTTTGACCTTTTCATTATCTTGTATTGTTTTTTCTTCTCTGTGCCAAATGTTAATATGTATTTATCTACAAGTGTCATTTTATGTGTGTGTTTGTCTCAGATTGTATTTCATTGTCTCTGAGGAAGCGTAGCGAAACTTTGTTATTTTCCCCGTGCCGTTTACCAACTTTTGTGTGTGTGTGTGTCTGTCTCTCTCTCTATATATATAGAGAATATATATATATATATATATATATATCTATATCTATATATATATATATATATATATATATATATATATATATATCTGTGTGTGTGTGTGTGTGTGTGTGTGTGAGGAAACCTACTTCAGTATGCTCATTTCTGTTAAATTATAAATAATATTAATGTGTGATTATTGACTGTTGCTTGAAAACATGGAATAGTTCAGGGATATGTGCAAAATCGGTTGTTAATTGTACAAAAGCGCTCGTATTTCACGTAGTATGGCGTAGAAGACACACGAAACTACGATACGCGTCTTTGCGGATAGCTAATCTTTAATTAATGTATTAACAAGTAAAGTCTACTCTTGTACCAGAAGGTAGGACCCAAGTATGCCCATCATGTGCCGCAGAAGTGACGCAAAATGTACTATAGACAATCGCCGATAATCAGTAGTAACGCGTGTTATCTCATTATCTCGCTAATCGAAAATGAGGCAAACGGTGTTTGCGTGATGTGCGTACTAATGAAAATGTTGGACTATTATAGCCGAATAGCCCATGCAGCTTTGTTATTGGAAATTAATGGTCCTAGTCAGAGAGAAAGCATTTAATATCGAATGAAAAATATACATAATTAAAAGGGATGTGAGGATAAATATTAGTAGCTGGATGTTATACTCGAGATCTGATTAATGAAGACAACAATTTGAGGGCACGTGAAATGCATCATCAAAACAAACTCACAAGCAAGTTGGATTTTACAAAATTAAATTATCTGAAATGAGCTTAAACGATTTCCTCCATGCAACTTTCATCAGCTGTTTGATTTATTGGTAGTGATTACATGGGAACATGGTTAAAGAAAAATAAATGTTGTTTGCTGCAAGAAGCTGAGATTTTCTATCAATTCTTTAAGGAAGAATATACATTAACTACTGTGGAATAAAGAAGGGATTTGAAAGGAATAGTGTTTGCCTCCATAAAGCATGAGGAATACAGAGCGATTGTCGCCTTTTGTATGAACGGAACCTCCCCCTTGAATGAATGTCATACAAAGTAATCATATGTATATTAATAAACGAAGTAGAATATACGGTATGTATACTAGCTTTATATCCCTCACTTAAATGTAATCTCACTCTGCAAAACAAAACCCCCCAAAAATATCCTATACGATACAACGACTTGAGGAGGGAGGGAGGGGGGAAACAGGTATGATATATACAGAACAAGTTTTCCGACAAAACACATTTATTAAAATTGGAAGAAATGAAAAAAAAAGAAAAAAAAAAAAAAGAAAGAAAGGAGGACAAACTGTACCCAACAAACTAAATCGATGATCATGGCAAGTTTTATGCACTCAAATACATGAAAATAAAAATTTTTCTCCTTGCTCCTCACGTTGCATTGTTGTCATGGTAGTGAATGTACACCCGTAGTCTCGTTCTCGATGCGCTCCAAGCGTTGGAGACAAGGCCGAGGCTGCTCCGGTTGGAGACTGTGCAAAGGGTCTATTATCACATAGCAACAGTATATCAAGATCCGAACCTACAAAATACGTTTATTTGCGATTACCGTAATGAGACGTGAAAAGTAATCTCCTTAATTATGATCATTAGGTGACACGTGTAAGGCAGGACCAGTGGTGATGGTTTATTATAACATGTGCCGATGTTATTGATTTCGTTATCATTTGTGATTCTATTGCACGAACATGTTGTACTTTTGGAGATACAATAATGAATGAAGTGTGTGACCTGAAACATTGCCGTATTTATTTGTGAAATATATTTCGTGGTTAATGTTTGTAAATAGACTGACTGATATATTTTGTTTTCTTCTCAGTTTTCTGTAGTTTTATGAAACTGTATATACGAGTCCTTGTTTGGAGGAAATTGTCTTCTATATTCAATACAGTGTATAAACTGTCAATCTCGCAACAAGGAAACTTAGCTTTTCTCATTAAGGCATACCATGTTAGTGGGTCAATGACCATCCTTTCCCAACGTGCCAAGAAGCTTGATAACCTCAGATATATCCTAAATTACAATAACATTTGATACACAACAGGAGATCTTCGAAATGTTGTAGAGGGCACATATAGCTGCTGTTCGAATGTCGTACTAATATGAAAGCCAGATCAGAAAAAAAAGATGCTATATGTTGATAAAGTCTCCATCTGTTCTGTTTGGCATAATATACATAAGCATAATAGTTCTGGTGCGAATGAAGATCAATGTAAAGACAAGTTGATGCCATTTTAAACACGTGAACATAATACATTTTGTGAACACATGCTTCGGATTCGGCGAAAGCATCATGGAATTATATCAGAAGATTTGTTTTTATTTGTTCGCTTTTTTCTGGACTTAATTTTGATAACTATGGCCAACTACGCGAGTTCATTGTAATCGTCAACATTTTATTGTCATGTGTTGCTGTTTGTTTGTTTGGTGTTTAATGGCACTTCAACACATCAAAGATTATATCGCGTAAAGGTAATTGGAGTTAAGTAGACGAAGAGCTTTTTTTTTTTTAAATTTTTTTAAAGGCGCTTAGAAAATAAGAATCACAACATACCTCCTACATAAAAGGTTTGCTCCGATTTTATGATCAATTATACATTCGGTTTGAAAATTAGAACTGCCACAGTCATGGGATTTGTTGCATAAGGGCAATACATAGAGGGATTGATCAAGATAAATGTGATATACTGACCACAAACAGTACAAAACTGGTTTTTAACTTACCTGCGCGCTTTCGGCTCCCATTGAAGCTTCATCAAAGGCGAACACAAAACAGATAAAAGACAAACAATAAACACAAAAAGCGTTGTAATTACAAATGTTTACATAACCATTTCTAAGGGACTTAAAGCTTGAAAATATTTTATGTGTTGTCTAGTTGGCTTCGGCTCGACTGATGATATTGTAAACTAGTTGGTATTGACCTACAAATAGAGGAGCCATTGCGCCGTCTATTTTTAAAATTTTTAAAAAATGTAAATTGATGTAACCGCAGATTATATCCCGGATATTTCATTGTTTCCGTAAGGCGAGTAATGGCCATAGCAAATAATAATACCAGGAAGAACTACAAAAAAAGTAACAATTATAGGTGAGTTAGTAAATAATGAGCAAAATTAATTAATTATTTAATTGAAAATGTGGTGGCTGTAAACAGATGATTATTTTATTTCCGCGGACCATGTATGTTCAATTTTTCGCTCGTCGCTGTGCTAGAAAATGTGGTGGTCTCTTTCAGAGAGAGAGAGAGAGAGAGAGAGAGAGAAAGAATCCTTTTGCTTTAGACCAAGACGCGTTGCATTTTTTCGAAACAAACGAATAAACCAGACATATTTTGGCGAAGGTGTAACCCCCCCCCCATAAAAACATTCCTAGTCGTCCACCACATGTTATGGAACATACTGATGAACTTGATGACCCCGATATCCCTGAGATAAGACATAGAATGCACGTGGGCAATTGATTCTAGTGGTACGGCTTATAATAGAATCAAAATTCCACTGCAAGGACAGAACTGACTTGGACAGGTAGGAACTGATCTGGCATTAGAATGGTCCATCGGTCAAAATGTTATGATCAATTGCAGTATGGTGGTATTATCCACAAAAAGGAAGTCAAAATGGTTCATTCCCAGAATGCAAGAGCAACAATAAGCTCTTACGTTAGAATGATGCCTAAGACGGGAGAAATTGTTTCTGCAAGTTTGCGCAAAGAGAGTAGGAAATATAAGCGGTCTAGAAATTAGTTACCGTCTTTACTCGTTTATAAGTTCAGTCCAACTGCAAACAACATAGACCATGATCTGCCGTCGCATGATGCGCTGGCTGATCAGGGTCTATAGTATTTGTTCTATTAATTACTCATAACAAACTGCCTAGATCCAGATCTGCCGGCGCATTATGCGATAGAAGATCTGGGTCTGTGCAGTATGCAGTTGAAATCGACTTATAAACTAGTATAATACGGTACAATCAGTAGGCATTCGTTTGGATCAAACATAATCACAGATCAATTAATCCTTCTTAAATTGGGCGTTGGAAATGATTGTCATAATTTTGCATTAGGAATTGCGATGCTTAATGACAGGGAATTGCGATCTGAAACAGGAAAATAGTACCGACAGTAATTTGTCCTCAAAATATAAATTTCAAATAAGGCAGTGTACTTTCGCACCTTAAAAAAGTACTTTCTCTGATATATGTATCACAAAAACGCTGAATGCCAACCAACAATTATTCTTCTTTTATCCTGACATCTGTTGAAGATTTATCGGCGTAGCTAAAACATAAAATATCTATCTGAGAGAAAGTCTTGGGAAAATACAAAAAAGTGCTGGTTTTTCCATTGGAGCTTAACAACCTTGTGATTTGTGTACCGAACTCCCAGTTTAAAGTATACTGACTTGTCAAATATAATTTATTGTATTGCGATATTTCAGATGATCAAGCGCTTATTTGAAAGTATCTTAACAGTTTAATAAGTGCCAGTGAAAATCTGCTCAGTCACGGAGTCTAGTGGGATTCTGGAAGGAGATGTTGAATCTCATCTGCTTTTAAATCGAATATATATATATATATATATATATATATATATATATATTATATATATATATATATATATATATATATATATATATATATATATATATATATCGCCCCAAAGCAATCGAATGCATATATCAATAATCACGTGGAGAAAGCAAATGGTAGATGCTGTTAGTAGAGTACTAGAGGCCGGCATTAAGTAATAACGTTTGCAACAAGACAAGACATTCTTCCTTGTAATTCAATTTGGCAATGCGTTTTACTAACTAATTAAGGAAGCAATCAGCGTCATTGACATCTGGAATAAAAAAAACAATAAGAGTCCTACACAAGAGTGTTCATGCATATTGATAGTTAATTCCGAAATAACCAAAGCAGAGTCATTAACTCCTAACTACGACATTCACAGAAATTACAATAAAATATGTGGAAAGCTTTCCTGGGTTTGCATGCATTGCATGGCTATGTTTTGACGAGCAGTTTATAATATGTCGGAAATAAACTCTGATGCTACGGCCAGATTAACAGCATGGTATTTTTGCTTGTTTGGGTACGATAAGGAACTTTTTGATTTAAAAAAATTGTTGGCGGTCTACACGAGTTTGAAAAAGGCCGGATTGACAAGTGACAATTCGTGGAACTGTTGTTTTCCTACAAACAACTGTGACATAAGAACATTCCGTGAACAACAAATAATTTACTGTACTATACAAACCGGTCTAATTTTCAGGCATTATTTCGGAAGAAGTTGCCGTTGGCTAATCAGTCTTTCATACCCTCATGGATGGTGAGAAATTATGGTGCATGCGCAGTTGCGTCAGCTTTCTTTCGTTGTTTTGTTGTTTTGTTGTTTTTTTGTTTTTTTTTACAGAAGACCTTACTCAGAAAACACAGATGCCACTGAGCATTGTTTACATCAGCGTGATAAGTCTGTCTACAGAAAATGAACGTTTTTATGTGTATAATGTGCAATGTGCATTTCATGCCTAAATGCCATAGAAAAAAAGGTCCGTTGGGATAATGCGGATGACACAGATGAATGAGTCACTGTATAAACCAGTAATTTCATCTTACATCTTAATATGATTCTTATTTTACGACGATATCCAACAAAAGTCAACGATTGCGGGATTCGAAAATAACAAAACACCCTTTTGTTATGTTGTTACTAAACAATTTTGGTTTGTTCCATCCAAACTTACGTCAATCAGCGTCATTTTCATGTTGACGTTGGTTGATTTTGGCTTTTCTCTATAAAATAAAGTATCTTCATGGCATTTTTCTGTTGATTTGATCAAAGAAAAGAAGCTAAAATATCAAATAGTATTTCCCCGACCCCATACATTTTGTGTACCATCTCTGGACAACACCATGTCAAAAATATTGGTGTTCTACAACCTTTATCACCAATTGCCACTTCCACAACAGATTTGAAAATCACACGTAGATACTAATGAATCAGAATTAATCAGAAAAAAGGTCACATGCCTTTTCTGTCGTGGGTGTGCCACGTTATAATGATGTGACAGCTCCTGGTCAGGGCAGGATTCGAACCAGCAACATTATGGATTAGAGTCTGGCGTGCTAACCACTTGACCAACGTTCCTTGTGTGTAATTCTATTTTGATGACAGCAGGGTACATTTTTTATTTAAAGGGAAAACCGACTAAAACTTATTCGCTCCGTCCAAAACAGAGCTACTATTATAATGCGACGCATCGGGAAAACAAAAGCAAGATATTAAAAAGTTGACTATTAGTCTCATTTCAAAAGCAAAGGTTCGTAAATTAATTAATTCCTTTCTCGCAGTGCAAACGGGGTTATATCACTTGAAATTATTGCAAACAAGAGAACATCAATCGCCCAAATATTGGAAAAATGCAGGTGCAAAAAAAAAAAAAAAAAAAAATTACGGTTGGGGGGAGGAGGGGTGAATAACATGGGGGTGGGGGGCACCATAATCTTTTCAGTGCTTAGGGCCTCTAAAGGTCTTAATCTGGCCCTGATTGTTTCTAAACCTATTTTGCAATATGGAGCACATGTTGTCTAAGTCGGATTATCTACAGGATACAGGAATAAGTTATATACGGTCTTTTCATGATTTACGGGGGTTAAAATCTGTTAATTATCACTTTTATAGGATTGTAAGTATGTTTGGAATTATAAAAATTTTAATTACCTGGAATCAGGTTTACGATCTTATATTTAATGTTGGCTTGATCATACACGTTTTCTTTAACAGAACTTGCTTACCATGCAGGAGGAATTATTTTCCAAATTTAAAAACCATCAATTTCACGACTGCTTAGAGTGATGATTAACTGACTGGGGACTATGAACATTACAGAAAGCTATTTGTTTGCAAATATTCTGTCGATGAATATTGTGTACAAACTTACAGAGAGAAACAACCTTTGAAGAATTTCCAGACGTGAAGCATCCGCGTGAATATCAAACAAGAAGAAGCAACTGTTCTGTGTACTTCTGATACAGTTAGACAGGTTAATAGATGGAAAGAATTGCTCCCAAATATGTGGAATATTCAATTGTTTCCACCGCTACTGCCGTCAGTGCGAGATATGCAAGATGACGTAACAGAAAGGCACCATTAACTAAGATGGGAAAGTTCATACTAGTTAATTTTAATCAAAACTTGAATTTACTCTTGTACTGTGTAAGCATTAGAAATTTTTTTGCAGCCCTATTTAAATTAAAATCGTATCAAATATGATACTGTCTGTGTGTACGTGCATGTATGAAATTTTTATAGTATGCAGAAAGATTGCTCAGATCTCAGAATCAGTTTACATGAGATTTGTAAATGATCACGACGTTTGAAGATTCTGGTGCACTACCTAGAAGCATAGTTCGATGCTGAGGATAAAAAGACTCGTTGTGTAAAAACTCGATAACTTGTAGAAGCATGGGTAAATACTCGTTTGCTTTAAAATATATTGCGTGTGTCCATTTCCGACATTTTTAATTGTTCCTAATGCATTCAATAAACTTTGCACGTAATGAACCACCCCACCTAAGGAAGGTGCAATCTTACTGCCACTGGAAACCTTTTAATTGATTCATGCTCACAGTGACAGCGGCCATCCAAAACTACTTTAGAAGCACCATGAATGTCTTTGTTGTTTTGGATTATTCTTTGATGGACGATGTTCTGAGAGAAATTACACAAATCATGGTTTCTTTTTTATGGAAAGCATTAAGAAATCACAAATATGTTATGCAAATATATATTGTGCATGTCCCATCAGATTAAGGAGCCGACCATTTCATTTTCGGGAAGGATACCTTTGATTTCTTTCTAACTAGGATATTTATTTTTTTTGCTTTTATCTCAAGAATTTTTTTTTTCAACTTGCTGCACAAATCAGATCAACAGTATTTGTCTTCTCAAGCTACTTGGGGCCCGGAATTTTTTTCCCCAAAAATCCCCCCATTTCTTTTTTGGCTTTTATTTTACCGAGGTCTTAATATTTTAAGTGCCGTTTATAATTTCCTTCACACGATTCCAATTAAAAGTTGTAAAATAATTCTGCAACTGAAATACAATGTCAAAAGAATTAGGTGAAATTTAAAGAAAGTTTCGCGTCTATTAAGCATGTTGCAAGCTCTTCAGCGGCCAAGCCCAATTTTTCGTCAGGTAATTAAATTACGTTGTACAATGGCTCATTTGGATTAGATGTTAATGCTGAGAGTACCTCATGCACTTACTACGAAAATGTGTATGAAATTGTTTGCCAAATCCCTGCCCATCCCCTTTTCTGTACGAAGGTTTTCTCTTTGTAAGCAATGAGTCACCTTCGAAATATCATGATTACAACAAAAAAAGCAATGTGTGTCCATTTACAAATATAGATTTTGTAAGAACGAGGTATTCTGTGCATAATTTAATTCAAATTATGAAGAATCGTTATTTATTTTTCACCACTGTGCAAGAATAATGGCCAGTAGGACCCGCCGTTTGGCAACAAACAATCATTTTCTTGACGCAAGACAGTTGGCAGTGACAACTGCTGCATAAATGTAGACCTTGACATTGACGATACACGTGACATTAAATGTTTACCGTATATACTCACTTATAAGTCAAATCAAACTGCAAACTGCAGAGATCCAGATCTGCCGTCGCATAATGCGCCGGAAGATCTGGGTCTATGCAGTTTATAAGGACTAATCAGTAGAACAAACAACATAGACCATTATCTGCAAGCGCATTATGCGACGGAAGATAAGGGTCTATGTTATTTGCAGTTGGACTCTACTTATAAGCGAGTATAGACGGTAACTGATCCATAACTATTTTCTTGCACTACAACTTTGTTAAAATAACATCTTAGGAGTAAATATAAAAAATATATTTATTGATATACTATTATTTAATGAATTCGATGCAACGTATACTATTGTTTTTACTTAAAATATGTTTTCCTGCTAGTCCCATCCTGAGCATCATTTGGGACCTCCGGTGGACGAGTGGTCTAAGGCGCTCGACTTTAGAGATCACTCATACATCTCACCTCTGTCCACGTGAGTTCGAGTCTCGGCTCGACCAAGGTGGGTATGTAAGAAAGCGTGCCAGTAGTTTCACGTTGGTCGGTGGTTCTTTCTGGCGTCTTCCCGGGTTCTTCCTCCACGAAAATATACTGGCCGCCATGTATAGCCTATCATGTGCTGAAAAATGGCGTTAAATACCACAAAACCAAACCAGCACCATTTAGAAAACAGTGACATGTAAAGTCCATTACATGTCGTACTTCTGACGGATTCACTTTAAAGGCGCCGATGTAAGAAAGGATAATGCAAATCAACAAATGAAAGTTTTCCCATCAGAAAGGCTGATTCAAACAACATATATCAGGCCTAAAGTTATGTGTATTTTATGGCTATAGGATTCGTCCGTTTATCGCACATCAAGTCGCAGATGTAGAGAAAGCACACAATCTGTTCGGTGCCATTGTTTTTACTATTTGAACATGACGTCGAATTTTGAACGGAACGAATTTGTATAACATGTGCTGGAGTAATAAAAGAGCTCTTTATGGGAGTTTGGCTAAAATGGCTACAGATTAAAGAGGAATAAAAAATGAAGCTGGAGACTTGATACTCTACCGACAATAAGAAATATGCGTAATATAGTCATTGTGTAAAAACCTATTTTAAATTTGTTTGCGGTAATTTGTGGCAATTTGTAAGAACACACTTAAGAAAAAACAAATGTCTTCATTGAGATGTCGGCTTGATTAGGTTCCTGTCTCTCGTGATCTAGTTGCAGGAATTGGAAAAGTATAATGAAAAAGGTAGTTGCATAATAAACCGCTGAAATAAAGGGAACCTCATTTTTATCTTATATTAGTTAATATATATATATATATATATATATATATATATATATATATATATATATATATATATATATATATATATATATATATATATATATATATGCATGCACAATATTAAATTACAAAAAAGACGGGCGTTTTAGTGGAAGGTAGCATAGTGTATTCCCTTGATAATCGCAATTTTGAAGTTTTTGTTTGGAAGATAAGGTTCTATCTGGAATGCTTTCTACAATCTGGAAATCTAGAAGGTTAATCTTATACTGTATCCAGAACTCTACACCGAAAGAAATATTTTTAAAAACATCAACTGCTAACTGATTCAGACGGGAAGCAGTTTTTCTTCAGTCGATACAAGTATGAAGAAATATATTTCTCGTCGTGAAATATGTTTCCTCATCAAAATCATTAGTTGGATGGTTCTATCCATATCACTCAACAAATTAGGATTAGCTAATTCTAAATCTTTACTGGTATTATTTCTGGAAGTATGTCTTATTTAAAGTTTTATAAGCTATCACAAAATCCTTGCCTGCCATACATAAATAAAATCTTTTAACTATAAATAAAATCTTTTAACACTTTACTCTCAAATATCCATCGTTTACTTAAATGTTTTGTAAAATAAATGCTTGCCTAATTATTCATACTTTCTCTCCGTTCTTTAAATTTGCAGTCTTGCTGTTTTAACACTTGTTTTATCCACTTTAATTCATATTGCACCTAAATGCTTTCATATATTTCACAATCCACATCGTGCTGACATAGCGCTAAGACCCATTTCATTTACCGGTATATATTTAACCGCATTCAGACAGTTCATGTTCACCCTATTATCCTCAAATATCGTTAGAATCCGCTCATTTTGTGAATCAAACATATGCTCTGTTTTGGCACACAGTTTCATTCTTAAATTAAGACAAAAATCGTAAATTTGTATTATCTGCTGTTCTCTCGCTGAGAGTCTAATTCCAAGGGAAGAAAGCGGTTTCTAATTCAAGGGACAATAATTGCGCTGGTGCAATTGGAAACTAAAGAACCCGACTAACACAGTACGTCTGATGTCTGGTTTGACTTATCCGAGAACCAGTTTTTAACATGTCCTTCAGATTTCCTATCATATTTAGGCCTCAAAGCTCACCCTTGTCCATACAATATCCTTCTTCGTATGCTCCGACATGAATTTGGAAGGGACATGTGGTGCTACCCTTGTTCGTCCGTCTGTCCGTCCGTCAATCATCGGTTAAGATTTTTTGTGTAGGTTATTGGTGGCTTGAGAGTGTGCAGCTCTTTGCGTAGATGCATCTTAGATAACAACACTCTTCCACCAAAAAGTCAGCCAGTTTTCACCTGTACTTCACCTTTGGATCACTTTGGTTAAGTTGGCTTCCCGTGCACTGGTCAAGCAATTTCGTGTGCAGATTTGCCTTGGTAAGTAAAAGACTCTCCTGTCAAAAGGGAAAGTGGTGAGGCATTCGTGTTCGGGGAACACTGAGAGTGACAAATACAGACTGGTACAAATTTAGTCAGTGAGCCCGATTTAAAGTGTTGGAGCTTGCTGTAACAATTGAATGGATAATCTATGGTTCAGATACACAATCAACATATTGAAACACACATATAACGAGAAGAGCATACTATAGTTGTACTAAGATCAGGATTGACGATGCAAAGCAACGATTGGTCAAAGTTTTCATTTTTCGGTAAAAGTGATTTGTACGGTTAAATTAATCTAATTTCCTCGCTAATTATATTTGGGCAATTTGTATTGGAAGCTGCCATAACACATGTACAACACTTACATAAGAGATAATGGTTTTAATCGTTCTATAATCCGAATTGTACAGTTGTAGCGTAATTTACGTCCGTGCTGTCACACTGCTAAATTTGAAAAAGTCTTTCTTGTGTCCGCTTGTTATTTTGTGATATAAAATGCATTTCATAATACTATCGAAACAGGTCAAATCATTCATTGGACGAGAGTCAGAAACATTAAAATTCCGCGGCGATTTGGAGAGGACGTCCCCGACAGCTTTAATTCTCCCACAAAATAACTATGTTTCTTCAGCGTTAACAAATACCCTGTAGGCTTTTTTTTTTTACTTTTTTTTTTCTTTTACTGCGTTGATAATTCAACACTTAAGCAAGAGGTACCCAGAGTGGGAGTTATTGTTTCTTTTTCTTGCCAGTATCTGTATAAATTATAAATATTTAACACATTCGCGGCTTGCCAGTATCTGTATAAATTATAAATATTTAACACATTCGCGGCTTGCCGGTATCTGTATAAATTATAATATTTAACACATTCGCATCTTGCCAGTATCTGTATAAATTATAAATATTTAACACTTTCGCGGCTTGGCAGTATCTGCATAAATTATAAATATTTAACACATTCGCATCTTGCCAGTATCTGCATAAATTATAAATATTTAACACATTCGCATCTTGCCAGTATCTGCATAAATTTTAAATATTTAACACATTCGCGGCTTGCCGGTATCTGTATAAATTATAAATATTTAACACATTCGCATCTTGCCGGTATCTTTATAAATTATAAATATTTAACACATTCGCTGCTTGCCGGTATCTGTATAAATTATAATATTTAACACATTCGCATCTTGCCAGTATCTGTATAAATTATAAATATTTAACACATTCGCGGCTTGCCAGTATCTGCATAAATTATAAATATTTAACACATTCGCATCTTGCCAGTATCTGCATAAATTATAAATATTTAACATATTCGCGGCTTGCCAGTATCTGGATAAATTATAAATATTTAACACATTTGCGGCTTCCCAGTATCTGTATAAATTATAAATATTTAACACATTTGCGGCTTGCCAGTATCTGTATAAATTATAAATATTTAACACATTTGCGGCTTGCCAGTATCTGTATAAATTATAAATATTTAACACATTCGCGGCTTGCCAGTATCTGTATAAATTATAAATATTTAACACATTCGCGGCTTGCCAGTATCTGTATAAATTATACATATTTAACATATACTGTATAAATTATAAATATTTAACACATTCGCGGCTTGCCAGTATCTGTATAAATTATAAATATTTAACACATTCGCGGCTTGCCAGTATCTGTATAAATTATAAATATTTAACACATTTCCGGACTTCTTAATGACTATTCCATGTTGCCATCAGTTTCAATACATGAATCGACACTTCGACTGCTATTATGACCAAACTTACTCTTTAAGCTTTAAAGAGTTTCTAAGGTCTGAGGTAATTGGGGTAAACGGACTACGTGTAGAAGTGATTTTGCCAATTACACGATGAAATAAACCAGAAATTTAGTCTGGGAGTGTAAACGTTTTTGTCTACTATAAAATGATACCAAATCCTTGCATATTTTGTACTTTTTTTTTTTCTTCGAGTGAACAACTCGATGAGCATAATGCAGCTTTACCCCGAATGACCCCGTGACGTATTGCAAAGGGACGCAACTCGTATGTCTCCCCCAAAGAAAGTGTAAACTGGTCAATAGAGTGCCCAAATTATCGGGCATTGAATCGACCATGGCCACGTGTGGCTGGTACAGCTTTCGCCAATTAGAGCATTAGTTAGCTACTCCACTTTTACCGTACCAGAGTCCCATGTCACCAAAATACGCGAAATAATTTTATTTTAGAAGTTTGCAGCCGTTTGTTCATACGAAACTTGAAGTAAAAAAAAATCTAAGTGCTGTTCTGCCCGGAAGATACTTGAACATGCTGCACCACTTCATTTAGGTATTTTACCATATTATCTTGACAGACCTGAAGAATGATATTGTACATGTATTGGTCTACAGAAATCGGATGACACATCCGGGCTCTGTCAGTGCATAAATACTTACGTGAACAAAACACGGAATCGTCCAGAAAAAATCAGACATCTTTTCTGCAAGTGTAACAGATGCTATTCTAATGCACATGCGGACACTTATCTCAGATATAGTCACGTAAATACAGCTGTAACAAGACACGCCACGATTCTACGATTCTTCTATATAAATTTATCTTCTTATTCAGTATGGAAATTAGTTTTGTACTGTAACACTCTAACAGGAAGGAAGTCTTGTTTACATACCTTATACACTCGCTTATCAGTCGAATCCAGTAGCAAACAACATAGACCCAGATCTGACGTTGTATTATGCGCCGGCAGATCTGGATCTGCATTTGTTTCAATAAAATCAAATTTTTAAAAAAAAAACAACAAAAAAACAAACGTGTAAGCAGGCACTGTTTATAATTATATTGACCCGTTTAGCATTCCTATGGGTTGCTTCACTTTATTTCAAGAAATTATCTCCCCATAGGGGATATTTCAATATATAAATTCGAAATTATCTCCCCATAGGGGATATTTCAATATATAAATTCGAAATTATCTCCCCATAGGGGATATTTCAATATATAAATTCGAAATTATCTCCCCATAGGGGATATTTCAATATATAAATTCGAAATTATCTCCCCATAGGGGATATTTCAATATATAAATTCGAAATTATTCTCCAGGGAAGGGTGTTTTTTGAACATATATATATCAGGTGACGTAGCTTACTTGCATCAACCGTTATTTTTTTCCCTCTGGATATGCAGTTGACTTCTATACATGTGGTACTAGTACTTTAGTATAAAAAGTACGTATGCTCAAAAACATTTCGTTAATTGGAATGATTAGTAATTTCTTTACAATAGTAGCCGAATATCCTGTAAAAAAATACAAACACACACCCATTTTCCTTCACCAGATACCTTTGGTTTACCACTCACATTTGAGCATATTACTTGACATATCGGCAGTCAATATTTCCATTTATACAGATAAAATCTTCCTCTGCATATATTGCAGCTGAGAGAAGTAATCAAGTTGATGTAGGTAATAATTAAACAATATGTTAAACATGCACATAATTTACTATACTCTGCCAAGCGGCCGATGAAGAATACACTGTTAAAAGGTATCTAAGAATTCTTGATGGTTTCTGATAGTTACGTTCTGTGGCACTTTGATAAATAAGACATACAGCAACAAAACTGTTGAATGCTGAAGGCAATGAGGTCTTACATTTCTTCTAGTTACGATCTGCATGTTAACCGTCCATGGTTTTCTTAAATACCAGCATATATGTTCTTAATTCATGTGTCAATCTATTATGAACAGATTTTTGGTACTTTTTGACATTTTAGGGCGGAGGGGGGATTAGTATAAGAAAAAAAATCTAAAAAATAGACTTTGAGAAGGTTTTAAAGCGGTTACTGCCTGATAAAAGCTCATATCTGTCGTCATGGGGTAACAAAAGTCAAAAGAAAATTAATATTTAAACAGGTGATTGATTAATAAATATGGTTATTTAAGCTGGGTAAGGTCTGTCATATTGCTAATATTCTAAATTGTAATTGTACAGTTTAGTTTACATAAATTATGTCAAGTGGAATCAGTGGCTGATTTCCCATTAGGCAGACAAGGCAAAATTCAGGGGAGGCAGATTATAAAGTATGAAAATATGGCGTTTGTTAAAAGTGTTATTTATTTTGCGAAAAAAGGAACATCTAGTTAAATTCTGTCATTATTTAATGGCGTAAAGGTCTTTAAAGGCTTTGGGCGGGGGGAGGGGGCGGCAACTCTGACAGTGCCTATGGGCGGCACAATCATAGATCCGTCACTGAGTGGAATAGGTGGAAGTGTCTATCTAAAAGTGGTATTTAAGAATTGAACTTCAAATTTTACAGAATTCATGACGTCATGAAGCTTGAAAATCGATTACACACTATGTATGACTGGATTAGTCAGGGTCGTTCATGCACAGTCTGTACTCGATTTTCAAGCAGGCCATTCATGCATGGTGTGTGGTCGATTTTCATGCAGGCTGTTCGAGCATGGTGTGTGCTCGATTTTCATGCAGGCTGTTCGAGCATGGTGTTTACTCAATTTTCCAGCAAGCCGTTCATGCATAGTGTGTGATCGATTTTTAAGCTCAAGACATCATGAATCCTGTAAAACATAAAGTTTCATTCTTATAATTATAATCAGTTATATAAATAATAATGAATCTCAAGAAATAAACAGCAGAACTATATTTTAACCATTGTTTACAAATATTGTCGATGCATACAAGAAGGGCGCATGAATACATAAGTAGTTCCTTCTAGTGCTGAGAACTAATAACTTTCAGTTTTTTTCTACGTCACATGATAGAATTTTTTATCCAATGTAAACGCTTGTTACAAATACAATGTAAAATTTGTAGTTACAGAGGAGTTTTCATTTTACACTCTATTAGCCATCATAATATTTTCAAACATATTACGTGTGTCTGTTCTCAGTCTGATCGCTATTACTCTGGCATCCCATACAGTATTGATCGTCTTACAATGGAATATATTAACCTTTGGTTTCAGATGTAAAATGCTATCTGTGTTTTTATAAATATTTGTGTCGACATATCGATTATGGCGTTGGTTTTTCCGCACTGGAGCTATCGTACTCCATCATTTATATTGAAACAATTCACTGAAAACATTTCATTTAGTAGTTCAAACAAAAGTGATATTTGGCGGATTCCTTTTTGTGTTGAATTAATGCTAGGAAGCGGGTGATATCAGCAAGTTTTATACTAGAACTTCGACTCCAAGAGGAAAGTATTGGTTTAAATTAAGTTTTCAGTTATATTAGGGCGATATATGATCAAATACGCACATCAAGCCAAAGGATCTGAATATTACTCTCAAAGGTCAAAGGTAAAAGAGTCACCTTCAGGCTTTAAGGTCAGAGATTTTATATTGGTAGTCGTCAAGCACCAGCGTGATGGTCGTCTTGTAATGATTGACAGTTTTAAAATCAGATCAATGTACTTTAAATATTATTATGTTTCAATGTCAGCAAACGCAGCATGGTGTCCATAGGGTTCGTCTTTATGTAATTGTGAAATTCCAATACAATTTTAGCGATTCAGCAAACGATACTTCATAATTGGTGGAGAAATATTCTGATTGAAACTACTGGAACTAAGCAATCGGAACTCCTGTGGATTTTTTTTGACAAAAACATACACCTCGGAATAACTTTGATGGAGTGATACAGTTTAAAAAGGGGGAAATGGCCGAGAACTCAGTCCAGTGCTGAAATATGCAAGATAAAATGGTACCGTACCAAAACGTCATAATTCTCCCAAGCCAAGTAATTTCTTCTTTGTTTTTATCAATAAGCTCAGACTTGTAAAGAAAAACTTAAGAAGGAAATCACCTCAGTTTATAACGATCTTGATGAACGCTTTTACGTCTCATGGCGTCAATTAGTTAAAACAACATAGTACATATGTATGCATTATATCCAAGCTATTTTTCTGATAATTGGCGAAAAGGCTTGAGTGTGTTCGGATTTGTGAATTACAGTAAGGTCTATCTAAGTCCACGGCAACTGCCAATAAAGCAGCTGTGATTCTGAGACTGAGGCCACGGCGTAAGCAAAACTATCGGCATGTAATGTAAAGAATTAACCTCAATAGACACCAGAAATCTATTGTGATAAGAAATCCATTATCTACATAGATTTTGTAGTAAAAAGGATGTTATTGTTGAGAAGAAACCTTTATACTGGATAAATCTGGCATTAGGAAACAAAGAAACGACCTATTTATACACTGAAGGTCATTAGTTATAGGGGACCTACTAGGGTCGAATGGAAAACTACATATGGTGCTACTATTTGATTGTGTTTATTTAAGAATTTAACGTCATATTTTACGCCATTCATGATGTCATGAAACTTGAAAATCGAGTATGCACTAAATGAACGACCGTAGCGAAACGAATGCAGTTTATGCATAGTATGTATTCGATTTTCAAGCTTTATGACTTGATCAATCCTTTAATATATCAAGTTCAATGTTTATAATTATAAATAGTTATCAAAATAATAATTAATCTCATATAATTAATTTTAAAAAACCCTATAATTTAGCTATTGTTTACAAATGTTGTCAAAGCACACAAGAATGGCGCATGATTACAAAAGTAGTTCCTTTCTGGTGTTATGAACTTATAACTTCTAATTTTGTTTTGTCACATGATGCAGTTTTAACCAATCAGAATGCTTGTTAAAAGATGTGTACAAATTTTAATTATTCTCATATATTTCTTGTTTGCAAGTAGAATACTTTGTGTTTTAAAATGTAAACATTAAAAATCCTACAACACAAAAATAAAATTTGATAGAATTATATTTAGCACCAACGCCGAACTTTACTAACTTGTCTTACAGTGTAAGTATGGACCTAAGACATTTGTTGGTCAGAGTCAAGTCTCATTTAGATCTCAACCAATCACAATGCTGGACTATAGACTAAAGTTTAAGTCCAATTAAAAATTATGCTGGTACGATCCAGAGCGGTTTACGTAGCCTCGTGATACCAGTTACAGAACAAATATGTGTGTTCTGTTCATGGACATCAATAACAAGCTGTGTTGATCTTTAAGACTAAGGTATACACGAAGAAAGTCTCGTATAGTATTGGACTATATTTTTGCTCATATTAAATGATTAATCAGCCTACAAGATTTCGTTATTGCTAGACAAGGTGATACTACGGTATGGTTTCATTTTCGATCACACGCTAACAAGTTACCGAACAAGGATCAAATATTACTTTTTCTTTCCGGTACGATACAAATCACTGAAAATGAACATATCTTGAATAAGAAGAATATCACTAAGAGTGCTTCAGAGGTAACAAAAATATATGTACGAATACGAACTTTAAACAGACACTATTAACCGTGTGTGAAATGCAATAACTTTAAATAGACACTGCTAACCGCGTGTGAAATGCAATAGCTATCTTATCAAGGTCACACGGTGTAAAACTAAATTTAGCCAACCAAACGTTTTTAGCTCTACTGGTCATAGATCTGAAGAGCTTATGGGTTGGCATGCTGTCCGTCGTTGATCGTCCGTCCGTCCGTTAGCACAAGTTTGTTATCGCTGCTCCTTGTAATAAACTACTTGGAGGATTGCCATGAAACTTTACACACACATTCATCCGATGGCATACTTGATCCAAAATGAAAATAGTCTCGCCCGGACATTCAGTATGGCCTCCACAGCTGCCGTCTTAAAAATCTTGCTATCGCTACTATTCCTGAATGGTTGGTCATATAAACATCGAGTTTTCACTAAAATACTTTCTATGATGTTTGTTGGTCACAAATGACAATGGTGCAAATCTGATGTACATTATGTCCGCCATCTTGAAAATCTTGTTATTGCTACTCCTCGTGAACGGAAAGTCTTAATCGACATTTTTCACCAGAAACCCTCTTATATTGTCTTGTTGTCTTGTCGCTTCTCCACCTGAACGGACACTTATATCGATATAGGGGTTTTCACCGAAAGACTTTTTATTATCTCTGGTTGGTCCAAAATGAAAGTGGTGCCGATCTGACGTCCAATATGGTAGCTACAGTGGCCATCTTGAAAAAAGTCTTGTTATCGCTACTCCTCCTTGATGGCTGGTCATATCAACATTGGTTTTCACCAAAAGACTTCTTGTGATGTCTAGTTGTTCCTAAAGTAAACTGGTGCCGATCTGAAAGCTAGTATGGATGCCTTGGCTGCTATAATGAAAATCTTGTTATCGCTACTCCTCCTTGATGGCTGGTCATATCAACATTGGTTTTCACCAAAAGACTTCTTGTGATGACTAGTTGTTCCTAAAGTAAAATGGTGCCGATCTGATAACTAGTATGGATGCCTTGGCTGCTATAATGAAAATCTTGTTATCGCTACTCCTCCTAAATGGATAGTTATATTGACATGAGACTTTTGCGAAAAGGCTTCTTATGATGTCTACTTTGTTTTGAATGAAAATGGTGCCGATCTGACCTCCAATATGGCCAACATGGCAGTCATCTTGTTACCACTACTCGTCCTAAATGGGAAGTCTTTATCGACATTGGCTCTTTACCAGATACTTCTTAGGATGTCTAGTTGGGCCTAAATGAAAATGATGCTGATCTGACATCAACATGGATGGTGGCCATAATGAAAATCTTGTTATTGCTACTCTTTCTGAATGCATTGTCAGATTCACATGGGATTTTCACCAACAGACGTCTAATGTTTTCTTGGCGGTCCAAAATGAAAATGGTGCTGATCTTACATCCAATATGACCGTTACAGCGGCTAATTTGAAAATCTTGTTCTTGATAAAAAAAAAAAAAAAAAAAAAAAAAAAATTCCAGCGATGGTTTCAACGCTCAACAGTTAAAAATATGAAATGGTCTTATCTTAAATTCCTGGAAATTCTTTTTGGTCAGAAGAGCGTCAGTCCCATCGAGGGACTCTTGTTTACTGTATAATGTTGGTGTTTAGCATAGGTAACCTTTGATTATGATCATATGTCTTATTGTATCTGACAGTGTCTGTACTTTTACAATGTTCTGTACACGTTCCCTTCGAATGTATGCTTCACTGTCTTCATATATAATTTTTCATCTCTGTACCATTAATTGTCTGATACTTGCATGTATAAAACATGAAAAACTTGCCAAACATTTTTAACTGCTCCAGGAAATGTATTTTCGTATCCTTAAACCACTTAAAACATTACGATTTATTCTATGCCATGTGGCTGAGAATATGAAATATAATGTTTCTTGTGCGCATACATTTCTGCAAGGCAAACTTTTCATTTACACTGTGTGTAGGGTTTGGTTGCTAGATCAGCGAAGAAAAATGCCACTTTTCAAATAATTTATGGATGTATTTAAATTTCATAAAACATAAATTGGTTTTCTGTTATATTTTTAGCGCGCGCTTCCTCGATTCAGTGTTTAGTAGAGAAATGTTAAAATATTTTGTCGTAAGTTTCCATACAAATGAACCACGACAATTTACTGTGTTAAACTTCACGTTGGATGATAGATCTAAGTTGTTTGCACTGGAATCGTCGTCGCAAGGCACGGTCGAAAATAAACTACACTCTATTTTCACTCTTGGCTGCGTGCAATATGATTTCCACGTTTTTCATGAATATGCATAAACCTGTTTAACCAGTCATCGCGACCTCGCTGACTGAGTGAGTCAATCAGATTTTCTCTTCCGAACACAATCACTTATCGATCGAGAAAAAGGTCGTTTCCATTTCATTGGCTCATTGATGGTGTAATTTTGTTTATGCAGGAAATCTTATCGCAGGCAGCTCGGTGACACGATTTTTTTTTTTTTTTTTTTTTTTTTTTTGGGGGGGGGGGTATTATTTTGTGCCGAGGCAATTGGAGTAAAGTGCCTTGCTCAAGGACAAACCACAGTAGCCGCCCCTGGCTGATCCGATGGTAAGATTCGAACCCCCGCCATATCGGTCTCTAGTTCGGCATGTTAACCACTGCGCCACCGCAGCTCCTGTTTCCATTAGTCGCCTCTTACGACATACGGGAGGGTGCATTGGGCCTATTCTGCGTATCCGAACCGGCGGGAGATGAAACGGGAGACTTTTGCCTGTGACTTGCGAAGATATACTAGAATTTCTTATGCTCAGAACTATTTGCTTTCAACTCAGATGACCCTTAAACATAATTCTTCGCCTCTTTTTGATGCAAGTCTACTTTTTTCGACTCGCTGAAAGAGACTCTGAAATAATCGTAGTGATACTTCCCAAACTCGTAAGATTTTGGTAAGACAAACATCCGGCTAGATATGAAGAAGAGATTCTCATAATGAAAGATACGCGTTGAAAATTACATTTGACGACGTTTCGCCATCAATAAAATACATGCACTTTTAACCTTTAATGTAATTCTTCAAACTGTCGAATAAAAGCAATTGAAGAAATCATTCAGTTTTCAAGGCCACAAACTGTTGCTTACGTTGCTATGTGATGACTGGTGATTGAATCTTTGTGACGTCAGTGAGTTTATTTTGACGTAATAACAGCAACAGGCATAAGGGCAGTTAAAAATGTCCACTACATCCGAGGTTTTTCCTAGCATGCGACGGAAAAGGCCAAGGATGTTCCGAGTGCCAAAATCATTAGCAGTCCTCGTCTGTATACATGCAACAATATAACCGGGTTTTTTTTACAAACGTTTGATAACTGCTTCCATTCAGTAACTGTCATTTAGGGTGGAGGTGGGGTGAGTAGGTTCTTGGTTTAAAATTTACATGTGAATTCACGTACCATATAGGTGGCGCTCTCCAGTTTCGTACTTTGCGTAGGGTTAGATTTTGAAAGAAAAAGAATTACCCAGGTTTTCCTCACTGGCTGTCCTGGCTATTTAAAAAAGACCTTGTATATCTTAGGTATTGTTAAAAGAACTTTGAATTCCCTTTATTTTGGTGTATGATTGATGGGTGAAATTTGGGTTATAGAGTATACAGCTTGGTCTTACTTAAGATGTGCACCTCTCAAAAAACTGCTAGCTCCGCTTGGTCATTTTCACTTCCTGTACTTCAAAGGTAAATTTAAAAAAAAGAGCCGATAACTTTTTTTACTTTTTGGATATTTTTTAATTAATTCATAGTATTTTCAGAGGCTGGTATTGTCTGCTCTGGCAAAATTCGTTTCCCTATTGTAATAACTGCTGAAAATAGTGCACTTTTGACTAATTCAGGCTGATTTTTTGAGTACTTTGGAGCGGTCATTTTGTCCGCTGTGTGCTTAGATCATGTCCAGTTTCCACAAGTACAATATGTAAAGAAATTTCAGCCACAGTACATGAAAGTAACATAGAGGTATGCCAACATTCTCTCCATTGTGCATGTTGCAAATGCAAAATACTTCATCTTACACCTGTCACTCACTCAGAAGCATGTATTATCTGTAGAGCGCCCCCATAAGAGGAATAAACTATTGTCAGGTTCCGATCCATTATTAATCATACCTCAGCTTCAATCTCCGAAAGTATGTACCTGGCACAATTACAATTCAGCTTAGAATTATTAAATTCCTTCATACCTTACAAATTTCAAAACATACCTTGCTCCCTCGGCGCAAACTTTAAGTCGGAAAAATATATGGCCGTCAACGGCATAAAAGCATACTATTTTTAGGAAACGGAGCATCCTATAATGTACACGATCAGCTGCTGCTGGTGTGACTCGGATCTCGCGCATGTAAAACTAAAAAGTCAGTGCATATACACTGTACAAGATACCTACCGCTATAACGGCTACAATGCAAATAAAGGAAGACGAAACAAGTGACAAAATTATCTGAACCATAAAAGTCGGCATTCGTCCATGAAAATGTTTTTTTTTAATGAGTATGCAAGTTTAGACTTCGCCATATTTTTCTCACCTTACATCCCACAATGTTGAAGCATATATTGCATTCCACCGGCCCTTTTAACCATTGAATATCTCCTTGGATCGCGTCAGTCAATTAAAAACGATTCTTCAAAATAATTACCATTATATCCACCTGAGTTCAAATAATTTTGTGACAAGCAATCACAACGTGTTGTACAACAACATTATATATTGAATACGTAATTATATTATCTCTTAAATAAATCCAGTCTGTTTCATTGTGGAAATACTTAAAAAGTTGAGATTATGATGTGCAGTAAGTTTTGGGTGCATGGACAGATATCATGTCTTCTTAATTCTATCAAACAAGAGGGATGGTTTGAAGGTTCTGTTTGACTACGGTCGATTATATAAAAAGCATTATACAGAGCAACTGCAATGGATCGTCATTGCAAATCCCTACGCTTTAGATTACATATTCCATCCCCGACTACATCCCCTACTGTACTCATCCCCACCCCGAGACAGTGACTCCGGGGGGGGGGGGGGGTCATTATACAAAATCCGTCGCATGTATGATGCGTCTGCCTGCTATGGCTACATATATCAAGTTTGCTCAGAAAATATTTGAAAATGAAATTGTACTTGAAATTTGTGCACATTGAATTTTTAAACTCCTCTGACGGGCCTCAGGGGCTGGAGCCAATGATGACATTCTCTCTCGCAAATGGTCACCACAGAGACAACATAACTACAATGTTTCGTCAAATTTCATCTGGCGGTTTGAGAGGTTATGGGTAAGGGACAGACGGATATACAGCTGGAGTGTATCACATGATTCGGAACTCTTTGAAAACCGTGGGGATATCAAGCTCATAGTTGCTATGCCTTTTTTCTTTTATATTTTTCAAACACACACCATTGCATTAGGCCGTTTTCTAACACTCATTGTGTTATATTAATTAGAGTCTGACATATACTTACTTTGAATTCAAACACAACTGCGAATATAACGCGCTTGTTGATTGGTCGAACGTTATAATTTACGTCAGTACAATCAATCATATACTGTCGGAAATTTGGACACCATTGTGACGTCATAACATCTTGTGACGAATTACCATTGTGACGTTATTATTTCCTGTGACGAAGTGCCACGAAGAATTACATTTCTGCTATTTTTTTGTCCAAAATTTGCCAAAGTGTTGTTAGAATGGGGATAACAGTCTTCCGTTTGCGGATCTGAGAACGTTCACGGCGGTTTTACCGTCGCAAATTTAATTTTTCCGGCTCCGCTTATGTGCAAAACGGTAAAACTCGTTTTGCAAGAGTAAAACCAGCACGAACATCCTCAAATCCATGACTGTTATACCACACATACCGTCTATGCTCGCGTATAAACTCGTACCAACTGCAAACTGCATGGACCCAGATCTGCCGTCGCATAATGCGCCAGCAGATCTGGGTCTATGCAGTTTGTAAGGATAATCAGTAGAACAAACAACATAGAGCCTGATCTACCGGCGCATTATGCGACGGCAGATCAGGGTCTATGTTGTTTGCATTTTGTTGCGGATTATACGCGAGTATAATACGGTAATATGCTTAGATAATGTCTCTCTAAAATAATGATCAGTATACTCCAAATCAGTGTCTTAATTTTAAAACAAGGATAATACAAGAATATTGATCTAAAATGACATCTGGCTGAGCTTTGTTGACTGGGAGATATTCTTTCATCGCAACAATCGTTTGTTCATAGAACCATCCTACATACATCTCATCAATAAATCAATTTTTCACAGATATCGGATGGGATATCAATATAAAGACCTTAAAATGATTGCACGTCCACCCGGATATAATTAATTCCCCCCTCACACCCTGCACGTGCCAGTTATTCCTTACTTAAAAAAGAATAAACTTCACGTCGACCGAGTTTCGATATCTAAAAACGATTTATAAAAGTGGAAATTTGGCTGTGTGTATTTATTGTCGACAGTCACTTGCACTGAAGAAGCAAAAAAAAGTTCAAACCTTGATCAAATAGTCTACAGCGAAAATAAAAATTGACATCACCATTATTTTACTATACTAACGTATAATAGACTAGAGTCTAGTTCAACAGGCCTAAGTATATATATATATATATATATATATATATATATATATATATATATATATATATATATATATATATATATATATATATATATATATATACACACATCCCCAAATTAAAAACGACAAATACAAGTCATGATAGTAAGACCCCATTTATTTTGAGCAAGTAAATGAATTTCAAATTTGGTTGGATGTATAACATTTAGCAGTCGAACGCAGATGTGAAACTTCCTGTACAATGGACGCCATTTTTGCAAGTCATTGTGGGTAGTTTTCTGCAGTGCATTATGGGTATGACTGGTACTGTTCTTTTTCTTTGAAAACATTTTCATTGATTTAAGGGGTGAGATAGTTAAGTTATAACATGGTCCTTGTTTGACCCACAATGACTTCCAAAAATTACCCCCGATTCGCAAAAGACGGTGCCAAGTTGTAGAGGAATTTCTGCGTCTGCCATCATCTGCCAGAAGCTATACTTCTGACTGAAAATAATTGGGATTTCGTTATGTCAAGATTTGTAATTATCGTTTGTAATTAGTGTTTGTAATTTAATGAAGATTTTTGTCTTCAGATGTCAGGTAGATATACCTACCCAACCATGTTGAAGTAGAATTTACATAATGAATGTTATATTATCTGGAGCAACTACCGTATGTAGTCGCGTATAAGCCATACCACTGCATACTGCATAGACCCAGATCTGCCGTCGTATAATGCGCCGGCAGATCTGGATCTATGCAGTTTATAAGGACTAATTAGTAGAACAAACAACATAGACCCTGATCTGCCGGCGCATAATGCGACGGCAGATCAGGGTCTATGTTGTTTGCATTTGGATGCGGTTTATACGCGAGTATATACAGTATTCATTGTATGACGCCCGTTCTATCCATTGGAAATACTAAGCTGTCATCGTCATGACGAGATATGACGTGATCAAGACGACGTTTTTTTACGTCAACAAGGCGAGTGACTGATTGCAATGTGTTGACATGTTTATGTAGATATTACGTCAACAAGGTGAATGACCGATTGCAATGTGTTGACATGTATATGTAGATATTACGTAAACAAGGCGAGTGACCGATTGCAATGTGTTGACATGTATATGTAGATATTACGTCAACAAGGCGAGTGACCGATTGCAATGTGTTGACATGTTTATGTAGATATTACGACAAACTGTTATATCTATGTTGTCTTCATGACATTTTGCAACATTACAGCAACCTATGTATGTAAATTAGTCGTCATGTCTAAATAATCCTGTCAACAAACTGCAATCGGTAACTGGTAGGGCTGGATTACCCAATAGGCAGACTAAGCACGTGCTTAGGGCACCAGCAACGCAGGGGCACACACACAAAAAAAGGAGAAATTATGTTGTTTTTTTTGGTTTTGTTTTGTTTTGCTTAGGGGACCAGCAAAGCAGGGGCACCAAAATTCCTTTTTTTTTTTTTGAATTACACATGGGGGGGGGGGGGGGGCACCATAATCTTTTCAGTGCCTAGAGCCTCTAAAGGTCTTAATCCGGCCCTGGTAACTCGTCTAGTTGACGTACAATACGTTGTCTTGATCACGCATGCAGTATAAATATCTCGTCATATAGACGGCAGCTTAATAGTTCCAGTCCATTCTGTCTACTCGGTACTACAGATTCACAATTGGTCAAAAAACGTTAGAAATGCGATGCAATAGAAAACTGTGCTGAAGTTGCTGAAGTTCATGAAAGTATCAAGCTGCCATCGACATGACATATTTCTACTGCATACGTGATCAAGACGACGTCTGTTACTCCAACAAAACGAGATGCATATTGCAGTGTGTTGACATGATTATAGAGACATGACGACAAATTTAGAAACATAGGCTGTTATATTGTGGCAACATGTCAGTAAGACAGCATAGATATACCAATTTGCCATCATATCTATATAATCATGTCAACAAATTGCAATCGGTAACTCGTTTTGTTGACGTAAAAGACGTCCTCTTGATCACATATACTGTAGACGTATCTCGTCATGACGATGGCAGATTAATACTGCCATAAGAAGTCGCAAACTTATCCCCCAAAAAACTTATATCGAACACGGGTCTTTGGAAGTATTAAGCTGCAATCGACATGACGAGCTATTTCTATTGCATACGTGATCAAGACGACGTCTTGTACGTCAACAAAACGAGTTGCCTATTGCGATGTGCTGACATGAGTATAGGGACATGACCACAAATTTACATACTTAGGTTGCTATATTGTGTCAACATGTCAGTTAGACAATATAGATATACATATTTGTCATCATATCTAGATAAACATGTCAACACATTGCCATCGGTAAATTGTCTTGCTGACGTACAAGACGTCGTCTTGATCACGTATGTAATGGAAATATCTCGTCATGTTGACTTAAACTTAGTACTTCCATACCTCTCTTTATTTTATAGCATAATTTCATGTTACGTTATAGTTGTCCGCTTCATTACAGGTTGTAGCACTTGTAATACAGCAATCATTTAGATAAAAAAAGAAAGTAATGTATCCGCATCTGACGTACAGGTATTTCTAGCAAGTTGATGTATGATCTCTGTATCTACATCTTATCTTCGCATCATGATTAAGACTATAGTCTGAAATACAGGTGTTTCTTGCAAGTTTATGCATGATCTACCGTATATACTCGCGTAAATCCGGGTCCAAATGCAAACAACATAGACCCTGATCTGCCGTCGCATTATGCGCCGGCAGATCAGAGTCTATGTTGTTTGTTCTACTGATTAGTCCTTACAAACTGCATAGACCCAGATCTGCCGGCGCATTATGCGCCGGCAGATCTGGGTCTATGCAGTTTGCAGTTGGTATTGGATTATACGCGACTATATACGTTATATGTTATCTTCGCATCATCATTAAGACCATAGTCTGAAGTACTGGTGTTTCTAGCAAGCTGATGTATGACCTCTGTATCAAGATCTTATCTTATGCGAAGAAAATGTTTTCAATCGGCTGGTATTTAATAGAAACATTTCTTTACACGTCTTTCAGCAATTATCGTTGTATGGATGTAATTAAATCCGGCGTTGCCCCAAATTTTCACCACTTTGAAGGATCAGTGCTATATATATATATATATATATATATATATATATATATATATATATATATATATATATATATATATAGTATATACATACTGCCTTTGAATTCTGATGAAAAGAAACAATTCCATAAAATATTATTTTTAATAATTTGACGGAGATATGATAGTAAAATATCCAATATCCTATATGATATTGATATCAGGCACTGATTAATCGAATAAGGCTTATACGGCACAAATGGAATTAAGAGAATATATTTAATTTTTCATTCAATTTTAATGACAGGCATTTTTCACGGTGAGACCGTTTATGGAGAAAACAGCATACATGCATGAAGACATATTCGGAGGTTTGGGGGAATTTTGGTCTACTCAATATAGAATACTCGTCGAAGAAGTGTGATTTGGCCCGTTCCATAAGCTTGCATTGACGGAATATTAATAAGATCTTAATTAAATTAACATGTGGTTTTAAAAAGAAGAAGGAAAAAAAAGTCCGTCTGATCTATCGTCATGTCTGTATGGTGTGTCCCAAGGACTGCTAAACGATTTGGAATCAATCTACAAACAGTTTAAAGAAATCTGTTAAAAGACATTCATATTTTTCTGTTATTATCCGTGGTTCACATAGCCTATGTGTGGCTCCAGGACTATGATATATTCTCAGACTCGAACCAAACGTAATTAAAAATTCGGACCCCCTGATAGGTTAACGCAAACCACTGACAAATCAGATCTCAGATTTTATTTTAAGTTGAGTGTAAGTCAGCTTTCATAGTCTCGGGGCCAAATCCGCAGTTAGAAAATAATGTTCCAGCAGGTAGGGAGCCGGATTGTTCGCCTTTTGCTTTCAATGTGATGAAACGGATCATTTCATAGTTTGTGGTTACATTCGATAACGAGTGCAGCATAGGGATCTGTTTATTGCGAGTATCTTGGGTGGGGGTCCTACCTTTAGTTATCTCTAAATATAGACTTCACGTGACGTTAAAGGCATATGAATTGATTGTGTGTGTAGCTGACTTTAACAACAATAAGCAGATGTCAGTTAATGTGCATGAAACTCTTTTGAGATGATACCAAAAGCCTAGTGTAGGAGTTATAACACTCTCAATATCCAGGTGCGTTAAAGAGGTTATAACATTCTCAATATCCTAGTGTACTAAAGGAGTTATAACACTCTCAATATCCAGGTGCATTAAAGAGGTTTTAACACTCTCAATATCCAGGTACGTTAAAGAGGTTATAACACTCTCAGTATCCTGGTGTACTAAAGGAGTTATAACACTCTCAATATCCTGGTGTATTTAAGGAATTATAACACTCTCAATATCCTGGTGTATTAAAGGAGTTATAACATTCTCAATATCCTGGTGTATTAAAGGAGTTATAACATTCTCAATATCCTGGTGTATTTAAGGAGTTATAACATTCTCAATATCCTGGTGTATTAAAGGAGTTATAACATTCTCAATATCCTGGTGTATTTAAGGAGTTATAACACTCTCAATATCCTGGTGTATTTAAGGAGTTATAACATTCTCAATATCCTGGTGTATTAAAGGAGTTATAACATTCTCAATATCCTGGTGTATTAAAGGAGTTATAACATTCTCAATATCCTGGTGTATTAAAGGAGTTATAACATTCTCAATATCCTGGTGTATTTAAGGAGTTATAACACTCTCAATATCCTGGTGTATTTAAGGAGTTATAACACTCTCAATATCCTGGTGTATTAAAGGAGTTATAACATTCTCAATATCCTGGTGTATTTAAGGAGTTCTAAAATATCCTGGCGTAATAAAGAAGTTATACCACTCTCATATTTAGGGAACCACGGTAGCTGAGTTGGCAAAGCGTCAGACTCGTAATCCTAGGGTCTCGGGTTCTATAACCTCCCAAGCCATCCCGGGTCGGCTGCCTAAGTATGTCCTTGGGAAAGACACTTAGCTCCCATTTCCTCGGCATGATATAGCCAATAATGTGTTAAAAGTGCCGTTGAAACCAACAACAACACGAACAAGAACAACAACAAAAATACTATAATTTGAATTAAGACACATATTATAAAATATATAATATTTCAACATAATTATTCATTATATATTATTTCAACATAATTATTCAATATATAATATTTCAGCATAACTATTCAATATATAAGATTTCAGCATAATTATTCAATATATAATATTTCTACATAATTATTCAATATATAATATATCAACATAATTATTCAATATATAAGATTTCAACATAATTATTCAATATATAATATTTATACATTATTATTCAATATATAATATTTCAACATAAATTATTCAATATATAATATTTCAACATAAATTATTCAATATATAATATTTCAACATAAATTATTCAATATATAATATTTCAACATAAATTATTCAATATATAATATTTATACATTATTATTCAATATATAATATTTCAACATAATTATTCAGAGCTTGCCTCGGATGAAAAAGCAAAAACAAAACAAAACATGCACAAATGGTGCCTGCGCAAATAAAAATGTTCTGTATTTTTTAAAGCATGGTAGCTTTTTGTGGACCATAATTATCATAGTATTCCGCATGTTATGTGCTTTCGTCAGTGTTGTCCGCTGACTATCGAATGAGGTCAGACCAGGATATAATGGTTTTGGGTCAGTACCCAACTAAGTAGTTCATATCTAAATTTAGAGGTTTTGTTTGGCCGTGCCTTTCATTGTGAAATATTCATGACATGAACTGGTTTTTACTATGGAATAATTGGGAAGGAGTTATTCTTTATTTTGAGATGCCTTTTATTGGAGTCGTGAAAGCAGTGTGGTGGAAGTGTACATGTAAAGTAAGTGTGAAATATGATCATCAACTATGTTTTGATTGACCCGGAAATGGAACCATGACCCCAGTAGGATTTCATCAGCTGTTAAACGTAAATATGTCATGGGTAATGGTCTATAATGGCACTGTCACCTCTAGGAATCCTATTGTGATTGGAATGTTGGTAATGGTCTATAATGGCACTGTCACCTCTAGGAATCCTATTGTGATTGGAATGTTGGTCATGGTCTATAATGGCACTGTCACCTCTAAGAATCCTATTGTGATTGGAATGTTGGTCATGGTCTATAATGGCACTGTCACCTCTAGGAATCCTATTGTGATTGGAATGTTGGTCATTGTCACGGAATTGTATGGTTTATATCAATATGTATATGTGATCAAAAATGTATTCGGGTTTCGTTTCCGACTAGAGCGTTACTCGGGGGTTGTTTATTTTTTCGGCTCTAGTTATTTTGAAATACAGAGCGCGATTCACCCCATGCTGCACGTGCAAATTGCCTGCAGTGAAAACTCACGTACCTAGCTGCTGCGCATATCTGTCACAGCTAGAGTACATATAGAGCGAATTCTCTATAAACAAATTACACTACGACGAGTCTTGTCAGAAAGCTTACCTCTTTACGGGAGCAAAACTTCAGCTGTAGAGTGTTCCTTATGTATGGTTTGGAGGTGTGAAGTCACAGAACTCTGTGTGGTTTCGTGTGACGTGTACGCTGCGTCTGGTGACGTTGTTTCGGAAGAGTGTACTGGTTTTCTCGATGCGAGGGACCAAGGCTTCTCGACCAACGGGTCTGTGTTAATGTGAAGGCTCTCGAGGGATCCTTCAACAGACTGGGAGGGGTGGACCATGCGTGGTGGCTCCTTGACCATTGACTAGAGCGGGTGGAACCGGAGATACATCTTGGTCGTCAAACGGGCGCCACGATAGTTATATTTATTGCGTGTTCCATTTTATTGTTATCTCAATATTGCTATCTGTGCAAGATTACATTCATTCCCATTTCAATGTCGCTATATGTGTGATAGATTCATAATTTCATGCATTCCCATTTCATTTTCGTTATATGAACGATATATTCATAAATTCATACATATTCCAATATCGCTTGATGAATTGATAAATTGATGAGTATCATATTGATAAGCGCATAAATCACATGCTTTGGTCACCCTTGGTACTTAATAAGACCTTGTTTATATTGGGGTGTAGATCATATACTCTTATTTGTTGATTGGTGATAGGATGCTATTCACGTTTGTTTAAAATTCCATTCGTTAAATTCATCTTTGATTTTCCTCGTTGAGTTACTTGTTGTTGATAGTTCCATGTTAGGAACTTTATGATTTTCCTTATCTTTTTGTTATAATGGTGTCAGATTTGTTCATCTTAAAATTGCGTTTATAAATAAACATCTTATTAACGCAGTTGCTTTCGGTGTCTTCACTAATCTAGTCCCAACCCGGCTTCATCATGTGACAGTCATGGTCTATAATGGCACTGTCACCTCTAGGAATCCTTGTGTGATTGGAATGCTGGTCATGGTCTATAATGGCACTGTCACCTCTAGGAATCCTAGTGTGATTGGAATGTTGATAATGGTCTATAATGGCACTGTCACCTCTAGGAATCCTAGTGTGATTGGAATGTTGGTCATGGTCTATAATGGCACTGTCACCTCTAGGAATCCTATTGTGATTGGAATGTTGGTCATGGTCTATAATGGCACTGTCACCTCTAGGAATTCTAGTGTGATTGGAATGTTGGTAATGGTCTATAATGGTACTGTCACCTCTAGGAATCCTATTGTGATTGGAATGTTGGTAATGGTCTATAATGGCACTGTCACCTCTAGGAATCCTAGTGTGATTGGAATGTTGGTCATGGTCTATAATGACACTGTCACCTCTTGGAATCCTTGTGTGATTGGAATGTTGGTTATGGTCTATAATGGCACTGTCACCTCTAGGAATCCTAGTGTGATTGGAATGTTGGTCATGGTCTATAATGGCACTGTCACCTCTAGGAATCCTATTGTGATTGGAATGTTGGTCATGGTCTATAATGGCACTGTCACCTCTAGGAATCCTATTGTGATTGGAATGTTGGTCATGGTCTATAATGGCACTGTCACCTCTAGGAATCCTAGTGTGATTGGAATGTTGGTAATGGTCTATAATGGCACTGTCACCTCTAGGAATCCTTGTGTGATTGGAATGTTGGTCATGGTCTATAATGGCACTGTCACCTCTAGGAATCCTATTGTGATTGGAATGTTGGTCATGGCCTATAATGGCACTGTCACCTCTAGGAATCCTAGTGTGATTGGAATGTTGATAATGGTCTATAATGGCACTGCCACCTCTAGGAATCCTAGTGTGATTGGAATGTTGGTCATGGTCTATAATGGCACTGTCACCTCTAGGAATCCTTGTGTGATTGGAATGTTGGTCATGGTCTATAATGGCACTGTCACCTCTAGGAATCCTAGTGTGATTGGAATGTTGGTCATGGTCTATAATGGTACTGTCACCTCTAGGAATCCTATTGTGATTGGAATATTGTTAATGGTCTATAATGGCACTGTCACCTCTAGGAATCCTTGTGTGATTGGAATGTTGGTCATGGTCTATAATGACACTGTCACCTCTTGGAATCCTTGTGTGATTGGAATGTTGGTAATGGTCTATAATGGCACTGTCACCTCTAGGAATCCTAGTGTGATTGGAATGTTGATAATGGTCTATAATGGCACTGTCACCTCTAGGAATCCTATTGTGATTGGAATGTTGGTCATGGTCTATAATGGCACTGTCACCTCTAGGAATCCTAGTGTGACTGGAATGTTGGTAATGGTCTATAATGGCACTGTCACCTCTAGGAATCCAATTGTGATTGGAATGTTGGTAATGGTCTATAATGGCACTGTCACCTCTAGGAATGCTAGTGTGATTGAAATGTTGGTCATGGTCTCTAATGACACTGTCACCTCTAGGAATCCTTGTGTGATTGGAATGTTGGTAATGGTCTATAATGGCACTGTCACCTCTAGGAATCCTAGTGTGATTGGAATGTTGGTTATGGTCTATAATGGCACTGTCACCCCTAGGAATCCTATTGTGATTGGAATGTTGGTCATGGTCTATAATGGCACTGTCACCTCTAGGAATCCTTGTGTGATTGAAATGTTGGTCATGGTCTATAATGGCACTGTCACCTCTAGGAATTCTTGTGTGATTGGAATGTTGGTAATTGTCTATAATGGCACTGTCACCTCTAGGAATCCTATTGTGATTGGAATGTTGGTAATGGTCTATAATGGCACTGTCACCTCTAGGAATCCTTGTGTGATTGGAATGTTGGTAATGGTCTATAATGGCACTGTCACCTCTAGGAATCCTATTGTGATTGGAATGTTGGTAATGGTCTATAATGGCACTGTCACCTCTAGGAATCCTATTGTGATTGGAATGTTGGTCATGGTCTATAATGGCACTGTCACCTCTAGGAATCCTTGTGTGATTGGAATGTTGGTCATGGTCTATAATGGCACTGTCACCTCTAGGAATCCTATTGTGATTGGAATGTTGGTAATGGTCTATAATGGCACTGTCACCTCTAGGAATCCTATTGTGATTGGAATGTTGGTCATGGTCTATAATGGCCCTGTCACCTCTAGGAATACTAGTGTGATTGGAATATTGGTCATGGTCTATAATGGCACTGTCACCTCTAGGAATCCTATTGTGATTGGAATGTTGGTAATGGTCTATAATGGCACTGTCACCTTTCTAGGAATCCTAGTGTGATTGGAATCTTGGTTATGGTCTATAATGGCAGTGTCACCCCTAGGAATCCTAGTGTGATTGGAATGTTGGTCATGGTCTATAATGGCACTGTCACCTCTAGGAATCCTTGTGTGATTGGAATGTTGGTAATGGTCTATAATGTCACTGTCACCTCTAGGAATCCTATTGTGATTGGAATGTTGGTAATGGTCTATAATGGCACGGTCACCTCTAGGAATCCTTGTGTGATTGGAATGTTGGTCATGGTCTATAATGGCACTGTCACCTCTAGGAATCCTAGTGTGATTGGAATGTTGGTCGTGGTCTATAATGGCACTGTCACCTTTAGGAATCCTTGTGTGATTGGAATGTTGGTCATGGTCTGTAATGGCACTGTCACCTCTAGGAATCCTATTGTGATTGGAATGTTGGTAATGGTCTATAATGGCACTGTCACCTCTAGGAATCCTAGTGTGATTGGAATGTTGGTAATGGTCTATAATGGCACTGTCACCTCTAGGAATCCTATTGTGATTGGAATGTTGGTCATGGTTTATAATGGCACTGTCACCTCTAGGAATCCTATTGTGATTGGAATGTTGGTCATGGTCTATAATGGCACTGTCACCTCTAGGAATCCTTGTGTGATTGGAATGTTGGTAATGGTCTATAATGGCACTGTCACCTCTAGGAATCCTATTGTGATTGGAATGTTGGTCTGAGTCCAGCTTAAAGAAATGTATGTATGGAATATATAGGAAAATTAATTGTGGTCTGACAAGGCTTTGGTAGGGTGCAGGTTCCCTATAAGGGCACTTCATGCGGGAAATACCACTATTGAGGGCAAAACCACTCAATGATTGGGTAATAACTGTAGCATACTGCTGTTAGTATTTTATGATCTTTTACTATAGAGTAATTACAAATGTACAGATTCCATGGAGTAATTACAAATGTACATATTTCAAAGAGTAATTACAAATGTACAGATTCCATGAAGTAATTACAAATGTACATATTTCATCGAGTAATTACAAATGTTCAGATTCCATTCATTTTTCAAAACTGAAATTCAAGAGATGGAAAAAACAACAATTGATATAAATTAAATGTTGATATTTTTAAAGAAAATCAGCTTAAAGTTTGGTGGTTGAAGTTACAAAGCAGCAGTTTCATCATCAGGGCAACAGGGTGCACTTTCGTGGCAACAGGGTATACTTTCATGGCAACAGTGTGCACTGGGGGGAACAGGGTGCACTTTCATGGCAACAGTGTGCACTGTGAGAGCAACAGGGTGCATCAATCTCCTCGGAGAATATATAAACTTTGATGGCGCGCCATTAAAAATTCCATTTTTGTCTACATTTCAAATCAGATTGCTTGTCAAAATGTATATTGTCATTAACAGTTTTGTATCTCCATTTCACACTTTATTAAGGTTCACAGTATCTCAAGATGAATTATATCTTGAAACAACGCTAAACCTCAAAGCATTTATATATGTATATACATTAAAACCGATCCTTTTCTTCATGTTATATGAAACATCTCTGGAACATAGTCATCTATTAACGTTGGCGTTTGACAAGGCTTTCACATGCAGTTTAATTCTTTAGTTGGTTGAAACTTGTAAATGAGTGATACGTCCTACACTATTGCCAAGCGTTAAAACTCTGCGGAAAAAGCAGAAATTTAACTGGTAGTGTAAGGGAATCTCGATATCACGTCATTGAAAAACCTACTTGTCACCCTGCATTACGTTTTAGGTTCGATTCCATTTATACCCGATATTTTCATTCTCATATGTTATTATTTATACATTTATGATTTTGTTTTTGTATCGCAGTTTCTGGCAAAGTTATTATTCTCTGCATTGTATCCTCAAAGGAATGTCTCTAAATAATCGTACACGTTTGGTATAGTCTCTAAATAATCTTACACGTTTGGTATAGTCTCTAAATAATATTACACGTTTGGTATAGTCTCTAAATAATATTACACGTTTGGTATAGTCAATCTATGACTGATATGAATCACTTATGAGTATGGTCAGAGAGCTTGCCACAACTCACACAAAACAACCGTGCATAAATGACGCCGACGTAATTGAAAACTCATATTATGGTTGATTTTTGTGTGGGCTATAGCGGCTACGTATACAGTTGTCCATTGGTCATGTATCGTAATCTTTACATTGTCCAAACTTCACTGGTGTCAGATTAAAGGAGATGTTCTCCCTCTCTCTCTCTCTCTCTTTCTTTCTTTTTCACTGCCCGTCAATAGACATTGATATGATAGCATTATGAATAAGAAATTCTGAGCTATTTTAAGACGCTTCAGTGGTCTAGCCGGAAGTATGGCCGCCTCGCATCCAGACGAACCAAATTCAAATCCAACAATATTCAAATCTTTTTTTTTTTTTCTTAATATTTCTATTTGCTGCTTTATCTTGAAATGGGATGGAGAATTATGTTACTACTGATATTTTCTGTGCGAATATACACAAATACAGCAGAACATAAAGGGTAAACCGCTGACATTATGGCGCTGGATACAGTAAGAAATCTGCTAGGCCTACTTCAGCCTGTTATACATATTGCTAGCCAATACGTTTGAGCATAAAATAAATCTAAAATTTCCTTGCTCCGAGTGAATAACGGCTATATTTCATCGAGTGGATTAAAGACTTAAGTATTTTCACCCACTCGATAAAATATGGCCGTTATTCACTCGGAGCAAGCAAATATCCTCTCTGTATGTAAGACCAGACATACATCACTAAAAAATGATAAGAACCTTTCAGGTTTTTGTTCTCATGATTGTTTTTGGTGTTTACGGTACAGCAACACAAGTGGATTATTTAGTGCCGATGCAGTTGGAGTAAAGTGACTTGCTCAACGACACACCACGGTATCCGACCTGCGCAGATCCAATGGTAGGATTCGAACCCAGACCCTTTTGGTTGCGCGTCCGGCTCGCTAGCTACTGTGCCACCTCATATCTTGCCTTCATTAGTCACCTCTAACGATATGCAGAAGGGCGTATCAGGATTAATGATAATCTAGTGGATTAATCTAGTTCCTGAAACTCGGGACTATGCATCTAGTGAATTAGTCTAGTTCCTGAAGCTCGGGGATTCATTCTGCGAAACAGAAATATTTTGATGTGAACTGCATGAAGAAACTTTATGATAATGTACCACCTAGAAAATGTTAGACTTTCTGAGGGAATGCGGTTTATATATATATATATATATATATATATATATATATATATATATATATATATATATATATATATATATATTAACAATTTTACATGTGTTACCTTTATCTTGTACTTTATATACATTTTTTTAAATTGACAATTTTTCTGTTATATTTTTATCTTGTTGTACTTCATGTTTACATTTATTTCGAGGACTTTATCTTCCTAAATTTTTCTGCAATATAATTTTACATTTTTCAGACTTTACCCTTTAGTTGTTATCAAATAGCCACTATTGTGCTGATGTGCCGTAAAACGCTACTACATAGATACATACACGCATCTATTCTTCAAATTATTAATTAGGTGCAAGCTTGCACAGATAAATACATACATTAAAATTATTAATTAGGTGCAAGCTTGCATAGATAAATACTTGATTGGGGGACAGAAAAATGTACATGTAGCTACTTAGTTACATGTAGTTTGCCATACAAAATGTATAGAGTAATAAATCTGTGTGAAATTAACATAATGACGTCATTATTCGTGATTTCGTTGTTATTATAAATCTATGAATTTAAATACTCAAAGAGCAACAACTTTTCTGTCGATTCCATAGACTTTCCCATCCACAAATTTAGACACCAATGTCGTTTTTCGCAAATTCATGAAAATTAATTCTCACGAAAAGAAATTATTTTGAAACAGTTAGAACTCTAATTGTTTTCTATGTAAGATATTGTTTCCTTTTAAACAAGAACGGGATGTGAGAACTTTGGGAATATTTTGATATATTAAGGTAAACGAGTAAAGACATTTTTTTGTTGTCCATATGCCGGTATACTTGTCCACGTTCATTGTACATGAGAGACTACAGTACTTATATAGCAAAAAACAATGGAAGACTGTATATTTACCTATTAACTCAAGGCACTGCACATATGTTTTTAATTGACAGTTGTTTTCTTAATTGTTTGCTGCTTAAGCATTATATAAATAGTGACGACTCGAAACACTAACATAACTGTCTTCCACTTAACTACAAGGATTTCATCTTGTCTTTAAGTAAATCAACATTTGTTACTTCTTGCTTCATTTGGATGCTTCACCTTGCTCCAAGAAAGGTAAACCATATGTATGAATTCGAGTATATTTCTAGCTCAAATATCTGGGATCAGACAACCATTCATTTTCCTATATATTATATACATACATTTCTCCATGCTGAACTCAGAGCAAAATTCCTATCCAACTTAGATTCCAAGGGGTGGCAGTGCCATTACAGACTATTATACACACAAAGACTTGAGAGCACTTGTCCACCATATTTACATTTAACAGCTGATCAACATATACCGGGCTCGAGGGTTCTTTTCCCGCATGAATCGGGACATAGATTGTGACCACATCACACACTGACTTTGTATGTGCATATCCGCAAGATTGCTTTTACAACCACAATAAAACGCATCTAAAAAAATACACGAATTTTTTCCCAAATATACCATAGAAGAAATAATTTCCTTTTAGGAATATTTCACAATGACTGGCAAAGTCAAAGAAACCCTCCAAATGTATATATCAACTACTTAGCTGGGTGCTGACCTGGAAGCATTTTATCCTGGTCTGACTCCGTCTCAAACACAAATTTTGTGAACGCCGCCAGAAGCACTGAAACAATTTTGTAACTGTTGTCTTTACATTCGAATCTCTATTAGAAACAGAAAGTTACTTGCTGAATATGGCGCAGATAAGGAAGGTTTCCGCTAACATTATAAGATGGTAGAATGAGCTCTAGAGTATTCAAATGACTCAAGACACCATATATAACTGAAGAAACATTTACTGCACCAATACTTTATAGTTTAATTCATCAAGTTTTCAATGGATTACTGAATATTATTATGGGGTGCACCAACATCTGTGATAATCTTGGAGATTAACGGAATCAAAACTGTCAAGGGAATTTTTATTGGTACCAACAACCCCAATGTTGTAAGAGATTACTGTAATGTAATTGACGTTAAGCAGGATCTCATTGAAACACATATCCTTAGGGGACAATGCTTGCCGTGTGTCCAATAAGAAATTCTGTCAGTGAATAATAACCGTCGATTTCTGAAATTATTTTACTGGTACCATGCCATGATCATCACACATCTGAATTACAACAGGAAAAACAAATAGTACCCATTCTCTCCCTAGTCCTATCGCTTATAGTGACCTTTAAAAATGTATAAGATTCCACCATACATGAAGAAATATGCAAATTGTCCGTCCGTTGAAGAAAGAAGGTAAGAGATATTTCTGGAGGTTATTGCTCATAACACATTCATATCCATTGAATTTTACTTGTGAAACATACCAATGTATAGGATAAACATTGAAACAAGATTTTAAAAAAATGTTGTACCGTATGTTCTACGCCTCATTTCAGACGGACATACATAATTCTGAAACCATCCGACATTTTTTAACTCTGCGAGATCGGTGATAAACTTCACCTACTTGGAGTTGATATGATTTTGAGCTCACATGGCCGTATGACCAAGTGAGTTTATGATATTGCCTTGCGTCCGTTGTCTGTCCGTCCTTTAACAATTGCTTGTTACTACTCTGGAGGCCATATTTATGGTCTAATTGTGATCAGACTTGGAATATGGGCTTATATCAGACTTGGAATATGGGCTTATATCAGACTTGGAATATGGGCTTATATCAGCAGGATCTGGCATAGATTCGATCATGAACGAGATCTACATATATGAATGGGGTGATCTTGCGTCTTATTGTCTGAGCTTGTTACTACTCTAGAGACCATATTTCTGACCCGATTTTAATTAAACACAGAATATGCGCTTATATCGTCAAGATATCAGATGAGTTTTATAACGAGATCCACGCATATTAAGGAGGTGATCTTGTATCTAATTGGCTAAGCTTGTTACCACTCTGGAGGTCATATTTCCGATCCAGTTTTGATCAAACTTAGAAAATAGATTTATATCCTCAAGATCTTGCGCGAGCTTGTTAATGGGCGAAGTACATGTAAATGAGATGATTGTCATGTGATTGGGTGAGCTTTGTACCATTCTAGAGACTGTATTTCTGATCCTGTTTTGATCAAATGTGATGAATAGTCTTAAAGCAATAAGATCTCAGACAGATACAATTATGAACTAGATCCACGCATAATAATAAGGCGATCTTGAATATGATTGGCTGATATTGACAACACTTTAGCGACCCTATTTCTGATCAGATTTTGAATAAACTTGGCAAAAAGGCTTTATGTTATCAAGATGTCCAATGAGTTTTATTTTATCTTCCATATTCATGAGGTTATCTTTCACCTGATCGGCTGTGTTTCATACCACTCGAGGGACGGCATTTCAGACCCGACTTTATTCAGACGTGATAAATAGTCTAGTAGGAGCATTATTTTGTTAGGATTTTGTTATGGGCCAGACCTTCGCATGTTGATGAGTTGATGTTGCATCTGATCGACTGAGGTTTTAACCATTCTAGAGATTATATTTTTGATTGTATTTTTGATCAAACTTGGTACAAAGACTTAAATCATCAATGTCTTGGACGAGTATGATTATGAGCGAGATCCACGCATATAAATGAGATGAGCTTGCATATGATTGGCTGAGCTTGTCCACACTCTTGCAACTCTATTTCTAATCAGCTTGTGATCACACTATACCATTAAGCTGTTGAGTGAGTTTGATTATAACAAAGATCTACGCATATTTATAAGGTATTCTTGTGCCTGATTGGTTGAGCTTATACCGAATTTCGATCGGATTTTGCTCCAACATGGTAGATAAGCTTTTAGCATCATGGTCTTCTGTAATAAGTGAGATCTGTGTTAATGAGACGATTTTGCATCTGATTGACTGAGTTTGTTACCTCTTTAGAGACTGTATTTCTCAATCAATTTCGATAAAACTTGGTAATGTTGGTTGGTAATGTTGGTTGGTTCAATGGTTTGTTCGTTTCTAACGGCACTTTCATGCCCAGGAAATGCGAGCTATATGCCTTTCCCAAGAGCTTACTGAGGCAGCTGACTCGGGCTGGTCTGGGCGGGTATCGAACCCGCGACCTTCGGTTTACGAGTCTGACACACATCAGACTGAACTAGCATGGCTCTCTAAATATCATTATATCATCAAAATCTTGGATGAGTTCGATTATGAATGAGATCTATGCATATTAATTATGCCTTTATCTTTGAAACCAATTTTTGTCAGACTATAGTAAAATTAGTAAATATGACATGATACAAAGGTCGCGAGATCGGTTACATAAGGTTGTCTTCTTACAATGCGACACAATCCAACCTTGTGAAATGGTCAACTGTTGAGTTATATAAGACATGCGAGAGATATCTGGTCAACTTGGGCCTCTTGCTAACGTCTTTAAATTAAAACCAAACCCGGAATTTCGACGGTCGAAATTATGAATTGTCAGTAACTTTGAAATCTGAAGCCAAAACAATGCATGATTTATGGAATTGTAAGATTGTCGTCAAAGGACATTGATCAGTTTCTAGACGCTTATTTCAATTGTTACTGACGTTGCGTTGGATGAACTCGATTTCCAAGGAAACTGAGAAAAATGTATACAAAACAAATGATGTTAATCTAGAATAAGGGATTTACCAGACAAAAGATTTTTGAGCTTATTTTTTATCGAATTTGTGTAGCGGTCGTTCAAAAGTCTGATATAGTCTTGTAGGTAATGAATTGGTGTTGTTCTTGTCTTGTAGGTAATGAATTGGTGTTGTTCTTGTCTTGTAGGTAGTGAATTGGTGTTGTTCTTGTCTTGTAGGTAATGAATTGGTGTTGTTCTTGTAATTACTTTTGAATTTTTCAATTTTCGCTGTGCAAATATTCTACATTCATCTCTATACCATTCCACATTCGTTCATAGCTTAGAGTATCCTATGATTTATTCCGTATTACCCCAATGCTAAGCCTCATTTCATTCACATATTCATCTGCGCTGAAGCAGATTATGATATACATGCTATATGAAACATTTTGGAACTTGTTCATTTGGAAATTTGGACATTTTCATGGTTTTGGCTTACAGTTTAGTGCTTAAGTCCGTTTAAACGTTTGAATGAATGATATGTCCCACACTCGTGCTAAATGTTAAATTCTGACAATGTTTTCAGTAGTAGTTCGATGTACCCTGGATAACACGTTGTACATTTTCAGCGGTAGTTCAATGTAGCCTGGATAACACGTTGTACATTTTCAGCGGTAGTTCAATGTAGCCTGGATAACAGGTTGTACATTTTCAGCGATAGTTCCATACAGCCTGGATAACACGTTGTTTAAAGACCCACTTCGAACCCTCTTTTCACACATTTATGATTGTTTTTTCCTGTGTGTACGCTTTTTTAAATTTTTTTTATTACGGCTTTATGGAAAGTTATTATTCTCAGCACTTCATCCACTATGGTACGTTCTCAAATAAACCAACTCGTTTGACATAGTCAACATATAGATGATATGATCGATGCAGATTATAGAGCATGTACAACATAGGTACGAGATAAAACAGTGTGGCTCACTCTCTTGTAAAGGTTTGGTCTTCATAATTGTTTTGTTTCAAAAAACATCATAGTACACGCAACATCGTAATAGTTGTATGCCCATCAGAAAGCGCATACACTACTATTTCGCTGACGCCGTATTGTCTTTTGAGAAGAATAACTCGTTTTCTCGAAACGCGTAGGGAATTAAAGGTAATCATGCTAATTATCACGCTTTATTGTAGCAAATCAATCCTGAATTGCTACAATAAAAAATTATAATTAGCATGATTACAGCAAAGAAAATATTGGTTGTATTTTATAGGATCCACTCATCTATAAACAAAAATTTTTTAAAAAAATGTCGCTCTTTATATTTGCTTTTTAAGAAATTCCAGTATAGTAAAGAAAAGCTTACCAAAACAGTCAATCACTTTGTAAGTAATTGTACAATTTTTGGTTCATGTATTGTAATTCAATAATTGACTTTTTTAATAACTATAATTCTAATGTTCATAGACTTTCATTTCCGTTAAAGCCAATAGATAATATTGCTTAACGTTTGCTCTCTTTCTAAAACTATATTTAAATGTGACTTTAGCGTCATACATACGGCTACAATTTTAAGTTATTCTCCATCCACCTCGCTTACATCGGATCATCTCAACTGGAACACACCCGGTCCTTTCCGACAATTATCGGAAAATCACATCGGAAATACAACAGTATACCGCTATTAATTATACTGTACCTTGTTCACCAAATGACGTCATGTACACATCACACAACATCATAGCGTTCATTATAAGGAACTCGACTAAGATGACTTATTCTTAACCGAAATGTTACCAGGCTTTTTATTAAACATGAACTCACTAGAGAACTTCCTTCTACTGAACTTAGGGAAATAATTCCAGGCTTTTTTTTTATTAACATGAACTCACTAGAGAACTTCCTTCTACTGAACTTACGCAAATAATTCCAGGCTTTTTTTTATTAACATGAACTCACTAGAGAACTTCCTTCTACTGAACTTACGCAAATAATTCCAGGCTTTTTATTAAACATGAACTCACTAAAGAACTTCCTTCTACTGAACTTACGCAAATAATTCCAGGCTTTTTATTAACATGAACTCACTAGAGAGCTTCCTTCTACTGAACTTAGGCAAATAATTACATAAAAGTATTATAATGATTTTGACATGTTTCTATTTTGCTTTGTGTACTTAGCGTGTGACAAAGTTCTCATCCAGTTTCAGGCGATTTCCCTCTTTTTACGCTGTATCACTCCATCGCGGTATTTCAAAGACGAAATTTGTAGGAAAGCCATAAAGTTTTCCGATTGCAGATATTTTGTACAGCTGGTTAGTATTGTGTAGTCTCGACAACTCGGTGTCCGCATAAATATGTTGGAGAATTACCTTTCTTCGCCTAAAATGTATCACAACACCAGTGAGTATTACTATATTTTATGATATAATCTAAAAATTCACCACAGTTTGAGCGGACGAAATTCAACCATTTGGACTGATTGGTTTCAAAGTATAGCCACTAGTCTAAATTTACATGGCAAAATACCATAAGGTCATCCAGCAACTTTTCACACTTTTCGACTCAAAAAGTTACCTACTCCACTTTAAATGGTCTATTCGGCCCCTTCAGAAATGAACCTCAGCACACCTTTTACAAATAATATTCCTCCGCCAGTTGTCAAACCACAAAATTGAGATGAATATTTTAGGAAGCTTACGAGTGGCATTTTTCAAATACACAGTCGCTGATAATTAAAATTGTATTAAAGACCGTATCTAAAATAACTGGTTTAAAAAGATCTATTTTTTTAATGCCATTATTTGACATGAACTCATAAACCACATTTCCAAATGCGGAATGATACCTAAAGATACAGGTTCTAATCAGAAAGCAAGATACAGATTGCCAAACACTAGTTTAATGAACTTTGAAATTTTAGTTCCATTAAGTGATAAACATTCCTTTGATAAACCTTCAAATCTTGCATTGCTCTTTTAAAATAAATGTACAATTATCAACTGTGTGGAAGCTTGCAGAGATAATTGACTGATTTTTGCACTTGCAGTGCCTTTTGTAACTATTTATCTTCACGAAGTCTGTCATTCAATATACTTTAAGAATTTCCAGTGCGATAAAATCCCAGTAATAGCATCGGCATCAACTGTTATCCAAGGTTCTGACATAGTAAGACGAGAGGAAATACTAATACACTCGAGTTAAACATATGAAAGTTTAAAATGGAAGTGATGTACCCCGTAACGCAAGGGTTTGGTGCTAGCATAACTATGTGTTTTTACCCAGGTATGATATGTTACCAATCGAAGATTCGACACATTTTATATTATGACTATTTTCTCATTTGCATTCATCAGCCTACTTAAGTGGAAGTTGCTTGAAGAAGCACATTTCTGATCAGACCTTTATATCTGAATTGTCCCATACCTGAGGACAACAGGTTACAGATATGGAAAGACAGTTCCATTTGACATACTCGTATTATCTTGGAGGTTGTAAATCTGGAGTTTAGGTAAAATTCGACATGATAGCAACAATTCGATATGTAAGACACGAAATGCTATTTCCAAATAAAATCGCAAAAACATTTTTTTTTAATTGGATTGGAAACGAGTATTACGTTTATTTTTAATATTATATTAATACGAATTTTCATAATTTGTGAACTGGAAATAATTGATTGAACTGACATGCAAAGGATGTTTCGAGAGACATTGGTACCCGACTTTTATTGACAAGCCAATACCATCATTATGACCAAAACATTTGAGCTAAATTTAGACGCTTGCTTGTTCTACTGGTAAGTATGGCCACCTCGCACAATATAAATATACATTTTTCTTCAACTTTGTTATTATTTTCATGTGCTGTTTTATCTTGAATATAGAAGGAGAATTATGTTACTAATGATATTTTCTGTGAGAATATACATAAAACACAGCAGAACATGCACGGTAAATGGCTGATATTGTCGCGCGGGATAGAGTAAGAAATCTACTACTTCAATCTGTTATACCTATTGCTGGTTAATACTTTTGAGTATAATATAAAATGAGTCAATAACGGATATATTCTCAAGTATTTTCTGAATTTTTCACCAACTTGTTGAAATATATCAGTTATTCACTCGATGAAATATATCGGTTATTCACTCGATGAAATATATCAGTTATTCACTCGTTGCAAGTAAAAATCAGCTCTATATCCCAAGTGGACCGTCTGTGCCGTGGAGTCGGGGGGGGGGGGGGGGTCGGTAACGTCAAAGGTATAGACATGCAACGATAGCTGACGGTTTCTGACAATAACATACTGTTAATTTTGTCTGTGCAAGCAGTACAACCCACAAACAGCATTTAGTGTCGACGATCATTACATGCGATTAGTTCGTTCACATCGCTATAGTAATATCAGGTGATTGGTTGATTCCTTTTGATATAGTACACGTGGTCTTTGTCTTCTGTCAGCAGTTTACTTGCATAAATCTACAGCAATAAAAACAAATTAAATACCCACTTTTACAATAAAAATATAAGCAACCCCCACCCCAACCCCCAAAAACAAACAAACAAAAAATGCACACCCTTAAGCTATAAAGCAACAATGTCTGTCATAACAGGAAACAGTCTTTCGATTATGTTGAATTTTGAGCCATGAAATAGGACAGATTCAACATTTAGCCTTGTGAAAATTGTAAGTTCAACCGTGACCATGTCCCTAAAACTTTGATGTCAGTAAATAAACAGATACAATTCAATCGTATTCGTACAGATTGCTTACTTGTAAAGTTATTTATAGGTTCAGTTATTGATGCCTAAAGTTTGTATTGTCAGTCAAAACTCACTTGCATATATGCAAAAGTTGGAAAACGGCGCGGGGGAAAAAAAAGACAGCAATGAGTGTCCTTACGTTTCGACCAAAAGAAGGTCTTTGTCGGGGGACAACAGAAAATAACACACACACACACACACACACACACACACACACACACACACACACACACACACACACACTGTGACAATCGTAGATAATAAATATTTATATTTTGACACAGAGAAGCAAAATTATCTAAAATAATGAAAAATGTAAAATAAAAGAAGTAGAACAAAATAATAGAAGAATTACATATAGGTCTAAAAATGAATCTAGCAGCTATGTAAACAACGAATAAGTTGGGAATTTTCAGGGTTCATATTTTTTGCATTTATTGTATTCCTCATTTAATTTCATTCTATATTTGCAGTGTTTTGTATTATCTTTTGATACACAGAGAATTGATTTAATTTCGTAGACATTAAATTTCGTGGCTATGCGGAATATTTACATATTCGTCGGTACTTACAACCGTGGATTGGGGCAGGAGTCTTTTTGTTGCCACTGCAGCAACATTATTTGGTGGGTCTTTAAATTTGTGGTTTTAAGCAAGCACGAAATCCACGAAAGTTGGTATCCCAGGAAGGGTTGGAAATTTACAGTATTTTTTGCTGGCATATCTCTACACCTCAATGCATTCAGATATTCAGTTGCATTTATGCATTTCATGCTCTTTAAACTGTACAAAAACCGCTATTGAGCGCATCTGTCTTATAAGTGGGTGTTTGGCACACAGCGTCATTCTAGAGTAAAGTAAAACAGAGAAGTGTGCGATATCTACTAGCTTCATGCCAGAAGTCTAATTCAATAGGAGGAAGACTGTCTCTAGTTTATTCTTTAAGTATATAGGATGATAGGAAAGAACTGAATCAGAAGACGTTCACACGTTATGGTCAAGCTCTAAATCACTCACGGCCGTGATTATCGGCCATCCATCCATCGTCAACTTGGTAGTTTCTTCCTTCTCAGTTATCTGTGTATGTGTTTCACACTGTGTTTCCATACAGCAATGACAGAAATAAGCTCCTTTGTTTACAAAAATATAAAGTCTATTAATTATATTCGTGTTGAAAGTGCCTTAAACACCCACTAAAGAAAAGATTTTTTTTTCCAAAATGAAAAGTATGTTCCGCTAGAGCAGTGGTTCCCAACCTTCTTGCGTATGAGGACTCCGTTTTTAACTTCAAAACATTGCACGGACCCCACATGCTAATAGTTGTACTTTTAGGCTGTGGCGGGGATAAACATTTAGCAGCTTGGTGCGCTAAATACGAACATGCCTTGCTCGCAGCGGCGGGGATCACAGAGGAAAGCAAGAGCTGGCTGGAGGAGCAATACGTGCTGCAAAGCTATGTGAATTCGCCGACCCCTTGGAATAATCATGCGGCCCCCCAGGGGTCCGCGGCACACAGGTTGGGAACCACTCCGCTAGACAATCAGGATAATTGTATGCTAGGAGTTTAAGTTTTGTTTCAGCAATGAGATCAACTGCTCGTGTTCCGCTATAGAATACCGGTTTGAAAACTCAAGAGACAATTAGCGTGTATACTTGTCTCCACTATGATCAAATAGTACCAAGCTATATGCGTGTAGCAAAAGCTATTCTCTAATCAAGGCCAAGTTCGAATTCCACAAGCTGCCATAATTTTCCAGCTAATATCTGAGTCCATACATGATACATTTGCCTTCATTTCGACGCTTTGGTCCTGAAAACAGATCAAACCTGGATTGGCAAATCTTGTGGAAAAAAAAAAAAATTATTGGCATCAAACAGTCAGATCTTTTAAACAAAAAGGAAGGTCTAGAAAAATTAGGACCTTACTTGTTATACAAATTTCTTGTGTTCGGTTCCCGGGGTCAAGACGATGCCTATACATCGAAGTCAAGACGATGCCTATACATCGGGATCGAGACGATGCCTATACATTTGTCGGTTGAGACGATGGCTATACATAGGTCGGTTGAGACGATGCCTATACATAGTGATCGAGACGATGCCTATACATTTGGATCGAGACGATGCCTATACATTGGTCGGTTGAGACGATGCCTATACATTGGGATCGAGACGACGCCTATACATTGGGATCGAGACGATACCTATACATTTGTGGGTCGAGACGATGCCTATACATCGGGATCGAGACGATGCCTATACATTGGTGGGTTGAGACGATGCCTATACATTGGGATCGAGACGATGCCTATACATCGGGATCGAGACGATGCCTATACATTGGTTGGTTGAGACGATGCCTATACATTGGGATCGAGACGATGCCTATACATTTGTGGGTCGAGACGATGCCTATACATTGGGATCGAGACGATGCCTATACATTGGTGGGTTGAGACGATGCCTATACATTGGGGTCGAGACGATGCCTATACATCGGGACCGAGACGATGCCTATACATCGGGATCGAGACGATGCCTATACATTGGTCGGTTGAGACGATGCCTATGCATTGGGATCGAGACGATACCTATACATTTTTGGGTCGAGATGATGCCTATACATTGGTGGGTTGAGACGATGCATATACATTGGGATGGAGACGATGCCTATACATTGGGATCGAGACTATGCCTATATATTGGGATCGAGACGATGCCTATGCATTGGGATCGAGACGATGACTATACATTGGGATCGAGACGATGCCTATACATTGGGATCGAGACGATGCCTATACATCGGGGTCGAGACGATGCCTATACATTGGGATCGAGTCGATGCCTATACATTGGGATCGAGACGATGCCTATACATTGGGATAGAGACGATGCCTATACATTTGTGGGTCGAGACGATGCCTATGCATTGGGATCGAGACGATGCCTATACATTGGGATCGAGACGATGACTATACATTGGGATCGAGACGATGCCTATACATTTGTGGGTCGAGACGATGCCTATACATTGGGATGGAGACGATGCCTATACATTGGGATCGAGACGATGCCTATACATTGGGATCGAGACGATGCCTATACATTGGGATCGAGACGATGCCTATATATTGGTCGGTTGAGACGATGCCTATACATTGGGATCGAGACGATGCCTATAGTACATTGGGATCGAGACGATGCCTATACATTGGGATCGAGACGATACCTATACATTGGGATCGAGACGATGCCTATACATCGGGATCGAGACGATGCCTATACATCGGGATCGAGACGATGCCTATACATTGGTCGGTTGAGACGATGCCATGCCTATACATTGGGATCGAGACGATACCTATACATTGGTGGGTGGAGACGATGCCTATACATTGGGATCGAGACTATGCGTATACATTGGGATCGAGACTATGCCTATACATTGGGATCGAGACTATGCCTATACATTGGGATCGAGACTATGCCTATACATTGGGATCGAGACTATGCCTATACATTGGGATCGAGACGATGCCTATACATTGGGATCGAGACGATGCCTATACATTGGTGGGTGGAGACGATGCCTATACATTGGGATCGAGACTATGCCTATACATTGGGATCGAGACTATGCCTATACATTGGGATCGAGACGATGCCTATACATTGGGATCGAGACGATGCCTATACATCGGGGTCGAGACGATGCCTATACATTGGGATCGAGTCGATGCCTATACATTGGGATGGAGACGATGCCTATACATTGGGATGGAGACGATGCCTATACATTGGGATCGAGACGATGCCTATACATTGGGATCGAGACTATGCCTATACATTGGATCGAGACGATGCCTATACATTGGGATCGAGACGATGCCTATACGTTGGGATCGAGACGATGCCTATACATTGGGATCGAGACGATGACTATACATTGGGATCGAGTCGATGCCTATACATTGGGATCGAGACGATGCCTATACATTTGTGGGTCGAGACGATGCCTATGCATTGGGATCGAGACGATGCCTATACATCGAGGTCATATACTGAATAAAAAGTAAAGTGGATATCTACGGTGATGAATAATGTTGTATCTCCAATAGACCTAGGTTTATATGGCCCACTTACCCGGAGTATGAATACAATCAATAAACAATGGCTTTGCATGTACTCTTATTTATGACACGGATTTATCAGTTGCTATAGAGATCAATCTGAAAATCATTGTACAATTTTAAATTAAGACTCTAAATCACGTTTTTTGCTTTCTTTTTTTTAACATAAAGCATAAATTAAAAATCCATATCCTCGAACTATAGGATGTGTTGATCTACGTACGGATAAAACAACCCTGAATTTGTGTTCCGGCATCGGAGAAGATGTAGAGAAAAGACACGCTTGCATGGGCTTGGAGGAGAAACATCGGAAAAGGTCTAGAGAAAAGACACCCGTCCAGGGGGCTTCGATGAGTCGTCAGAGGCAAGTTTGGCCTTAATACGATGCATGAGGAAACAATTCGGCAGTTAGGCTGGTCAGCAGAGTACGAACCTCCTCGTGGGTGTTGTGGACCCAATTTTTTAAAGAAGAATGATACTTTGAGTAATGAGACGAAAGGAATTTATGAAGGGGGTTTTCAGCTGACGACTCTCTTTGCCTTGCCGGCGTCTAACTTTAATACATCTGTACAGTATAAACGGGATGACATTTTTAGATCTTCGGGACCAATTAAAGCAGATATTTTATTAGTAGACCAAACTATTTTCTAATTTACTATAATTACCTCTTCAGCGAGGTACACATTTCATGATCTTTTTTGTAGCTTTCCGTGTTAATTTCATGTTGGCAGAATCTGGATACACTAGTAAATTTAGACGCAGTGCTATCTTTTTTTTTCCGCCCTTTGGTCAACGTTCAGATCTATGTTTCATGGTAATAGCACGCTTTCTCTGGAGTCTTTTTGTAGGAAATATTATCTGCACCCCCTTTATTGACAACCCTGTTTGATATTGGCAAGCTAGCTGACGCTTTAAACCTCAGATTGCACATACCGACAATCATATATCAACACCACCAACTTACTGACCGTAAATCGATCAAAGTTTAGAAAGTGTGGAGGGGGGGGGGGGATTTACTCTGCCTAATAATAGAGCATGAAAATCGAAATAAAGAGATTCACCCTCAAATCAGTGTTGTTTCTTCTTACAGATGACTTCAGGCCTAAGGACTAGATATTGCTCCATCAGACAATCTTGCGACAACAAATCCAAGTCATCATTAATTGGTCTCTGTAATTAGTAGGGGTGAAACGATACACCTGTGCCGCGTATCGATACGATTCACGATACACAGCCTACGATACGATACATTATCGATTCTCAGTTTAAAGAATAAGAAGGCAAACGACTAACAATCATTCATGATGGCTGAAGATTAAAATACCTTATATAGGGTAGATATCGTTTTGTATCGATTCTTCACCTCTTGTATTGATAAGTGTATCGATATGGCAAAAGTATCGATCCATCGATATATCGATGAATAGTTTCAACCCTGGAAATTAGCATACGTAGCAATCCGATTTGTCTGATACTTCCATGGTGCACATATGGCGAAATAAATTTTTCTAGATTATTTAAAACAGATAATATTATTACATATCAATAAATGAATCAAACAATCACTTTGCATAGGGTTTGATTTTTAAAGAAAAAGAATTTCCCAGCTTTTCCTCACTGTTTACCCTGGTTGTTTAAAACAGACCTTGTATATCTTGGATTTTGTTCAAATAACGTTTAATTCTCTTTATTATGGTGTATAATTGATGGGTGTAATATGGGTTACAAAGAATCAGGCTTGGCCATAATTCAGATGTGCACCTCTCAAAAGACTGCTAGCTCCGCTTGGTCATTTTCACTTCCTGGACTTCAAAGGTAAATTGGAAAAATACGAGCCGATAACTTTCTTACTTTTTATATATTTAGTCATTCATTCATTGCACTTTCAGAAGCTGGTATTGTCTAGTTTAGCAAAATTAATTTTCCCTGTTTTAATAACTGCTAAAGTTAGTGTAATTTGGACTAGTTTCAGGCTCATTTTTCGATCACATGGGAGCAGCCATTTTGTCAGCTGTCTGCTTTAGATAGTGTATAGTTTCCATAATTACCACATGTAAGGAAATTTCAATCACAGTACTTGAAAGTAGCATAGAGGTATGCCAACATTCTCTCCATTGTACATATTGTCAATGCAAACAACTTCACCTTATACAGGTCCCAATCTCAGAAGTAAACAATAACTGTAGAGCGCTATCTCAGTCGGTCTATCGATCCCATTATCGATCTGTCTGTCTATCTATTAATGGTTACTGTAAACAGAAAGACAGACAGACAGACATGCATCATGCATATAATAGATATGTACCTGCTTAGATTTTACAGTTTATTATTCCGACAACATTCATTTCCGTATCAAATGAAAACGTTCTTGATCTCTTCGATAATTATTTTATAAGTAAATGCCAACAAAGGTAATTGTATACTAAAACTTATCTGCGGGAAGAACAATGAATTACTTAGTTCGTTGAGAAACAACATATGGTGTATATCGACATCTCATGTCTTAAGCTTTTTTCTTCGATCGACTGCAAATACATATATAAAATTAAAATATTGTATGACCTTGACAAGTAAGGAAGTACTTGAAAGGAATAATTTAGTAATCTGTAGAAATCAACTACTGTAAAGATAGTCTGTTTGCCGTACTCCATTGACCATAGAATATAAATGGGATGAAAATTACAGGGCAAATCCAAAAAATGTCACGCATGTTTATAAGAACAAACTCTGACATGTACATTTAACGATTATTAAGTTTCAAGTTATATATAAAAAGAAAAAAATATATATTCTCTGAGGAAATCGGTTTATGTGTATCTAGCACAACTGGTTGCCCGTACAGCCCGCAAGGATCGTTGACCTTCAAACAGAAAGTAAATATTGAAAGTAGATAATATTTTCAACATATGTGAATGAAATTATTTTTACTTCAAGCGAGAAGCTGCACATGTGTTTTCACAGACAGTTCTTATCAGGTAGATATCACCAGCACTTATCACGCTTTATATCATATCATTTCACATTTATTTACTGTTAAAATAAATTAATTTTGCAGGAACGCTTTCAAGTTCGCATACATTCTCAATGATTTTCATTTGTATACTTTTGATCCTCAGAGAACTATACGGAATTACACGATAATTTCCATGCTGCCATTACTTACCTATTCTCAAACACTGATCAAAACTATAATAATCAAAGGGTCACGGGTTCGATACCCGCCCAGGCCACTCAGGATCGGCTCCCTAGGTGTGTCCTTGGAAAAGGCACGTAGCTACCATTTCCTCGGCATGATATAGCCAATAATGTGTTGAAAGTGCCGAAAAAAACAAAGAACCAACCTTTGAGTGGTAAAATCAGAAGAGAGTTTTAAATTGCTTTAAATTAACGGTTACAAAACGTTACGTAATCCCACACTAATGTATTTCGATAGATAAGAGCAAAGCAATAATAGAGTGATTATATCGGGAAAATGCATTAAATGTATTTACTTATCTTCAGAGATGGGGTCATTTCAACAATTAATATGCCTTAATTTGCAAAGAAATGGCAATAGGATCGGACAAAATCTTATCCCAACTTATAGAGGATATTTTCCCTTAACATAATTAATTATTCATCAAGCACAAGAAGGTATACATTTTCACAAATAAAGTAGCCATAATGCTATCTGCATAAAAGGATAAATCGTATTAGAAGTAGATAGAGAGGAATATAAAAAAATGTGGAAAAAGTAAGGAGATGGAGTAGACAACAGAACAGTGCAGTGAACAAGAACATTGGAAATGTGAAAGCATTAAACAGTACAAACATTGTGAACACCGGAAATGGAAAGCATTTAACAGTACAAACATTATGAACACTGGAAACGTGAAAGCATATAACAGTAGCAAAATGTATGAACACTGGAAACGTGAAAGCATTTAACAGTACAAACATTATGAACACTGGAAATGTGAAAGCATTTAACTGTAGCAAAATGTATGAATACTGGAAATGTGAAAGCATTTAACAATACAAAAATGTATGAATACTGGAAATGTGAAAGCATTTAACAAGACAAAGATGTGTGAACATTGGAAATGTAAAAGCATTTAACACTAGCAAAATGTATTAACACTGGAAATATGAAAGCATTTAACAGTACAAAAATGTATGAACACTGGAAACATGGACGCATTTAACAGTACAAAAATGTATGAGCACTGGAAATATGAAGGCATTTAACAGCAAAAGGTATGAACACTGGAAATGTGAAAGCATTTAACAATACACAAATGTATGAACACTGGAAATGTGAAAGCATTTAACAAAACAAAAATGTATGAACACTGGAAATGTGAAAGCATTTAACAATACAAAGATGTGTGAAAACTGGAAATGTAAAAGCATTTAACATTAGCAAAATGTATTAACACTGGAAATATGAAAGCATTTAACAGTACAAAAATGTATGAACACTGGAAACATGGACGCATTTAACAGTACAAAAATGTATGAGCACTGGAAATATGAAGGCATTTAACAGCAAAAGGTATGAACACTGGAAATGTGGACGAAAGCCTAAATCAGGTACTTTTATTTTCAACAATTTGCAACATTTCTTCAATTCATTTAAAATGTATGAATTATTTCAGATTCATATCGAAATTAGTTGAAATTAGAACAGCTACTGCATGTACTGATTCAACATATGCTGTTTTAAATGGAACTTTGTTATCGATAAATTCCTTCTCTGTTTTTGTTGAATCATTGTAGATGGACCTTGTAAAGTTTACGATATCTTCAAGCTGTTCTGGAACGTTAGCAGAATACAAATTTGCATATTTTAAATACATCAAATACGTAATGTGTTCCTTCATCATACTGTACTGATTAACCATTGCATATTTTACATACATGAAATACGTATTGTGTTCCTTTGTCATACTGTACTGATTAACCATTGCATATTTTATATACATGAAATACGTAATGTGTTCCTTTGTCATACTGTACCGATTAACCATTGCATATTTACACACATCAAATACGTAATGTGTTCTTTCATCATACTGTACTGATTAACCATTGCATATTTTACATTCATGAAATACATAATGTGATCCTTTGTCATACTGTACCGATTGACCATTGCATATTTACATACATGAAATACGTAATGTGTTCCTTCATCATTCTGTACTGATTGACCATTGCATATTTACATACGTGAAATACGTAATCTGTTCTTTCATCATACTGTACTGATTAACCATTGCATATTTTACATACATGAAATACGTAATGTGTTCCTTTGTCATACTGTACCGATTGACCATTGCATATTTACATACATGAAATACGTAATGTGTTCCTTCATCATACTGTACTGATTAACCATTGCATATTTTACATACATGAAATACGTAATGTGTTCCTTTGTCATACTGTACCGATTGACCATTGCATATTTACATACATGAAATACGTAATGTGTTCCTTCATCATACTGTACTGATTAACCATCTGGATATCAGGGAAGATGCTGTTTATTTAATGTTATTATCATTGAAAGTAATCTCTAAATCTCAGTCTTTTCTTAGCATTGGAATATATCTGTTTTAATGTTTAAAATCAGCAATTGTATTCTATTGAATGTCATTCATTGACACAACTAGCTTTGACCACACTTTTGTCTTGTCAAAACTTATAAACAAATAGGCATCATCTCTAGATACCTACATTGCTGCTGTCATGTTAATTTCGTTAAAAGTTTTACCTCTCAGAAACGTATTTAATGAAATAGAATGCAATTTTTGTGCCATTATTTATGATGTGTTAAATATTTCACTTTTTTATTTTATGTTCGCTCTATCGCTTTCACCGTTTCACTGCGCATGCGCTCAATGTTCAGCAACTGCGTTACTGAATAACGATTTTTGTGAAATAATACTCGTGGTCGACCGTCAGTCCATTAGCACAAGTTTGTTATCGATACTCCCCATAAACTCCTTGGAGGATTGCAATGAAACTTTACACACACATTCATGTCATAGTCTAGTTGGTCTTAAATGAGAATGGTGCCGCTTGGACATCCAATATGGCCGCCACAGTGGCCATCTTGAAAATCTACTCCTTAACGGATGGTCATATATCATAGGGTTTTCACGAAAAGACTTCTTATGATGTCTAGCTGCTTTTAAATGAAAATAGGGCCGATCTGATGACTAATATGGCCGCCAAGGTGGCCATCTTGAAAATCTTGTTATCGCTACTTCTCCTGAATGGTAAGTCATATTGACATGGGGTTTTCACCAGAAGACTTATTATAATGTATAGTTGGTCCAAATGAAAATGGTGTCGATCTGATGTCCAATATGGCCAGAACAGGGGCCATCTTGAAAATAGTATCACTACTCCTCCTGAATATATGGTCGTATCAACATGGGGTTTTTATTAAACAACTTCTTATAATGTCTAGTTTGTCCAAGTGGTGCCATTTAGACATTCAATATGCCTGCCACAGTGACCATCTTGAAAATCTTGTTATCACTATTTTTCCTGAATGAATGGTCATATCAGCATGGGGTTTTCATTGAAAGACTTTTCATGATGTCTAGTTGGTCGTAAATGAAAATGGTGCTGACCGGACTTCTAATATGACTGCCACAATGGCCATCTTGAAAATCTTGTTATCACTACTTCTCCTAGATGGCTGGTCATACCGACATTGTGCTTGCACCAAAAGACTTCTTATAATGCCTAGTTGGTACGAAGTATAAATGGTGCTAATCTGATATCGTATCGAATATGGCCACCGTGAAAATCTTGTTATCGTTGCTCCTCCAAAACGGAAAGTCATAACAACATTGGGTTTCCACCAGAAGACTTCTTATGATGCCTTATTAGTTCTAAATGAAAATGGTGCCAAGTTGACATCCAATATGTCCACCACAGCAACTAATTTGATTATCTTTTATCGCTGAAGAATATCAGAGACGGTTTCAACACTCCGCAGTTAAAAGGAAGAAATGGTCTTATCTTGAATTACTGGAAATTCTTTTTAGCCAGTAGAGCCTCAGTCCCTTCAAGGGACTCTTGTTATAGTTTTTTTACTTTTATTATATGCTTATACGAGTTGGTTGGTGTGCTACGCTAGTGCGCTAGAAATCTTTGATTTTTTAATTGGGTTTTCGTATTCCTATAGGAATGAGTTGGTGTGAAAATATTATAATGTGCCAGGTCGGCTTATTTATACTACTGCTTTGTTATAATTCTATAACGACACCTATGTTTTGTGGAGTAATTGACCTCTCTGATAAACGAAGAATGATGCGTCTACTAATTTGTATACCGATATCTTTAAAATCTTAAAGCAGGTCATGGGGATTTACAAAGGACTTATAAAAAATGTGGTGAAATATTTCACGGAAACTGTACGATATACGTTGAAGTTACAGTGACTTGAAACTGTCTATGTCGCGAAGTAAAATTGGCATAGTTGACCCTATTGAACTCCAGACCAACGGCTTGACCCACCCATCACGTGGATGAAATATGCGATCAGACAAATATTCACGCCTGGCTGGGTGATTTGATTGGTCAGTGGGCCATTTAAATTTCTGTTACGCGATAGTTGATTGGCAGTCGAGGCGCTAGGCAGAGAGGTCATTTGATATAAGCAGGAACCTAACTTTGTAAAATGTTGGTATCTCGATGACTTGCTGAACATGCAGTTACATGCTTATTGTGACATTACCTTTGTCTAAAAGTAACGATCAAAATATACCGGTACTCTAAAACATTCACAGTTAGACCTGAAATTTGAGTTTGGCTTGGTGTTTTACCAGACAGCAACACAAGTAGGTTCTTTAGTGCCGACGCAATTGAGGTAAAAATGCGTTGCCCATGGTCACATCACGGTAGCCGACCCATGCTATGTCGATGGTAGGATTCGAACCTGCACCCTTTCTGTCGCGAGCCTGGCACGCTAATCACAGAGCAACCGTGACTCCTACCTCCATTAGTCGCCTCTTACGACATGCTGAAGAGATCACCGGACCTATTCCACATTCCTCATCTTGCATGGAGTACCTGAAATTTGAGACGTAGATGTACTATGATCTATACTTCTTTGTTTTTATTAAAGTGGCGCTATGTATTATTTTGTTTGTTGACATTCATCTGTTTCTCCAAATTTACATTCTATGTTGTGATGAAAACAAACAGTTTCATTTGTATACTCTTTGCTTCTTAGTAACAAGACTGTATCGTTAAAAGTATCTAAACTTTGTTCTTTCTTATGTTACTTTGCATGTTCTTATGTTATATTGCATGTTCTTATGTTATCTTGCATGTTCTTATGTTATGTTGCATATTCTTATGGTATCTTCCATGTTCTTATGTTATCTTGCATGTTCTTAAGTTATCTTGCATGTTCTTATGTTATCTTGCATGTTTTAATGTTATCTTGCATATTCTTAATCGATGAGTTTCGAGCACATTTTTTTTCCTACCTTAAGTTTCATTTCATTACTTTCTGTCTTGTGTTATACAAGGGGATTCCATTCTTACACTGCTTGATCTAAAACGTTTTTGTACATATGACAAAATTCCAAATGTCATAATGTGCGAAAGTCCCTTCGTTAACATACTAAAACGAAGACCCTGGCTGATCTATGTTAGCATTAGGCCTGTGTGACACTATTGCTGTCGTATCGCACTGGCGGATCTGTGTTAGCATTAGGCCTGTGTGACACTATTGCTGTCGTATCGCACTGGCTGATCTGTGTTAGCATTAGGCCTGTGTGACACTATTGCTGTCGTATCACACTGGCTGATCTGTGTTAGCATTAGGCCTGTGTGACACTATTGCTGTCGCGATACGATACTTATCAAGATACCAGAACTTTTACACTGTTGATATTACCGTTGAACAGGTCATGGTTGTATTAAATAAATATATGAACAAAATGTTTTCCTTCATCTTAGATAACAATTTGTGATAAACCTTGATACGACTCGCAGCGTCGCCGTGCTTCTACACTCAGGAATCTTCTTAAGAAAGTTGCAAAAAGGACTGTCCGTCCTGCTAACTTGGACAACTATAAGACAATTAGGAATATGATGAATACTATGAAGGCACACGCTAAACAAAATTATTTGTAAAGTATTGATTTAATATTGGCTGAAAGTAATTGCAATAATTAAGAAATGTATTAGAAAAGTATAAAACCATTCTCAAAAGAAAATAGTCATTCTAATCATATTCCACCTTTTGAAAGTTTGGATGCTTCTGGTTGAAAGAACTTTGTATATGATGACGACTATGAAAAAGCAAATCTACTCAACGATTACTTTATTTCAATTTCAGTATTAGATAATAAAGTTGATCTTCTTCAATTTACAACCAGATGTCTTGATAATCTAACTTCTATTCCCATCAATGAGCAGAATATACGTTGATGTTATATGCACTATTAAAGGTAAGAAAGCTGTTGGTCCAGACAGAATAAGCCATATATAGTATAACAATTGGTGTTAAAAAAGCTAAAAGCTTTATTTTTGCTTATTTTGAATGTTGATAGAAAAAAGATCTTTTCCATCAGTATGGAAACGAACCCATGTATTTCCATTATTTAAGAAAGGGAATCCACGCATAGGGAGTAATTATCGTCCTGGTTTCCTTCTCAGTTGCATACCAATTATCGTCCGGTGTCCCTTCTTAGTTGCGTAGCAATTATCGTCCTGGTTTCCTTCTCAGTTGCATAGCAATTATCGTCCGGTGTCCCTTCTCAGTTGCATAGCAATTATCGTCCTGGTTTCCTTCTCAGTTGCATAGCAATTATCGTCCGGTGTCCCTTCTCAGTTGCGTAGGAAGCAATTTTGAGAGCAGTATTTAAACACATATTTAACTTTCTTCATAGAAACAATGTCTTATAGAAATATATTATTTGTTGTTATTTTATAGTTCTACTGGTCATATACCAGAAGAACATATGGCATGGTCTTTCGTCCGTCCGTCCGTCACAATCTCTCGCTACTCCTCCTAAACTACTTGGAAGATTGCAATGAAACTGTACACACACATTTATCCTATGGTCTAGTTGGTCCTAAATGAAAACGGAACTTTTCGGACATACAATATGAAAAATGACCAATGACCAATGACCAATGACCAAATGCCCCCACGGCAGCTATCTTGAAAGTCTTATTATCCCTACTTCTCTTGAATGCATTGTCAAATCAACATGGGGTTTTTAATAACATACTTGATATGATGTCTACTTGGACCCAAATGAAAATGGTGCTGATCTAACGCCCAATATGGCCGCCATGCCAGCCATCTTGCAAATACTGTTATCGCAACTCCTCCTGAAAAGAAAATCATATTGACGTGGGGTTTTCACTGAAAAACTTCTTATGATGAAAATGGTGCCGATCTGACATCCAATATGGCCGCCTCACAGCAGCCATCTTGAAAATCTTGTTATCAAAATTTCTCCTGAATGGATGGTCGTATCAACCTGAGGTTTTCACTAAAAGACTTCTTATGATGTCTAGTTGGTCCTAAATGATAATGGTACCGATCTGGCGTCCAATATGGTCGCCACAGCAGCCATATTGCAAATTGTGTTATCGCTACTCCTCCTGAACGGAAAGTCATATTGACATGGGGTTTCCACCAAAGACTTCTTATAATGTCTAGTTCGTCCTAATTAAAAATGGTACCTAACTGAGGTCTAATGTGGCTGCCAGAGCGGCCATCTTGAAAATCTTGTTATCGCTACTTCTCCTGAACGGAAAGTCATATTGACATGGAATTTTCATCAGAAGTCTTCTATTGATGTCTAGTTAGTCCTAAATGAAAATGGTGCGATCTGATGTCTAACATGGTTGCCACAGTGGCCTTCTTGAAAATCTTGTTATCACTACTTCTCCTGAATGAATGGTCATATCAGCATGGGGGTTTCACTAAAAGACTTGTTTTGTTGACCCTAAATTAAAACGGTGCTGATATGACGTCCAGTATGCGGCGATCTTGAAAATCTTGTTTTCGCTACTCCTCTTACATGGAAAGTTGTCATTTTGACATTGGGTTTCCATCAGAAGAATTCTTATGGTGTCTAGTTGTCCCTAAATGAAAATGACTAACCCTCAATAGGGCCACCATGGCGTCCATCTTGATAATATTGCTATTTATACTCCTCCCAAATGGATGACTATATCAACATGGGGTTTTCACCAATAGACCTCTTTTGGTACCTTGTTGGTCCTAAATTAAAATGGTGCCAGTCGTATATCAAATATGCCTGCCACGACGGCTGTCATGAAAATTGTGTTGTAACTACTTCCCCTGAATGGATGACCATTATGACATGGGGTTTTCACCAGAAGACTTTAAATGATGTCTACTTTGTCCTAAATGAAAATGGTGCCAATCTTACATTCAATATGTCCACCACAGCAGCTAATTGGAAAATCTTGTTATCGCTGAAGAATATTAGAGATGGTATCAACACCCAGCAGTTACAAGGAAGAAATGGTCTTATCTTGAATATCTGGAAATTCTTTTTGCCCAGTAGAACATCAATCCCTTCGAGAGACTCTTGTTTTCTTACCTCGTCATTCCACGGTATACTACCTCATTGAAATGTGCCATTAAATATGTCGAGCACTCGATAATTCGTACTATACCTGTTTTGTGTCTTATAATTTATCCAAACAATTCGATAGAGTATGGCATAAAGGCCTTTTTGTCTTAACTCAAACAGTATGGTATAAACAGAGTTTTGTTTGCCTGGCATAAATGGCGTTTTCTTGGCCTGGTATAAATGGCGTTTTGTTGGCATGGTATAAATGGCGTTTTGTTAGCATGGTATAATTGGCGTTTTGTTGGCCTGGTATAAATGGTGTTTTGTTGATTTTGTTCAAAGACTTACTTTCAGGTAGAAATGCAAAAGTGTTAATTTGTGATTCTTTTTCAAGTGTAAAATTGATTAAGCAGGTGTTCCGCAGGGTTCTGTCTTTGGCCCTTTTCTTTTCTCTCTCTATGAAACGACATAGCCGATGTTATCATAAGCTTAACAGTAGTATTTTCTGATGACTCATAATTACAGTATACATTTCCATACCCTACTGAAATAGAAATAGTATTGAATCATACAGATTGCACCAATCATCAGTACAGTTGTAAAATAAATTAAATCCATATAAAATTGAAGTTATGTTAATTACAAAACAAGATTTAAATAGTTATCCTGATATACAATTGAATGATATGTGTCTGCAGTTTGTCTCGACTTACAGGCGCTTAGGTTTGTGTTTTTGTTGCAATGGTAAGTGGAGGGCTCACATAACCGTTTGGTGAAATCAGTTTCATTTAAATTGTCTCGGCTAATAAAACGTAAACTGGCCCTAATTAGAAATACTCTTCTGTACGTAACATGTATAACACCACTGTCAATGTACGAAAGTGCAGTTTGGGATGGTGTATCTTACTTGAAACTGAAATTTTTAAAAAAAATTCAATTAGATGCAGTGGGGATATTGACTTGTATTCCAATATTTGATGGAGAAAATCTTTATTTGAAGAAACTGGTTGGGAACCTCTCCATGTTAGACGAATAAAACAAAAAATGTAAACCTTTAACGAAGGGCGAACATCTCCCATTCGTGACGTAACTTCTCCCACAGGCCATTCAAAATTCAACACCGTACAATTTTTGTCGTCGGAATGATTGCATAATGCCAACAATGCGTTTTGCAGATGTTGAGATTATCCTTGTTTCTCCTCGCCTATTGGCGAAAGCGTCGGACATAGTATCAGCGTTTCCGTCCGTTCGTCCGTCACTTCTGTTTACGCTCTATAACTTTAAAACCGTTTAAGATTAAAGGATGAAACTTGGTATACAGGTATATTATCATTCAAAGGTGTGTAGCATACCTCAATGGGGTGTGCTTACAGGTGTGTATGGGGCTGCTATCTTCAAAGTCAAGATGACGGCTTAACATTTTTAGTTTCCGTCACACTTTTCTTTCTGCTCTATAACTTTCAAGCCACTTGAGATTAAGGAATGAAACGGTGATTACACCAAATTCAAAAATAAAAAATAAAAAATAAAAATACAAATGACAGTTGTAGGTAAGCACTTTTCTTTACATATATCTTACAGATGGTTATACTAGCAAGCTTCAATATTTTTCGTGCATAAAATGAATCCATATATAAAAAGTTAATTTTATTTATTAAATTGACACAGTCCATTTCCTCATTGCATAAATATTAGACAGTTACAGAAATAAATAGGATTTTGGATCTTGACCCAATTTCATTAAACGTCTAAAAATTTCTTCCTCGAATTCGGATTTCGAAACATCTTTCTTATTACTGCTTGGTTGTTAATAATGATATAATGATTTTTTTAAACAGAATATTCAGTAGTCATCACGGATTAAAATACAGTAATAAAATCTTGAATTTTACTTAAATGAGTCTTGTCTAATACATGGATTAAAATACAGTAATAAAATCTTGAATTTTACTTAAATGAGTCTTGTCTAATACATGGATTAAAATACAGTAATAAAATCTTGAATTTTACTTAAATGAGTCTTGTCTAATACACGGATTGAAATACAGTAATAAAATCTTGAATTTGACTTAAATGAGTCTTGTCTAATACACGGATTAAAATACAGTAATAAAATCTTGAATTTGACTTAAATGAGTCTTGTCTAATACATGGATTAAAATACAGTAATAAAATCTTGAATTTGACTTAAATGAGTCTTGTCTAATACATGGATTAAAATACAGTAATAAAATCTTGAATTTGACTTAAATGAGTCTTGTCTAATACATGGATTAAAATACAATAATAAAATCTTGAATTTGACTTAAATGAGTCTTGTCTAATACATGGATTAAAATACAGTAATGAAATCTTGAATTTGACTTAAATGTGTCTTGTCTAATACAGGGATTAAAATACAGTAATAAAATCTTGAATTTTACTTAAATTAGTTTTGTCTAATACATGGATTAAAATACAGTAATAAAATCTTGAATTTTACTCAAATGAGTCTTGTCTAATACATGGATTAAAATACAGTAATAAAATCTTGAATTTGACTTAAATGAGTCTTCCCTAATACATGGATTAAAATACAGTAATAAAATCTTGAATTTGACTTAAATGAGTTTTGTCTAATACATGGATTAAAATACAGTAATAACATCTTGAATTTGACTTAAATGAGTCTTGTCTAATACATGGATTAAAATACAGTAATAAAATCTTGAATTTGACTTAAATGAGTCTTGTCTAATACATGGATTAAAATACAGTAATAAAATCTTGAATTTGACTTAAATGAGTCTTGTCTAATACACGGATTAAAATACAGTAATAAAATCTTGAATTTTACTTAAATGAGTCTTGTCTAATACACGGAGTTAAATACAGTAATAAAATCTTGAATTTTACTTAAATGAGTCTTGTCTAATACATGGATTGAAATACAGTAATAAAATCTTGAATTTGACTTAAATGAGTCTTGTCTAATACATGGACTGAAATACAGTAATAAAATCTTGAATTTGACTTAAATGTTTTTTGTCTAATACATGAATTAAAGTACAGTAATAAAATCTTGAATTTGACTTAAATGAGTCTTGTCTAATACATGGATTAAAATACAGTAATAAAATCTTGAATTTGACTTAAATGAGTCTTGTCTAATACATGGATTAAAATACAGTAATAAAATCTTGAATTTGACTTAAATGAGTCTTGTCTTTTACTTAAATGAGTCTTGTCTAATACATGGATTAAAATACAGTAATAAAATCTTGAATTTAACTTAAATGAGTCTTGTCTAATACATGGATTAAAATACAGTAATAAAATCTTGAATTTGACTTAAATGAGTCTTGTCTAATACATGAATTAAAATACAGTAATAAAATCTTGAATTTGACTTAAATGAGTCTTGTCTAATACATGAATTAAAATACAGTAATAAAATCTTGAATTTGACTTAAATGAGTCTTGTCTAATACATGGATTAAAATACAGTAATAAAATCTTGAATTTGACTTAAATGTTTTTTGTCTAATACATGGATTAAAATACAGTAATAAAATCTTTAATTTGACTTAAATGTTTTTTGTCTAATACATGAATTAAAATACAGTAATAAAATCTTGAATTTGACTTAAATGAGTCTTGTCTAATACATGGATTAAAATGCAGTAATAAAATCTTGAATTTGACTTAAATGAGTCTTGTCTAATACATGGATTAAAATACAGTAATAAAATCTTGAATTTGACTTAAATGAGTCTTGTCTAATACATGGATTAAAATACGGTAATAAAATCTTGAATTTGACTTAAATGAGTCTTGTCTAATACACGGATTAAAATACAGTAATAAAATCTTGAATTTGACTTAAATGAGTCTTGTCTAATACACGGATTAAAATACAGTAATAAAATCTTGAATTTGACTTAAATGAGTCTTGTCTAATACGTGGATTAAAATACAGTAATAAAATCTTGAATTTGACTTAAATGTTTTTTGTCTAATACATGAATTAAAATACAGTAATAAAATCTTGAATTTGACTTAAATGAGTCTTGTCTAATACATGGATTAAAATACAGTAATAAAATCTTGAATTTGACTTAAATGAGTCTTGTCTAATACATGGATTAAAATACAGTAATAAAATCTTGAATTTGACTTAAATGTTTTTTGTCTAATAGTTGAATTAAAATACAGTAATAAAATCTTGAATTTGACTTAAATGAGTCTTGTCTAATACATGGATTAAAATACAGTAATAAAATCTTGAATTTTACTTAAATGAGTCTTGTCTGATACATGAATTAAAATAAAGTAATAAAATCTTGAATTTGACTTAAATGAATCTTGTCTAATACATGGATTAAAATACAGTAATAAAATCTTGAATTTGACTTAAATGAGTCTTGTCTAATACATGGATTGAAATACAGTAATAAAATCTTGAATTTGACTTAAATGAGTCTTGTCTAATACATGGATTAAAATACAGTAATAAAATCTTGAATTTGACTTAAATGAGTCTTGTCTAATACATGAATTAAAATACAGTAATAAAATCTTGAATTTGACTTAAATGAGTCTTGTCTAATACATGGATTAAAATACAGTAATAAAATCTTGAATTTGACTTAAATGTGTCTTGTCTAATACAGGGATTAAAATACAGTAATAAAATCTTGAATTTGACTTAAATGAGTCTTGTCTAATACATGAATTAAAATACAGTAATAAAATCTTGAATTTGACTTAAATGAGTCTTGTCTAATACATGGATTGAAATACAGTAATAAAATCTTGAATTTGACTTAAATGTTTTTTGTCTAATACATGGATTAAAATACAGTAATAAAATCTTGAATTTGACTTAAATGTTTTTTGTTTAATACATGGATTAAAATACAGTAATAAAATCTTGAATTTGACTTAAATGTTTTTTGTCTAATACATGAATTAAAATACAGTAATAAAATCTTGAATTTGACTTAAATGAGTCTTGTCTAATACATGGATTAAAATACAGTAATAAAATCTTGAATTTGACTTAAATGAGTCTTGTCTAATACATGGATTAAAATACAGTAATAAAATCTTGAATTTGACTTAAATGAGTCTTGTCTAATACACGGATTAAAATACAGTAATAAAATCTTGAATTTGACTTAAATGAGTCTTGTCTAATACATGAATTAAAATACAGTAATAAAATCTTGAATTTGACTTAAATGAGTCTTGTCTAATACATGGATTAAAATACAGTAATAAGATCTTGAATTTTACTTAAATGAGTCTTGTCTAATACATGAGTTAAAATACAGTAATAAAATCTTGAATTTGACTTAAATGAGTCTTGTCTAATACACGGATTAAAATACAGTAATAAAATCTTGAATTTGACTTAAATGTTTTTTGTCTAATACATGAAATAAAATACAGTAATAAAATCTTGAATTTGACTTAAATGAGTCTTGTCTAATACATGGATTAAAATACAGTAATAAAATCTTGAATTTGACTTAAATGAGTCTTGTCTAATACATGGATTAAAATACAGTAATAAAATCTTGAATTTGACTTAAATGTTTTTTGTCTAATACATGGATTAAAATACAGTAATAAAATCTTGAATTTGACTTAAATGTTTTTTGTCTAATACATGAATTTCCTATAATTTCAGGACTTACTTAACTCTTTTTTTCTCAAGAATAAAATGGTTTCCATTTATTAAATTTTAAAACTGAAAGATGATTTTGCATCCTTACCACGATCTGTAACTCTGACAAAATATTGATATTGTCTGATTTATCAGAGTCAAAATACCGTAAAATCTTGATTTGCGGAGAAAACTTGAGAATTTGAGTGAAACTGGGACCTCGTCGACATTAATGATGAGAATTCTACCAGTGATGGCTAGTGCCAGAAATAGTAAGGAATATATATTTTTTTCTTCGGTCGTTGGGGCAAATCAGAAATAATTGGTTTTCAGACTCAATTTGAATAGAATTGCAAAAATGACATGATTCATTTGCTTGTGAAGTAGTGTGCTGCAAGAGGTTAAACAATTTTAAAGGAGGAGTTAAGGTAAGTGTTGACTGATAATCTAGAAACTACAACGAACTTTTCCCTTGCAGACAGCCATGTTAAATCAAATTTTGTCATCTCTGTATGCAAATTGAAATCTTCTCCATCTCTGAAAGTTAGTCTTTATGAGCTTTTCAGATGGTGTGTTTGAGGGGGAGGTGGGAGTATGGGAATTTGAAGCTGAAACCTTAAACGACGAGAAATATATTGAGCAGCAATAGATACAAGTGAGGATTATCATAGTATATGCTGATATTTTTCGAGGTTGAAAAGGCGAAAAATGTGAGATTTAGGCTTAATGAGGTGCATGATGTTGCATTGCCAGAATCTTTGCTTATAAAATGACTGTATCGTGTGTACACGAAAAGCAGTTTTATACTGAATGATTACCAAGCAGCACTCATTTGCAGTTGTGCCTCCAGACCCCCCCCCCCCCCCATTATCTTTGCTAAAGATACTAATTAATAAATCAAGGAGCAGTATCAATATGAATTAAGAAATTCATGTAAAGTATATGCAAGATTAATTAAGATTTTAAAATTCCTTTAGAGAAACTTGATGTCACTTAAGAAGGAATAACCAAAACAAACTCTAACACTGACTTTGTTCATTTGAAAAGGAGTAAAGGAAGCCATACAATTTTTCAAAACGATACAAGAAATTGTTGCATTTTAGCTAAACAACTTATCTCTGAAGAGTGAAATGCTAAAGAATGATTTTTGAAATAAAATTAAAGTCCAAAGAAAGATACACATTTATTGCAAGAATAGCAATATATTTTCCTAAACTACTAAAGAAAAACATACATTTTGCCAGTGGTCGGCATAGATTGAAGTTCGTTCGCTGAAGTTTATGACGTAGAACTATATCATTACGGAGTGTGTGGATACCATACAGCGGGAATATTTTAGTGGTATAAAATTGTTAGCGATTTAGCAGTCTCAGGTTGAGATCGCGAAAATTAATCTTGTCAGAGTTTACCGCCTAAAATATTCTTACCTCTCTAGATCCAAAATCACTAAAATATAATCCCTGCCAAAATGAAAATCCCAAGTATTTTTAAACAAAATCGGCAAATTTTACGTACGCGAAAATACCCGCTATACACTACGTTTTACCATCCAGTTATTATTTCTTCAGTACCTGCCAATCATTCATTTTATCATGCATGATATTGTCATTAGTATAGCAAAGCTTTTTTGTTTTGTAATAGCTCACCGTGTGATAATTATTATGTTATGAGTTGAACAAACGTTCTGGCATGAGTCGGCCATAAAACAAAAAAACAAAAAACAAAACAAGAAAGTAATATTTCTGGCCAAAGCTTTTTTGCATGACAAACATTAAGTTTTCTTGCTAGGAACTAGGTTCGGATCTAGATGGAGGAATGTGTTTTGAACATTACAACCTTCATATATATTGCAAGTTACTTTGTAATGCCTGGAAAAATAAACTAATGGGTAAATAAAGAGGAAAAGAGACGGAAAGCATGAAAGCGATGCTTTTGTGATTCACATCATTGTGTCCAAATCAGAGGGTGAAATCTCTTAGATCTGCTTGTCCTGTAGCTAGATAGAAACCCCAAACCATTAATCTCATTTTTGATACCTCATTAATCGGACTCGGCACATTCTGCTGCTATACAGCGTTTAAGTAAACTCTAATGGTGCAATCTCTGCACACTGCTGTAATAGAGCACTGAAGCAAACTCTAATAATGCAGTCTCAGCAAATATTGACGTAATAGAGCACTGAAGTAAATTCTAATGGTTCAATCTTTGCAAACTCTGCTGTAATAGAACACATCAGTTTGGTGCAATCTCTGCAAACTGTGCTGTAATAGAACACATCAGTATGGTGCTATCTCTGCAAACTCTGCTGTAATAGAACACATCAGTATGGTGCTATCTCTGCAAACTGTGCTGTAATAGAACACATCAGTATGGTGCAATCTCTGCAAACTGTGCTGTAATAGAACACATCAGTATGGTTCAATCTTTGCAAACTGTGCTGTAATAGAACACATCAGTATGGTGCTATCTCTGCAAACTGTGCTGTAATAGAACACATCAGTATGGTGCACTCTTTGCAAACTCTACTGTAATAGAACTCATCAGTATGGTGCACTCTCTGCAAACTGTGCTGTAATAGAACACATCAGTATGGTGCTATCTCTGCAAACTGTGCTGTAATAGAACACATCAGTATGGTGCACTCTTTGCAAACTCTACTGTAATAGAACTCATCAGTATGGTGCAGTCTTTGCAAACTGTGCTGTAATAGAACACATCAGTATGGTGCAGTCTCTGCAGGCCCTGCTGTTATACAGCGTTTAAGTAAACTCTAATAGTATAACATCAACAAATCCTGCTGTTGTACAATCTTGAAGAAAACTCTAATAGTGCAATCCCAAGCACTCTTGTAATAGAAAATTTAAGTAAACTCTAATGGTGCAGTCTGAGCAAACTCTGCTGTAACTGAGCATTTAAGCAAGCTCTAATGGTGCAATCGCACACACTGTTGCAATAGTGCATTGAAGTAAACTCTAATGTTGCAGTCTGAGCAAACTCTGCTGTAAGTGAGCATTGAAGTAAGCTATGATGGTGCAATCTCAGAAAACTCTTGCTATGATAGAGCATTGAAGTAGCCACTAATTGTGCAGTCTCAACAAACACTGTTGTAGTAGAGCATTGAAGCAATCTCTGCTGTAATTAAGCATTGAAGTAAACTCACCTTTGAAATACAGCATTGAAGTTAACTCTTGTAATGCAAACTCTGCTGTAACTGAGCATTTAAGCAAGCTCTAATGGTGCAAGCTCAGTAATCTATGCTGTAACTGAGCATTTAAGCAAGCTGTAAAGGTGCAATCTCAAACACTGTTGCAATAGTGCATTGAAGTAAACTCTAATGGTGCATTCTAAGCAAACTCTGCTGTAAGTGAGCATTTAAGCAAGCCCTAATGGTGCAAGCTGAGCAATTTCTGCTGTAACTGAGCATTTAAGCAAGCTATAATGGTGCAATCTCAAACACTGTTGCAATAGTGCATTGAAGTAAACACTCATCGTGTAGTTTCAGGAAACCCGTCTTCAGTAGAGCTTTTAAAGTAAACAGTAATAGTGCAGAGACTAAGGAAGCAAAGTGGCTTTCTCAGAGACACACCACGTCCGCTGTAAGTGTTAGAATCGGTCGTTATGTACATTGTTCTCTCCCATGGTATTCCAAACAGCCCAACCAAGGTATTCCAAACAGCTCCATTTGTGGCATTTGTGCTATATTCTTGGAGACTTTCGGATGTATTGCCAAGGCGTCATGTTTCGTGTCCTTAAACAAATTATTTCAGTGTTTACTTACTACAAATATAATATCCAAAGCAGATCCCAGCTGAGATTTGTTTAATATACTTTTCTTATTACTGCATTTATTATTTAGTAGAAAGTAAGGATCAAAACAAAGTTGTGGTAATTTTAAGTCCTTCCAAAAACTCCTCTTATTCCTATCATAGAATTTTGATGTTTCTTCTCGTTAAGGTAAATCCTTCACTCTGTTGCAAAGAATACCCACACAAATGTTTCTGATATATGATTTTAGGTTGAGCTATGTTCTAATCCATTGTCTTGTCTCGTCCTCTTTCAAAAGCTCCAATATTGTCAAGAATATCACAAGTAGATTGACACAGAATCTCAATGCAAGTAGCAATTCTAAGAATTTTGGGCCACATTCACCTTCGTTTAAACATTGGCCAATAATTTTGGCTCTCAGCCAGTCCGATGCATTTATAAGACTAGTATGTGTGCATGGAACGGGTAAGTTGCACTTTTACGACTTCTTGCAAATGTCTTTACTGTTTATATACGAGATAAATTATATGCCTATAGCCAGTCGTTTTTGCTTATATTTGCCTTAATATACTTTCATTTAGCACTTCCAGAAAACACTTGAAAAGCACTTGATTTCAAGAGTGATTGCAAACCTTGGAGGTTAAATCGTGGTGAAATAAGGATTCAGGCTCGCATGCGTGATTCTGCTACTGGTCCAAGAGAGGGAATTGAACTTTAGAAGTTTTGGCAGTCACTTTTTTGTATTTCATTGCCTTATTCATTTGAAACCCAATGCTTTAACATCTTTAACCAACCTATGATGGTGGGTCTGGATCATTTATTGTGGACATAAAGCAGCTTTTATTATAATCGAATCCCTCCATTTATGTTGATCACTACATATTGATCAGTACATATGATCACTACATATTGATCAGTGCATATTGATCACTACATATGATCACTACATATTGATCAGTACATATTTATCACTACATATGATCACTACATATTGATCAGTACATATTTATCACTACATATGATCACTACATATTGATCAGTACATATTTATCACTACATATGATCACTACATATTGATCACTACATATTGATCACTACATATGATCTAAAATTTTGCTTCGTACAGTGTGTACTTTTGTTGGTGCGCTTGTATTGATTTCGCTTCATAATGTTCTATTTTCGGTCCGTTTCCTTCCTGGTTTTATTTTCGGTCCCATTCCTTCGTTTCCCCTTTCTATGGTTTACTCTACTTTAACGTCTTTCTGAAGCCTTCTACAGTTAGTTCATACTGTTTTAAAAGCGCTTCGCGAGAAGAAGGAATATAGATCGAAGGCTTTACTTTTGAATAACGCGATAAAGTGAAGCGACCATTAATTTTTCTCTACTTCTGCGGAGTGGCGTATCTCAAATTTTTACAATAATTATCCATGTTGTCGTTGTCATCGTCAGAGGGAGGTAATTTAGGGCCCATTAGCTTTCCAGAGTCAGTGGCATGTTCTATCCATTTTTGAATCCACTAACAATTCTATCACCCGTTTATGTTCTGTCTCCAATTTTCCGTCCTTTAATTCTATTCTACCAAGTTTTGTGCTTTTTAACTGTCGGGGGGGGGGGGGGAGTTGTCCAATAATAATAATAATAATAATAAAAATTAAAACAACAAACAAACACATCAGATGCGGCCGGTAGTTTCGCGGACTGTAGTACCTTACAATTAAGTAGTCCGAAAACGAAATTTGGTCGTCCCGGGCGCGCCGACTACCGATTTGTCCACCCCTATAATTATATATATATATATATATATATATATATATATATATATATATATATATATATATATATATATATATATATATATCACACTGAACCGTGTAATACATAGACTAGGATCATTTAATGCTTTAGGCTACAACTATGCATGGCATGTATACGTGCACAAGAAAAAAACTAGTTTACACATTACATGATAATTAAGTTTAATTTATCTACAACAAGAATAAATTACACAAAATTACGAGAACTTGGAACTACTTCTATTATTTACTTGTATACAACATTCATAATTCGTACCATCTTGTAAATTCGGACAAAAATTACGACTAAATGAAAACACATGATATTAGATCTGACAGCATTGTGCAGTGAGAAACCTTGCTGACAACGGAACTATAGGAACAATTCTAAAGCAAGAATATTCTATCACAGATAACAGAAAGAAAGAGCTTGTGTTTTGTGGGTTTAACGCCATTTTTCAGCCATGACAGACGGCCAGTATATTTGGTGGAGGAAGAACCCGGGAATACCCTGGGAAGAACCACCGACCTACCGGAAACTACTGGCAAGCTTTCTCACATACCCACGTTCGTCGGATCCGAGACTCGAACCCAGGTGAGATGTGTAAATGATCTGTACAGGCAAGCGCCTTAGACCACTCGGCCACCCGGGGCCCCAGAAGGAAAGAGGAACGAATATGATTATTATGCTTTTACAGCTGAACAATATACACCGTTGTATAGGAGACAGCATCATGACAAGGCATAACGCTCTGTGCCTATATTGAAAAATTGAAGCCTTATATACACGTACCACAAGCGAAAACATACAGTGAGGTACGTGAGTGCATGATGTCGAGAATCTGCACGTGCAACGGAAGCCGCGGTAGCTCAGTTGGAACAGCCTTTGACTCGTGATCTAATGGTAACGGTTTCAGTACCCGTCCAGGCCAAACCCGGTCGACTGCCTTAGTGTGTCCTTGGGAAAGGCATTGAGCTTCCATATCCTTGGGATCATATAGCCAATAATGTGTTAAAAGAACAGCAAACAAAAATAAGAAACAAGTCGGTCACATGAGTGAGTTAAACTAACATACGTCATGCCAGTCCGATAGACACATATACAATAGGTAATGCTGTACGCGTTATTACACAGCAGGCATCATGACCCATACTATGTTTACATGAAAACACAATGCAATGGCAACTGGACGCACACAATTCTGTAACAATGACTTGTTAAATACGTTGATTCTGTGTCACATTCAGATATTGATGACGATTGTAGCATTGGCATTAAGTTTAGAGTGGTAGATGATACATTCATTTTTATTATTTAAGTCTATCTTTCTTGTCATGGTCATACAATTGAATTTTCTCTGAATAGATAGATAAATTTAGAGGTCTTTATAACATGTACTTACAGTAGATTACATCCATCTTGATGAGGTATTTCAGTTCCGACACAGAAAAGGGTTTTGATTATGTTTGACCTGGTGGTTTGTTCTGCAGCTTAAAGCAGATTAGTATAAGCACAAAGTCTTGAAAGGTAACTGTAAGTATGTACACTGATATGACTGGTAAAGTTTTATATCAGAGTAGAGTATCCTACGGTTTTCCAGTGCTGTAGCGAACACGTCAAGGTGGCATTTTATCTCCCTGGCTATACCTTATATTTATTGATAAATTGTCAAATTGGTAAGTTAATTCTGTCCATTTATAGTATTCTTCAAAATTTCACGTCCATGTCCGACATTGGCAGATGATATGCTCCTCTTATCATTGTTAAAATCAGTTATTGATTATTTCGTGTGATTTTTTTAATTTTTTTTTATCAGTATACACAATAATGGAGGTTGTAATACAATCCTAATAAAAAATAATGTTGACATGGTGTGCACATTTCTAAATATGGAAATTTGGCCGGCAAGGTAAAGAGCGCAAAACAAAAGATTTTTAGCTTTATATTTATTTTTATTAATTTAGGTGAGACTAAACACGGAATTATTCCCCTGTGAGCAAAAACAATATACAATAGTCTTGTAATCCAGTGAGCTCTGTATGTTTTTGTGAGACATGGTGTGACTTAGGTCCTCAGAATGTATTAAACCCTATGTTTTTGTGAGAAATGGTCTGACCTAAGTCCTCAGAATGTATTAATCCCTATGTTTTTGTGAGAAATGGTCTCACATAAGTCCTCAGAATGTATTAATCCCTATGTTTTTGCCAGAAATGGTCTGACCTAAGTTGTCAAAATGTATTTGTCAGTTGGAAATGGGTCATCGCCTTTATGTAAAGCCTATTTAGGGCATTTCTATATATACTAGGACTGAATTTGGACTGATGTTGCACTGGGTTTGTTGGGTATAAATCAAATTGAAACATAAATTGATCCGACAAAACTACTTTCTTACATAATTATGTAGAATTTGAACAAGTTATCTTCCTAGAAAAGTATTTGTGTTGCTTTTCTTCAGCTTATCCTGCATTTCTTCAGCTTGTTTGATGTGGGATACAGGTGTAAACAAACGGTCTTTCATCCAGACATATGCAGATGTGGGATAAAGGTGTAAACAAACGGTCTATCTTCCAGACAAATACAGATGTGGGATGCAGGTGCAAACAAACGGTCTATCTTCCAGACATATACAGATTGATAAACAAATTTGTTTTAAAGGAATTCTTTGATAAGTATATTATATATGGTATCTCTCCAAACAAGGTCATCTGAAAACAGATATAGTCAAATGCAGAGTTAACAGCTTGTATGAAAATTCTTGGAAATATAGATTTATTAATGGTGTATCTACATGGACATCCCATTCAGAAATTAACAATTCATGACACCCTTGCACCTTCTGTAATTTGATATGTGGGACAAACATTTCCTATCGCTTAAAATCTTGTAAAATTGTTGCTAATGTAATTTTGAAACTGTGTACTAATGTAAATGGCACACCTTGTTTTAGATGTATGAAACTATCTGTAAATGTAACAGATGATTGTCTACCTGAATGTACCTTCTTAATTGTTGACCGTGGAAAGTTTGGGGAACATACTATTGATAAATATGGTGTCATTGTGTAGATGTATTTAGATTGATAAATTATATATCTTCTAAATACCCTTCTTGGAAGATGGCATGTGAACTAGTATAATTGCTGTACAATGAAATCGTTTACTTTCACATTGCATGTTTTCAAGGCTGTTGCTGTCAGATGAAAACAAATATATTGAGGTTGATTACTATGGAATGTGGATGTTCTATTCATTGTGCGTGTGTGTCTGTGTGTCTGTGTGTGTGTAGGAGCAGGCCAGGGTTACTGCACCATATAATGGTATGTTCATTTATTAAAGTGAAGACGAAGTTATAGTAGTAACTGGAATGCTAATGTAGAATAGACTTAATTAAGATTGTACCTTGCTATATCTTGCGCCAATGATTTTTTTTTTGTATTTTTTTTTTTTTTTTTTTTTTGCAATCACATTTTTAGTTATTATTTGCCATGAACAGTAATTTTACATGCGTATATTGTTAGCTTAGTGGTATTTTGGTTTGTAAGTATTTCGGTTTTCTTAAGAAGAAAAAAGTACAACCTACTACCGATGTTTCATTTTGGTTTGAACTAAGTAACAAAATAGTGCAAACCATTACCAATGTTTCATTTTAGTTTGTACTAGGTAATAAAATAGCACAAACCATTACTAATGTTTCATGTTAGTTTGTACTAAGTACGAAAATAGTACAACCTATTACTGATGTTTCATTTTAGTTTGTACTAAGTACGAAAATAGTACAACCTATTACTGATGTTTAATTTTAGTTTGTACTAAGTAATAAAATAGTACAAACCATTACCAATGTTTCATTTTAGTTTGTACAAAGTACGAAAATAATATAACCCATTACCAATGTTTCATTTTAGTTTGTACTAAGTAATAAAATAGTACAAACCATTACCAATGTTTCATTTTAGTTTGTACTAAGTACGAAAATAATACAACCCATTACCGATGTTTCATTTTAGTTTGTACAAAGTACGAAGATAATACAACCCATTACCGATGTTTCATTTTAGTTTGTATAAAGTACGAAAACAATACAACCTATTACTGATGTTTCATTTCAGTTTGTACTAAGTACGAAAATAGTACAACCCATTACCGATGTTTCATTTTAGTTTGTACAAAGTACGAAGATAATACAACCCATTACCGATGTTTCATTTTAGTTTGTACAAAGTACGAAAATAATACAACCTATTACTGATGTTTCATTTTAGTTTGTACTAAGTACGAAAATAGTACAACCCATTACCAATGTTTCATTTTAGTTTGTACTAAGTACGATAATAGTACAACCCATTACCGATGTTTCATTTTAGTTTGTACAAAGTACGAAAAAAATACAACCGATTACTGATGTTTCATTTTAGTTTGTACTAAGTACGAAAATAATACAACCCATTACCGATGTTTCATTTTAGTTTGTACTAAGTACGAAAATAATACAACCTATTACCGATGTTTCATTTTAGTTTGTACTAAGTACGAAAATAATACAACCTATTACCGATGTTTCATTTTAGTTTGTACTAAGTACGAAAATAATACAACCTATTACTGATGTTTCATTTTAGTTTGTACTAAGTACGAAAATAATACAACCTATTACTGATGTTTCATTTTAGTTTGTACTAAGTACGAAAATAATACAACCTATTACTGATGTTTCATTTTAGTTTGTACTAAGTACGAAAATAATACAACCTATTACTGATGTTTCATTTTAGTTTGTACTAAGTACGAAAATAATACAACCCATTACCGATGTTTCATTTTAGTTTGTACAAAGTACGAAAATAATAAAACCCATTACCGATGTTTCATTTTAGTTTGTACTAAGTACGAAAATAATGCAACTTATTACCGATGTTTCATTTTAGTTTGTACTAAGTATGAAAATAATACAACCTATTACTGATGTTTCATTTTAGTTTGTACTAAGTACGAAAATAATATAACCTATTACTGATGTTTAATTTTAGTTTGTACAAAGTACGAAAATAATGCAACCTATTACTGATGTTTCATTTTAGTTTGTACTAAATAAGAAAATAGTACAACCCATTACCGACGTTTTAATTTCAAACACAAGAGAGACAGCTAGTTACAAGTCTATGTCGATGTAAAGCAACAATATCCAGTTGCAAAGATTTTGTTCGTCTTTTTCCCTCATTTACAAATGTGCAATAATAACTATCTATCTATCTATATTTATATATATATATATATATATATATATATATATATATATATATATATATGTATATATATATATATATATATATATATGTGTGTGTGTGTGTGTGTGTGTGTAAGTCTAAATGTATCACGCATGTGGAATAGTTTCTTATGTATATTAATGTTTCTGTCGCCTTTTTCAGGGGTGGGGGTGTTTCAAATATGTTTATGCCATGACTTAACATGATTGTACTCACCGATAATCAAAATAAAGAAATTAATCAATGAATCTATACGTTACTTATACTTTGTTCACCTTTTACCTGATGACCTGTCAGATCAAGAGGACATTTTGATCCTTAAGCGAATCCTTTGTCTTAGACAATATATTTATTTCTAAGACAATAAAATGTTATTTCAAATTTAATTTCTCATTTAATTATTGCTGACTCTTCATCATAAGCTACATAATAAAAATTAAAGAAGAAGAAAAAAAAAAAAAAAAAAAGGCACTTGGCACATCTTTAATCTTGTTGCTATAATGTTGTTGCATTTGTTCTTATTTTTCGTTCTTCAGAAATCTTTTTAAAAAAATTGCAGTTAGTCAGTTTAGTTTCATAATCCACTTTTATCAGAATAGTTCATAATGTATGTTTTTGTGTCTCATTTTTCCTTGAAATAACTGTTCTAACATTTTTAGCAACTCGCAAACTGATATGTCTTAAGAAGAATGTCTTGTCCTCATTAAAAAGCCAGGAATTTTGAAATCTTATTTCATTTAGTCTGCAGATAATTATGACTACTTTTTTCATTTAAGCTTTTGACACAGCACTAGCCTCGATTAGACTATCTGCAGTGTTTAATTTTTCTTCCGTAAAACCCAACTGGATTGAATGTGGCCCCATGTGTGGACAGACACTACCTGCAATTCAAGTTTTCAAAGTCTCCTTTGTTCATATTCCAGAGGACCTACGTCTAATCGTAAATAGCAAGGAGGAAAAGAATCAGAATCTTGAAGAAGAAGTACGTGTTCTTGACAAGCAGCTAGATGATCTAAGAGGGGAGTCTCACCGGAATGAGATGGAACTGCTGATGGACCTTGACATGTTACATGATAAAAACGAGGTGGGTTTTACTATATATTTACAGTGGCCAAGACATTTTCTTTACAAAGCAGGCATAGAGTACATTTTATGATTTAAAATAGAGAAGCTCTCATGAACTAAAATTTTTTGCCTCAAAGAAAAGGATAATTTCTTTTGAAAAGAGAAAGAACAATCTACCCCATTTTGTTCTACAGGAAGGAATTGGTAGGTAACAAGTATGACTGAGTTTATTTTCTCGTAGAATTGGTCGCTTTAATCCATCATGGATTGTAATTTTTTCAGTAGAGCAAGTGCAAGAGGTTGAAATATATTTCTTAATCATGTGAGAAAGAAGCTCATAAAACAGAATAATAGTGTTACAACTAATGCACAGACTCTCATGAGAGAGGCACATCTTGCTATTACAAAAACTGTGGCCACCATTAAACGGATATAATTACTTCGCACGTGCGAGACTCTTAAAAAAATCGGGCGTTACCTTTTCCTCTGAAAATGAGCTAATGATGAGAAGTTACGTTTTGTTGTCTTACATGAAGAGGGGTAGGTTGACATGAAGGGTAACTTTTCTATTGCTGAAGGGAAAGTTTGACTAGAAAAAGGATATATATATATATCGTTCTTGGTATAAGGAAGGTGGCATGAAATAGCATGTTTTCTGGAAACTGGAATCATAGTAATGGAATATTTTCTGTAGCAATAATCATAACTGTTCAATAATGCATGATTCACCTTTGGTAAACGCATAACAAATGGTACATTTAAGACTTCTTCGTTGTGTTCCCAGTAAGTTACAACTTTCTGGTAGAGAGGAGGAATTATGTAACTCTATGCTTGTCAAAATTGATGTCGATTTTCCATATCCAACGAATGAAAGTTTCATTCAGTGCCGAAATCAGGATAGTAATAGGGCCCAGTTGTAATTATTCATTGTCTAAATGGACAGAAAATGAAATAAGCGTTGTCATTGGCATGCCATACTAGATGGGTAGGGAAAGATCCTATGGAATCGGACATAACCGCTATCTCTCTCTCTCTCTGTACATATATATATATATATATATATATATATATATATATATATATATATATATATATATATATATATATATGACAAAACACAAGAAATGAAAGTAAGTTACCTAAAAGGGAAAATATTTTACGTATGTGTGTGCGACAGTTGCATGGCGTATATGAAGATCAATGTCTCGATAAACGACTGAGGAAATGAGTCTGTACTGAGCTATACCAGACTAAATTTGCCTTGCTGTCTCACGGAGCTATACTAGACTAAATTCACCATGCTATCTCACTGAGTCATATTAGACTAAATGCGCCTTGCTCTCTCACTGAGCTATACTAGACTAAATTCGCCTTGATGTCTCACTAAGCTATACTAGACTAAATTCACCTTGCTGTCTCCCTGAGCTAGCCTTGCTGTCTCACTGAGCTATACTAGACTAAATTTGCCATGCTGTCTCACTGAGCTATACTAGACTAAACTAAATTCGCTTTGCTCTCTCACTGAGCTATATTAGACTAAATTCACCATGCTGTCTCACTGAGCTATATTAGACTAAATTTGCCTTGCTGTCTCACTGAGCTATATTAGACTAAATTCACCATGCTGTCTCACTGAGCTATATTAGACTAAATTCACCATGCTGTCTCACTGAGCTATATTAGACTAAATTCACCATGCTGTCTCACTGAGCTATACTAGACTAAATTCACTTTGCTGTTTCACTGAGCTATACTAGACTAAATTCACCATTCTGTCTCACTGAGCTGTACTAGACTAAATTCGCCATGCTGTCTCACTGAGCTATATTAGACTAAATGCGCCTTGCTGTCACACTATGCTATACTAGACTAAATTCACTTTGCTGTCTCCCTGAGCTAGCCTTGCTGTCTCACTGAGCTATACTAGACTAAATTTGCCGTGCTGTCTCACTGAACTATACTAGACTAAACTAAATTCACTTTACTCTCTCACTAATCTATACTAGACTAAACTAAATTCGCCTTGCTGTCACACTGAGCTATATTACACTAAACTAAATTCGCCTTGCTGTCACACTGAGCGATATTAGACTAAACTAAATTCGCCTTGCTGTCACACTGAGCTATATTAGACTAAACTAAATTCGCCTTGCTGTCACACTGAGCGATATTAGACTAAACTAAATTCGCCTTGCTGTCACACTGAGCGATATTAGACTAAACTAAATTCGCCTTGCTGTCACACTGAGCGATATTAGACTAAACTAAATTCGCCTTGCTGTCACACTGAGCTATATTAAACTAAACTAAATTCGCCTTGCTGTCACACTGAGCTATATTAGACTAAACTAAATTCGCCTTGCTGTCTCACTGAACTATACTAGACTAAACTAAATTCGCCTTGCTGTCTCACTGAGCTATACTAGACTAAACTAAATTCGCCTTGCTGTCACACTGAGCGATATTAGACTAAACTAAATTCGCCTTGCTATCACACTGAGCTATATTAAACTAAACTAAATTCGCCTTGCTTTCACACTGAGCTATATTAGACTAAACTAAATTCGCCTTGCTGTCTCACTGAACTATACTAGACTAAACTAAATTCGCCTTGCTGTCACACTGAGCTATACTAGACTAAACTAAATTCGCCTTGCTGTCACACTGAGCTATACTAGACTAAACTAAATTCGCCTTGCTGTCACACTGAGCTATACTAGACTAAACTAAATTCGCCTTGCTGTCTCACTGAGCTATACTAGACTAAACTAAATTCGCCTTGCTGTCACACTGAGCTATACTAGACTAAATTCGCTTTGCTGTCACGCTGAAAGAAGACTGACCGACTGTTTTTCATGATCGGAAAACCTTCCATGGTTTTTTGGTTAGTTGTTTTTAACGGTACTTTCGGCACATTATTGACTATATCGCACCGACGAAATGTCTATATCATGTCGAGGAAATGGGAGCTAATTGCCTTTCACAAGGACACACCAAGGCAGCCTATCCGGGCTGGTCTGGGTGGTTATCGAACGCGCGACCCTTTGATGACGAGTTTGCAGCTCAACCAACTGAGCTGCCGCAGCTCCCTAATCCGAAATGATAGTTTTGTATTAAAATAATAAAGTAGGATCGCAAGTAATAAAAAATGGTGGACTTAGGACGCTTGTATTTGTGCCAGAGGATATAATAATAAATCCCGGTCCGCAAGGGGATGGAGGTCAATGGCTTTGTATTGTGTTTTGCTTTTCAATTATGGATTTTGAAGATTAGGCACTTTTCCTTCTATAAATTGTGGCGCATAGAAAAGATAGACGACCACTTACCCCATGAGAAACAGGATTGAGAAATTACTCTGCTTCATGTCATCAACAAATTTAAGGAACAAACAAATGACTTAGCATTGCGCAGTCACAGACATCCTAACCAAAATGACTTAATCTGAGCTTTCTTCATGACAGATGGCTTTGTTTTGATAGAAGTAAACACGTGGTATATTAGGAAATTAAATTGGGTTGGTTTTGGCATGTATTCTACATGAAAGAAGACGCTAAGTTTTGAATATGCGCGCAAATTTGTTCTTATATCCAATAACAATATCAGTTTACCAAAGCACGATTACTGGTATATTTCAAATTTTGTTAAATTTGGGAACATGTATAATACTAGCGGACATATCAGATGACGAGTTTTAATGAACAAATGTGTAGTATTATATAAACAATTATTTTGTATCTAATTATCGGAACTGTGTCGTTGTTTACCTATTTGCTTTCTTTTGCGGTGGAAAGAAACCACACAAATACTGAAGGCAAGTGCTTACGTGGTTGAGATAACTACTTTAGTAAATGTATCTGTAATAATTAGTAGTCAAAACTGTATTTAGGAATTGATCGGATTAGGACTAATATCAGATATGCAAACAGGTATTTTATGCTGGCAAATTGCCATGAATCGAGAACACATGGAGCATAAGCGGGAACTATTTGTCCAGGTAGTTATGGTTTAATTTTGCTCATGGCAATTTCGACTTAATCACACATGCAATAGGATGATGAATTCGCCAAAAGATAAAGTGAAATAAAATGTAGGGTTGATTTCATTCTTGGCATTCTAGTGTTGATAGAAACGGCTTAGATGCGTATGTATAAGCACGTGTTTCCTGTTTTATTACTACGCCTTGAAATATAATTATGATTTATGCAAGTTTAATTGTCCATTCTAACTAGAAGGTGGGCATCGTCTATGCTCTTCCAGGTGAGAATTTCTTGAAAATAGTATGTAAGTAATATTTTCGTACTGATGATACGAGTATAGTATATGCACAGAGTCTGATATTACCATAGCAACATTTTGTTTTAGATTTGGCGCCACATTTTCATCTGTAATCAACAAAATTTAATGACCTTCATCTATGATTATAATATAAATTTATATATTTCTTTTCTTGTTACTCCAGATGTTCTATAGATGAGAATGGCCGTAAAATTGTTGTTTTTAAAAAACTAACGTGAATATAATATCACAAGCAAATATAATCAATGTTGTCTCTGCAAATGTTGGTTTAAACAGTATTTATTTGCAGAAATCATCATGGAAAGTACATAGAAATCGGAGCAAAAGATACAGAGGATTTAGCAACAAGCTTTTTTCGAGGTCTCCCCTAATTGTAACAATAATCTTTACTTAGATAATTGACTGATGTGACTTAGATAATTTGATTGATGTGACAGATAATATGACTGATGTGACTTAGATAATCTGACTGATGTGACTTAGATAATCTGACTGATGTGACTTAGATAATTTGATTGATGTGACTTAGATAATCTGACTGATGTGACTTAGATAATCTGATTGATGTGACTTAGATAATCTGACTGATGTGACTTAGATAATCTGATTGATGTGACTTAGATAATCTGACTGATGTGACTTAGATAATCTGACTGATGTGACTTAGATAATCTGACTGATGTGACTTAGATAATCTGATTGATGTGACTTAGATAATCTGACTGATGTGACTTAGATAATCTGACTGATGTGACATATAATCTGACTGATGTGAGTATTGAAGGAAGAGGGCTGAAAATACTGATGCAACTAATGAGATAGTCACAAAAAACATAATACATACAATATTGTAATAGTATCAAACAGTAATTAATAAGTATTTATAGAACAAGCATGTTGCTGCACACCAAAAGACGAAATATGAAAATGTTGGTGTTGAGGGGAGCGGAGTAGATAAAGGACTTTTAACTTCAGTTTAGGTGGTATACATGCAGTAACTAAATACGTACCAGAGATATATCAGGTTAGTGTGGAAACATAGTGACTAAACGAATCTTTTCGTTGCTATCATGAACTTTTGGACCGCCACAAAGTTATCTCCAAAAGTCTGTACTGCAAATGTTGAAGAATAACCCTTACAGTAACAACTATGCTTACATGTACAACTTGCAGAAGAAATAAAACATCAATCACGCTATATTTATCGACTTAAATGTCATCTAATATTTCATAGTATTCATACAACTCAACGTATATATATATTACATGTTTTGGGCTTTTGAAGAGAACAGTACAGCTAAGTTTGTGATAGACTCTTCATCCATTCACACTTAGCAGCTCCATCTCCTGCAGAGTACATGCTATAGAGGATATTTGTCTGTATCGAGTGAATAACGGATAAATATTTCATCGAGTTGGTGAACAACTGAGTATTTTAACGAGTGTCCAAACCATATATCCGTTATTCACTGGGAACGAGTATTTTAACTAGTGTCCAAACCATATATCCGTTATTCACTGGGAACGAGTATTTTAACGAGTGTCCAAACCATATATCCGTTATTCACTGGGAACGAGTGTCCAAACCATATATCCGTTATTCACTGGGAACGAGTGTCCAAACCATATATCCGTTATTCACTGGGAACGAGTAAATTTTCTTTTTCTTTTATGCTCAATCGTATTGGCTAGTAATATGTTTAACACAGATTGAAATAACAGATTTCTTACGGTGTCCTGTGCGATATGTTTAACACAGATTGAAATAACAGATTTATTACGGTGTCCTGTGCGATAATGTCAGCTGTTTACCGTTTATGTTCTTCTGTGTTTTGTTCATATTTGCACAGATCATATCAGTAGTAACATTTTTTTTTCCTAATTCAAGATATATAAAAAAAACTGAACAAAATTAAATTTCAGACATTTTTTTGCACATTGTGGGAATTTAACCTGGTACTTCTGCGTGACAGGTGACAATGCTTACCACTAGACCAAGCAAATAACAAAATGTTGGATTACATTTCTTGGACATAATTTTATCGATGTCTATTGACCGCAGTAAAAAAAATATTTTTTTTTTACTTTTCTTTTTTTTAAATTTTAAAATAAATTTTTCTCCTACAAATCCACTAATTCACGGACTAGCACAAAATAATGTCATCTTTGCGTTACAACTAAAATAATATGTTTCAATGCTTCATTCTTATTTATAAAAAAAGGACAGAAAATAAGTGATACGATAGCTGGTACATATTAATCCTCTTTGTGTCACAAATTCAAAGTCGTAATACATAGGTATTACATATTTAAACGTTGATCTAAATGTTTTGACAGGAAAAACTATCTTTCCTTTGTTAAAACATCCTTCTCATCCCGAAGTATAATGTCTTTATCGATGTTAAACATATTGAAAACATTGATTGGATAAAATATGATTGGTCATATTAGTGTTACAGAGTCAGGAATTAATATTATCTGCCTTTTTCCTTTAATGCTTTTGGCTGAACAAGAACTCAACAGGCTGGCACGCGAAGGATCGACAGCTTGTATTCATGGAGTTACAACTCTTAAGAATATTATCTGGTAGGAAAGAATGTTATCTGCCTTGTTTTCTTTTATGCTTTCAATGGACAGTTACATTACATATTAATGTACAGTTTTGGAATAATTTACTTGGATACAAGAACTATTTGTTGACAATTATGTTTCAGATTCTTAGCAATCTGCTGGATATTGTAAAGGACAGAGCTGACGCAGCGGAACAAGAACTCGAGAGACTGGCACATGAAGAACAGGAAGCTTATATTCAGGGGGCAACAACTCTTAAGAGCCGATCGCCCAGCACGCTGAGTGGCGTCAGTATTGGAAGTGACGAAGTCTTCGATTCTGGATCCTCTTCGGAACGATCACAGGTCATACATAAAGAATGGGAGGTAATATTGAACAGGTGGATCCCGCGGCACTGCGTGACCATGACCATTGCGTGTTATATAATTTTATTTCTTGTACGGTCGAATCTTTCGATTAGACCGGCCGGAAGATTTTGAATATCTTTTAATTTTACTTTGTATATTTTTTTTTAAAAATTAAATGTTAAAATATTCTTCCAAGCCGTGATAATAAGTGTCTTGGCGATTTAACATAGTGAATGGCTAAACTTCCTCAGTATATTAACACCTGTTCTGATAATTGCTATTTGTTTTACCATGCCCTCCCCTCCCTCCCCTCCGTATCTCCTTACTATCTTCAGCTCCCCCGCAGTAAAGCTGGATCCACTGAAAGGCGCATGGGCGGCTATAGCGTCCACTGCCGTGAACGAAGTTATGCTTTACAGCGCATAGCCTCCGCAGGTTAGCACCAAAAGACTCATAAACGTTTCACATATTCTCTTATGTTATCTGCAAAATGAAAGCTAGACTCTATATCTGCATACGCTAGGTGTCCGCAGCATTTTTGTATTGGCAGCCTATACTGAGAATGATTAACCTTAGTGTAACAAACAGGGTTTGTGCTGACTTCTTTAAAGAAAATGTTTTAGAATATCACAGAACCCGTTATTACAAAAAATTTATTTTTTAAAATTAACGTCCATTCTTTACTCAAGAGCTATTTTTCACATGTGTGAGTAAACTAGATGTTTCTTACACATGTTCAACATAGAAATTAGCACATTTTTTATTACATTATTATTACATTTTTTATTACATTTTTTATTACAAGATATGCTTCCTGCAGCTGCAAGAAACCAACTTGCTTTAATTTTGAATGTACTTAACAAACACATTTTGTTACACGTTCATGCTGTGTCACTATTTTGTAAATTGTATTATGTAATCAAATTTTGTAATATGTTTTAGTGCCTCTCAGTGTATCATGGCAACATATCTAATGCAGTAAAACTCATTACGTAGCAAGTTTCATGTAACGTTTAAGGACCTGCACCTGATGTATATGTTTTATTTTACCTTTCTGATTGTCCATTAAACAAGAAACCTAGTAGGGTTTTATAAAATTTATTTCATTAAATTTACTTTCTAAATACTTCATTGAATAAATCTAATAATCATACTTTATCGTGGTGAATTTTGCATTTATAAAATAATTGGCTTGACCATTTACTTCTAGGTTTTGAATTATCTGACTATAACCCTGAACGTAGAGCTTTAAATTGTGTCACTTCGATAATTAAAGATTATTAAAGGAAGTCTATTGTTCTGCTCGTGATAAGTTACTCGAGTCTGCCAAATTTCAAGACATTTCTTGGAGTGATATCCGAGGAAACTAAATAATTATGGAATTTAGGCATGTACAGCACTCAAATCTTTTCTTTGCCTTAAAGAACAGGGCGTCCGAAACCTTTTGCATATTTTACTTCGAATGAATTAGAGAAAGGGGCTTTATCAAAAGGCAAGTAGGGGGAAATAGTTTGGTTAATTATGTGCTGTCAATTAACGGAACTGCAAGTTCCATTATGTCTTTTTCGATTCTATGCCATACCTTTTACAAAATTCTCTGTGCACTTTATGCTTAAGAACTCAAAGTCACGTTGGAGTTACGTTTGTCGTTCTGTTACGACTCTATGGTCTAAGAAAAATGTAACAGAAAGAAAGCGAAACCAACAAATCAAGTAAAAATCAACAAGCAATTTATTTCTAGATAATTAAAATGGAAATCAAACGGCACTTACAGTAAAGTGAATTAAAATCCATATAATCCAATAATTCTAAGCGTCCTAATCACAAGTCCTAAATATAGAATGTTCAGAATCAATTACTGTATCTTTGAATGTGCCGATGTGCCAGTAGTCTTTAATGTCCTTATGTGCCAGAAGTCTTTAATGTGCTGATGTGCCAATATGAAGTACTCCGGAATATCTTTCAATAAGTTCACATAAATCCCCAAATCATCAATTCAAAATCCAAAATCCAAAAGTCTTTGAGCACTTTTATAATCCAATGAATATTTTAAATAATTCATCTTTGAAAATTTGGAATTATTTTTCACAACTGTAATGACTCTTTAAAAACTGATGGCAAGGTCGAAAACTGAAAACTGTCCACTAAACATGGTATATATAAAGATAGGTCACATTACAGAATGTTCTAGAAAATTATATGGTGTATGTGACTTTTAACACATAATTCTAAAGGAAATTCTAGTTTTATCTGTAAACAAAATCAACCCTGACCTCAAATTGAATCAACAACTTGTTTACCAAAACCGTCATTGAACTCAAATACTAAGTAAACAACCTAATTCAAGGACAATAGTTAAACATGTAAACCTGATATATAACATTAAGGTTTGAGCAAATATTAAAGTCAAGAAACATTTATAATTTCCTGAAATATTTATAATATTATAAAAACATCATACATAACAGTTCTGACACCATACATGCTGATTCATATAAATGGTATTTACAATGCAAGATGGAGGTGGTAGAACATAGCTAAATCACCAATATAATGTTGAGATGACACGACTTTTTTTTAGCATAACAAGCTATCGTTCAAAATTTCAACGTGTCACCAAACTGTATGTGATAAAAATTTAATATATATTTTGCAGCAGTGGAAATTCTACTCGACTAATTTATCCTTAGCTAATATCTATTCGCGTAAAAACTTAATAACATTTCTTGTTTAAGAGCTATGGATGAATATATATATATTTCATTGTATTTCACCTTTGATTTTAGTATCAGATGTGGCCTTTATCACTAAACGTTTGTCGACAAACCTCGTAAACAATTCCAATTGCAAAATCAGATTTAATTATTATTGGCTGATATAAACTGTAAAAAGATCTTTGTTATTTTAGGGAGTTGAAAATATTATCCTGTAAAATCAGCGTTGCAACAGTCATTAATAATCAATCACATAAACAAAATGTCAACACCTCTTTGTTTACATTGTTGTTATACAGTTCTGTCAGTACATATTAATTCTTTAAAAACGTTAGTCCTAGCACCATATGTTAGCAAATTACAAGGTTCTGGTATTTTTTACATGCTGCTTGATCGATGCACATGTTATCACATTCAACACGTTCTGCGCGTGCATATTACTTTGCTATCACGATTTGCGCTTTGCTTTTTAGTGGTGCTGTTTGATTGCGCATGCGTATCTTTATAATAAATATGCATAGATACTTCCATATTTTATTTGTTTCGCACCAATCATATTTGTTGCCTCTTCGTATATCTTTAAAATGTATATAATATGTGTTTGCATATTTTGTTTCACACGCAAAATGATATAATTATAACTGAGATACCAAGCTTACATTTCATTTTATATTATTTTGTTAATTTTTTCTATCAAGAAGAAAACCACCACAGTTGTCACAGGTTATTTTAAATTAATGAAGGATAAATTATTGCGCAAAAATAAAATCATTGTAACAAGGATTGCAAAATATAGAGACGTAAGATACATGATTATTATTACGCAACAAGATTTCGATATAACAGAACCCATCATTTTCCTTTCGAACATTTTGGCAAAGTATTCGAGCAGACAGCCTATTCTCTCCTTCGTTATTTATGAAAGATATAATTTGTAGAAAAACTCGTCTTTTTGTGTAATTCTACGGGTGTATATCACCATTTTGTGAAGTGCACTAACCATTTGCAATACAAGTTCTGAAGTTTTCGCAGGGTCTCTTCTAGGAAGCATAGTTGCAGTATTTACAATTTTTTGTCTTAAAATCACACCATAAAATAGACCGAATGCACGAAAATGGCGCATAAGTTTGGCAAGCCCTACCGATGCTTACTTTGATAGTCCCCCCCCCCCCATCTCCAGAGTAAATATCCCCTTTTTCAAAAGGAGAGGGAGATCCCCCCCCCCCCAGTTTTAGTTCTAAAAATGGACTCTGTTTTCTATCTACTCTTAGTGCGGCTGTTCCTTTTGAAAGGTTAGAATTGGTTCCTTTATTGCCCCTGAATGGCGTCTTCCTGTATTGCCCCTGAATGGCGTCTTCCTTTATTGCCCCTGAATGGCGTCTTTTGTTCTTCAGCAAATTATTTGCCTGCACCACTGTAAATTAACATGTTTCGGAACTTTCTTTACAAATTAGATCGAGTCCTGTTCTTTCTAGAACTTCAGGGATAACTTTTATAGGATCAAAACATCAAATTACAAAATTGAATACAAGCTAGCCTGCAAGCTAACCCAGTAGAGATCGCTCTTGTACAAGAACTGTTTTGTTTCTAGTGTTCACAAATTTTCATATTGCGGTGGAAAGTAACAGGTGTTTTCAATGCGACAGATGTATGCATTTTTAGGACTGTTGACCACTTAGTCGAATTATTAAATTAACAGGATAAATTACAACCATAATAGGGGCTTGGCCCATTTTGTCTTCAATAAATGTAAATTTTTAATGATCCACTACAAAACCAATAATAGGGCTCAAAATGTAGATTACTCCCAAAATTACTAGACCAGTCAGAGTCGAGGTATTATTTTACAAATAAAAAAATATCACTTGACCAGTCAGACGTAGGGTAAAATTTCATAAATTAGAACTTTTCTAGACTAGTCACAGAAGACGGTTAACTCAGCTGCTGGTCCTTAAGCGGAGCATATGACATGCAGCGAAACGGTGAAATCGGCGAAGCACAAAAGTAATCAGATGTAGTCTGCTAGGAAACCGGTCAACATATGTTGCATACCATACAGATAAATCGTTATGACGTATTTGCATACAGTATTAGTTATCAAGGACTCTTGGCCTATTGTTAACTGGTATGATTATAGATCGAAAGGTCTGTGGTTCTGTCCTTGCCAGAGGTGCAACCTTGCTTCTATATAACTGACCACATCTGCTTTTTCTCGACGATTAATCGTCAAGTATGACAAATTAAATTGTCTGAATGACTTGGGCCAATAGAATATGGCATCAAATCAGTGCCAAGGGATTGAATTGGGATTACTTTAGATTACAGGGTATTAGAAACTGAGGTGCTTCTAAAATCTCAGGAGACTGCTTCACTATAGCTGGAAGTTAAATTTCTTCCGGAGCTGTTAGCTTTTCGGTTCGAAATAGAGATATAATGAGATTAAATTCAATCGTGTAAGGTGGAGAAGGAACCTTCCACAAATTCTGTCTGTACCTTGACAGACATTACCTGGCCACATTGCCAGACCAAGTTTACAGGCTTGACACCATAAACCCGTGCGATCAACCATCCAAACCGAAAGTGAAGTAGAAAAAACAATTAGTCCATGTAGTAGTATGACAAATAAGAAACGCAACGCTAAAAAGCGGAACACCGGTTAGGTCCAGCCCACGAAAATGGCAGAAAACCACTGACGCCACTGTAAATGCATGCTCAAAACCGAATAAGGAACGTATTAAAAATAATCTGCTACACTTCCAAAAGGTTCTGACGACACTAGAAAGCTCTTCAATAAGTTTGGAAGTATATAAGCTATGGAATCTGGAGGGCTCTCTGTGCTACCACGACAGAAAAACCTCCCAGACCTTCCCTACTTCCACTACTTCCATAAATATGTCTGACACCATGATACAATGCAATTGCCGTGGTTTAAACCAAATATTGATGAAATAAATCTTCTTCTTAAACAAAATGACCCCCATATTTATCTGCCTTCAGGAGACCCTTAAAAGAATAACGATAAAGTTATTCTAAAAAGTTCCATTATATAAAACAACTTCTCTAGAAATACTCTTAAGGCATCATCATAAATAGCAAAACCTCTCACAGCCAAATTAATATCATTACTACTGACGCCAAAGGAGCACAACTGTCCATCTAGCCAAACTTGAAGCATTTAAGGAAGCAAATAAAATAAAAAAATAAAAAAAATTAAAAAAAACATAGTTGTCAGTATTTGTTGACTTGGAGAAAGTTTATGACACCACATAGAAGTACGGCATAGTGAATTACCAATTCAACCTAGCTGATTACCTATCTTTATAGCCAATTATTTGAAAGATATAACTTTCAGAGTTATGGTAGGTACCAATCTTTCTGAAAACTGTCCTCATGATATGGGTATAGCTCAGGGCGACATATTGTCAGTCACCCTTTTCAAGATCAAAATTAACAAAATTTGCGAAATCCAAGAACTAACTGTTCATTATATCTCGACGACTTATTGATCTGCTTTAGATAAAACAGAATACATACTATTTTACATCAACCACAGATATACATAAATGTTTGAAATCTAAAACTGTTTGCATGTACCTTTGCCGATAACATCGAATTAATGAAGACCCCAAACTTTATCTTGACGGTTATCTTATTCCTGTTGTGGAGGAGACAAAAATTTTACGGTTTATATTTGACCGTAAACTAACTTTCCTTCCACATATTAGATACCTTAGGGACAAATGTAAAAAAGCGCAGGATTTAACACGAGTCGTGGCAAACAAAGATTGAGGAGTAGACCGGAAGGTCCTGCTTCGGTTATTCAGGTCTTTACTAAGATCAAACCTTAACACTATGGATCAACTTATAAATCTTACCCGCAGAAGCTTGATCCCTTAGGGACTTAGGGACTGAGCTTGATCCCTTACACAATTAGGGACTTAGACTTTGTCTAGGAGCATTTAGAATATCCACTTCAAAAAGCCTATATGCTGAGGCAAATGAACCATCATTTTATCTCAGGAGAAGGAAACTGGCTCTTCAGTACACTACCAAACTAGCTCTTCTAATCCATCTAATCCCGCATACGATGTAGTATTTAAGCCCAAATGCCAAACCTTGTACGCTTAAAAGCAAATTTCATCTCACCATTTGGCACACGAATTCATACTTATCTAGAAACAGCAAAAATCAATGCTGCGAAATTGTGCAAAGTTCTAAGTTCCCGAATGACCACTTTGGTTATTAAAATCCACCAAAATAATAATTGATCTATCCCATTTCAAACAGTTCTCAACGAATCCTCATGGTTTTCTGAGTATATTCAATGAAATCAGAACCTTCTATCGTGGCCATCTCCCCCTCCCCCCCCCCCCCGTATACAGACGGTTGGAAAGAGATGGACAAGGTTGGAGCTGCCGTTGCAACACCCCATGGTACCGGTGAAATTACAGCCGTACTCATTTCTTTGAACTACCTTGAAACCTTTCATCATCTTTCCTGTTTCCCTTTTCACTCCGAAAACCTTAAAAAACCATAAATTTGACAACCCATTAATATCTCAAATCTTAAAGAAACATAATTTGCTCACACAATCTGGAAAAAAACTATTCTGTACTGTTGGCTGTCTAGTCCGGTTGGAATTAGAGGTAATGAAGGGCAGATAAAGCTGCCAAAGCTGCCCTGCAATCACCCCTGCCCTATTTAAAGATTCTGTATTCTGACTTCAAGTATTTTATACATCGGCATGTTCTATATACTTAGCAAAACATGAGAAATAAAAACTCCACAGACATGCTTCATAACATCAAACCCATCATTCGAGAGTTGCATCCCTCACATAAAACAAATCGCAGAGATAAGTTGGTATAGTGCCTATGGCGTATAGGACACACATACCTGACTTAGGGATAACTACTGAAGGGTGAACCTCCACCAGAGTGTATACCCTACCAATGGAAACTGACAGTGAAACACATTCTTGTCGAGGGTATTGACTTCCATCGTCTGAAGAAGACCTTCCCAGATGTGAATTGAGTTATGGGACTGTATGATGATGTACCACCTGAGAAAATCTTGGAAATTTTGAGGGAATGCGGTTTATTTAACAAATTTAGACCATTATTCTAAGGAGTTTTTTTTTTATCTATATCTTTTATTTTTTTTAATACATTTTACAGAATTATAACATCTGTACCTTTTATCGTTTATCTTATAGTACTTCATGCTTGCGTTTATTTGGAATGGTTTATTTTCCTAAAATTTTATGCAAATTTATCTATCTACATTTTTAAAACTTTACTTTTAATAGGCACCATATAGCCATTTTTGTGCTGATGTGCCGTTAAATACAAATGTATACATATCAACGGCGACAACCTTCCCAATTAACCGTACCAAAAGCACGCATGCAGACTTTCTGGCAACATGTACCGGAGCTGTAATAACAGATCAAAAGGTTCGTGATCACGATCACTGAACTGGTAAGTACAGAGGTCCAACACAACGAATTTAATTTTATTTACAAGTATCCAAATAAATGCTATTGTTCATTCATAAATTGTCCGGTTATCACATTCCGTTATTCTTCAAGACACTTGTAAAAATAAGTCTCGATGAAGATGTAAAAATCATACCAACCAACGACGCATAATATATTTTATTTAGCAAGAAGTTCGTGGTTGATATATTAAATATAAAAAAAAAATTAAAAAAAGAAAAAAAGAAATAACAATAAAAATGAGGTTTGAAGATAGGTTTTGATTCAAGATTCATCGGACAATCTTTTAAAAAAAAAAAAAAAAGAAAGAAAGAAATAACAATAAAAATTAGGTTTGAAGATAGGTTTAGATTCATCGGACAATCTTTTGGAAACCTGCCTACACTTTTAAGTGATGAAAAATCTACAGACAAACTGAAACGTTTTAGAGAGAGGAAATCCAGGTACTTTAGGAACACATTTACCCATATGAATACATGAACAATTCCGAAGAGTTCACTGCATATTTTGAGAAAATGTACATCACGATCAAAATGTTCTGCATACATTGTTCTCTTTTTCATAAGCTTCCATCCCAACCGTGTTCGAAAGTCACTGGTCAGTCACGTGACTATCATGAACTCTTTTCTATAGAAATATAATTCTTACTTACTTCTGTAATGTGTTGGAAGATTGTTCAGTTAATCATTGTTTTTCAAGTAAGTGTTTTTTTGTTTTCCTTTTGCCCTATTTAATTTGTTGCCACAGTAAATTGGCATATTTATGTAAACAACTTGACTTCCGGGATCATAGCAAAGACGTCTTAATTGCTGCTCTTTGTCAGTCATTTCAAACGAAATACAAACATCAAGAGAATACTTTATGCCTGAAAAATTGTCTTTAGATGTTATCAATAAGCTTTATGCCTGAAAAATTGTCTTTAGATTTTATCAATAAGCCAATACGACAACCGTCTAAAACAGGTAGTTTTATTGTCATCAATTTGCAACGTTTTTTTTTTCAATCCTTTCAAGCGTATGAATGATTTTAGATTTATGTCAAATTTATCATTTCTATCGTTGAATCTAAAACAGTTTAAGCCTATACTCGTGTATAAACCGAGTCCAAATGCAAACAACATAGACCCTGATCTGCCGTCGTATAATGCACCGGCAGATCAAGGTCTATGTTGTTTGTTCTACTGATTATTCCTTACAAACTGCATAGACCCAGATCTGCCGGCGCATTATGCAACGGTAGATCTGGGTCTATGCAGTTTGCAGTTGGCATGAGCTTGTACGCGAGTATAGACGGTACTTCATTTACTGAGTCGCCATTTTTAATAAATTCTTGCAGTGTATTATTTTCGAGTGATTATCGATTTACCCTGTAAATATTAGTTATATTTTCATGTTGTATTGAAATTTAACGGAATACAAATCTGTGTATTTACCAATATCAAATACTTAATGTATTCATTCTTCATACTGCACTGTTTTAAATATCTTGTTAGTAAAGTCGACACTATTTATCATAATTGAAAGTAATCTGTAAATCTGCATCTTTTCTGAAACATTGGAGTATACCTTTCTTATCTTAGACATCAACAAATTTACACTTGTGTTCTCTTGAATCCCAATCTTCAACAAAGCTAGCTTTAGCCCCTCTTTTTATCCCGTCCTATTTGTGAACAATTATGAATAGTCTCTTGATAGGGACAATATTGATTTTTTAGCTCAACTGGTCACAGATCAGAAGAGTTTATGGAATGATCTTTCGTCCGTCCGTCCGTTAGCACAAGTTTTTTTTCGCTACTCCTCCTAAACTACCTGTATGATTGCCTTGGAACTTTACACACGCATTCATCCCATTGTCTAGTTCGTCCTAAATGAAAATGGTGCCACTCGGACGTCCAGTATGACCACCACAGTGACCATCTTGAAAATCTTGTTATCGCTACTCCTCCTGATTGAATGGTCATATAAACATGGGGTTTTCAGTAAAAGACTTCTTATGATGTCTAGTTGGTCCTTACTGAAAATGGTGCCGATCTGACGTTCAATAGGGCCTCCATGGCAGCTAACATACACATACACACACACACACATATATATATATATATATATATATATATATATACAAGCGCGCGCACATATGCGCGCGCACATATGCAGATGTTGATTAAGATCCCTGATCATAACCATCACGCAATGTGACTCGCATTATGTTTGAAAGAAGTCTCATTATCTTGATTAGTGTCATTGTCATCTACACTTTGATGAAGTGTATCTGGGTCTACCTGGGCTAGGGGAGAGAATGTTGTAAAGTATTTAGTCACTGTATAACTTGTGTCTACTTGATCAAGTGAGTTTGTAATGAATTAATGGCCTTACTTGACAGGCACTGCTGGGAGTGGATGTTATGGGCCAAGCTCGGGGTTGCTGGTGTTCGATCTGGTGTTTATGTTTTCACACATTTCAAGAAATCCATTATAAGTCCAAGCCAAGCATCCACTGCCCTGAATTAAAATGGTATTTGTTGATGGGAATTCAGCACATGTAACTTTATATGCCTTTAATGTTGTGATCTTGTACACATACCCATGTTACTCTGAGTATTTGTAGAGTTGGAATTTCATCGAGATAAGTTCATTGAGCTGCTTCAGTGGTGAGTGTTGCTGACATGGATAGTGATACTGTCTGGGGTTTTTTAATGTGGATAAAATCTGGGATTATCTTTCTGTATGAATTTACTTCCACATCTTGAATATCCTCTTGGATGAATCCAGAAAACTCAAATAGACTGGATCCATTGAAAATTTTGTGGAGTATTGACATTGTTCGATTTACCACCATTTTCTTTGTTTACAGAATTCTGATAAGTATTTTAATAAAAAAAACGTTTTTAGCTCTATTGGTCATAGACCAGAAGAACTTTTGGGATGGTCCGTTGTCCGTCCGTCATCCGTCTGTCATCTGTCGTCCGTACGTCCGTTAGAGCAAGTTTGTTATCGCTACTCCTCCTAAATTACTTGGAGGATTGCCATGAAACTTTAAAAACACATTCATCCCATGGTCCAGTTGGAATGAAAATGGTGCTGCTCGGACATCAAGTATGGCCGCCACAGTGGCCATCTTGAAGATCTTGTTATAGCTACTCCTCCTGAATCGATGGTCATATCAACATGGGTTTTTCACTGAAAGACTTCGTATGATTTCTAGTTGGTTCTAAATGAAAATAGTACTGATCTGACGTCCAATATGGCAGCAAAAGCGGCAATCTTCAAAATCTTGTTATTGCTACTCTTCTTACATGGATGGTCATATCACCATCTGGTTGTCACTAAAAGACTTCCTATGATGTTTAGCTGGTCCTAAAAAAATGGTGCTCATCTGACATCCTATATGGCCGCCATGGCATCCATTTTAAAAATCTTATCACATTTCTACTTGAACAGAAAGTCATATTGACGTGGGGTTTTCTCCAGAAGACTTCTTATGATGTCCAGTTGGTCTTAAATGCAAATTGTGCTGATCCGACGTCCATATTGGCTGCCACAGCAGCCATCTTGATAATCTTGTTATTGTTACTCCTCTAAAGTGGAAAGTCAATTCTTGAAAATATTGTTATCTCTACTCCTCTCCAAATGGATGGCTATATCAACATGGGGTTTTCAGCAATAGACTTCTTATGATATCTAGATGGTCCTAAATGAAAATGGCGCCAGTCCTACATCCAATATGGCTGCCACGATGACTATCTTAAATATCTTGTTGTAACTAACCGCCCCCCCCCCCCCAATGGATGATCATTATGACTTATGGCTTTCACCAAGTCCTAAATGAAAATGGTGGCAGTCGTACAATCCAATATCGCAGCCACGAAGACTATCTTAAAAATCTCATTGCCACTACTCCTCCTGAATGGATGATCATTATGACATGGGGTTTTCACCAAAAGACTTCTAATGATGTCTACTTTGTCCTAAATGAAAATAGTGCCAAGCTGACATCCAGTATGTACACCACAACATCGAATTTTAAATTCTTGTTATCGCTGAAGAATATCAGAGATGGTTTCAACACTCGACATTTAAAAGGAAGAAATGGTCTTATCTTGAATTCCTGGAAATTATTTTCACCCAGTTGAGCGTCAGTCCCTTCGAGTGACTCTTGTTTATTGAACTTTTGATATATTAAATCACTTCTATAAAAACTGTTGTATTTAGCACAAAGTACCTCTGTGCAAGACATGTCTCTTAAATATCTGAAAGAAAAAAATCAAATTACGACGTTTTGTTCGCTCTGAAGCTTTGATCGTTTTGCTCCGCTCAAGGCATGGCAGCTTCGTTAGTTGCCTTCGTTGTCTGATTGGTGAAGTGATTTTTTTAAATTCTAAAATAATAACCAAAATCTGACTGCTCTAGTAAATTTTAGGATTATAAAGATATTACTGTTGGTAATTTTGTAGAGAATCATTAAATTTACATTTATTCAAGACACAAAAATGGGCTGAAGATTTTATTACAGTTTGTAGTTAATAATGTTATTTTAATGTTACTAAATGGCCTTGAGTGCTCAACATGTACACTGCTTGCGAGAACCTCTAAATATACTACATAACTCCTTCTAAAGTTCATTATGGTGCTATAATTTCAAGCATTGGAATTTCTTCATGATGCATATGGTCTGGTTACCATGGAAACGGTGGTCAGTTTGGCGTAGTATTATGAAGTGAACGAGTTATAATACGCGTGCAAATCTAGCGGAATGTTGTACTACGTACAACCTTAATTACATCTGCGGGCGTAGGGTCAATCTTTACCAGTTTGTTCTATCTTTAGGCCGTAATCGATCTCTGTCTTCAATATCGATTCATCCTTTAGTATTTTTTGTTCAAATCTATTGGCGCCAATACTGTAGCAGACAATTAGTAGAATTATATATTAGTATTGAAAGTCATTCCTATCGTTGAATCTATAACAGCTACTTCATTTACTGGGTTGCCATGTTCTTTTTTAAACAAATTCTATCTCTGTTTTTGTGGAATGATTATAGATTGACCTTGTACATTTTAGTTACATTTTCAGTTGTACTGTAAGCGTAACGAAATACATATTTGTGTATTTAGCAATATCAAATACATTATTCATTCCTTCTTCATACTGCACTGTTAATTCTCTTCATGGTCTGACTGGTCTCGTAATTTTTTAATTTGTGAACATATTGCGCCAAGACTTACTTATCTAGTAGTCAGTGGCGGCGCGAGGGTTCGAGGCGCCCTGGGGCAATGTTCTTTAGTGGCACCCTTCTTTGCCACAGAGAACAGTTTTTATGTCAGTTGCCAACCTCCACCCCACCCACCCCAATCTACACACCCCGGTTACAGCTATAAAAAAGGCTCCCGATGGCGCACCCCCTCTCCCGGCGCCTGGGGGCAATTGGCCTCTCCCGACCCCGACCCCCCCCCCCCCCCGTCGAACCAACACAGTTAGTAGATTTTAGAATAGTAAAGATATTGCAGGTGGTGGTTTTGCAGCGAGTCGATAAATTTACATTTATGAGAAGACAAAACTGGGGCGAAGCTTCTATTATGGTTTATTTAATAATGTTACTAAGTGGTCTAGATTACTCAATATTGTATTCTACCTGCAGAATCGCACAAGAGAGGACCTCTAAATGCCCGATATACTGGATTATGGTTTCATGCATTCACATATGTTCTTGTTATTATGTGAACGACGGCCAGTTGGCTTAATATTATACAGTAATAGAATTATAATACGCGTGAACATCTGGTGGAATTTTACCCTCCAGACAACCTTAATTACCTCTGCGCGTGGTCCTTAATTACCTCTGCGTGTGGTGGGTCAGCCTTTACCAATTTGTTCTAGCTGTCTGCAAGGTTTTGTTTTGTTTGGTTTGGTGCTTTACGGCACAGAAACACAAGTAGGTTATTTAGTGCCGAAGCAGTTGTACCCAGGCTGATCCGATGGTAGGATTCGAACCCGCACCCTTTCGGTCGTGAGTCCGGCACGCTAACCACTGAGCCACCGCGGTCCTCTGTCTGCAAGGTAAGATACCGATTGATCCTTTAGTAGTTTTCGTTAGAATTCATTGACTGCAGTCCTGCAGCATACAATTAGTAGAATTATATGTTAGTATTGACTGCAGTCCTGCAGTATACAATTAGTAGAATTATATATTAGTATTGAGAGTTAAGTTTCGGATACTCTTCAGTGTACTCTTCTCTTTCTTACTATGTATCTGATTTACAAGCAATGTCTTTTAAGTTTCTATTGATTCTGTTTTGTTTCTTTCCTTTCGATTAAATCGATTAAAAAAGTGTTATGCTATAAATCTGTTGGGAAAAATAATATTATTTCGTGTTATTCTATCTTTGATCGATTGCATTCTTTGACAGGGCTCAATGGTTCATCGTAGACAGTATAACCAAGAACATTTTTCTTCTAAAGAATCACCAATGTTTTAGTAGACAGAAATGTAAAATGTAGACCTGCATCATCAAAATTGAATGACTTCAAAGCATCCACTAATGTCGTGGCATATCTTTTGAATGACTTCAAATCATCCATTCATGTCGTGGCGTATCTTTTGAATGACTTCAAAGCATCCACTCATGTCATGGCGTATCTTTTGAATGACTTCAAAGCATCCACTCATGTCGTGGCGTATCTTTTGAATGTTTTGAACACTAAAATCCTAGCCTAATTCCACTATTGGCAACTTATTTTTCTGGTTTTCTTCTTTGTTTTCTGTTGTGTCCATTTAGTTACACCTTGTGATTACTACTATCCCTATTCTCATTATTGTATCCAAATTGTCCACATCAATATGGACATACAAATTTGCCCTTTAACCCTTGGTCTATTTATATCAGATCAAGGAATTCTCTGGAGTAACTTTGCCTTGTTAATGGATGACATGTAAATCGTGGCATCACACTAATTTTTATCAATACTTTTGGGATACAGGGAATATGTGTGTCTGCTGGTTTCAGTTGCGTAGCAAGAAATCCCCCCCCCCATCAAAACTTAATTCTGAGGCCCCTTCCCAGTAAAAAAAAAAGCTCTTTGATGTGCATTTTTGCCCCCCCCCCCCCTCCCCCCAGTTGTTGCGGAGGTTTCGTGGGTGGTTGCTACGCAACTGCTGGCTGGTTGTGTTAAAACAGGAAGAAATCAAGCTTCATAAAGACCAGTCATCTACACGATCAAATATGCAACTAATTATTGAAATGTCTACCTTAGTTTTGCCTGCCTTGATGATCATGCAGTTGAGATGCATATGCAATTACCTATCTGTGGTAGTCACGATAATAGTTACCGTATATACTCGCTTATAAGTTGAGTCCAACTGCAAACAACATAGACACTGATGTGCCGTAGCATAATGCGCCGGTGGTAAGGGTCTTTATTATATACCTATCAATTTTCTACCCAAGAATGAGCCAGAATTTACTGTCAAATCCCAAAAGCAGGAAAATGATACTGTCGTTTTCTGATACCGTATTACCAAACCCTCAAACGAGGCTGGAACTACTTTTTCATCGAGGTTTCCTGGTTACATCTGAACAAGCGTGAATAACTATGCCGTAGCCTCACTTGACAGACAAATGGATATGAGTAGCATTCTCTTTAACAAGTCTGTATCATCAAGTTCCAACAATTTGTCCAATATCCCGCTGTAAATAACTCTCAAAATATGGTTGTCATTCCCATGCCAAGTCCCCATCGGAACCTCTTACAATGTCCAGCCAGAAACAATTCAAACGCTATTAGCCGGGACTCGGGTAAAAACGTTCCTAGATATTCAGCTGGTGAAATCTTCCGTTTTGCAAAATTTGACAACTGCACAATAGCTATAAATCACATATATGGATTATATATGGGTCTACTACCCCATGCATCGAAGAACTCGTGTTATTAACAATGATAGTAGTGAAAATGAGTGACTGTTGTTACACACGCTTCATTCATAAAACTGATATTAATGCGCATATCAGCTGTTCCACAAAATTAAATTCGGTTTATGACTTAAGATGAAGTTCGTATCAGAAAGGTTGAAATCTGAAGCAATTTATTCTTTTCAGTTACATCATTTTTGGGATCTTATTAATCTATCTGAAGATTTATCGTTATATATATATATATATATATATATATATATATATATATATATATATATATATATATATATATATATGTGTGTGTGTGTGTATATATATAATTGCCAGATTACGTTTTGTTGTCAGCATCAGAAAATCCGGATCATGACTCGACGCTTCGCGTCTCGTATTGATCCGGATTTTCTGATGCTGACAACTCGACGTGATCTAGCAATCAAGATCGCATTTCTGTGATAATAATATATAATATATTGTTTGTTCTACTGATTACTCCTAACAAACCGCATAGACCCAGCTCTGCGGGCTCATTATGAGGCGGTAGATCTAGGTCTGTGCAGTTTCCAGTAGGACTCAACTTATAGGCGAGTATATACGGTACTATTTTTCTTGAATGCGCATCATATATAAGAAAAGAAAAAAAATTGGCTTCTAATGCTAGGACATACTAAAACATACAAAATCTATACAATGACCATAGTCAAAATAACCCAGATCTTAACCAAATTGACAAAAAGACAGGATATATTTTTTGTCACATTGCTATATTAAGCGTCTATAGGTTTTATTGTGCCTTCTATTTCGAAGTTTCCAGATGATTTGACTACAAATACATAAATAAACTTTCATCTCTATATTCGCTCTTGCTCTCTGAGCTCAAGCTAGAAATACATTTTCTGTACTATTCTCCATTATTGACTGCCCTGATAATGTTGTCACAACCAAGTCTGAAGGAAATCTCCGTGATGTGACCAGATTGTTTTCATGTAAGTATTACCTGCAAATTCCTAGGTGAAGATTTAACATATATCGATAATGTATGATTGGGTCTTTTCATATTGTGTTCTGTTTTTGGCAGATTGCTTTCTTTAAATTCTGCTAGTCTATAATAATAATAATAATAATAATAATAATAATAATAATAATAATAATAATAATAATATTTTGAGTGTTGGATATGGCATGCTATATATCGATATATTAGCAGTGGGAATTAACGGTATATGACACAGTGTGAGCGAATTCGTATGCATGATTCTTGTAACAAGTATCCAGTTGCAACTAAGGTAGTTGCACGAACGCGTGAAATCCGTGTAACTGATATCACTGCAATCTGTATCTAAATGTACTCTTAAAATTGTATGAAAGCAGAAACTGTACGTAATTTGTATATTTGAAACGCTTTATAAGCATGCGTATTATTAGATCCTTCAAAATGACGAGGTATGATATCTAAATTTTAAATGAAACGTTATATACTCACAACGATTACTTAGCGCTTTAGGGAACATTGGAACAAGCAAAATACAAGTTGAAAACAAAGAATGACCCCACCCCCCCAAAAAAGGGTACCGTTAACTCGTTGAAAAAATACATAAAATGTACCGTTCTTACAGACGAGTAACTTGGTTGACGTTCGAAAGTGTAAAGCCTATTTCAAGAAAGATCCTACATGACGTATCACGCAGCCTTGCGTCCTATGAGATTTCTTTACAACTTTGTCTAGGCGTAAAGTACCCAAACTGATATTCCATCCTTTCGAGGAGACATAACTTGACTCAGTGATAATATAAAGATTTCAAGTTTCACCACGATACATGTATTGAAATATTCGATGGCTACGTTTTTTTCTATTGAATTAGCCCTCCTTTCTACACGCAGGACGAAACTAACAACAAATTGAAAAATACATGTATTGTAAAAACAAATATAAACAGGTTTTTTTTTCTTCTCATTAAATACTTGTTCAATGGTGTTTTTGAAGGGCTCCATAGTTTTTTTGTTTGTACTTTTTATGTAATTTAGTGATTTTTTTAAATGTTCAATCCCTACATTTAAACAAATTGAGTTATTATATTGCGTTGTTCAAGCCAGTTATCAATCTAAACCAAATCGCAGTCATGGAGACATTATAATTGATGCACACTTCCTCAATGATTTATGCTTCGGACATTATCTTAAGGTTGATCTTTAATGGTGTTTTTCTAAACTACTAATTAATTAACAGCCTTGCATATGCTCAGACAGCTATACTGTAGCGAAAAATGGCACAGTAATTGTCGGTGAAGCAGTAGATGTTACGAGGCTCGTGTATCTGAAGGTCTTCTGTCAGTCTTGTGTGGATGATGATGGGATCCGATTTTGTGTGGAAATGACATAAAATGAAGAATTTTGTAATCCATGGTAAAAGTGAACACTGCAGACTGCAATAATGACTATATTTTATGACAGAATTGTTCTGTGAGTTTAGAACATATTTACATATACTTCATGTGTTTCAAGCATTGGTGCCAATGTTAATCAGCCACACCATTATAAAGCCACAACGTGCTTTTCACTAATGCAATTATAAGTAGTGATGCCAAGTAATTTACCGAGTTAAACCAGACATGCAATGGCACATGGACTCAGCCGCCTTGTTAAAAGTCATTAAAGTCTAATTTATTGCGTGCATGCGTGCATGCATAGGAATTTGTGTATTCCGATGCAGCCGAGTCAAACTCAAAAAAATTAACTAAAAGAGGTCATGTACATTTTTTTTATTATTTAATATATTTGCATCAAAGAAGAAATCGAATTGAATTAGCAGATGATTTGGCGACTGTCATTAGTTGGCTAGATTAAAGAGAGAGAGAGAGAGAGAGAGAGAGAGAGAGAGAGAGAGAGAGAGAGAGAGAGAGAGAGAAATAGTATCTATTCATCATAATGGATCTTACAAAATAAAATTTGATGTTTTACATGAAAGCTGAGAATACAAAGGGGCATTTTCAATATTAAGGTATGAAGGAATATTTAATAACAATGATTTTGTTATTTAACTTTTTTTAGCGGTTTTCGTTACATATCATATTTGAGAGTGTTGAATAATATTACATTTTTTTGTCATCTGCGAATGATCTTCTTGACATGATACACGAACATGTATACTGACTTCTTGCACCCTATATTAAGTAGATATTGGATACACGAACATGTATACTGACTTCTTGCACCCTATATTAAGTAGATATTGGATACACGGACATGTATACTGACTTCTTGCACCCTATATTAAGTAGATATTGGATACACGGACATGTATACTGACTTCTTGCACCTTATATTAAGTAGATATTGGATTCTTTTGAATACAAACAATGTATTTTACCACCTTAACCTGCACCACCATTTTTTCTTGACATGCACTAAAATTAGAAAATGGACAAAAATATTGGATATTGAGATTTGCAAATGTAAAAGCGGTAGATCAGTTGTTTCTGTTTCAGTAAATAGATCCAGTTACTCATGGCGTTTCAATGTACGTAAACATATCGTATTCTACTGGCTTTATAATTATCAGCAACCCAAATAAGCCCCTTTCCACGATACCTAAATCCCAAATAAACCCCTTCCACGATACCTAAATAACAATGTTTTATATTCACAGGATCAGTTCAAGAAGCGGATAGGGAGCCTGGAGTGCATTCTAGCGGAAGAGAGGAAGAAAACTGCTGCGCTGGAAAAGAGGCTGATGCTGGCGGGAAATGAGGCCCCGCCGTCTGCTATGTGTGATGACCTCAAGCTTCACCTTCGAGAAAAGGAACTTCTTCAAGCTGAGGTAGTTATAATACATAAGAAACTGCATAGTATGAAATTAAATTAAATTGTATATAACCTTTATTTAAGACGTCATTCTGATTAGAGGGACAGTTTTCCCCTCTTCTGGAGTGGTTTCTTAGTTTCTGACTTCGTGTAAGTAAGAGATAATAACTTAAAAATAACTCTCTATTTCAATACATGAATACCTGTTTCCAGTGTTTAAATTCTAAGTCATTCCCAAGCGTGGCAATTCGAGGAGGTTATGTACAAAAAATTGCAAGATTGAAAATAGGTATTCATCGTTTGAAATAAATATCTTTTCATTATTTAGATCCTAACATGAAAAATAAACAAAAGTTAGACTCCATACATCGCTGTTAACCTAGTACTACAGGGCGAGAGCGTCTGGCTGAACTATTGGGTGCGCACTTCTGTGATGACGTTGTACTGTTACGTCATAGTGAGCGTGTCACGCTCACCATATGTATACAAAATGCCGTACATGGTATACACGTAATGCCTCACGTGATATACACATAATGCTGCACGTGGTATACACATAATGCCGTACATTGTATAAAACTTAATGCAGCACGTGGTATACACATAATGCCGCACGTGGTATCCACATATAATCTCAATAGAAAAAGTAACCTGGTGTGTAATCTAGAGAGAATACATTACAAGGGCACTTGTGCAACCGCAGCTTGCACCATTCGTCGGTTGTTTCTTCAAAGTAAAGACTAGGGTATCTTGCACAACGAGAAATAAAATTCTAATTTTAAATTCATATTTTACAAAGAGTGAAAGAAGAAAGTGGAGAAATCGAATCTTTCATTGAATTGCATGTACAATTTTATTTAAACTTCAAGTATGAACCAAAATTATGTACCCATTGAATCGACAGCGTGTATTTCAGTTGTTCTAAATTATTTTGAGGTCGACATTCATCTTATCTGAAAGAATCAGTTGTTTGCCACGCTTGAGTCGCGCACGAAAAATTAATCTGAAAAATGGGCATTGTGATACGGCCCTTTCGTATCTCTATCTCTGTGCTTTTCTGTTCAGACTAATGCTGATTATTTTCTATATGATAGAGGCGTACATTAATTGATGTACTATCAGAAGAAATTTTGCAAGGGTTTCAGAAAAATTCAAGGAACAGCAGTTTTTAATTGTAATAGTGAAGACAAAAGAGTTGCCCACGAGTTAATAAAAGCATGAATGGGCTCATCTTGTGCATAATTTACAAGAGCGCACAAACATGTGTTGTAAAAAAAAAGTAGTGAATAATCGCATCCCATCAACAAAAATACAGATCTGAGTGCATTTATCTGACCTGTAGCATTCCATGACTGGTGCTTGACTCATTCATTAAAATTTGACATTCACAAAATAAGCTGATGCACCTTTGCTACTTAACCCACTTTCGCAGTCGCCCGATTTAACTTGCAGAAATCACGTAATGACTTAACTCCGATTCATTTAATTTGCTCTGTTAAGCAAGGTTACAGGAAACTTCTATAACGGGATCTGGCAGTGTTTGCTTAAAAATGTTAAAGTGTCTTTCTTATAGGATGCAGATATAATTCATCGTTCGGAATTATACTCTATATCTACCATTTTAAATTTTAAATCTCTCTTAAAGACTAGACCCTGGTTTGACTAAAATTCTCCACATTTCTCCTCAAAATTGAGATTTTATATTATCTTGCTTATGATATTTCAGGCAATATCAATAGTTTTGCCAGAGGTAGAGATAGTGGAAAGGATACAAAATCACCATTTAGTTTTAAAATTTAACACATGGAAACTTTTTCGTTCTTGAAAGAAAGAGCTGAGGAATTCCTGAAATGTTAGAAAATCCTTTAATGAAAATTGAGTATTTTGTGAATGTGTTTCAATCCCTGATGACTGCTGAATATTCTGTGAGAAAACCATTGTTATGAACCAAGCAATAAGAAATATATTGAAAAATCTCAATTTGAGGAAGAAATTGTGAGATGTTTAGTGAAACTGGGTCTGGTCTGGGAGCGTATTGTGTAATTGCTCTATGTTTAAACAAAAGTAAAAAAGTTTCTGCTGCTGCCATAATCGGTTTAGTGTTTTAAGTCATCGTCTTGTATATTTGCTGATAGCTTGTAGTTACCTTAAATGTTGTTTATGTGGCTTACACTTAATTTTAGGTGGATTTTACTTGTCATCCTAGGTTTATATTACTTACTTTACGTCAGCCGTTTGTGTAATGCCTTTAGTTTTTACTTCTTTTGACTTGCTTATAGCTTTTGGTATGTTTGAGTTCTATAGTTTTGCTTGTAGCTGTCATCTACTGTTAATTCCTTTGTACTACTTTATATATGTTACTCTGTATATGCTGTCAGTTACTTTGGACTGATCTGTCTTGTGATATATATATATATATATATATATATATATATATATATATATATATATATATATATACTTCCAGTGCATTAACACTAACTGTATATTTAAAACTTTTATACATGTAAAACGGTATCATATATGTGTATTTGCTTGCCATTACGCATGTATATTATAACACTGCATGTAATTTGTGAGTAGAATCTATTCATGTAAATTGATTGGGGGGTTGGGAGTCTGGGGTATATATTTTAGCATAGAAAAAAAAAAGATTTTAACAGCTAGTTACCTAATTTAACTGTATGTATGTATGTATGTATGTATGTATGTATGTATGTATGTATGTATGTATGTATGTATGTATGTATGTATGTATGTATGTTGAAGTCAATTGTTATTTTATTGTTCGTAATCAGTAAAACAGCTGAAATGAGGTTATGTTTCTCATTATGTAAATGAAAACCGAATCTAAATAAAATGTGTCTATGTCTTTGTCTAGCGTATACATGCATTAACATGAAAGTTTCCTACGCAAAATGTAGCTGCATGTCAACTATTACAAACGTTGTCCACGTCACTGGGTCATTATTGCTTGTTTATATTTACGCCCACATCATCTGCGTTTCTGTACAACGTTTGCCATGTTTATGTAGATCTTCGAAGTTTCTGCAACATATACATTTATATTTTTTAGATCGGGTCTGTCATAAAAAAACCCCCCAAAAAACCAAAAAAAACCAAAACAACAACAAGATACTATTAAAAATTGTATACAGTTGTAATTTTATTGGCAATAGGACTTTTAGTTTGATACTAATCTAGCCCCATTATAGCGTATCTAGGTCACAATATATAGAAATGTTGACCTTGAGATTAGTCCTTAGTAAGTTATTTCCTTTTCATATATATATATATATATATATATATATATATATATATATATATATATATATATATATATATATATATATAATACAGTCTAATTTCGTTGCAACGATCAACTTCGGTTCCAACCATTTTGTCCAAGTGAAAAATCTGTGGTTGTGAAGATCATGCTTTAAACTTAAAGTTAACGCCCCTGTGATATCGCTGTCAAACCAGCATTGCGAAGATTGGTTTGGTTTTGTGCGGTTTAACGCCGTTTTTCAGCACATGATAGTCTATACATGGCCGCCAGTATATCTGATGAAGGAAGAACCCGGGAAGAACAACCGACCCACGGGAATCTACTGGCAAGCTTTCTCACACACCTACATAGGCCGAGCCGATACTCGAACCCACGCGAACAGAGGTGAGCTTTGAGTGATCTTTAAAGTCGAACGCCTTAGACCACTCGGCCACCCGGGTCCCCGCATTGAGAAATTGAGAAGAATGAATCTGAAATATAAATCTATATATCGTACCTGGTATTATAATAATTATGTTTCAATTTCATACATATTTTCTTACATTTAAAACTCAGTTCTTTTCTTGAAATAAAATGTTTACATTCTATTCTCTAGCATGTTTCCGGTAAAAGTAAAAATCACAAGGAATGAAAATGTCCTTGTAAAAAAACAGCATATAAATGAAATATGCATTGTTATTACCAGGAAATTGCTGCCGGAGAAGAAGGAAGTCTAAATATTACGTTAACAGCGGCTATCGTGCTGGACTCGTACGCTGGGCACAGGGTTCAATTCAAAGACAAGGCTGGTTGGTTGCCGTGTTGTGTCCATTTAAGCAAGATATTTTGCTTTCATTAGCCACAAAGCGAGATTAGCCCAACCAAACTACAAATGTTGCTGTGCGTCTCTGATGCACACCAATAGTGATCAAACTTTATTAGCTCTGAGGTTAGCGTGCAGGACTTCTACGCAAGGCAAGACCGGGTCGGCTGCCGTGTTTTTGTCCTTAGGCAAGACACTTTTCTCTCATTGCCCAACAAAAACTAAAGTCAATAGGCAAAACACCTTTAAGTGGAAATATTGCTGTGCCTCTCTGATGCAATAATTAAAGATAACATTTACTATTGGCCACATTTGTTCTCATCAATTTTAGTCGGAACCTGAATATTCAATTGTAATTAATGTTGTTATAACGAAAGTTGACTGTATATGCTCTTCCTGCGGGCTTGGAGATATAGAATAAACCAGATGCGCCCACTTGTATGTCGTAAGAGGCGATCAATGGAGGCAACCTTTTTGCCCTGGGATGCGTCCCGTGATGATGTTCCGTGTAAGAAGGTATTATGGTTTTTAAAAGAGTGCGTTTTTTTATATTTAATGACTTTGTATTTTAAGTATTTTAGCCTTTTTAGACTTCATATTCGTTTTGCGTTTCCTTTTAGGGGTACCTAAACTTACTCGTCACTATATAGCCAGGATTGTGCTGATATGCCGTTACATATACATACATACATGCATACATACATACATACATACATACATACATACATACATACATACATACATACATACATACATACATACATACATATCTATAGTTTATTCGTAAATTTCATCCGTGTAAATGCAAGACGCTCGTACTATTTGAAATTGTTTGTGTTGAACGTCAAAATGAGAACCAAATGAAGCAATGATTAATAAACGCACACACTGAAAAATAATCAAGAGAAAAGACTTATTTAGTTCATTAAGAGCAAAGATGTTTTTATGTAAAGGCAGATGAGTTTTCCAGTACGGCTGAGTGGTTCTTATTTACAATCATATACTGCAACTGGGACCCTCCCAATAGTGAATTATTTTAGCATTTTGAAATTTCAGTGCTCAACCGATGGTATTTTATTATGCACCAGGCGGCATAATGGATTTCCTGTTGCTATCAACCAAAGCTAGTTAGAGCTGCAGGATTATTCTGTATACGTCATAGTAGATGACTGTAATTATTATCATTGATCTGCATGATGCACAAAATACTGTTAGGCGTTTTTTTAAAAATCTTCATGCATGCGGATTTCTAATCCATCAAGCTCCAAGACGTAAGATGTACTCACAAATGCCATCTATCATTGTTGCAAATGTGTTTGAGAAAGACTGAAGAAAGAATCACCCGGCAAGTCGGATTCATAAAGCTTTCCACTGTTTAAAGTACATGATGGAGGTATATAATTTATTTCATCATATAAACCTAATTGACATAAAATTTCGTGTTTTATTCTACGATCGATCATATTCATAATTTCAAGCAGGGAAAAGTTTGTCTAAAACTGTTTTATCTAGCGCCAGTATTAGGATTAAATTGTTATCTGGTTACAATTACACGTGCTATCTTAGTTAGCTTTATCTAGCCCATGTATTAGGATTAAATAGTTATCTGGTTACAATTACACGTGCTATCTTAGTTAGCTTTATCTAGCCACGGTATTAGGATTAAATTGTTATCTGGTTACAATTACACGAGTTATCTTAGTCAGTTTTATCTAGCCCATGTATTAGGATTAAATTGTTATCTGGTTACAATTACACGTGCTATCTTAGTCAGTTTTATCTAGCCCATGTATTAGGATTAAATTGTTATCTGGTTACAATTACACGTGCTATCTTAGTCAGTTTTATCTAGCCCATGTATTAGGATTAAATTGTTATCTGGAACAATTGCACAAGCTATCTTAGTCAGCTTTATCTAGCCCCGGTATTAGGATTAAATTATCTGGTACAATTACACGTGCTATCTTAGTTAGCTTTATCTAGCCCATGTATTAGGATTAAATTGTTATCTGGTTACAATTACACGTGCTATCTTAGTCAGTTTTATCTAGCCCATGTATTAGGATTAAATTGTTATCTGGTTACAATTACACGTGCTATCTTAGTCAGTTTTATCTAGCCCATGTATTTAGGATTAAATTGTTATCTGGTTACAATTACACGTGCTATCTTAGTCAGTTTTATCTAGCCCATGTATTAGGATTAAATTGTTATCTGGAACAATTGCACAAGCTATCTTAGTCAGCTTTATCTAGCCCATGTATTAGGAATAAATTATCTGGTACAATTACACGTGCTATCTTAGTTAGCTTTATCTAGCCCATGTATTAGGATTAAATTGTTATCTGGTTACAATTACACGTGCTATCTTAGTTAGCTTATCTAGCCCATGTATTAGGATTAAATTATCTGGTACAATTACACGTGCTATCTTAGTTAGCTTTATCTAGCCCATGTATTAGGATTAAATTGTTATCTGGTTACAATTACACGTGCTATCTTAGTCAGTTTTATCTAGCCCATGTATTAGGATTAAATTGTTATCTGGAACAATTGCACAAGCTATCTTAGTCAGCTTTATCTAGCCCCGGTATTAGGATTAAATTATCTGGTACAATTACACGTGCTATCTTAGTTAGCTTTATCTAGCCCATGTATTAGGATTAAATTGTTATCTGGTTACAATTACACGTGCTATCTTAGTCAGTTTTATCTAGCCCATGTATTTAGGATTAAATTGTTATCTGGTTACAATTACACGTGCTATCTTAGTCAGTTTTATCTAGCCCATGTATTAGGATTAAATTGTTATCTGGAACAATTGCACAAGCTATCTTAGTCAGCTTTATCTAGCCCCGGTATTAGGATTAACTTATCTGGTACGATTACACAAGCTATCTTAGCTTTAGCGCTATAATTTACAATAAATAAGATATATCAAAAGAGTGCTTGTTTGATATGACCTTTATATTTCGAGTTAACAGCCTTCAAAACAAATGAAATAGTATAAAGTTTTGAATAAATTTCAAATGAAACGAACATCAATGATTTACCAAGGTATGTTATTTGTAGGTAAAAAAAAAACCCACAGTGTTTTAGATAAATATATCGAAAAATATAATAATTCAGATATTTTTTGTCGCATTTATCATTTCACTTTTTCTCATATGACGTCATTAATCTTAAATAACTTCCTGATATGATTGTCAGTTGCAAAGTATAACAAGATGACATGTTGCAAAGTATAGCAGGCTGACATGGGTCAGTGATATGATTGTCAGTTGCAAAGTATAGCATAATGACATGGGTCTGTGATAAGATTGTCAATTGCATAGTATACCAAGATGACATGAGGCTATGATATGATTGTCAGTTGCAAAGTATAGCATGATGACATGGGTCTATGATAAGATTGTCAGTTGCATACTATAGCACGATGACATGGGTCAGTGATATGATTATCAGTTGCAAAGTATAACAAGATAACATGAGTCTTTGATATGATTGTCAGTTGCAAAGTATAGCAAGTTGACATGGGTCTATGAGAAGATTGTCAATTGCATAGTATGGCACGATGATATGGGTCGATGATATGATTGTCAGTTGCAAAGTATGGCAAGATGACATGGGTATATGATATGATGTCAGTTGTAAAGTATAGCAAGATCACATGGGTCTCTGATATAAGTGTCAGTTGCAAGTATAGCAAGATGACATGTGTCTCTGATATAAGTGTCAGTTGCAAAGTATAGCAATATGACATGGGTCTATGATATGATGGTCAGTTGCAAAGTGTAGCAAGATAACATGGGTCTACTAAATTGTATTTCCACTGCATTATGTGATACATTTATTTTGTTGTTTAAAAACTTATTTTAATTGCATCTTCTACAGCTTCTAGAGAGCCAGAAGCACGTGAAAATCGCTAACGAAGAAGTGCACGTTCTCAGTGAGAAGCTACAGAAGCTGGAGGTGGACCTCAGGAAAGAGAGATCAGAGCGAGGCAGCGCTAGCATAACTCCGGTAGATTTCTGTCTTTCTTTTTTAAGCAAAGGTAGCTGTATGTAGATAGGAAAGTGCCGGACTTGCGATCAGAAAGATGTGAGTTAAATACCTGCCATCAGTGCAGACGGGTAGGCTGTCGTGGTGTGTCCTTGGGCAAGACACTTTGCTCCAAATGCCTCGGCATTATACATCTTAAAGTGTTGATTTGCTGTTAAACACCAAACAAACACGCAAGGAATATGTAGACCGTTAGATGGTTAGGAAGGAAGGAAAGTTGAAGGAGACTGGTTGGGTAAGCAGATAGTGTTACCAGCTAAGGGTATTATAAGCATATGATGACGGCCAGTAACGGGGAAAGAGGAACGCATAATTCACACCAGTACAAAGTGAAGAAATAGTATGAATCGTTCTTGAGTCGGCCTAGGGCAGCTGTTTATGAAGTCAGTGGCCCGAGATAGCAATCGCCATCACTGGAGGATTTTATTGCTTCTAAATACAAGCCAAATACTATGTTAACTGTCTTGTACAGACGATAAGCTTTCTCTGATTACAATAAAAGATCACACGTTTCTCCAGATTCTAGACCAGCCTCTATTGCAGATTTCTCCCTACAAAACTTTACTACTTTTTGCGGCTTGCGTTCTTCACCTGAGCTAAGCCGTGCCACACATGAGTCACCTATGTCGATGGTGAAGGCCTCATAGTAAACGAACCAATAATTATGCATCGGATTAATTACTTGACTAATTTATACGGCTTGAAGACTTTTTGAAAGCCTAACCGATTTTTGTATGTTGACATTTCGTAAGCCCTACTATCCCTAACAAATCTACAACTGATCATGGCCGATGGCGAAGTGGCCTAGAGCTGTGGCTACCGGCACAATATTCCATATCTAAGAAAAACCAGTGATTGTTTACTACAAAGGTGGCATATATAACTATAATAAGCTTCCTCTAACTACATACATGTGAATTTTGTATTACCGATCTCCATAACTGTCTCTGTTCAGTGATGGTCAATAGTGCCGCTGGCGTACTTTGCTAAGAGTCATGTCCACATCCAGATGTCCCTTGGCGGATCCATCACGACATTGATCGTATGACGGTGCACTTTCTTACTGCATCGACGTTCTCGGCATGAATGGCTGCACCCGCAGCGGAGATAATGTTACCAAGATACCGAATCTCTCGTGTGCACAACGTTCAGTTTCAGTTTTAAGCCAGCTTTTAGTAGACAAGCAAACACATGTGCTTAATTGTCCAGCAACTGCTCGAACGTGTTCCCAAATGCCACAACGTCATCGAGATAGATTATGCAAGTTTTATATTGCAACCCGTCTATGACGATTTTCATCTATCGTTTAAATATCCCGGGTGCGTTCTGTGTACGGAATGACATCACTTTGAATTGATCGAGGTCCCTCCTTGTCGCAAATGCAGTCGTTGGCCGGTCTACTTCGTCTATTTCCACCTGTCCATATTCCGACATAAGATCTAACGTCGAGAACCAACTTATGCCCTACAATAAATCAAAGGAATCGTCGATAAGGGGAATGGGATATGGATCCTTCTCGGTCACCGAATTTAGGGTGCTATAGTCCATGCAAAATCGCTTATTCCCATCTTTCTTGTGACCAATACCACCTGCGTAGCCCATGGGTCTTACTGGCGGTTCTGTCATTCTCTTATTCAGCTTGTTATCAACCTGTTTGTCAATCTTTGGCCGGAGATCTGGGTAGGACATGGGTTGGTTCAGTATATCCTATCTTAACAGAATGTTTTATCAGTTTCCCTCTGCCCATGTCATCATCATCTTCTGCAAAAAACATTGGATAATTCTTTCGACTGGTCTTTCAGGACAGCAGCCTGATTGGCGATCAAGTGACTGCATACTCGCTCAAATAACTCTCATAGGCGCGATGGTAGATCACCGTTCAAGGGTTTTGGAGTGACTGAACACTTTGTGTTGACAATGCTGCACTAGCATATTCGAACCATAATTCTGCCTGTAAATGTATATCGTCTTTGGCGGGACTCCAAAGCCGAAACTTTTTTTGACAGTCTATCGTGGGACAATTATCGTTGTTTATGATGAAATGACGCAAGTGGTACAATTACAGCATCTCCAGAAAGCTTCCCACACCTAACGTTCGGCATCCACCCTCATGTGATTACTTTCCTCTCTGCTGACACTTGAATGGTCTCAGCTAGAATGATATGATGGCGTCCCATGGAACCCGCAAAATAACACGGTAACTTCAATCCCTGCGTTTTCCACTGGTATTCAGTACTGCTAGTGTCATCATTATGCTGACAAAAGAGGCACTGATGAGTTGGCTGTTAATGGCGCTGAATTTTGGTTTCCTTCGACCAAGTGTCTTATACTGTCACTTATTGTTGATGGAAGCAGCCGCGCCCTTGTCCGCTAGCAGAACGAATTCAACCACAAAAGTTTGTATTCAAACCAGGCACTCTGTTCACATTGTTAACAGGTTTAGTGCTTCTTCCTGCTTGGCCAATGTCTGTGCTTCTGGGGCCGACGAAGCTCTGGACGCGCTTCTTCCACTGGCCAATATATTTTGCAGGCGGCTTGGAACACCAGTATTGGTAAAGGCCCCAATCGTTAAAATTTCAGCATTGGATTTCCGATCGTCTCCAAAGATATTGCCTGTACTGCTTTTGGAGCTGCTAGTTCTTTCGGCCTTGTTGCTCTTTGCTCAATCTCCTGTTTTGCTCCATCAAAATCTCTAATTTCTCTTCGAGTGTCTTGATTAAAACTTCAAGGTCATCTTTTCCATCATCACTCAGGGGTTCAGACTCATCATGAATCTTTGATGCAGAGCTCACTGGCTTCGATCTTATCCCGGCACGCACGAAAGCTTCCCATTAAGCACCTATTCAAATTGCTTCTTACAACCTTCTTCAGCGATGGAGCCAGATTTCAAGTCTTTTTTCTTCATTCTGAACAGCAGTCAATCGCGAATATCAGTCAGGCAGCCTGGATATGCAGGTGACACCAGTCGTCGTATTGTCTGCTCAATCTAGAGAATAGTTTTCCATCTTCTCCTGAAATGGCTTCGAAGTTGCGCCTTGAAGTATTTGCCCTGATTGCGAGTAGCGAAGCAAGCATCCAAAGCATCTCGTGTCTTTACAAAGTCGACTTGATCAGGTTGAACATGCAGATCCATTAAGTCTTGACGGGCATCCTTCCCCAAGTATGCCGCCAAGAGCAGACATTTCTCGTGTTCGGTCTAGCAATTGATAGTTGCACAATGTTCGAAATGAATCACGTACTCAAGAAACGGTTGGGTACCGTCATAAGTATCTGCCTTGATTATCTCCTTACTTCGAACTGGCACAGAATTCATCTCTGTTCTTGTGTTGCCCACTTCACTAATCGGTCCCGACGTGGCCGAATCTATCTAGGTATTTTATGCACTGGAATTCTCATCCAAACTTAATGTTAGAACTTGACGGATAGTAGTATATAATTTATCAGTCTCCGTAAGGAGTATGTCCATGTTCTTGATAAGCCTATCGTCATGCGAACCAACCTGCGTGTCGGTTGCTTGGATTGGGTGACCATCATGTCTACGAGACTTCTCATCATCAGTCACGCCCTCCTTAACGGTGGCGAAACTGGAATCTTTGGGTCTGACATCGAATGCGAGTATATCTTCGTCACGATTCTCGTGTGTATAAGGTGTAGAAGTCAAGACAAACTGAACCTCCGTATCAATATCGATAAGCTCCTTCGGTTTCACCGCAGTAGGTGGTATGGAAGGCAGTAATCGTCGGCGCTCAGTGTTCGGCATTGGTGTATCGTGAAGCTTGTTATCGTTAGGCCAGGCATCTTAAATCCGTGACCACCGATGTAATAAACAATCTCTGGGTTTTCTTAGATATGGAATATTGTATTGATGGCATCAGCTATAAGTCAGATCAACATCGGCTGTGAGCAGTTAGTAATCTGTTTGGGATATTAATGCTTGTGAAGTGTCAATATAGAAAAATCCAAATGCAAAAAGTCTGCAAGCCATATGAATTGGCATTTATATGTGATTTGGTTCGACTCACGATAAGAACGCAAGCAGTATAGTTAAGTCTTGGTTTATAGGGAGATGTTGATCCGTATAAGAGGTTGAGCAAGAGTCCCGATAGACGGGTAGGCTTTTATTATAATTAGTGAACGATTATCAATGGTACAAGACGGTGAATATAGTACTATCTTGTATTTAGATGCATTGAATTCTCCAGTGGTGGCGGCTGCCATCTAGGGACACAGAAGTCATAGACAGCATTCTGAGGCTAACTCACCCACGATTCACACTGTACTTTCGCTCGGTCCTGCTGTAAATTTGGGGGTCATCTTTCCCCGTTACTGGCAGTCATCATATTATTATAAGACCATTGACTGGTAACAAGACAAGCTTTTCTGGTAGCAGATGTGGGATAGGATACTTTGACAAGATATTATTCTTAGTTTAGATCGTTATAAGTGAGTTAGTTAGCTGAAAGTTTTGTAGATAGGGAATTCAGTTTATCAACATGGCAACTGGAAGGCAAAAAAGAAGCATACGGGGGTCGGTCTGTATTTGCCGATCTCCATAACTCTCAATGTAATGGTAGTTCGCAGAGAACGCGATATGGCTTTCTAAATATGCGACGACCTTCCACTGTCCAAAGCACTGTGATGCAGAAATGAGGTTTGCAGAGAAGAACTCTTCTACTCTTCTACACCGCATGGTAGCCCTCCCTCCTCCCCCTCCCCCCCCCCCCCCAGGGGAGGGGGTGACTCAAACGTCTCAGTTAGGATTATCGATCGACCTTTGACGTAATCAAATGCAATATGACGAGCCACAGGGCTTCGAGTCGGAAATATTTGCCTTACCTATCGGTACGTTTGCAAAGGTTGTCTAGGTCTATGTTCAGTGCATACAGCCTCGACATTCAAATATTGCTGTACATCTAAGACGCACACCAACATGTCTGGTTTAGTCGAGTTAAACCCGCTTAAAGGTGTTTTACCCAGTGGCTTTGGTTTTTGTTGGGCAATGATCGTAAAGTGTCTGACCTACTGCGCCTGTCACAAACTATGAACGCTCAACATGTTTATGATACCAAAAGACTGTGTACTATATTTTAGCAGTGTATTTGTACTAATTCAGGATGCTTGATAAAAACTAAGTTCGTTCTGTCATTTACAAAACCAGCAGCGCTTGCACTGCAAAATAACTCGCTCTATCAAATGTAGATTTTTATATGGACATCTTCGGCACAGGTTTCACAATCCCTATAACAGTTTTATAGGGATCCCAATAAGGGAACAATTATTTCCCTTTAATTATTCTCCTTTTAACATGCATTGCGAGTGCATTGAAAGTAACATGGCATGACGAATTATGCCCAATGACTGGAGAATCATTCGGTTTGAGAAATATTTTCTCAACCCAAAACTCCCACAATAAAATATCTCGAGAATTTACAAATGTAGACGGAAATGTGAATAGCTGAGATCCACCCACCCCCAGGTTTGCCGATAGGTATGTAAATGTGTAAGTTATTCTGATCAGCTGCTGTCTCTGACCAAGGATGCATTTCATTCCCAAAGTCAATTTGTATTTACTTTTTTATCGACTCAGTACACGCGATGCATCAGTGCTGACTTCGCCAAGTGTAATTTTTTTCCTTCATTTTGAGTCGTCTGATGACAGTTTTTCTTGAGGACTTTAAATCTGGCGACCCCAATCCATTTTAATTTCCCTACATGAAAATCATAAAACTCTGAGGCTGAGTTTAACAATAAATTTCCCTTTAAGCCAATAAAAACTGACCTTGCAAAAAGTAACGAATTCTATGATTGGCTGAAGTCAGTCTCAGAAGTTGTGTGATTTCCATGTCATATATGGTTTGGTGGACAAACGATACTAGGATAATGGCTCTCTAAGATAAATTCACTGAAGAAAAATCCTACCCAAGGCCTGGTAATTTTAGTGACTGGCTGTTAGTCTACTTTTCTCCAAGCATGTCTGTTTGTTTTTATTTTGTTTCGTTTTATTTTTCGTTTTTTTTTTTCTTTCTTTTTTTTTTTTTTTTTTTTTTTTTTTTGTTTTTAAACATATTCTATGAATTATTTCCAGTGATTACCTCCTTGAATTCGCTGTTAGAAATACACATTGTTACATTTGAATGTACCTGTAAAAAACAAAAAGCGACCACAATTTAAACAAAACCTTTCCATTGTTCCAAATAAATTAAACAGATATTGACCTTCTGAGAACTAATTTACCGGTGTGAGGAAATATTTTATCATGAAATGAGGAGAGGATAGTCGAGTCCAACTGCAGACAACATTGACCCTTATCAGATCAGGATCTATGTTGTTTGTTCTACTAATTACTCCTAACAAACTGCACAGACCCAGATTTCCCGGTGCATTATGCGACGGCAGATCTGGGTCTGTGAAGTTTGCAGTTGACTCGACTTATAAGCGAGTATACACGGTACCTGAAACCGATTTCCTCGTTAGCTAACCAGTATTATCAGCATATCTCAACAAGAAAACGATGACAGTTGCCGTGAAATAAATTCCTTGGATTTAACTGGCATGAATTATGTAGATTGTCCTGTCATGATAATCGTTTCTTTTGATATACTAGCTAGATTTAAGGATAATCCCCATCGAATCTGGTGTAGACTTGTTGGTTTACTTCGGGCTGTTTTTTTAATAAACTGTATTTAATGCTAAATATCTGTTCAGTTGCTTACGATCTGCACGTGCAAGACGGGTATTATACCGTAGTTGCCACTTAATTAACGAGCGGCGTTTAGTCTCGCCCTTGTTTTTAATTATCTTATCATCAGTTTGTACACGGTATGTTTCTTAGAACAACTTATCTACAACAAAACATACATTACAATACGTTCTTCTTCCTATCTGATTATACTGCTAAATGTGATATGGAGGTTGTACACAGTGTACCGTGTCCAAACATTCGGCGAAGCACGACACAAAGGGCCAAGAGCGCAAGCTCTTTGTACCAAATCTTTCCCGAGTGTCCTGACAAACGTTTGGGCATGGTAAACCGTGTATGATAGTTATTGCTACCTGATCAATTGATTCGTACATAGAATTTGTACCAAATGCCTGAAATAATTCAGAATTTAAATGTGAAAAAGGTACTTTAGCAGCACATCCAGTTATGACGTTTAAGTATGTCCGATGTGTGTATGTAACCAAAGGTGTATCAATTAGTAACAGTATACATAAATGTTGTAAATCAACCAATTTCTTCAAATTCATTTCGTTTCAATATACTTCAGTGTTTTACAAACTATTTACGCCTGCCAATGCACAAGAAATACCCAACTGTTTATTGCTGTTACAGGGAAGTGAACAAGATCACTTTTTAACCTTCGCATGACAGAATGGCATTCTAATCTGCTGTTTCAATTATTCTCATTCATAATTTACATGAATTTTGCTTTAGCAAATATAGAAAAAGCAAAGAAAGTAAAAGTTATCGAACGAGGTTTTAAGCCAGCCCATGAAGAGGTTCAGTTTGTAATGAACTATCAAGTTGTTGATGTTGCTGATTTTAATTTTGTGACTTCCCCCATGTTTTGGCATAAAAGGAAAAAGCTCACTATCTTGTTTAGTCTTTTGACGCCACATCGGTTACCATGCCGATTCTTTTTTCCCCCTCTGTGTAAATCTCTCGATTCCCTACCCCCGCCATTTGTTCTCATTGAGATTAGAGATTAATCAATGTACGTATTGCGCCTTACGTCCAAACGGCATGCACATAGACAATACAATTTAAAAATGTTGATTGTTCCAGTAACAATAAATAAATAAATAAATAAATAAATAAATAAATAAATAAATAAATAAATAAATAACTAAATAAATAAATAAATCACACATGAAGCATTACAATTTTATTTTGATCAAGGAATCTCTTAGCAACTGGAGTTTCAAAATTCGGGATAACTAAAACAAGTAAACCCTTAGCTTTATTATGTTGGTTGAGCCGTCGAGACGACAAAGGGAGAAAATCAAGTCAGCCACTATTGCCTTTGATACAAAATGAAAGTACCGCCTATACTCGCTTATAAGTATGCTCCAGCTGCAAACTGCATATCCCAGATCTACTGGCGCAATATGCAGTTTGTTAGGCATAATATGTAGACCTTGGTCTGCCGGCACATTTTCTGACAGCACATCAGGGTTTATGTTTTTTGCAGTTGGACACAACTTATAAACAAGTATATACGTCTATGAACTTGTTATTGCAGGAGACAAAAAGAGCAGAGATAGATAAACTTAGACGGGAATGCACGGAGTACAAGTTAAAAGCCGCTGATCTTGAATGTCAGGTGAAAGAGGTATTGGACGTTAATTTACAGCAAGCATATGTTTCTTTGCAGACACTCTTTAATATTAGAAAACAGTTTTCGTATGTTGTAACACAGTAATCAATCTAAGAGCCCTATCCAGAGCATTTTACAAATATATTTAGCATAAATTGTTGTTGTTGTTGTTATTATTATTATTATTATTATTATTATTATCGGAAGCATTATTAATAACAGTTCTGCTTCGTATATTTTTATCATAAAGACACGAACAAATAGTTCCAGTTTTAAGTCAAAAAGTCCAGAAATATATATATATATATATATATATATATATATATATATATATATATATATATATATATATATATATATATATATATATATTGTATATATTACTACTTTTCTCTTGAGTGCCGCTGTCATTTAAACATGTAAAGATTGTTTTATTCTCTCGGCTTTTGTGTTACGTGTTTATTAATTTTTTAAATTTTTTTTAAAAACCTGATTAAAATTTCGAAACGTTGGGAAACTGTTTTGTAACTGCGCTGTTACGAATGCTTGTGTCGATATTAGAGGATGATGGATCATTACAACTAATAGAGTGAACTTTATATATAAAAAAGTATTTCAGCATCAGGATATAACTGAATTTTTTTCTGACGCTTGACCGAAGCGTGGAATCTAATAAATAGGTCGCATTTACATTTACAGTTCAGAAGGTTGAGTACGGCAGACGTTACACAGCCGCACAAACCAGCTAAATGTGACCTTGTCATATATATATATATATATATATATATATATATATATATATATATATATATATATATGTGTGTGTGTGTGTGTGTGTCTGTGTGTTTTAGTAAAGTGTATATAAATGTAAATCTACCAACTTCTTCAAATTCATTTCTTTCAAATGATCATCAGTGATCTGCCAATTATTCATCCCGCAGTTACATTTTCAGTTAACTTTTGTTCATTTATTTTGAGATTCATTTTTATTTTATATGGTCAATGTGAGCACAGTATTAATGCTAATGAACAGTATTATTACATTTTGCAACAAGATTCTGTAACTATCTCCATGAATGTTAGCAGGGTTATCAAATACGATGAATTTTTGTCGTCCTATTACACTGGATCATATTAAATGATTATTAATAATTGTAAATATGATCATATGAAATGGTTATTAATAATTATAAATATGATCATGTGTTTTACATCGAAGCTGACTAGTATTGCGGCCTTTAAAAAGTTTTCTTCATAGATGAATGGAACGTCGCTTGACGTTATACGCATACATCCTGCTTGCATAACAAACACTCTACAGTGGTAACAAATACAAAGAGAGCCCACTGCTTGTCTCAACTATAGATGACGTCAGTTAGAACAATGTTAGCTTCAGTCAAAGGCATGTTAGATAATGTTAAACCAGACTTGCAAGAAGAACCGCAGATTCAGATTTCTAAATTTAAATCTTTTAATTTATAAAAAAAACCATTCAACTTTAAGTGGTAACTGAATGTATAGCATTTTAAAATTTTCAATCATTCCTTCTCTGGGTGAAGGTGTTTACAATTATTAGTATTTATAATGTATTTTTGCTTGGATATTTAATTATATCGTCATATGAAGAGAGTAAATCTTGATACGTTATTGGATATAGTATTAGACTAATACTAGTAGCTTTAGACTTCTCAATCGTCAAACGAACTAAATAAAAATCAAATCCATTTTCGAAAAGAATTGAATATAGAACATTAGGCTAGGATGTATACAAAACTGCACTTTAAATTATGTAAATCTACAACTGCGGATTTGCTCATTTTCCTCGTTCATTACGCAATTTTGGAGACATTTTCGTTTTGCTAAAAGTATTAAAACAGGAATATAAGCGTTATATCATAGTTGTGTACTAACGGATCCAACAAAATTAATTTCCTTTCTTATTCTTTCCTTGGAACGCATTCAGACCAGTCTTGCCTGTCCGTTTAATCATAATTTTCATATTTGCATGGTATTAATCGTAAATTATATTTTTGCGCACTACATTTCAGCTAAATGAAATTTGGGTCTCGAAGAGCACTGCCTCCGAGAATGAGAAACGCAACATCGAACAGAAATTCAAAATAAAAACTGAAGATCTCGTAAAAGTAGAAGCGGCGTTAAAGAAAATGGCAGAAGATGACAGGAGGAAGGATTCAGTTTTGAGAGAGAAAGAAAGTCTTATTAAACGTAAAGAAGAACTCATCCAGGAACAGGAAGATATTATTAAAGAAAGAGAAGACGACATGCAATCTCTATTGGACCAAATCTCGCTACGAGAGAAAGCGATTCGAGAATTGAATGAGACTTTGAGGTCACGTGATGAAAGACTCAAAGAGAAAGATGATCTTCTTCAGAAATTGAACACAAGTCTAGATGAAAAAACCGAGGAACTACGCTTCCTTGAAGAGGAAATCAAAAATATGTCTTCAAAATTGAAAGAAGATATAGAACTTATTTCTCGGTTAAAAGAAACCTTGTCAATGAAAGATTCAGATAAGAAGACAGAGATTGAAACGGAAAATATACGTCTGAACTCAGATATAGAAAATTTGATGACAAATATAGAGAAAATGCATAGTGACAATTGTATGCTTCAGACCGAATTAGATAAGGCGAAACAGGCGCTTAGTGAGGCTATGTTAATGTGGGACCGTGACAGGTCTACGCTAAGTGCGGAACTTAACATTGCCCGAGAAAAATGTCGGATGTTCGAGAGTACAGCTGGGAAAAAGGAGTCGCAGGTCAAGCAGTACAAATCAGAATTTAATAATGTTTATTGTTATGTATCCGAGTACCGTCTATACTCGCGTATAAGCTGATTCCAAATGCAAACAACATATACCCTGATCTGCCGTCGCATAATGCGCCGGCAGATCAGGGTCTATTGTTGTTTGTTCTACTGATTAGTCTTTACAAACTGCATTGACCCAGATCTGCCGGCGCATTATGTGACGACAGATCTGGGTCTATGCAGTTTGCAGTTGGTATCAGATTAAACTCGAGTAAAGACGGTAAATGTTTATTGTTATGTATCAGAGTAAATGTTTTGGTATATCCATTATCAGTTTTTAAATAGATCCAGCTAAGATATAATCGATATAGAAAGAAGGGGTAGCTTCAAATCTGTTTAATGGATAAATCCAGAGATTTTTTTATGTTAGCGCAATTGACATGAATTGCAATCAATGAATAAGTAACCTTTTGCTGTTCTGTCTCTTTTGCATCTGAGATATTCTAATTTTACTATGAAGTAGATTCTAGTTCCAAGCTACATTGAATTAAAAAATCCCATCTTTTTATTTACATTGCTAAATAGACAAACAACACTAAGGTATAGAAACACATGAAACGAGAAATATCTACCGCATGAGAGCAACGTATGGTTTTAATTAACTAAAATATCAGCTGTTCACTGCCGTTCAGTAAACTTCGTCTTGACGGTTCTGAATTAGGAGAAGCTTGGTAAATACTGTAAAAAACCTAGGGTATGTGCTATTTTTGTGTACGTTCTCGTTTAAAGATTTCTTAGACTTTAGTGATTATTTGTGTTATTATGGGGAATAGATGCTCGAAAGATATAAACATACCCCATGTTTCTTACAATACATACATACATGCATACATACATACATACATACATACATACATACATACATACATACATACATACATACATACATACATACATACATACATACATACATACATACATACACGTTTTCTTCAGAAATCACGAGGAACAGGTATCATTGTATTGATGTATAAATCATCAAAACTAAGTATTGATGGTGATGATAATATAACACATTTCATACAAGCAAACACAATACACCCATAACCATGGTGAATGATAGCACACAGGTGATCACTGCCAACTCTTCATCGTACTCACTTTCCTTATTTTTATCTTCTATCACATTAAATATTTCCTGTGTGTTCGATAACTAGTTTTCCCAAATTTTTGTTTATAAAGGAAGACAAATTTATCACCAATTATTGCAACCGCCGTCCTGGTCTGATTTGACTGATATAATTATTGCAACCGCCATCCTAGTCTGATTTGACTGATATAATTATTTTATTCTGCAAGGAATGCCTTGCCTACGGTCTTCCTTGTCTACTTTTTAACAGATGAAATTGTTTGACTCTAATGGGACTATCATACCCACAGGCAGTGACATTGCTACGGAAGGAGACCCATCACATTTTGGAGCAGAAGGAGAGGCTGGCAAATGAACTACGGATGGCAAGGATACAGTCTGACGCCGATATCCGGCAGCTGAAGACGGAGAAATTTAAACTGCAACAAGAGCTCACGTCCAAGATCCGCATGCTCACAAAGGAGATAACAGACAACGATAAGATGTCGGACGAACTGAACCAACTCAGACGTCAGGTATTTGTCAACTTAAATGAACCGGCGGTTTAACCTTTCAGTGGAATTTAGGGATCATAAACATTTAGACATGTTGAAATATTTGCCAGAACTCGATGGAAATGCTTAAACCCGAAAGCGAAGCGTGACGGTTCAAAATCTTTTCCAAGTGTTCCGGGAAACATTCAATACGAGCTAACCCTGTATGATCGGTTTTTCTTTTCCTAATAATTAATACTGTAGTAAATAAATGATTTATTCGCAAATATCCCACAAAAAGAAGTAATCAATACAAAAGGTCTGTACTTAATTGCAACTTGCAATTCCAAAAGACGAATACGTTTTACATCAAAATTCACACGCGTAAAACCAACAGGAAACGTTTCAGTCCTGTAACATTATTGACACGATTCTAAACAACTAAATTAATAGGTAAAGATAAACATGCATCGTACAGGAGGGGTATGGAAAAGTGTATCTTTCACATCAGACATGTACAAACATAACGCTGCCACCAGGAGTCATTATTGTAATATACCTGACTCGTAACTTTGAGAGCCAATAATAATAATAATAATAATAATAATAATAATAATAATAATAACAACAACAACAACAATAATAATAATAATAATAATAATAATAATAATAATAATAATAATAATAATAATAATAACAACAACAACAACAACAACAACAATAATAATAATAATAATAACAATAATAATAACAATAATAATGATAATAATACTAATAATAATACTAATAATAATAATAATAATAATAATAATAATAATAATAACAATAATAATAATAATAATAATAATAATAATGAGGACTTTGTATAGCGCCTAATCTTTAGAAGCTCTAAGCGCTTTACAACATTACATAACACATAAAACGTATATAATGATATCATTACGAAAAGAAAGAAAAAACAAACACCATGAAATTAGAAAACAAAAACATGCTGAAAATAGTTAAGGTAAGAAAACATTAAGTCTTTAGGTCTATTCTTGCAGTCGAAAAAGGTGCGTTTTAAGAGCACTCTTGAATGAGATCACCGTGTCTTTGTGTCTGAGTTCAGTGGGCAATTCGTTCCACGTTGCTGGGCCCTGGCATGCAAAAGAACGTTGTCCGTGTGACTTCATTTTGGTATTGGGAATAATGAGAATACGGGTGTCGGAAGAGGAGCGTAAGTATCTTGCTGGTGTGTACAGATGGGTTAGGTGAGATAGGTACGTTGGACTGGTGCCAGTCAGTGAAACGTCGCACATAGAACAAATTATGTGTTTGATTCTGGATCGAATGGGTAGCCAGTGTAGGGTACAGTGCAGGGGAGAGGTGTGCTCTGTTCGTGGTACTCTAAGAATGATCCGAGCAGCTGTGTTTTGAACTTTTTGAAGTTTCTGGAGTAGATACTGAGATGAACCAGATAGAATTGAGTTACAATAGTCCAGTCTTGAAAGTACTAAGGAACACACAAGTGTTTTAGTGGCATCAACTGAAAGATAATTGCGAATGGAGCTGATCCGTCTCAGCTCAAGGTATGCAGCCTTGCATATGTTCATGACATGTTGGTGCAATGAGAATGTACTGTCTAGAGTAACACCTAGGTTTCGTACTGATTGTGTGAATTTAATGTTGGTGTTGCTGATATTTATTGTTTGAGGTAAAGGATGTGAATGAGAAATTCTTTGTGTGATAATCAGAATGGCTTCAGTTTTATCATCATTCATCTGCAGCTTGTTACATGTCATCCATGATTTCACATCGGAAATACACCTCTCTACACCTTGGATGGTCGCGTCAACTTCATTTGGGTGGCTAGATTTGTATATTTGGGTGCCATCAGCGTACAATCGGTGAGACACTGGATGACGATCTATGACACTTGAGAGCGGCTGAGTGTATAGAATGAAGAGAACCGGTCCAAGAACAGAACCCTGTGGAACGCCAAAACAAAGATCAACTGGGCTGGAGTGTTTTCCAGTTGCGGACACAATTTGTGTCCTGTTGACCAAGTAGGACTTGAACCATAGTAAGGCTGTATCGTGAATGCCAAATACATATTGGAGACGGTGAAGTAATATATCAGGGTCTATTGTATCAAATGCTGCAGACAAGTCAAGGAGGGTGAGGACTGTAATCTTTCCACTATCCAAAGCAGAGAGAAGGTCGTTAACTACTTTCAGAAGGGTAGTTTCGGTACTGTGGCGAGGGCGATATGCAGACTGTACATCGCTAAAAAGACTGTTTGAATTCAGATGAGATACAAGTTGGGATAAAACAACTTTTTCTAAGATTTTTGACATGAATGGGAGGTTAGAAACAGGGCGGTAGTTCTTTAAATCGTTATGGTCAAGTGTTGGTTTCTTCAGCAGAGGCTTTACAATGGCAGTTTTGAAAAATGATGGGAATTCCCCGGATGAGAGAGAAGCATTAATAACATCAGTTAGTGAAGTCAATATTGGATCTAAGCACTCAAGCAGCAGTGATGTCGGAATCGGATCAAGTTCACATGACTTTGGGGCACTCTTCATCATGATTGTACGCACTAAATCCATAGATACCGGTTCAAATGCTGCTAACGGTTGCCGCTGAAATTCTGTGTCGCAACTGTATGGTGACGATGACTCAATTGAAATTATGTTGTCAAGCTTATCTCTGATGGTTTGTACTTTGTCACGGAAGAAATTTGCAAATACAAGGAACTGGCGGCAGGACAATACAAGGAACTGGCGGCAGGACAAGCACAATTATAACAACACTATGCCCGTTACTCAGCTCGATAATACCGTTACAATAGTATATCAAAAGGTCAAACTTCCAGATCACTTTAGTCGGACTAGAGAAGATCTGACTTGTTGTATCGCTCAATGATAGTAATTCATTCTAACATATTTGTGAATGTAACGCACGTTCTGATTGGTTTAACATATTTGTAAATGTAACTTGCTTTCTGATTTGTCGAACGTCGAATTTTGCTGCAGTAAAATCCTCGTTATTGTGTCGGAAACATTGTCGTCATTGTAACGGCAATATTCTAGCTGTGTCATGGTGTTATTGTAACGGCAATATTCTAGCTGTGACATGGTGTTATTGTGACGGCAATATTCTAGCTGTGACATGGTGTTATTGTAACAGCAATATTCTAGATGTGACATGGTGTTATTAAGGGGAACAATCGACAATATATCGACAAAAATGTCCAAAGTGTGTGAATGGACATAACATACTTATGTTTTGGGGTTTGATGACGTTAATGTTGGTTCGATATCGACTGTTTCTAAAAAAGTTTTTCCCAACTAAGTTTACGACAGTAAAATCACGATGAAAGTCCTCATCTACACGAACACAAGAGTGTTACCCACTGAATGACCGATAGGGTTTGTTATTAATAGCATAAGTACAAAAAGAATTCAGGTTTTAAAAGCTGTAAAAAAATATTTAAAAACTAAAAAAAAAACTACTGCATTACGTATGTACAGCTAAAATATAAATCCTACTTTTAATACAACTATACGGAGATATTCCCATGCTGATATAGTGTAAAACAAAAATAAAAATACTTCCGTTATAAAACAAACAAACAAACAAACAAACAAACAACAAAACAAAAACACATTCCTATCTTCGAGAACTTTTCATCACGAAAAGAAAATTAGAACCTACATTAAAATGGACACGATTAAAAATGTCTATTTAACTCATGGAAGAATGCAAAATCAAGGTTTTGTGGGTGCTAATACAAACACAGAATTAATTACAATGTAGACTATCTCTAATTTAACGCAATAGTTTCACAAGCCAAAACAAAAATCATGAGCAAAAACGATTCCGACAAAATTTGTAACATAATACCTTAGTCAAAACAAATACATTCTCAACTAATACATCATACTAGTGATGTACTAATACTGTATACAAGCAATATACTAATATTCGAGGTTCTACCTTATCTCTTATATAATGGAACAATTCCTTCATAATACGGCAAATTATACTGATTTATTACAATTGTCTGTCACCAGATTTTGTGTGAGTGAGCTATATAATTTCTAGACTGGTTCTCTCTTTCTATAAACGTTTGCTCACGAGTTAATTTTCTGCAACAGGGAACCAAAAGGCCCATAGTACACATACTGTATCTGAAGGATAAATGTTATGTGACCTTGATTAGGAAATATTACTTACCTGACACTATCGCTATACAATGCTTATTGTAATAAATTGTATCTACCTTGTATTCAAGGATGAGATGACGTATCAGCTCCAACAACACGAGAAGATCCTGCGTGCCGAGTACATGGCGATGAAGGTCCGTTACGAGACACAGCTGGAGGCTCTTCAGAAAGAACACATTCAGCTTTTGGTTGTTGTAGACAGGTAAATATGACTACGATTCACCGTCCTTTCATTTGGTTGTTGTAGACAGGTAATTATGACTACGATTCTCCAGTCCTTTAATTTGGTTGTTGTAGACAGGTAATTATGACTACGATTCTCCACTCCTTTAATTTGGTTGTTGTATACAGGTAATTATGACTACGATTATCCAGTCCTTTAATTTGGTTCATTTGGCACAAGTACGTAATATCCATCACTACCAATGAAAATAATTCACCTGCATCAGAAAATTCGAATATGTCTGTATCCATCATTAAGTGCGTCTCGCGAAAATAACATATATCATTGAGATATCGTATTTTAGAAATGAAATTGACCAACGAGACAGGCGAAGAAAGTCATACACAACAAAAGGATGATGTCGATCATGGGCACGTGCAAAAGAGCTTACTAACTTTCCCATATCTCGAACCTTTTCTGTCGCAATGGCGGTGAGTGGCAAACGGGTCGTATATGACGTGACAATCTGAGTCAGTAGTCCAAAATGAAGGATAAAGCATGCATCCATAACTTTTTCAGAAGACTTATGTTATTGTTAACGATACGGTAAAGTATATGCAATGAATGCACTGTACATATTCAGATCTTCACGACACATGGTCCGGACATACAGGACTGTACATATTCAGATCTTCACGACACATGGTCCGGACATACAGCACTATACATATTCAGATCTCCACGACACATGGTCCGGACACACATCACTGTACATATTCAGATCTCCACGACATATGGTCAGAACTTATTTGATATGGAGTATACTGATCATAGAAAAGGATTTGTACTCCAACAAAGACAATCTACTTTTTTCGAACATTGATTAATAGAATTTTCTTACATAAATCGTAAATGGTGCTAAAGCAAATGGGTGTGATGCCTTGTTAAATAAACATACGAATATTGATGGATAGAAAAGAATGTAAACAGTCTTTTTTTTTGTCATAGTAATATTTTGGTCAATGTCCGTTCTTCGGCCGATAGTCATGCTTTGGATTCTTATAGGCTTTCTCCTTACCTGCTTTTGGCCAGTATTTAAGGCCGTATTTATGTCCTTTGATTACCATTGACAACTGCAATAGGGACCAATTTTTTTTAAAGATAACAGTTTCCGCATAAAAAGGCATATTGGAATCATTTAAAACATGATGCGTAATTGCCAGCTTCATGATCATGAAAAATATTTGTTGATATAATGATTAACGAATACGCAAATGTCCGCAGAGTTAGTGCATACAAATCTTTATCATGGATGTAGGGATTAACATAAATTTTGGATATAATTTTGTAAAATCTGTCTTAATAGGCTTCAGAGAGAGAAACATCTCGACAAGGACATTATTTTCGGTGTACAGAAGGGGATGAATTCTATCAAACAAACCTACTCCAAGGATTTGTCAAGATGGACAGATGAGAAAAATATTCTCCAGAGACACATTCAACAGGTAATTTTCCAATTTGTTTGGATCCAGTGGTGGCGCGAGGGTTCGAGGCATCCCGGGGCAATGTTCTTTAGTGGCGCCCCTACTTTGCTACAGAGAACAGTTTTTATGTCAGTTGCTAACCTCCTCCTCCCCCCACCCACCCTTTCCTATATATAAGTTTTGTGAAGAATTGCCCCGTTACACGTAGGTCAAGATGAAATACTATGAAAATTTCAGCTGCAAATAAATAAATAAATAAATAAATAAAGCTCCCGACAGTGCCCCCTTCGCCTGGCGCCTGGGGGCAATTGCCCACTTCCTAGCCCCACCCCCCTCGCGCCGCCACTGTTTGCATCCAGCTCTACTCACATTGATAGTTTCGCAGCTAAAAGATGGATTTTGTACAAATGGATTAACGCTATTTTCCACAAAGAGTCAATATTCATGAGTCTTTTTTATTACCGGAATATCATTATCAATCCAGTCAGTCATTTTGACGCTATATGCAGTTGCATTCTCGAATTCTGAGCCATTCGTTCTGTCGATCATCCATATTATATACCTTTGACAGCCATTCATTCTGTCGATCATCCATATTATATACATTTGACAGCCATTCATTCTGTCGATCATCCATATTATATACATTTGACAGCCATTCATTCTGTCGATCATCCATATTATATACCTTTGACAGCCATTCATTCTGTCGATCATCCATATTATATACCTTTGACAGCCATTCATTCTGTCGATCATCCATATTATATACATTTGACAGCCATCACATTAACCATGCATGAGCTATTTACTTCATTTTGTGGCTTTACTGTATAGAGTAAATTATCACAGAAACTAGACAACTTCTCCTTCACAAAATTCTGGAAAAGAAGTGGTTTTCAAAAGAGATACTAAAAGCCAGCAGTGTTCTCCAAAATATAGGATCAACTTATATGCAACCTAGCGGGATCTAGCACCGTGCAAATTAAGGATTTGCCTTCCCTGCCTTATTTAAAAAAATCTTTGTTATTAATATTTAAAAACAGAACTTTATATTTTACAGGATCTATGAACGTTGTATTTTACAGGATCCATGAACTTTATATTTTACAGGATCCATGAACTTTATATTTTACAGGATCCATCAACTTTATATTTTTCAGGATCCATCAACTTTATATTTTACAGGATCCATCAACTTTATATTTTACAGGATTCATCAACTTTATATTTTACAGGATCCATCAACTTTATATTTTACAGGATCTATGAACGTTATATTTTACAGGATTCATCAACTTTATATTTTACAGGATCCATCAACTTTATATTTTTCAGGATCCATCAACTTTATATTTTACAGGATCCATCAACTTTATATTTTACAGGATCTATGAACTTTATATTTTACAGGATCCTTCAACTTTATATTTTACAGGATCCATCAACTTTATATTTTACAGGATCCATCAACTTTATATTTTACAGGATCTATGAACTTTATATTTTACAGGATTCATCAACTTTATATTTTACAGGATCCATCAACTTTATATTTTGCAGGATCCATAAACTTTATATTTTACAGGATCCATGAACTTTATATTTTACAGGATCCATGAACTTTATATTTTACAGGATCCATAAACTTTATATTTTACAGGATTCATAAACTTTATATTTTACAGGATTCATCAACTTTATATTTTGCAGGATCCATCAACTTTATATTTTACAGGATCCATCAACTTTATATTTTACAGGATTCATGAACTTTATATTTTACAGGATTCATGTTCTTTATATTTTACAGGATCCATGAAGCTTGAAAATGGATTACACATTGCATGAACGGCCGTAGCGATTGTTATAGTTATGAATAGTCATAAAAATAAAAACGAATCTGATGAAATAACAGCTGACCTATATTGTATCTGTTGTTTACAAATGCTGGCAAAATACGCAAGAAGGGCACATGAGTACATAAGTACCGGTAGTTCCTTTCCGGTATTGTCAACTAATAACGTCTAGTTTCCTACGTCATGTGATGCGATTTTAAGCAATCTAAGTGCTTGTTACAAAGTCAACGTATTGTAGGAGACCAAATATTATCTTATTCCAGAGTCGCTTTAGTGTAATATTTTGATTTGTTTGTTTGTTGTTTTTTTTTTTTTTTTTTTTTTTTTTGTTTTTTTTTGTGTATTTTTTGTAAGCGCTTTTTGGTACTGCTGGACTTATATCAGGGAGATTGATTCGTCTCGTTAAAACATGTTAGGATATTTATTTTGTGTGAAATTATAATATATTTACCATACTACCTGTAAGGCACCATATGTATTACATACAGATTGCCCGATTCTATTCCAGATAGAGGAAGGCAAGGAGATAGCAAATCATCTGAAAAGCCAAGTTGAGGAGTTGAAACAGAAACTGGCAGAGCAGGAATTAGAGAGAGCAGAACTCATCAACAAGATGACGACAGAGAGGTCAAGCTGGGATATAACACGGTCGCAGATCACCAGCAGAAATAATCAGGCAGGTTTCACAAAAACTAATGATACCGTATTAAGCAACACAATTGATTAAGCATCTTCTGCATGGTTTATCAAAAGCCACGTGAAACAATCGTAAGATGATACGTTACAAATGAAAAGCCTGTCATGTATTTCTTGTACATTATTCCTATCTCGTACTTTATTACTACTGAACATAAATTTTAAGTGTTAGATATCGATTTCTTTTACTTCACTCACTTTATTACCAAGAAATGTTGGAATCCTACGCCGTGTACCAAGTTCAAAACTTACCTGGAAAACGAGAGAAGATTTTGAACTTGGGGGGAAACCCTTGAGGTTTAAATTCTTTCCAAGAAGTTTAGCAAATGTTTGTACAAAGCAAAGCGTTTATGACGGTTAGTCTTAAATGAGGCATCACCAAAAATATACATTTTAAGTACACAAGGACTTATGTACAGAATCATGTGTCCAGTCGTCACAGTGACGATATTTGTACAGAATCATGTATCCAGTCGTCACAGTGACGATATTTGTACAGAATCATGTGTCCAGTCGTCACAGTGACGATATTTGTACAGAATCTTTTGCCCAGTTGGAGCAATGCCGATATTTAAAAATAACCTTTGGTACAAAGGATTGCACACTGACAGCTGAATATGTCCGAATATAGAAATTTCAGCATTTTTTTCAATGATTTGATCACTTCTTTCTCTGGCTTTTTCTTATTGCTTGTAAGGGCATGATATATGGAAAGGTCAACCAGGTTTTATTGTAGAAAAAGTTTATCGTCGAAACAAATACGACAGTTTCTGTACCGACAGAATCGATTTCATTCGCAGTTGGACGTCTATATTTCTTTTCTGTCTTTTTTCCCTTCAGTAAACGCGACTGAATATATAAATTTAACAGCATACATTTATAAGCTGATTTTGTTTTCTTGTCAATTTAGCGAATGAGACAAATGCTAAAATAAAAAGTCAAGATAACGCATCAATCTTTTTGCCTCGTATGCATCTTAAAATATAGTTCTTTGCACATATTTATATTTTGTTTCATAGCTTATATTTATAGTATCTTTTAAAATGGTACTCGACTGAATGACCTTGCTACGGTTAGATCGGATTTATACATGTCTCAGTAATTTATTTTCATTCGTTTTAAAGCATGATTTCGTCATTGTTTTTATAATAAGGAATAACATAGATGCATTCGAAAACTAAAATCGCACACCGACATTTTTTTGTTGACTGGCTTTTTCTCGAAGTGTTTTCACTTGTATGTTCTTCTTCTTCTTCTTCTTCTTCTTATTATTATTATTATTTTATATATCTATATATATATATATATATATATATATATATATATATATATATATATATATATATATATATGTCAACTCTTTCTTACCAGATTGAAGATGCACTGGCATTGATGGCACAAGCGAAATGCAAGTCTCAAGACATTCAATATAGAATGGAGTCCACGTGGGAAAATGAACGCGCAGAACAAAAACGCCTTCTAATGGAAGCACACAAACTCGCCCTTGACCTTCAGAAACAGTTGGAAGAGCGGGATCAGGCGTTTGCAGAGGAAAGGAGAAAACTGCGTGAGGAAATTGAGAAACATCGTAAAAAGTACGAGACTGAAAAGGCGGATAAAGACAAGAAGTCTTTAGCGGTATGGTCAAACTGTCAACCCACACAATATAAATATTGATATCCTTAAAGTGACCTGTATATAAAGTGTTTCAGTGAGCATATTAGAAAGCCATTTTATCCTGTGCAGTGATCAACGAACGAGGCTGCTGATGACAGACGACGCGAAGCTACAGTTTGTTAGACTTGACAGGTTGTATATGTCTTTTACGTTATAAGAATTCAAAGCAGAAGGTATTGGGATTAAAACCGCAAAAAACAACACAAAAAAATATAATGAAATTACTGTTTAAATATTATGTAAATCAAATAAGCATCGTCTTTTAAAAGGATCGCACGCAGTTTTCTGTGTATAAATGTTTTTCGGAGTACGAGGAAATATTTGCCGCGTGCTCAGACAAACATCTGTGCACAGCAAGCCATGTATGTTCCTTATTCTTGCATGATCAGTTTCGAAGAGATTACAATGTATACCAGAAGCCTGTAAAAATGAGGGGATTTAATTGCAAAAACCTATACTCGAGATACACATTCAGCTTTGGTGTTTTAATACGGTTTACATCATAAGATGGCACGGGTCAAACCAACTTAAATCCCCTGAACGTGTGAGAATACGAAGTTTTTAAATTATCAGTTTGTTTCAGAAAATGTGTTAACCAACCTCTCTTCTAGGTTCAAACTAGTGAAAGCACTATGAAGCATCTGATGGCCACAATTGAAGAAATAAAAGATAAGCATCAGAAAGAGCAGGATTCGTGGATGAAAGAGAAAGCAGAACTCCTGCGCCGTCTAGCGGAGATTAGAAGAGCTAACAGCCGGGAGCGCCGCAACGTAGAAGCTGTGTTGACGGGGGTAAATGAAAACTTGACAAATATTCGTGGTTTCTTTTTTACTCTCTCTCTCTCTCTACCTTTCAAAATTAATTAAAAGTGCCAGGCTCTTTCTTGCTCCCGATGTTTAAATCGGATTTTCTTACAAATTTGTATTAGAATGTTGACTTCATCGTCTATTTTTACACAACTGGGCCTAGTTAACACGTTATGTTACACATTATGAGGATATTTTTATTTGTTGATAAACTAATAAGACTTAATAGATTTTAGTCGACTGATATATTGCAGCCAAATTTGGTCACGTCCTCTGCAGGGCCACACTATGTACACGGAAGTTTGCGGATGAAACTCTCTGTTCCTTGTGATTTTGATATGTTATGAATAACATTCTCTCGTGTAAACAATTTACTACATGAAGCCTGGAGCGATGCAACAAAGAGACTTAAACTGATATTGTTAATAAATCCTAATTGTTTAATTCGTTCTTTTCTTTTGTTCTTGTTTTTTTTTTTGTTGTATTAATGTTGCTATTGTTGTTGTTGTTTTCTTCGTTTGCAAAATGTCATACTCAAATATGCCGAGACCTATTTTAAATTAATGCGCAGTCATCGCAAAATAAAACATCGGGAATCCGCGCGTTTATTTTGAACAAAAATCAAAATGCTAGAAATTCATGTTAACTTGGCCTCAGTAATGTTTCATTAACTCAGTTTAATTTAATTAAATTGCGTTATGAAAGAGCGGAAGTTTGCAGCCAAGAAGACAATGGGTTTGAACTAAAAACGTTAATTAGAGTACTAAATGGACTTCGAAATACTTAGTATTAAACAGAAAGCTATTCCATTTTACATTTTCAGTTGAAAAAGTTGAGAGAACTGGCAGCTATTGTTGTTGACAGCGAGACGTCTGATCCATCTGCGCCACATGGCGTCGACGGTAGCATCAGAGTGTCTAACGGTGACGGCGCAGAATCTGCGTCAGCCGCCGCTACGGATACCGTCATTCTGTCTGATGTCAAACATAATATCGATCAGGTAACATTGAAATTCTACCATCATTGGGTCATTCAAGATTTTTGTCTATGAATGTTGTAAAAAAACAATTGTTAAATAAATCAAAAAAATAATTCTACCGACATGTTACTTCAGAGTAAATGAAAGAGAGGTGTTTCGTTTACACGATCTGCAACTTTAGTTAAATATCTTACTTTTATGCATTTACCTAGGTGCAGGTTTTTCTTCAATTCGTAAAAAGTTTTATAGATTAAGCAATACATTATCCTCCACCTCCTTTTTAGTCTGCTTCTCCTTTACCTTATTTCATGTGGTTGTGTATCATTTAATAATAAGTATTTGTATATTTTTATACGAGGGAAGACTATAAGAATAAATCCCTTTATTCTTTTTCAGGTGATTTTGAAATACGTAAAAGAGGTGGGTAGTCCAGTTGGAGAATGAAAAACCATTTTTTGTTTGTCTTTATTTTACGTATAAGTTCACGTTAAGGTGTTTCAGTCTCAAAGATATTGATGTGACATAAAATTTCTAGTATTTCATTGAATGTTCTTCACACTGATCCGACCAAACAGTTCAATCCCATTCACTGACAGGATAGAAATCCACTTCAGAGTTGGTATTTACTGAAAAATTTAGACTCATGTGAAGAATAGTAATAAATGGAAAAATAATACAACGGAAAATTGACCTCAAACAAATTTCAAAATGGAAAAGAATCATTGTGAAAGACCCATCGCATGTGCGCTCACTTGGGATATAAAGTCCAATACGTCTAGAATTTACAAATGAACTACTATAAACTATCATATTTTTGTTTTAGAAACGTGTTTTCAGCAGCGTTTCGCTATTTTCAAGGTTAGTACCCAGTCTGTTGTCACGTTAAGAAATTGGTTGTTTTCGGACTTAATGATACAGTTAGATTCTGGTACATTACAATTTCTGAAAAGATTTGCTACAAGTTTCATTGGTATAAGGTCAACTTGTCAAACCTCTATGGTGATTCATGCGTTGCCTTTAAGGTCATGTAAGAGTTCAAAAGTCATTCAAGGCACACATTTTAAGCCTGAACTATGTATAACAACTTAGACTAATGTCCAAAGCTTCTAATGATTCTCCAGTGTTATTCATTAAGCGTAAAGACTAAAAGACAGCAATGTGTTTGTTTTGATTCAGTCCCTGCGTCAGATTCACTTCGCTGCAGAACATTTGTCCAAACCGGAGGAATACAGAGAGGAGGAAAAGAAGAAACTTAGAAGGTACCTGATTTTCTTTCAGTACTGAGGCCAAGTTAACATGAATTTCTAGCATTTTGATATTTGTTCAAAATAAATACCCGATGTTTTATTTTGCGATGACTGCGCATTAATTTAAAATAGGTCTCGGCAATTATATGCATATTTGAGTATGACATTTTGCAGACGAAGAAAACAACAACAACAATAACAACATTAATACAACAAAAACAAACAAGAACAAAAGAAAAGTAACGAATTAAACAACTAGGATTTATTAACAAGATCAGTTTAAGTCTTTTTTTTTGCATCGTTCCAGGCTTCATGTAGTAAATTGTTTACACGAGAGAATGTTATTCATAACATATCAAAATCACAAGGAACAGAGTTTCATCCGCAAACTTCCCTCTACATAGTGTGGCCCTCCAGAGGACGTGACCAAATTTGGCTGCAATATATCAAGCGACTCAAATCTAATAAGACTTATTGGTTGATCAAAAAATAAAAATATCCTCATCATACATCTTTACATTTCAAAGTCAACATACGAAAAATTTGTTCTTGGAAGGACACTTCGAGGAACATTTGTAACAATATAGCAATATCTTGAAGGAAAGGCTGATATCAGATGTTTGCGAAATTAGATGACCTGATGAAACTAATTCCTTTGCCACATTTGTTCACGCGTTTTTACTTAATTCTTCTGGTCAATACTTTCTTGTTGTTGTTGTTGTTTTGCTTTTGTAAATTCTGAGTTTTCCTTCAAGGTTTTTAGGCGAAAACTTTTGTTAAAGATTGTCTCACTCTATTCAATGGAACAACAAAATATTTTCTTGGAAAACGCAAACAAACAGCTAACACTCAGATGGTGTTCCAGAAAGTTTAGACATGTTATTGATTTATTTCTAGACATCGCAAGCAAACAATATTTGTATATACCGCTCTGTTTTTGTAGCATAAAAGATATGTATCTGTGGAAGAAACCAACTCATCATGTGATCATTCTTCTTTTTGCCCAAACAATAACTTATATATATATCTATATATATATCTATATATATATATATATATCTCTATATTTATATATCTATATATATATATATATATAGAGATATATATATATATATATATATATATATAATTAGAAAAGTATTGACAATATCATTTATATATAAAAGAAAGATTAGTGGTCCGAACATTGACCCTTGTTGAACAATTGCTTTAAATGGCTTGAACACCAACTGACATGAGTTTAGCCGCACTCACTGTTTTCTCTCATACAGATAGCTTCTAAACCATTCTAAAAGTTGATGTATGATTATATAGGGTCTTAGTTTGTACAAAAGACCATGATACCAAACCAGGTCAAAAGCCTTGGAGATATCGCAGAAGACCATACACATATTTTAATTATTATTAAGAGCTGCACAAATATGATGATAAATATCAAATGACATGGTGAGTATAAGAATTACAAAGTAGGAATCCCGACTGGTACTTGTAAAGTAGATTATTTTGACAAAGTTTATTATATAAGTATTTGAAAATGACCCTTTCCATAATTTACCCTACACAACTCCAGAGTGATATTGGTATATAATTGGTTGGCATAACGATGTCACTTGTCCAGATTCTTGGGTAACAGTGTTATCTGAGTGATTGGTCTATTATTGGTTGGCATAACTATGTCACTTGTCCAGATTCTTGGGAAACAGTGTTATCTGAGTGATTTGTTAAACAGTCAACATCGTGGCTTACTTACCGTTGAATCTGACTGTCATCACCACTTGCTTTATGAGTCGAAATATTTGTTATTATGTCGAAAATATTTTGTTCCAAGATAGTAATACATTGCATATTTTGGTTCGTTCTGCCCTGGAATGCTAGCAACTGAGCGTGGGTAACATCTACAGTGGATATCGATGTAAATAAGTCGCAACGACACCTAGCTTTCTCATAATCGGAGAAGTATTTAGTTTTTTCATATCCATTATGGTGTTTAAAAACTAATGGAGGAACAGTGGACGAGGCGGTGTTATTTTTGACCAAACGTCTTTTTAGTTTCAATATTCAGGCGAAATAGATCCATAATAGTCTATATTTTCATATCCATCCATATATTTTCTTTTGCATGCCGCATGCCTTTTAAGATTGTTGAAGTGATTTCTAAGTTGTTTTGTACCTTTTCTATTGGTAGGGACTCTCGCTCTTCATTGCTTTGTATTCTTTGTATTTTTTCTTTCTTTCCTCAGTCGGTCATTTGATCTGCTAGAGTTTCGAATAAAGCTGTTATACCTTTATCATTTGGCTTTATTCTGATATATTTCTTGTAACACAGTGTTTTGCTTTTTCACTAAAAAGAGAGAAAAATATTTGTGCTGCTGATTCCATATTTCGAGCGGAGAATTTTGTCTTTAGATTGTACATTTAAAGTTTCGAACGAAGAATGTTCGTGCTTTGTTTTTTGTGGGTTTTTTTTTTTTTTGTTCTTCCTATTTAATCCATTTGGGATCTTGTACTGCTATAATTGCCCTGTAACGAAACGTATTATATAAGTCGAAGACCTACTTTTTTCAAAGAAGATGTATAAAATGGGTCACGTAGACCTACTTTTTCAAAGGAGATGTATAAAAGGGTCACGTAGCACACCCAGTATTCTGAAGGTTTGATTTCTTATTAAATTATTGGATGCTAGAGACATATTCTAAGACCTGTTGTTCATCTGATTTTTGGTTTCATTAATGCGTGGAAGCCCATTTTTCATCTCCTCGTACAATCACCTTTCTACCTACCGGTACCTTTATAGCACAATATTATGTCTATTAGTCATTGAATACTGCTGTATAAGGAACTATCTGGATGATTTTCACCAAATTTTAGACCTGAAGAGCATTAAAAAAATAAATACATAAATAATTTAATTTTTGTATTTTAGCCATTTTATTGAATTTATTTTCATTGTTTATTTATTTAGGTTGAACAAAATGTTACTACTTTCAGACATAAATGGTAAAATTGACAATATTGCCAAACCTGTGAAACATACTCATTTCACAAACCTTCGTATGTGTATCACTTTGGAAACAATGTCCCTTGGTAATTAAATTTAATTCTATATGTTTGACTGATTTTTAGCAGCTTAGTACTTGTTAAAACCAAATATTTTCTTATTTTGCATAAGAACCTTTAACATGTTTATTCATTCACTATGGAACTACACGGTTATCACACCCACATTCATGTATATATGTATATATATATATATATATATATATATATATATATATACATATATATATATGTGAGATATATATGAGAGTGAGAAAGAGAGAAAGATGCAGATATTAAGTTTACAGGGTAGATATAATTCAAGCGGATGCTTATCAATATAAATACTTTATTTCGGTAACAAATGGCCTACATAGATGCACAAAGTATCCTTTCATACTACTCGGATACATCAGTTCAGAATAAAAGATCTCAAGTAAATATGTTCCACCTTCATCACTTTTACAATGTTCATCTGAAATCCTCAGCATACGAGCTTCCGTCATAAGCATTGGTCTGTGAACATTAACACACAATTCGTCTGCCATACAAATGCAAGCTTCAGGGCAGACTAGACTGTTGGCATTGCACTGGCACAGATCAATCGTTGTGCATGCAGATTTATTAAATCTGCATGATATGATCTCCAGCAGTCCACTCAGGACATGTTATTCTGATATGAGAACAGGGTTTAGTAGGCCATCTGTGATGTGCCAGCCATGTCCATTTGGAAATTGGAATATCTGAATCGCCTGCAAAGAGAACATTCACACAAGTGCTTGGACATTGTTTGTCCTTTCTATATCATATTTCATGCTGTTGTATGCTGGTGCAGATTGGTAGTAGATCATCATTTTCTTGTTGCTTTTGACAACGCTAGGTTGCACGAGAATAAAGCTGGAAATTTTGACACGCCTCGCAAATGATGATGCAAGTGTTGTAGATTACTGCATAGCCTGTATTGTATTATTTCTTATATAACAAATTGTGACGTTGAAGACTGATGCGAGTCAGTGTATTTACCACTAATATGTCAACTGACCTTCAATCGTCGTGATGATTCATCATTATATCTATATCTATATTTGTATTATCTTGAAAAAGTTGAGAAAGCTTGCCAGTAGCTTCCCGTAGGTCGGTGGTTCTTCCCGAGGTCTTCCTCCACCAAAATATACTGGCCGCCGTCTATAGCCTGTCATGTGCTAAAAATGGCGCCAAACCCCACGAAACCAAACCAATCAAACGAAGATTTGAATTCTTATCTTAATTCTAAGCGTAAATTTAGAAAGGTGTGCAAAATGAAGAATGAATAATATGATAAAAAAACTCAAGAGTATATTAATCACAGCACTAACTAACACCACAAAGTTTTTGAAAAAGCTCAGTTATCTTAAGCAAATACAAAAGTGATATTTCATGTCAGGAGTCACTTTAGTACACTTCTACACACACACACACACACAAACACACACACACACACACACACACACACACACATACATATATATATATATATATATATATATATATATATATATATATATATGCACTTTAGTACACTTGCATACGGTCACTTTAGTACACTTTTGTACATAGATAATGCTACCCTGTTAAATGTACATTCGCTTCCCTCGGGAGATGATGCTGATGATAACCTTGAGCCTTGGGAGGCCCATTCATGAGGGAGGACTACGTTACGAGCAGTATTCGAAATATAGATCTGGGAAAGGGGGTGGGGGCTGACAGTGCACACTGTGGTAGAAATTATTCCCAAAAATCTGGTAATTTCCCACGTGCATTGGGAGAAAGTATTATTTGACCAATACACATGAATGTGCTGTAAATGGTCGCAACAATTATCGAGGCGCTTGACTCATTTGTGTGCTAAACAAAGTATTCACAAGCAGCTTGGATAGCAGATTGACAGCATACTCAACTGAAAGGGAGGTAATCGATGAAGCTCAATCTGGTTTCCGAAAGGGTACTGTCCCGTAGATAACAGGTTTGTTTTCCAACTTTGGTGCAAACATATTTAACCAGACCTAGTGGCAGATTGTATTGTCTTTTTATCAACTTTTCCAAGGCTTTTGAATCGATAGATCACTCATAACTTGTTGAATGTTTAGTGAAAGATAATTTTTTTATCATACCATCAATGTTGAGCATGTGTCCGTGCTGCTCAGCAGTATACAAACTTTTTTCTTTGTAATATAGGAATCAGACAAGGTTGTATTCTAAGTTCTCTTATTTTCAGTCTATTTGTAAACGATCTGAATACCAAATTACGATAGAAATATAGACATGGAATAATTGTTTCTCCTGGTATACATATTATTTTGCCATATTGTATGCTGGTGCAGATATTGTGATCAATCAACAACTTCAAATTAAGGTTGTGGAGGAATTTTGCGATGAAACATGGATGAAGATTAATTTTGATAAAATTAACATTATTGTTTTTAGAAACGAAGGTTTTCTGAGAAACAACAAGCAGTTGTGCTTTCGAGTTGAGAAAATTGGAACTATAAATAAATGGAGCTTCTCTTTACTCTCAAACTCATCTGGACTAAGGCAAAATAATATTTGGCATCACAAGCAAGAAAAGCAGTAATCACGATGTACAAGTATCAAAGTAAAATTATAGCTCTGACTGGCTCTGAATCTTTATGTTATTCGACACTGGTCTCTCCTAGTATATGCTACGTGGCAGAATTATGGGATATGAATATTCAAAACAGATTGAAAATGTCCATAAGACATTTTGTACCATTCAAAATAAATTGTTGTTTTTAAATATAGCAGAATACGTTTTCTGCATTTTCTAGAGGTAAATGGCCTGTATCATCTCTGTATTCAGTGCTTTATAAAATGTATTAAGTACTGGATAAAAGTGACCAGAATGAACAATCATATATACCATGCAAAATGTTACAAAATATTTGTGAAACTTTAAGAAGATGGCCTAGTTAATTGGGTCTCAAAAGTCATAGATTTTTTTTATAGATATGGCTTTGGGTACATGTAGATATCACGAGACGTAGGTGACGGAAACCTTTTTTTTTTTGTCCTTCAAGCAATGTTTGCAAGGGAACTTGTTACAAGAATGGATTTCTGACATATAGAGTTGTAGGAAAGCTCACCATTACAGACATTTTAAATCTCAACTAAATGTTGACTATTACCTTAATATTGGTCTGCCATTAAAGTTCTGACAAGTGATTGCCTGTTATTATTTTAGACACTTGAGATTTATTAAGTTATTAACACTTTTATCACAGACAATGATTAAACCAATACATACAAATAGGGCATATTGGCAATAGTAGAATGCTCTCTATTTGCCTCTTCAGATGGCTCCACTCTGTGCACCAACGTATTTGACTGTCATAAGCTTCAATAGACTGATACCAACCTGCAGTTGTTTGTATTATACATTCCCCTATTTTATACCTATTTGTCTTAGCCATTTCAACCTTTAGCCAATATCCCAGAGATTCTGCCATATCATCTTTCTTGAAAATTATCAGTGGAAGACGCGATAAAATACCAGTGAGTAAGCGTATATGTACTCTTTGTGATGCCATTCCAAATAGAAGATGAATATCACATGGTCACGATCTCTCAAAATTGATTCGGATTTAGGATCAAAACTTATCCCATAATTCTGTCAATCTTATCCGTCAGAATAAAATTTCTATTTACTTCTGCAGATTAAAATGACCAATATTATTTGAAAATTTGTCTTAATTTCTTTATCGTGCTTTTTAAAGGAGAAAATAAGTTCTAGAAGCTTGACCAGTCTGATATATTCCAACTGTTAGTACTCATGTGTTATGTTTCCATATATTCTCTCTCTCTCTCTCTCTTAATATAAGAATATTTCAAGGCATCATACTATACATTAAATACTCTGATACTTATGGAGGAACTCTTGTGTTGTATAATTCATAACAGGAATTGTGTATGGGCTGGTGGCCTTAAATACTAAAGTTGTCATTGTCATTTGGCAGAAAAGACAGTATCGTGTGTCATCAGCTGTATTACCTGTTTTCTTAGAGGCATACTAAGCGGGACCCCTCTGTATCCATGGGCAGTTCCACAGTAGACCTAGATTCTTTGCTGCATGATGCATTGGTATGTATCATGCCTTGAATTTTATGCCTGTGCGGAACCGCAGCTAATGGTAGTGAAGTGAGCTGTCTGTATACACGCTTTGTACAGAAAACATCTGTATGTGATGACTGTATTACTTCTCGTATGATCTACAGAGTGCATGCAGTATGCAGCATCATTCATGCACTTGCTTCCACGTTGTTAAATCTAAACTCATCCAGAGTCTTTGACTGTGCATGGGAAATCGAGACCACATTCATACCATCCTTGAATCTTCCAGCGAGAATGGCAGTATTGCCAGCTCTAGAGACCAATATAGCACAAGCCTCCGCTGAGAAATGCAGCCAGGTTAGTTTTGTTGACATGATTGCAAATATACTTCCCTACCGTCTTGGGAATATAATTGTTCTCTCCGGCAATCTTTACTTCAAGTCCAGGTGAAGATCCCCATTTGACACGCTATTCTGCTTTAACAGAGTGTCGTCTTTCATATTGAACACAAACCATGTAAATTATGTCACATCACTCGTGAGTCAAAGGTGCTTTAAAGATCTCTCAGTATGCATCAGCTAAGTCTCCAAATTTAGTTGTTCCTCCACCTTAGACAATGTGTACAATGGACACGTCGTTCATTACATAGGCTATAGATACCAGTGTATCTGATTGTTATTAGCCATGGATGAACTTCAGCTACCTTTCATGTGGACACGTCGTTCATACATAGGCTATAGATACCAGTGTATCTGATTGTTCTTAGCCATGGATGAACTTCAGCTACCTTTCATGTTCAGGTAGCAAAGAGCTTAATGGTTCTTTTGAAGAGTTCCATCTGAATATGCAAAGAGCATTATTTAAGGCGTTGTCTTGGAGAGATCTGTCGGATAGATACCACTCTATCTTCACTCTTTCAATTACGATTTATCACTGCGTCTCTCTTCGCGAATACACCACATTCCATTATATCATGTACATAATCCGTTGCTCCTAACGCCTTATTCCGATAGAATCTTTTGCATGCACGATTTTCTGTTTTAGTCTCCTTTCATACACCACCATGGTAGTGGAATGGCTTGTTTATTTACCATCCAAGGTTTCTTTGATGACGTCATTGCTACAATTTGCTCGAACACGTTTGAACAATATTTGTGGTATGACAACTCCGGTCTTCTGACTGAGCTAGTACATCCACCGCAATGCTGGTATATAACGCCCCAATACCGTCTTAAGAGGCCCTATGTACCATGCGGTTCACCATGGGATAGCCTCTTTTGAAGCTGTAAGGTTTATTATGGTCATAGCAAGATTTGTGTGCTTCGGCAACTTTATCCTTTAAATGGGAACCACAATGTACAATGTCGTGACTTATTATGAGTATGTGCTTTTCATCTGCTTCGATCTTACGTTCTAAGCATTGATCTCTAAACTGTTCTAAAGCGAAGTCCAGCGCAGAAATCAGTAAAGGCTTTGGTGAATTATCTCCTTTGATTCTCTGAGTGTGAGAGCCTCAATGTCTACTTGTTTGCTGTTGATTCCATCGCAGTTTTTCAAGTCCACATTTAGTATCTGTGCCGCATAAAAGAGTACCTGAGTAAGACGTTCAACCGCCTTCAGAATTGTTCTACCTTCTGAAAATGATAATGTCGTCATTGACTGTGATCTCCTGGAAGATGAAGACGAATCTGCATTGATAATATTCTGTAAAGATATGTCACTAAAATAAATTAGATCTGGTTTTGAAGGATTCTGTTGCTGATGAAATATCAGTGAATCCTAAAAGCGATCCTGAAACTTACTCTTCAGTCGTTGGGAGTGGTAATTGACTCCCGCAATACCCTTCTTGCAGCGAAATAACAAACATGACATGATATAAACTCTTCCTGCACTGATATCAGGTTGTATCTCTATCACGAGTTCATGGAATCCTTGGGAGTACAAGTCCTCATCAACAGATCTGTTGTATGATTTAAAGCTCATATTTCTGTTTGCAATATACTGAGCTCTGCGAATATCGCGATATTTCGCCTCTGCAGAAATAAGACCCACGTCTAGATTCTTTTAGTATTTGAACATCTCCCTTTTCGTTCTGTAGCTTGCTGTACAGTCTTGCTATGTAGTCTTGACAGAACATGCAGTGTCCAGTTCATGCCACATGATTGCCACCTTGATGTTCTAAAATTGTTTGGCAAATCTTTCTCAGTTATTGGAGGAACACGAGTCTGAGTCAAAGATCTTTTCTTTGCGAATTTAAGAACTGTTTCTGTGCCATACTATAAATAGTTCAATGAGCTTGTCAAGATAAGACTTTACTCTTTCATGGACTTCATCTTCTCTTTGTTTGATGGCCTCTTTAATCTTTGAAATACCAGCTTCTGTCACATTGCTAACTGTTTCTTTGGTGCCTGTCTGACAGATAACGCATTTGTTCCTATCAGTCCTTTTGATGCGCTTAGTAGGGTATAAGATGAAGAGCAGCTTTCTCGTCACAGCTTTTGCTGTCCATTTCTAGCTAATACACTAATTACAGAAGTAACGACTCTTTAAAATGTTATTTATTACTTCCTCATTATACTACTTTTCCTCCTTGAACCTTGATAGTCTTGACCTCACTCGAATCGATATATTGGCCTATACAACGACAAAACCTCAAATCATCCTCAGTTTTTAACAATTTTATAGCATGATTGTTACTTTGGCATTCCTATATTAACACGTGAAGAGCTGCTATATAAATCTCCGTCTCTTTGCTTCGTGATTGATGAATAGAACTCTACTTGTAATAAAGATGTGAATTTTGTAAAAGTAATGCAAAATAGTATATTTTCATTCTATGATTTTTTGGGTGGGTGGGTGGCGGGAGATATTGCGAATATTGGACGTTTAAAAGGTACACACTCATGTACAAGCTCTAGGAAACGGTACAGATCCAGAATGATTATTCTAGAAACGTATGCTTCACCTTTGTCCTTTGAACTTTGATCTTTGGACATTTACTATGCACATCTTAGTTTAAGTTATAGAGCTCGTCATGGAAATGTAAAAATTAAGGTGCGGATCAAATTTAGTTATTCTATTATTATTTATTTCTGATTTTTCATTTAAATCCTACAATATAAATTCTATCATATGAACCCTATGACCTTAATTTTGGATTTTTTTTACCCCATATTTGTTTTTAAGCCAGAATAGCCCAAATTTAATGTGCTCACAAAATGTCATGATTTTATGGTGATCCGTATTGGAAATAATCTTCTAGACCACATCATACATTCATATACCGACCCCCCCCCCCCATCCATACTGCCCCTATCATTCTGTACACCACCCCCATTCTCGCCAGCGTAGATAATTTTTAATACCACAATGCCATTGTACGACAGGTCTAGAATGTTCTTTAGTAATGCCCTTAACCATACCAAGTGTCATGCCTTCCGTATACTGGGTATTCTACCTGACCATCTTTGACCTGGCCTTTCCTCCTGGGGTATATACTAAGAAAAATATATATCTTAACGTCTACAGCCAATGCCACTGCTTGCATGGCCCTTCTCACAGACATCAACGCATTATATGTAATGGCGATACAACTTTTCGTGAATTGTTATCTTTCAAAATTTAAAAGAAAAATGCTTAAAAAAAACAAATGCTTTGTTTTGACGTTATTCATGTATACATCTACATCCTTACGTCTGTCAATATATGATGTTTGAATTTATATGAAATTATAAAGCAGACTGTAGACAGTTTTATCGATTGACATTAATGATTTTAATGGGGTTTTTTTTCTCAACATTTTATTCTGAATTAATTTTGCAAATAAAAGTCTTAGTTTTTCTGCTTACATATATTATTTACCGTTGAATCTTTCATTCAGAAGCTCTTAACTCTGTAGTGTCGACTGAGAATTACCAGGACGGAAAAACAGTATTTCCTAAGAGAAATGAATAATTTATATACAGTGCTATTTAGATGCTTCTTTGTTCAGTATCTTACGTTATCTTTTATCAAATTCACAGTATGCGTTGTATTACCGTACGTATTGGATACGTAGCATAGTAATGTAACAGGAAATCCAGCTATATATACAATATTATTAAACTTTGTTCTGTTCTTCTTATCATAGTACTATTGACTAATATATTACTTGCACGTTCTACCTTTAATTAATACAAGAGCTGAATTTATTTTTATATATACACAGGAGTCTGTCGAGTTCTGAACTAGAGCTTCTCAAAGAGGAGTTTCTTTTGGGAGAACCAGTCGAGTCGCGGTCCATATACACATACCACGAGGTGATCGAAGATCTTTCTCCCTATTCCTCGCCTTCTCAGGTAAATGACTGCACAAGGAAGAAAGTACAGTATCAGAAAAGCATCATACACGATGGCAGCAAAATATATCCAGGCAATCTCCAGTCCAATCACATTGATATGATTATCAATGAACAGTCCTCCAACATCACAGAGGGAAAAAGTACAAAAATAATGGAGGTCACACAAACTGGAACTATGCAGCAAGTGTCCATGCATAAATTAAATAAACCACTTACTAGTTTTATCATTCCACATTCAAAGTCGAGAACCCCATCTCCTAAACATGAAGAGCAAGAATCCTCTGCGAAACTAACAATATCTAAAAGTATGTCCATTGATGTATCTCACTTAAACAGACTTTCAGCTCCACCCTATGGGTCCTATGATAAACCTGTTTCCTCGAAGTCCTCTGCTTTTGGACATTGTAATACAGTATTCATTCCACTTGCCTCTTCAGGTCACTTGATCGGAGAGTCAGATATATCGCATCTAGGTGCTCCTAAAATAGGAAGTTTAGATAGACTTTCGCCTCAAACAGCAAGAAGAAAATTTTTCGAGGAACAGAGCCCTGAAGCAGTCACATATCTATCATTGCCCGAGAGGCACTACAAATCAGCTGCCTTGAAAACAAGACAAAACTTGTCAGACCTTACCAAGGTCAAAGGAAGTGATAGTGATATTTCTCCAGCTTTCTTGTCAGAAACATTACCTTGCATTCGCCAAGCAGTGTCTCTAGATGATAATTCATTACATTCAGTTATTTCCACCTCATCACAAGATAGTCTGACGGCTCCATCTTCGGAGGGTAAACCTGCTTCTGCAAAAGAAAAACGTAAAATGTTTCGGAAATCCCAGAGTATGGATAGTTCCACGGTCAGAAGCACTCTTGCTCGCATAGGGATCAATGTTATGAGCGCAGGAGCACCTAGCGGCTTCTCCCCATCAGAAGTTTTTGCAGCCTTCAAGAAGAAACTGAAGCCAAACCTTAAAAGATCCCAGAGTGCCAGGGAAACATCAGTAACCAAAAAGTTCTCGAAGGCCGAATCAATACTAACAGATGAGTTGGCAAGCAGGGCGGAAATTCGGGAGCTCATGGTCCCCATTGCTATACCAGACGACATGTGTGAACCCATCTCCAGCTCTAGCTACTCCGAATCGTATAGGAGAAAAGATAAATCTATTCATCAGGTAAGTCATCTTGGCACTATTTTACAAACTATGCATACGTTATATGTGGTTATCAGTTCGAATGTATCCAGTTCGTCAATTAGTCTAGATAAAAGAAAAAGCAAAACACGTTGTGAAACGCATGTAATCAGTGGATGGATATGAATACCAAGATAGAATGGATTCACCTCAAGCTACAAAAAGACGTAGATATACATGACACTTATAGATGGTTTATCAAACAGTACCCTGGTATTAGTTTACTATCATTTCGGATTCAGCTTAGCGGCTGCTGGCTTTGTCAAATGTGAAATTGAGAACTCCAAGTAACCCTCGTCGGGTACCTGTTGTGTTTGGTGCGTTTTACAGAGAGAGAGAGAGAGAGAGAGAGAGAGAGATTGATGGATATTCTTAAAAACCTCCATTTTCTGAAGATTTTGAGATAATTTAAAGAATGCAATACAATACATAAAAGCAAGAAAATATGCAATTCAAAACTTATGAAGCCCTATGAATTATTTATACATCAAGACTGAGCAAAATTATAAATAAATTAATCCCGACACTTGCAATTACATATGCTTTCAAATATTACATTTGAAATATATGTATTGTGCAAGGAATTATTTACAGTCACTTGCTTTGAGTTTTTATCCCCTGAGATAATGTTTTCTGTTAAATCATTTAATATCCATCATATATTTGTATCATACTTTTACAATACTACACATCAAAAATAGTTAATATACTACTCGCTTTGCAGTTCGATACAATTATTTCTTGCATTATATTCTGTGTAATCTCTCTAATCAATCGAATATATAATATCCTTTATCTTAATGAAATACTTGGTAGATAGTTTTATCACATTTATCCATGAATCGAGTTGCAATTGTTCTGAAATATTATTTTAAACCACGAAATACTATAATCAGTATATTGTCATCTAATTTATCACAGAAATCAGAGTAAATCTCTGGAGGCATATATGTAAATTGATTCCCCATCAAAGTGTTTCTATCGTCCAAGGTTAAGGGACAATTCATTGAAATGTATAAAATACGGTCATCACTTGTTTTCCCACATAGGGGACACATTCCAGCTCTTGCTTTCATTCCTCCAATACGAATTAATGTCGCACACTCCATTTTTCTGCTTGAGTCAGTATAGGCAAGTTTCCATAAATGATGCAATCCTGGATGAATTTTTAAAAATCGATCAAATCCCTCACTTGGATTTCTGATACTCGTTTCATGTCTTCTCTCCTCGAATACCTGAATTCTTGTCCCAATTAAGTTTTTCCATGTTAATTTGTCTAGAAACCTTCCAGTGAAAATAAAGTCGTTGAGATAATCTTCTAAATCATACTTTTGAGCACAGAATAAATATCATATATAAAAGAATTATAACTATGTTTGGGGTCAAAAATCAAGTTTTTGCTTATCTATGCGAGCTTCCATTGAAATCATTCCCATGCATGCTGTAGTGGATCCTATCGGCGATCTTTGAGGGAAACCTGTACTCTCCGGGCGAAATATCGTTGTATTTTTTCCAATGTTTCAATGCCCTGATATGTCATACTGAACCAGAGTTCTGAGCCATATAAAGCAGACTGCAATATAACTCTTTCCCAGACTTTCACAGAAAGTACAGGGTTCATTCCATTTGCATTTAATCCAATTGAGTATAGTGAGTTTATTACACGTTTAGCTTTATAACAAAAATAGTCTAGACGATCATTAATTTTCATTGACTGGAAAAAAATAACTCCCGAATATTTCACTTTTTTTTGTTCTAGGAAAATTCCCGTAATCCCAAAGTAATTCCATTTGACGAATACACTTCCTTGTTTCCACTGACTATCATCCAATTACTCTTGCTAGGATTATATTTCAATTTCCATTTCTGTGCATACTGATAAGCTGTATTCACGAGTATCTGTAATCCATTCAGAGTAGAACTTAGAAGAGTAGTATCGTCTGCTAAAAGTACGCCAGGTATATTCATCTGACCCATTGTTAAACCGCAATTAGTCATTATTAATTCATTCAATAGATCATTTATGTACACGAGAAAAAGAAAAGCGGACATTACACGCCCTTGACCAACTCCCCTTCGTAGCGGAAATGTGTTCGATATACGTCCTCTACACGATACACAAGCACTTGACTGTGTGTAGGAATGGGCGATTATTCTCCAAATGTTTGCATTAATTCCCAAATATTTTAATTTTTTAATAAATCGATTCATCAGGTAAGTCATCTTGGCACTATTTTACAAACTATGCATACGTTATATGCGGTTATCAGTTTTAATGTATCCAGTTCGTCAATTAGTCTAAATAAAAGAAAAAGCAAAACACGCTATGAAACGCATGTAATCAGTGGATGGATATGAATACCAAGATAGAATGGATTCACCTCAAGCTACAAAAAGACGTAGATATACATGACACTTATAGATGGTTTGTCAAACAATACCCTGGTATTAGTTTACTATCATTTCGGATTCAGCTTAGCGGCTGCTGGCTTTGTCAAACGTGAAATTGACAACTCCGGGTAATCCTCGTCGAGTACCTGTTGTATTTGCTGCGTTTTGCAGAGAGAGAGAGAGAGAGAGAGAGAGAGAGAGAGAGAGATCGATCTTCAATGCACACGACTAATTCAAACAAGTGATGCCTATCTGAAACAAGGATATGAAGGTTCTGAATACATTGCATATTGGTAGTCGCTGCTTAATGATCACTACATTGAAGCATAAGGGACCGATCATTTAATTTTAGGGAAGGGGGGGGGGTAGGGGGCTGAAATTTTTTTGAAAACAATTTCCGACCCCCAAAAATACTCTTGCTCTGATTTGTAGAAAAAATAACAAATTTTATCCATGATACTGGCTGAAAAAAAATTATCTTGAGGAAAAAGACAAATAAATATCCTGGTTGGAAAGTAAATCTCAGCCCACGCCCTCCCCATACCACCCCGAAAAATTAATTGGTAGGTCCCTAATGTCAGCTTCATAGTGCAGTTTTGATTAAAATAACAGGAACAGTACACACACCGTCTCTTCAATAGAAGGCTACACTTGATGCAATGTGTATGTTGTAGTTTTGAAAACTGACTATACTGCATAAGCGAAATGCAGGAAAGTCAGTTTGTTCCGTCTGCGGAGCAGAGACAAACGCTACGTACGGTCCAAAACGGTCGTATGTTGAGCGAACACAGCCAAGATCTTCTGCTAAGAGTACGGCGTTCAAAGCAAGTCATAAGAAAGAATTCAATCAAGTAGTACATGCTTGTATCTCAACAGAGGTTATGTAATCATGATTGTGTTGCTAATAATCAGGTGAATTGAAAAAGAAAAATTGATTTTCTTTTTAAGGAACATTTATTGTCTGCAAAGTTAGCGAGTGAATTCTTTCTGATATTGTGCTTATTATGTATTTTTATTTATAATAATCCAGAACTTTACAACGACTCAATGACCATGCATGACTGAGCACTTATTCATAAGGGATACAATGACCATGCATGATTGAGCACTTATTCATAAGGTGTATGAGAACCAGGCATGCTGATCCAGATTAAAAGACGCCAGAGCGTTTGTTAAACTAGTAAATGTAATAAATTCCCATATATTTGATAACCATAAATGTAATAAAATTTTCAACTTTTATTATTGTTTTTGACTGGGGGAACTTATATATGTAATGTAACAACGATAAAATTGTCCTGTGATTGGTTGAAATAAGGACTAGTTTCCTATCAGCGCTATTGTCGTAGACTTTGGAGAAGAAACGCTTACAGGAAGCCAGTCTATCTTGAAATCTCAGTTATAAAGACGTTTGATCTTTGAGTGGTTTCTTCTTTCTGAATGCTCATATAAATACTCAAAAGGTACAGTGGACCAGTTCCTGCGAAATTGAAGTGATTCAAGCATGCTACTAATCGCTAGTATCTCTCTCATTATTCCAGTTGACATCGATAGCAGTCAGCCCTAGCTCAGTGACCACTTCATGGACTTCGTCCCAGTCCAAAGCTCCAAAATTGAAGAAGCGGTCCAAGTCCGTGGAAACACCTCCAGAGTCAACTGGGACCCATCCCATCATAGTGCCTCGTTCATCTCCATCGGGAACACAGTGCCTTTTCAGTGAAACACGAGTCTAGTGAACATTTCTTAGAACAGTACATTTGTTCATCATAAATCAGTTGAGTGTAATAATTAACCTCCAGTCTGGGGACTGTTAAGATTGGAAGTGAACCCTGTATTCGCTGTGATACTAGTCTTCTTCTTGCAGCATGTATTTTTTTTTATTATGACTGATTTGACAAAAAGAATGACGCGATAGTTAGAAAGTTTGCAATCAGCATCTGTTTTCTGAATGCCATATTTCCCCAAAACGGGAAATTATCAACTCAGTTATAAAATTCAGATCGCAGTTGTCAATTCGTGAAATTTTATCAAATATACTAGAACTTAAAAAAAACCCTTTTTATTATACATTTGAAAAATAGATTTTGTGCTACCAGCAATCCAGGATTCAGCTAAGTGTTGATTTTCGTTTACAAAAAACCGGATTTCATCTTATCTTGTACATGATTCGGTGTGATAATTATGATTCCTAGTTACAATATAATATCCATCAAAGATTTTCTTTGGAAGTAAATTAAATATCTCATTTACATTTTGGTTGTCCACTAATCAGTATCCCTCTGTATGACCAAATTGTAACCTAAACGTCCGCTCTGCAAAACAATTTTGGAATTAATCACAGTATGAAAGATATGATTTAGAATGATTCACATGTTTAATTTTATTTTCAAATAATTTTTCTCCAGAGGTTTAAGTCTCTAAATAGTTTCAATCCTTCGAACTACCCTTCCTCTCATTGTGATAGGGTTTTATATATTGTACATGCCATGCAAATTTTTGAAGACGCTGTTTCTTTCGTATATCTCTTTTTGAGAGATGAAAGTATTTACCTCCGTCCTTTTTACACCAGAACCTATCTTTTTGTTTGTATTAGCTCCACTGGTCATAGACCAGAAGAGCTTATGGGATGGTCTGTTGTCCATCGTCCGTTCGTTCGTTGGCACAATTTTTTTTATTATTTTTAATTTTTTTTTTTATCGCTATACACACACATTTATCCCCTGGTCTAGTTGGTCCTACATGAAAATGACGCTACTCAGACATCCAATATGGCTGCCACACATATATTGTTATCGCTACTCCTCCTACATGGATGGTCATATCAACATGGGTTTTCACTAAAACAAACCTTCTTATGATGTCTAGTTGGTCCTAATAGTGCCGATCTGACGTCCAAGATAGCCGCCACTGCAGCTATCTTGAACATTTTGTTATCGCTATCTCTCCTGAATGGATGGTCATATCAACATGGGTGTTTCACTGAAAGATCTCTAAGATGTTTAGCTGGTCCTAAATAAAAAATAGTGCTGATCTGACATCCAATATGGCCAACATGGCAGCCATCTTAAAAACCTTGTTAACACAACTCTACTTGAACAGAAAGTCATATTGCCGTCGGGTCTTCACCAGAAGACTTCTTATTATGTCTAGTTGGTCTTAAATGAAAATGGTGCCAATCTGAAGTCCAGTATGCCCGCCACAGCTGCCATCTTGAAAATCTTGTTATTGCTACTCCTCTTTAATGGAAAGTCATATCTTGAAAATATTGTTATCTCTACTCCTGTCCAAATGGATGGCTATATCAACATGAGGTTTTCACCAATAGACTTCTTATGATACCTAGTTGGTCCTAAATTAAAATGGCGCCACTCGTGCATCCAATATGGCTGCCACGATTGTCTTATATATCTTGTTGTCACTACTTCTCTTGAATGGATGATCATTATGACATGGGGTTTTTAACATAAGACTTCTTATGATGTCTTCTTTGTCCTTAATGAAAATGGTGCCAAGCTGACATCCAATATCTGCACCACAGCAGGTAATTTAACAATCTTGTTATCGAAGAAGAATATCAGAGATGGTTTGAGCACTCAAAAGTTAAAAAAAAGAAATGGTCTTATCTTGAATTTTCTGGAAATTCTTTTCGCCCAGTAGAGCGTCAGTCCCTTCGAGGGACTTTTGTTATAATTATTAAGACGGATGTTTCCTGGTAGGTTGGTATCCGCCCTACAATAATTAACCTAGTTGACATATTGCACCATTGTATATGTACATATGTTTACCAATGTTGATACTAAATGAATAGAAGATTAAAAAAAAAAAAAAAAACTCGTGTTTACATTCTTTCACTTTTCCTTTCATAATGTTGATAAATCCATCAATTATTTTCCTATTTCAGTGGTTTCACCTGATTTGATACAACTCAAGACTTGCCATAGTAATGAATAACACTTAAAAATAATTTGTATTGTTGTATGCTAGTCCATGAATGAGTGGATGGTCTAATAGAAATAATTTCACTCAAGAACTTTTTTCAAGAGACATCGATAAGATTATGGCCAAAGAATTGCATCCGCCATGTTGTCAATCGCTTGGTTTATGGTCAGTAGTATGTCACGTTCGAATCCCACTGTGAACTTATATTTATTTCCTCAATTTTATTTTGCTTTCTTACCTTGTATTAGGAAAGAAAAGTATGTTATTACTCGTATTTTCTGTGCGAATGTACACAATACACAGCAGAACATAAACGATGAACAGCTGACATGACCGTAAGACATTTGCTACTTCAGTTTGTTATACACTTTAGCTATCCAACACGTTTGAGCATACAATAAAAAGAAAATGTGCTTCTTCCGAGTGAAAAACGGATATACTTCATCTCGTGGGTGAAATATATCCGTTATTCACTGGATACAAGCAAATATTTTCTATTTATTATTCTAATCTCAAGACACCATCAGCGGACCAATAATACCTCGATATCAAAATATTATCGACGGATTCCACAAATCTGGAAAAGAAACAGATATCTGCCAGTTGTAAATATTCAAGGGACGCTTATTACTGGAGTGTACTTCCTCATAATAGTCCTTCATTACTCGGTATTCATACGCCATTCTCCGCGGTTTTAAAACAGTTGCTTAAGCAGGTTTATGCATATTCATGAATCTGCGTGGACAACAACAACAACAAAAACAACAACATGACTTTAATAAATCGGAATAGGCTCAGACCTTACCGACAATGGAAGAACACGCAAGACAGAATACAGTAACCGCCCTTGCATATATATGTACCTTGGTTTACCAAATGACGTCATGTGCACATCACACACTATCATAGCGTTAATTGCGGTGACTCGACTAAAGTACTTATTCTTGGCCGAAACATTCCGAAGATTCTTTTTTCAAGCATGAATAAAAGTTAAAGGCCAATAAAAGTTTCTCGTCCAAACACAGTCACTTATCGATCGATAAAAAAGGTAATGTCATTGATGTGTAAGGGCTTGTTTCATTGTGTTGTTGATTACTCATCGTTGTTTATGCATATTCATGTAAAACGAGGAAATCTTGTCGCAGGCAGTCACTGGCGAAAAAGAGCGTAGCGGATTTTCCCCCTTGGCGATAACCACCTTTTTACATTGGATCACTCCATCGAAATATTCTTGAATGGAATTTTGTATAAAAGCATCGAGGTGTTCCGATTGAGCTGTAATAGTAAACTTCTCAACGTTCACGTGGTTGATCGGTGTCACTGCCAGGACAGACCGTTTCACTCCGCGGTCAACCACGCTTGAGTTGTCATTTGAGTCGCTTTGGCGTTGAATTTTGGCGAAAAAAGATGAAAAGTTAACAATATCAGTGCTAGAATTGATGGCTAAAGTCATAAAATTTCTATATTTTCAGCTACTTTTGAAAATCCCTTGTGAAATGTGGTAAAACAAAGCGGAAGCGTTTCCAACAGCTTGCGATATCCATACAAAGCCAAAACCATAGCTAAATAATAAATTTCTCACCTATGATGCCCATGTAACTCGTCCGTTATCATCTAATGATTTACGCATATTGTAGCATTCTGCTGGGTATCTGCTCCTATCCATATGTAACAATTTACACAAATATTTAACACACCTAGAGTAATATGTATAACACAACGGTATTCAGACACATTCTCCAAGGGCAACATAATTATTTACATTACGTGAGATACACAGATATTGTTTACAGAAATGGCTTGAACACTTTCCATACATTCTAATACGTACCGTATATACTCACGTAAAAACCGAATCCAAATGCAAACAACATACACCCTGATCTGCCGTTGCATAATGCGCCGGCAGATCAGGGTCTATGTTGTTTGTTCTACTGACTGATTAGTCCTTACAAACTGCATAGACCCAGATCTGCCGGCGCATTATGCGACGGCAGATCTGGGTCTATGCAGTTTGCAGTTGGTATCGGGTTATACGCGAGTACAGACGGTATGTCCCCAAATTTCAGAACCTTAGCATAATATAGGTTTGACCATAGTATCAAGTATTTTAAAGGCATCTTCACAACTAAAGTACCCAAATTTCCTTTGTTAATAAAAGATAGCCATAACAGATCTGATACATTGTGCCACTAATATTTTTTAGCCTTCGTCCAGGAGAATTTGGGTGTAAACACAAGACTCATATATTTGTACAATGAAACTGTACCAATTTGTGCCCCATTTAAAAACTACTTTTCATAATTCCTTAAAGGTCCTCCATTGCGAAACACAATAATTATTTATGTTTTATTCAAGTTAACTACCATTCCAGTGTTATTACAAAAACGTTCTATTACGTGCATCTGTTGATCTGTTGTTGCAATGCTATTTGCTGTATCGGCACAATTAGCTACTTCATCAGCAAATAAGAGTGCTAAATGATCAGGGTCATTTTCTCATATGAAAATATCTCTCTCAGTAACCGAATCAAATCAAATCATTAATAAACAAATAAAATTATAGTGGATTCAAAACACAACCTTGTCTAGTCCCCACTGTACAATTAAAGTATTCGCTTAAGCCTTTGCTTGACTTTACACATGACCGCAAGTTAGAGTACGTTGAATTTAAAATAGTTAATAATTTCCCACTGATATGTTCTGAGGCAAGTTACGTCAACAATTCAATGTGTTTGATCTTGTCAAACGCTTTAGAAAAATCGACATAAAAAACACTAAAACCTCCCACTTTTTTGACAGATTGTAGAGTGAATATCTTATCTGTAGTGGAATATCCCCCGCGGAATCCCGGCTTATACTTCGTCAATAATGCACTTTCTTTCAGCCCATTCATATAAACTCTTGTTTAAAACAAAGGTAAACTGTTACACATTGCATTAATCAAAGATATACCCCACAAATTATTAGGATCGTCTGAAGAGCCTAGTTTATGTAATCGCCATATAATGCCTTCTCCCCATGAACTATATATCAAGGCATATAAACTTATAATTGTAAGTTATAAACGTAGACTGGATTTCTGTGACAGAAATCAAGGCATATAGAAGTTATTATTGTAAGTTATAAACGTAGACTGGATTGCTGTGACAGAAATCAAGGCATATAGAACTTATAATTGTAAGTTATAAACGTAGACTGGATTTCTGTGACAGAAATCAAGGCGTATAGAAGTTATTATTGTAAGTTAGAAACGTAGACTGGATTGCTGTGACAGAAATCAAGGCGTATAGAAGTTATTATTGTAAGTTATAAACGTAGACTGGATTTCTGTGATAATAATCAAGGTATATAGAAGTTATTATTGTAAGTTATAAACGTAGACTGGATTGCTGTGACAGAAATCAAGGCGTATAGAAGTTATTATTGTTAGTTACAAATATACACCAATCAGAGCGGAAAGTGCTATCCCTGGATCCTACAGGAGGATACGTGATAACATAGACTGAAATCCGGAATGACTGTTTATTCCGAGGACAGTTAATTACTCAGCCGCCTATTCGAGATGGTATGGAGTTTGGTGCATGCTGGCAAGACTATGCGTGTCGTGATTCGCAGACCCAGGTTCGACTCTTTGTGAGGGATGAATTATAATTCTCTGACCTGTATGATATTCTTTCTCCGTGTAATTTCACTTTATAGTATCATCCTCAGGGATAGAACTTTGCACTCTGTTGTGTGTGTGTGTGTGTGTGTGTGTGTGTGTGTGTGTGTGTGTGTGTGTGTGTGTGTGTGTGTGTGTCGCAACGTAAGAAAACATCCCTTCGGACATAATAGTTATATTTTCACATTGTGTGTAATTTCACTTTATAGTATCATCCTCAGGGATAGAACTTTGCACTCTGTTGTGTGTGTGTGTGTGTGTGTGTGTGTGTGTGTGTGTGTCGCAACGTAAGAAAACATCCCTTCAGACATAATAGTTATATTTTCACATTGTGTGTAATTTCACTTTATAGTATCATCCTCAGGGATAGAACTTTGCACTCTGTTGTGTGTGTGTGTGTGTGTGTGTGTGTGTGTGTGTGTGTGTGTGTGTGTGTGTGTGTGTGTCGCAACGTAAGAAAACATCCCTTCGGACATAATAGTTATATTTTCACATTGTGTGTAATTTCACTTTATAGTATCATCCTCAGGGATAGAACTTTGCACTCTGGTGTGTGTGTGTGTGTGTGTGTGTGTGTGTGTGTGTGTGTGTGTGTGTGTGTGTGTGTCGCAACGTAAGAAAACATCCCTTCGGACATAATAGTTATATTTTCACATTGTGTGTATTTCAAAAAGAACAATATTTCCTGAATATAACGCAGTTAATGTTACTAAATTATCATAATGAATTAAAATGTTAGCTTAGTTTGAATGCATAATGTAACAACATTATGACGTTAGAAATTATTTTACATGACATCAGATTTTTTGCGATGACGTAAAATTGTTCGAAGGGACGTTTTCTCGTGTCGCGGTTAATATATGTTTGTAAAATAGCTGTATATTTGTAATTAAAATGTATATATACGCCTTGCATTTGTAAACAGAAACCCAGTGGGTTTGTGTATTTAACTGCAGTGGGTTTGTGTATTTAGCTGCAGTGTGTTGTGTGTATTTAGCTGAGTATTAATTTCCGCTTGCCTAGCGTGTTGATTCCAGTGCACGAATAACCCTTTCCTTAGACCTTGTTCCATCTTCTTTTGGGGAGCGCCGGCTGAGTGGATTTTAGGGCTGGTGCATGAGTGCTCGGCGATGGGTGCAGTTAATCTCTGTAATGGTTCGATTCCTGCTTGGTACGAATTATAACTTACGTACCTGTTTGAATATATTTGTGTCATTTTATGGACTAGTAAGTTTAAAGACAGCGACTTCCCATATCCAGTCTCTTTTTAAGTTTCTCCTCCTGGTAGTGTACAAATTATGTTTACTTGTTGGACTTCAATATTTGTGATATCTTGGCTGGTAAAAGCCTTGAATATAAAGAGCCAGAATAACATTTTAATGTCATATACGCCATTTTGGTCAGAGAAATATTAATAAATTTAAGTACTAATGAAAATTTACAAAAGCATAAAAAAATTGTATAATGAAAATAATTTATTTCACATTATAATTCCCAATGACATAAATTTTCCTCCCTGCCCCAACTAATTTCCCATAAAACGACCTGCTGAGTACCCCCCCCCCCCCTTCTCATATTAACGTTCAAATGTATTGTTCGATATTTTATCTTTTACTGCATATTTGGTTTCAGTAAATTTTTGCTAAGTATAAGATTTACCCAGGGCTGGATGAAGACCTTTAGAGACCCTAAGCACTGAAAAAATTATGATGCCCCCTCCCCCCATGTAATTCAAAATAAAAACAATACTAAACCGTAATTTCTCTTCTTTGTTTTTTTTTTTTTTTTTTTTTTGGGGGGGGGGTGCCTCTGCTTTGCTGGTGCCCTAAGCACGTGCTTAGTCTGCCTATTGGATAATCCAGCACTGGATTTGCCACACCTCTGATTATGAGCGTACCTATGCTGTAATATATTATTTCTTCTTATCAATAGTTTTAGCACTTGTTTGCAGTTCAGAAGGTCGTAGACTTTCAATACTAGTGCCGTTTATATATAAAAAAATTACTGCGTATTTTAAGCATTTTACCTTTTTTTATACCACCCGCCTCTACAGAGGTGGGGTATATCGGAATCCTCGTGTCCGTCTGTCCTTCCGTCTGGCATACTATCTTGATAGCGCAACTAGTCTCCCAGTTTGTATTAAGGTCGTCACTTATGGTGAGCATTTCGATAAATTAATTTGCTCCCACCATTTTTGTTAGAGTTATTGCCCTTTTTGTATTGTAGCTGAATGCAGTATATGACAAAATCTTGTGAACACAACTATTCTCATTGTTTTTGATAGGGTACCATGAAGTTTGTTACATATTAAGGTCATCATCTGAAGATGCACATATAGCCAAATCACTGTGATTCTGAGATTTTTTTTTAGAGTTATTGCCCTTTTTGACTTGGACCTGATGAAATGTCTAATATTATATTGTGAATGCAACTAGTCTGACAGATTTCATTGCATCGCCACGAAACTTGGGAAATGCTATAATCATTTGAAGATGTAGCGTCTCAATAAATCATCGAGTTTCTGCCTATCGACAGTTTTGACATGGAGTCGGATGTAATATATACCATTATCTTGCGAACGCAACTAGCAT